>JAZGUH010000583.1:0-600000 GCA_037893225.1 Hippasteria phrygiana | reverse complement strand
GCAATTACGTTCGACGTTTAGAGCAACTATACCGTGCTCTTGCCGTGCTCTTGCCGCGCCCATTTTTAAGTTGGGCACGGCAGTAGCACGGCGTTTAGAGCGGGCCTAATTGACATTATATAGTAAATTATAAGTTCATTTTGAAACAGAAACAGGTACCTGGCACTAATATGTTTCATTGTGTGATTTACGTCATACGCGCCATACGAGCATTTCATTGCAGTGTTACGCATTGACCGTACAATGTACATGGCTGTAAGCATAAGTATTTTTTTCATCAAATATCAAATGACAACCATCTATTTAGGTGTAGTATAAAACTACACCTCGTTAAATGGCACAGTTAATCTTTCACCTCATGAAAATATTCCTTCCATTGCACTCAAACATTCATTATTTGTGTTGTCTCATACCTATCACTGTATAAACGGGTTCTGTCTGCTCATAATATTTTTCCAATAGCTTTGTCATGAAACCATGGTAGTAAAGGAGAAGGAACATTGGACGAATGTGATTGGTGGATAAACCACGCATCCTCAGACGAAGAGACAGGGAACAGAAACACTCGTGTAGGGCCCACTTTCCGTTTGGGATTGTGATAACAACACTGCAAGCAATATCTTCGGTCCTACCGGGAAGATGGACGTGTAGGCTTTTGTTGCCGAATACAAACTTACTGTTTTTGGTCGACCCGGATGATTAAGTATGGCTTAACGGTGTGAAAGTGTTGCAAGATCAATAGGTTTCTTCAAACGCACCAAAATCGCAATGAAGGGCAACGCAAAAACCGTTGCTTTCTGCATTTTCGTGGCATCTTTTCAGACGCATTTTCCAGTCACGTTGTCCTGTATGGCTTGTCCTTTGTCTTGGGCAAGTTTCGGGAACCACTGCTACCTGGTGGTGACTGAGCCTAAGACCTTCGATGAAGCCGAGGCCCACTGCCAGGGATTATCACGCCTTGACAGACCGTCTCATCTGACGTCCATCAAAAGCCAAGAGGAGCAGGACTTCCTCATCGAGTTGATCGAAGCGACGTACGGTCAACACGAAAAAGTTTGGTTTGGTTACCGCCTGGATCGAGCTTCAAAATCCTTCTACTTGGTCGACGGCAGCCAGCATGGGCCCAGGTACTACACCAACTGGAACAATGGTGAACCCAGTCACGGAGGTGGTATAGAAGATTGCGGTGTAATATCCGATAATGTCTTGTGGAATGATATAACCTGCAGCTCAGTCAGAGGTTTCGTATGTAAGATACCGGACAGGATTTCCGCTAAACTGTAAATTTGTACATCTTGGTGGCACACCCAGTCGTGCATCACACAACGTCCGAGGACAAGGCTTTGTTTTCTCTATTGTCCCTTTACTGTAACATTCTCCCATAGACTAAGCACATATTTTGACGTCGGATTTTAACAAAAGACCGACTCCCGAGGACAAGAAAGATTCCTTTGTATTTTCTGTATCCCTGTGTCCTCAGTAGTAATACTATGCAAGAGCACAGGACTGCGACCAAGTACACCACGATGGGACCACACGGATTGCGGTATTGCCAAGGGGTTCACATGCAAGGTACCAGATTTTCGGCTACACTTTGACGCTAGTTATAACTATTCGGCAGAAAGATGGTTGGAATGTGAGCATTCACCACTATATACACCGAAGCACAATAGCTACATTAGTCTTAATTGTAGGTTAGGGCGACACATAATGCGACACAAGAGTGGGTTAGGGCGACACATAACTGTCGCCCTTTTCAAAATGTCGCCCTTTTTAGTAAGGGAAATCGGAAAAGTGTTATAATAGGGCGACACCTATAGTGTCGCCCTATTGAGGTTATTATTAGAAGGGTCGCCCGTTTATTTCATAAATTATTACTATTATTATTATTATTATTATTTATTTATTTATTTTTTTTTTATTTTTTTTTATATTTTTTTTAAATTTTTTTTTTCACATTGGAGCTGAGTTGCTCCTTTTATTTCACGTTTCTTCACGAAAACAGATATTTACAGCAAAACAGAAATGAAAATTATATACATACTAAAAGGTAAGTACATTAAAAGGAAAATACTAATTTGCCATCGTACACTTTACATAAAGCATTATTTTTACAAAAAATTGTGATAAATTCGTACTCCGACAATCTTTGCTTCTCTAATTTCAGTGAATGTTTCAAACTGCCTTTATAACTTGTAATAAGGAGAATATCATCTTTTTTAACCCTTTCACTCAAAACCATACATCTAGTATTCCAAATAGTGTTTAACAGTTTAGCAATTAAGTACATGGGTATATCAGTTAGTTTTTTCCCGTATCCAAGAATTTTGTTACTATCATTTAGGTAGAAAAATCTGTTCTCTGTATAAGTACGCAAAATACTTTCGATAAATATCCATACTGGCCAAGTTTTAATACAAAATAAAAACAGATGTTCTAAGGTTTCTTCAGCATGCTCGCAAAGACAACAAGTTTTGTTACGGACTTTGCCCATCTTAAAAAGAACGTTCAAAGTTGGAAGAATTCTGTGTTTAATTCGATACCACAAATCTCTGTCTCTATGATCTAAAATTTTCCGTGTACCATTCAACCATATTTCCTCCCAATCCAGAGTACTGCAAATATTTAATTTATTCGGCCATACACCTTCTGCTTTGCTAGGGAGAAAGGCGTTTTCAACTAGTTTACTGTATACATCTTTGGCAGTAATTTTGGAAAGTGGGACAGGATCGTCTTTGTATAATTTAACATTTATAAAATTCACAATGTGATTAGCCGGTCCTTCTCTGTCTTCGTTAAGAAATCTAGGAGCAATATGTTTTCTTAAACCTTCACGGATTCTGCCAGCATTAATAAACATGATATTACATCTATGGGCTAACTTTTGATAAGTACAGAGCTCATTGTTATCCATAACATGTTCAAGGGTAAACATCCCGAAATCTGTTAGAATTACGGTGTTCATACTCTTGTTACCATCAGTAATAACAGTGTTTTTCCACAAGGGAATGTTTCTAGCTTCATTACATCAACTGACTTGAACATCGATTTTTCCATTCAGGTTTTTGAAAAGCTGAATTAATTCTCTGTAGAAAATCGGAGCACTTGGGTGGACGGAATTGTCATTATTGAAAACATACCACCCGAGATTATTTCCACTGCCAGCCTTTTTAATCCAAAAATCAAAACCCTTAGTCCATGTACTGTTGCTGGAGGGATTATATCTCTGTAACCACTTGATTTTCAAAGAATTAATTTTAGATTTAATATCTATAACCCCAAGCCCTCCCAATCTGGAAGGCCCCCTGACAGTGACCCTTTTTAATCTATCGCCTTTACCGGACCAAAAGAAATCCCAAATGCTGTCATTAAACTCTTTGATGACATGATCGGGACACGGTAGGATGGACCCATAATAAGCCAAAATGCTGCCGACAAGACTATTAATAACAATCGTTTTACCTTTCAAAGTAAGAGATCTTCCTTTCCATCGATTCAGAATGTATCTAATCTTACAGACTTGACTGTTCCAATTATCATCAGGATTAACACTGTTGCCAAAAAAGATGCCAAGGATTTTCAATTTGTCATTTTGCCACTGCAAATTGAGCGGGGTATCATTTCTGTTTTTCCAGGCTCCCAGCCAAAGGCCGGTAGTTTTGTGAAAATTTACTTTTGAACCCGAACCTTGGCTATATGTGTATATATTGCGTTCGAGGGCATCAAACTCATCATTACCAGTGATAAAACAGCTCGTGTCGTCAGCATGTTGGATTACTTTGATCCTATCTGAAATAATCTTAACACCCTTAATATAATAATTTTTCCTAATTAAACTACTCAAACCTTCCGCACACAAGGCATAAAGCAAAGGTGAGAGCGGACATCCTTGGCGGATACCACGCTCCGCCCGAAGGGGTTCAGTATAGTAATTATTAACATTAATAGAAATCAGAGGGTTTTGATACATAATTCTGGTCCACTCGATAATTTGACCAGGAATCCCCATTTTATGCATAATGGCATACATGTATTTCCACTCAATACGGTCAAAAGCTTTCTCTTGATCTAAGCTTATCAGAGCTGCACCTATGTCGTTTATGTTAATGTAATCAATGGTGTCTCTAATGATCGTAAGGTTCTCAAGAATACTTCTACCTTTGACTCCACACGTTTGTGTTTCGTTAACAACAAAGGGCATGATCTTAGATAACCTCTGTGTGAGAACTTTAGAGATAATCTTGTAATCAATATTCAACAAACTTATGGGTCTCCAGTTTTTTAAATCACTTCTCTCCCCTCGGTTTTTATATATAAGTCGAACTAAGGCTAAATTCATGGACTTTGGTAATCTGCCACTGGCCTTACAAAAATTGACAACCTGGAGAAAATCATCTTTGAGAACATTCCAAAAACTTAAATAAAACTCGACCGTTAGAGAATCTGAACCGGGTGCTTTATCACGGGCCATTTCCTGGATAGCGTTAAGGAGGTCGTGAGCATTGATAGCTCTGTTAGTCTCTTCAACCAGATCATCATCAAAGTAAACTGTATTGATTATACGCAAAATCTGATTCAGGTGATGATTGTTAATACCTTCAGAGGAAAACAATTTACCATAAAATTCATTCACATAATTAATCATATCCTTAATCTCGGTTAAAATTTCACCTCGGTCATTTTTGAGACTGTCGATCGAATTAGTTTTCTGTTGTTGTTTGACTGCGGAGAAAAAGTATTTACTAGGTTTTTCACCATGCACTTTCTGTTTTATGTGGAGTTGTAATTTCATTTTTTCCCATTCTCTATGCTCATGAGCTTTAATTAATCTTTCTAATTCAAGATATCTGGTTTTGTCGACAGTTGCCTGGGAATTAAGTAAAATATCTAAGTTCTTTTGGAGGTCCCTTTTTTCCTTTTTCTCCTGGTAATTCTTGTGGCTGCTATAATCTTTAAGGATTTCCTTCAACCTGTTCTTGCCAATATCCCACCAATCGAGAATATCAACATAATCATTCTTTTTAGATTTCCAATATCTCCAAAAAATTTCAATTCTTGTTTTGCATTCGTTATCTTTAAAAACGGCATTGTCGCAAATCCATCTACCTGGTCCTAACTGTATGGTTCTATTTCCCAATCTCATTGTGATAATTCTGTGATCCGATAAAACTGTAGTATTGACCGAAAACTCCTTTACTTGCGACATGACGATGTCGGAAACAAAAACATAATCGATAAGACTAGTTTTGTTTAATCCTTTGTGATACAGAGTGGGGCTAGTGTTACCAAGTGTCTCACCTACATCAAACAGACCATTGTTATCGATGATATTTTTAAGAATTTTGGAACTTGGATCATGAGAATTGGACATTTGACAATTAAAATCGCCTGCTATAACACAGTCGTCAAGATCATTTTGAAAAAGGAATTGTTGAAACTTTATTAAAAAAGACTTTCGGTCAACCATGCTATTAGGACCATAAATCGAAATCAAAGAAAACACTTGGTCATCAACAGTTATATCACCTTTAACCCAACGGCCATCAACATCCTGACGAGGATTGCTCAAATGAATACCACTCTTATAGGAAGTGAAAATGGCGACTCCTTTGCTATTACGGGAGCCATGGCTGAAAAAACAGCTGCCACCCCACTCCTTAGTCCACAATTTTTCATCAGAGTTGACGCTGTGGGTTTCTTGTAAAAAGGCAATATCAACTTTTCTGCGTGTAAGGTAAGTAAAAACCATATCTCTTTTTGTATCATTACGGAGTCCATTAACATTTAGAGTGACAATCGTTATCATAACCAGAATTGAAATTTGGGTTTTATACATCACGAGTTGTTAAATAAACAGATTAGTTACCAGTCCCCAGATTCTTTCCTCGTCCTCTCCCTCTAGGTGATTGCGTGGCTGATGAAGATTGCGAGTCTCTAGTCTGCTGAGCTATTGCCCCAGTTCCTCTTTTTCTTCTGAATCTTTGAACTCCTTTCCTGTAGTACGGAACATATTCGGCTTCATCCCCGCTTTTATCCATTTCGGATCCAGACTCGCCATCGTTTTCTTGGACGCTCTTCTCTATCTCCTCTCTGTCGGGTGGCTCATGGAGTTTTCGTTTCCTTCCTTCGTTTACATGTTCGTCCCAGAAACCCCCCTGTGATTTTTTGTTCGCTTTTGACTGTTCGCCCTTGCTTGTTTCAGTTTTGTCCTCCGTCCTCTGGGAAAGCTGTTCCTTTGTGCCGTGTGCGTTTCTGTCCTTCTCGATGTTTGCTGAATTTGTTGGCTGTTCCCGTTTTTCGTCCTGGTCTTCACGCCGGGTTTCTCCCGGTTCTCCATTGTTGACACCCCCTTGTTTTCCTGGTGTTTCGTCTCTGGATACCCTCTCCCCTCTGTTCCCCTTTCTGCCCTTGGTGACCGTCTTGCTTCTCGTGTTTTCGACATTAGTAGCTGCATCCCCCGACTTCTCTTGTAGTACTGTCGTTTGTTGCTCTTCGCTCGCTTGTAAACGGCTTGTAGACGGTTTCTCACTCTCTTGATCTTGTTCCTCTTGCTGTTTGCCCTCCTGTTGTTTCTGCTGCAGTTTCGATAGTTTTTGTTGTTGCTGCTGTCCAAGCTGCAGTTTCCTCGTTAGATTCTGCCTGTCCCTCTGTACTCGTTCTGCCCAAGATAGCCCAGGGGGTTCGTGTTCGTCTTCGTCTTCGTCATCGTAATCTTCTTCTGCTTCTTCTTCTTCTTCTTGCTTCTTGTCAGTATCCAAATCTGTATCTGTGCTGAGGTCATCATCGATTGCATGGTCGCTACCATCGGTGTCCTGTGTCAATCCGTCTTCTTTCCTTAGTCTGTTCCATGTGGAGGGTGCGTCATGGTGGTCTGCGCGGTGATTGCTGTCTCCACATATGAAACACCGTCCTTTAGATTGACAATCCCGGGCTAAGTGGCCTGGTTGCTGGCAGAGGCGACACGTTTTTTGTTGTCCTTTGTGGCGCACTGAAAGGTTGAATGAGCCTATTCTGATGAAGCTGGGAATGGGTTTCTTTATGTTTCTTATTAGAATACTCCGCACACCATTCTCTACCTCACGGTCGAAAGCGTGGAATTGGCGTCTGATGTTGACGACCGTTCCATATTCCATCAGGGCGTTCTGAACAACTGCATCTGTCATCTCGTATGGCGCTTTGACATAGGCTACTACTGAATTCAAGATGTTCGCTCTTTCGCATTGAATCAGCATTCCACTTATTCTTAAACCGTGTGCCGCTATTGCGTCACAGTCCTTTTCATTGACT
Organism: Hippasteria phrygiana; assembly: GCA_037893225.1. Taxonomy (NCBI): domain Eukaryota; kingdom Metazoa; phylum Echinodermata; class Asteroidea; order Valvatida; family Goniasteridae; genus Hippasteria; species Hippasteria phrygiana. The sequence continues at coordinate 592,713 of JAZGUH010000583.1, read as the reverse complement.
AAGGTTATATTGTACCATCCACTGTCTAGCTGGGCGATGCATTTCGTGGCTTTTGTTGTCGTTAGTTCTTTAGCTACGGCTTGGTAGACTTCCTCTGGGGTAATGTCAATGGCATTTGTGAAGAACTTTACTGTGTTCGGCCTTTGTAACCCTCTGGCTTGTGGGGCGTGGGAACCCATGGTCCAAAATGGCGTCGGTAGCCCCGAGGAGCCCCGAAAACCAAATCAGAGGGACCCACAAAACTAGCTCTTGCGTTGACAAAGTTCAGTCAAAATATCACGAAAATGTTCTACAGTCTCTTATAAGGCAACTGTTTAATTTAAATCACGAAATCTCACCCTCTATCCGGCGAAATTTACGAACCTTTACAGAGCTGTTGGTAGTACGTTGCGTCCCCGAAGATCGCTATTATTATTATTATTATTATTATTAATATTATTCTATTTCTCTCCACAATAACAAAGGACAGTGTAATTTTATGGATTTACGAGTCTCAGACTGTAATAAGACGCAGATGTTTTAGTTGCTTATACATTTTGGGTTGACGAGTCCACTGGTTTAATGTTCGCAGTTGATATAACAAAGAAACATTACAATCCATTTGTGTTTGAAATCAGTTGGTCAGTGAGTAGTATAAACTCATTACACCTGCAATATATGCGCTGACCAACTGATTTAGTTTCTATATATAGCAATAATAATTAAATCGGAACTTGCATTTTAACATTTACATAATATTGTTAAGATAAGTAACAACTCATACATTGCCCATGAAATTAATTTAGCAATTTAGAAATACGAGCTCTTTTTACTCGGGATTGAGCAAGCTTATTCAATTGCTCACAAACAAATTCAATTTTTCTTTGCTTTAAAAATCTTCTTTGCTAATTTTTTTTCTAAATGTTTTGCGAATACTTAAAAGAATCATGTGATCCACTGAAAACAAGTATTTACTCTTCTTCATGCGCTTTTTGTGGGGCAAATCCGCCACCAGTCGACCGATGCAGCCGATCTTTTATCTGCATAGAGCGGCTCCCCACAAAAACAAGACACTCAAACCGCAAAGACTGGAAATTCTGTAATCGCCTGCACTATTCTACTACATCCAACCAAACCGACAACTGGCCTTACAGTCTAATATAGGCTTTAAATGCGTCGGACCGCCATCTGCCAATTTATCAAATTTGCGCATCAGAATAGCCCCTCCAAGAGTGCTTGACATGCCGCCCCTATACGGAAACTATGGCCAGTGTAAACATTGTCATCTAACCCAATAAATGTAGCAGTGGATTGTAGCATTTTAGCAAACTGCTCTCTCTTAATTGGCTCACCACTTTACTAACAGTAAAAAAAAAAGGCGATTCAAAAGCTCCCCTGTGGTAAAAGTAGTGAGTTAGGGCTTTCATCGGGCAGTAAACACCGTTTGTACTTAATCTTCAAGCTTTGGCCATCCGAACCAAAATGGACACAATCTAGTTTGAACACATTTTCTGTATTCTGATTGGATACCGTAATTTCTCCCACGCGTAGAAACGCTGCAAACGCCAGCAAAAACATGCTTTTGTACAACGACCTGTGGTAAACCGATTGTAAACAATGTTGTAACGCATCTACCATGTAGGATATGGATAGTAATAGGCAATCTTACATCAAACCTCGGTTTGACCCGTTGTACCCCTTGAATAGCTTTCTGTACAATAAACGCTTGACCAGGCTCTGTCATGTTATACAGTCTGTGAATTAAATTATTAGCAGACATAAACGTACTTGTGATGGACTTGCATGGACTTGGATGGACTTGGATGGACTTGCATGGACTTGCATGGACTTGCATGGACTTGCATGGACTTGCATGGACTTGCATGGACTTGCATGGACTTGCATGGACTTGCATGGACTTGCATGGACTTGCATGGACTTGCATGGACTTGCATGGACTTGCATGGACTTGCATGGACTTGCATGGACTTGCATGGACTTGCATGGACTTGCATGGACTTGCATGGACTTGCATGGACTTGCATGGACTTGCATGGACTTGCATGGACTTGCATGGACTTGCATGGACTTGCATGGACTTGCATGGACTTGCATGGACTTGCATGGACTTGCATGGACTTGCATGGACTTGCATGGACTTGCATGGACTTGCATGGACTTGCATGGACTTGCATGGACTTGCATGGACTTGCATGGACTTGCATGGACTTGCATGGACTTGCATGGACTTGCATGGACTTGCATGGACTTGCATGGACTTGCATGGACTTGCATGGACTTGCATGGACTTGCATGGACTTGCATGGACTTGCATGGACTTGCATGGACTTGCATGGACTTGCATGGACTTGCATGGACTTGCATGGACTTGCATGGACTTGCATGGACTTGCATGGACTTGCATGGACTTGCATGGACTTGCATGGACTTGCATGGACTTGCATGGACTTGCATGGACTTGCATGGACTTGCATGGACTTGCATGGACTTGCATGGACTTGCATGGACTTGCATGGACTTGCATGGACTTGCATGGACTTGCAGGGACTTGCAGGGACTTGCAGGGACTTGCAGGGACTTGCAGGGACTTGCAGGGACTTGCAGGGACTTGCAGGGACTTGCAGGGACTTGCAGGGACTTGCAGGGACTTGCAGGGACTTGCAGGGACTTGCAGGGACTTGCAGGGACTTGCAGGGACTTGCAGGGACTTGCAGGGACTTGCAGGGACTTGCAGGGACTTGCAGGGACTTGCAGGGACTTGCAGGGACTTGCAGGGACTTGCAGGGACTTGCAGGGACTTGCAGGGACTTGCAGGGACTTGCAGGGACTTGCAGGGACTTGCAGGGACTTGCAGGGACTTGCAGGGACTTGCAGGGACTTGCAGGGACTTGCAGGGACTTGCAGGGACTTGCAGGGACTTGCAGGGACTTGCAGGGACTTGCAGGGACTTGCAGGGACTTGCAGGGACTTGCAGGGACTTGCAGGGACTTGCAGGGACTTGCAGGGACTTGCAGGGACTTGCAGGGACTTGCAGGGACTTGCAGGGACTTGCAGGGACTTGCAGGGACTTGCAGGGACTTGCAGGGACTTGCAGGGACTTGCAGGGACTTGCAGGGACTTGCAGGGACTTGCAGGGACTTGCAGGGACTTGCAGGGACTTGCAGGGACTTGCAGGGACTTGCAGGGGCTTGCAGGGGCTTGCAGGGGCTTGCAGGGGCTTGCAGGGGCTTGCAGGGGCTTGCAGGGGCTTGCAGGGGCTTGCAGGGGCTTGCAGGGGCTTGCAGGGGCTTGCAGGGGCTTGCAGGGGCTTGCAGGGGCTTGCAGGGGCTTGCAGGGGCTTGCAGGGGCTTGCAGGGGCTTGCAGGGGCTTGCAGGGGCTTGCAGGGGCTTGCAGGGGCTTGCAGGGGCTTGCAGGGGCTTGCAGGGGCTTGCAGGGGCTTGCAGGGGCTTGCAGGGGCTTGCAGGGGCTTGCAGGGGCTTGCAGGGGCTTGCAGGGGCTTGCAGGGGCTTGCAGGGGCTTGCAGGGGCTTGCAGGGGCTTGCAGGGGCTTGCAGGGGCTTGCAGGGGCTTGCAGGGGCTTGCAGGGGCTTGCAGGGGCTTGCAGGGGCTTGCAGGGGCTTGCAGGGGCTTGCAGGGGCTTGCAGGGGCTTGCAGGGGCTTGCAGGGGCTTGCAGGGGCTTGCAGGGGCTTGCAGGGGCTTGCAGGGGCTTGCAGGGGCTTGCAGGGGCTTGCAGGGGCTTGCAGGGGCTTGCAGGGGCTTGTGCAGGGACTTGTGCAGGGACTTGTGCAGGGACTTGCAGGGACTTGCAGGGACTTGTGCAGGGACTTGCAGGGACTCGAATACAACTCTGGTACAAATAGTACTGGATGCATAGTTAGCTTCAAATACGTGGGTGACAAAATAATAAGGCTACCAGGATTCGTGGCAGTGGCAATGAAGCGCTGAACCCGTGTTTCACGATAAACTGAATCAAAATGGTCTGCGCTCTTTGGTACATTCTCCATGACGAAACTGCCATCGATTTTGAAAGTAAGCTTAGAAGCGCTGGAACCAGCTCTAAGGCTGTATTGCTACTGGCAGTAACAATGGTTGCTCTGCCATGGTGGGGCTGCCTTTTTGAACGCCTCCACCTGCAGACGAGAAAGTTTATCAGCTAGCGTATTTATACATCCAGGGATATGTACAGCTTTAAAATGAATATTAAACATCATGCTTTGTACAACTAGTTTACGTATCAAAGCCATAAGCTTCAATTCTTTAGTTGTATTGAGTTAATAATGTTCACTAAAGCCGCATTGTCTGTGTGGAGGAGAATTTTTTGATTAGACCAGTGATGTCCCCAGACACACACCGCGGCTACAATCGGGTAACACTCTTTTAGTGTTATATGTTCATCTTCCGAAGATGTTGGCCATTTCCCATTTGTTTTCATGGAATATTGCCCCAAGCAAGGCTAACGCCACTCTAGGCAAAGGGCTACAAAGAAGAAGAACACATCAGGAAAGCTGAAGAAAGGAATTGATATTCCTCTTAAAAGAGGCTAGGTCATAGGATGGAGGGAAACAACTACTGGGTAAGGAGTTCCAAAGAGAGGCAGAACCTGGGATAAAACTATTACAGTAGCTCTTTGTTCTACATCTCGGCACAGCTAGAGTGTATGGGTGAGAGGAAGCAGAGAGCCTGGTTGCACGCTCAAAAACCCTGACAGGAGGAACCAAGTTAAACAGACTGGTGGAACAATTAACATGGAAATATCTGTAGAACAGACTGAGGGTGGCTACTGTGGAAAGGGTTTGTAATGATGAACCCAACTCCTCACCAACCATAAAACCATTGGGCACCAACAATTGCGCTGTACCCTATTGAACCCGAGGCATGTCTATGTATAAGTGTAGTGTTTGGTCCTTTAGCCACTGGTCTGAAAAGAAAATGCTTTTTCATTAAATCGCCGTAGAAACTATAACCACGCCTGTAAATCTAATTTTGCTTGAGCTGTTAACCGGATAAAGTACCTGGGGGACTTGATACCTATTGTTAAGTTTATCAATCTCCTCAAAAATGCTGGACCAGTAACTACAACCTTTCAGGTAAAATTAAGAAAACCGATAATTGACTGCAGTTCCTGTAAAGTAACTTTTTTCTTGTCTAATGCCCAACTGGTTAAATCAATGGCTTTCTTTAGTTTGTCTGCTGGCAACCGAGCAGCCATTGCTATTGTATCTAGTGCGATCCCCGCATAGTAAGGCAGGTTGTTGGTCCTTCGGTTTTCTCTGACGCTAGGGGAATACCCAATGTATGACATAATGTTTGAAATCCTTCCGAATTGTGTATGCCATGTTGATTGTTTGTCAAAATATATAAATAATAAAAATAATCGTCAAGAATATGAACCAAGCCAGCGGGTTTTAACTCTCTGTGCTATCCATTCAAGCGCTGTGCTAAATTCTTCGAACATATCACAACTTGAGCGGCATCCCATTAGTAGAGTATTATCATAAAAAAAAATGCTGGCGCTGCGTTGAGTAGTGTGAAAAGGCAGCGTAATTGACCCGTGTTGAAAATTTAAGAAGTCTACACGGGTCGGACCCGTGTCGGACCCGTGTAGATTTCAACACGGGTCGAACGTACATAGTGTGAACAGGCCTAATGTTTGAAATCCTTCTGAATTGTGTATGCCATGTTGATAATTTGTCAAAATAATGAAAACATCGTCAAGAATATGAACCAAGCCGGCGGGTTTTAACTCTCTGTGCTATCCATTCAAGCGCTGTGCGAAATTCTTTGAATATATCACAACTCGGCATCCCATTGTTAGAGTTTTATCATAGCAAAATTTGATTTTCCCAAGAAAACCCAAGCAGATTGTGGTCACTTGGATGAACTGGGATAATTTTGAAAGCAGACTTTATGTCGAGTTTAGAGAAACGCTTCCTGGGCCCACTGACGTTAAAATTGCAATTGCGTCATTTGTTGATGCGTACTTGACTGTTGCACAGCAATCTGGTATAACATTATTAACCGAGCCGTTTTCTGGGTATACGACAAATGGTGAATGATTCGAAATTCCCCAGGTTGTTTTTAGGAACTCATCTAATTAATTGGACTTAAACTTAAATTCTTGGGAGGGCGCTGGGAGGGCGCTGGGAAGGCGCTGCAAGTCTGCCTAATTTAAGTTCAAGCGCTAGTTTTTCGGAAACCACCTTTGGATTTTTAAGAGCCGATTTGAAATGTCCTAATTTCTTGTGTGCCCGTAAAACCTAAGTGGAAACCGAATGTAAAACCATCAATCAAGAATTTATACTTTTCGGTATCATAGCCCCTCAACATATTTTCAAGCACATTTTTTATTTACTGGCGTTGTTGGTTTGTCGTGGGCTAAATGAGGTGTCCCTTTTCTGGTCTGCCTTTAGGTTGTGGAAACACGCCCCTATATGGGAAGACAGAGCAGTTTGTGGTCGCTGCTCGTGGGAATGATCCCTTGTCTGGTATGGGTGGTCACCCATACATTTGGTACATTTATAGTATGATCCCTCGCAAGCCAATCCGCGCAAGAAACGGAAACAGAACCCTAGCTGAAGTTGATTCCTGGCTGATGGATATGACGGTTTACTCACCGCCCCCGTTAGAAAAGACGATGTAGCCCCTCATACTGCATTGCCATTAGGTACAGCTCCGTGTGAAAGTGATCCCACTGGAGATACGCGGTTTGCCTAAGTTACCACCCTCGCCTGCAATCTGACGAATTAATTCCCCGTACTTTAGCAGCTTACCAGCTTCACTATAGGGTACTTTCTAGTATAAACCGTGGAAAATATGGCAAAGGCCGAATTCCATTCATGTATGGTTTTGGGAACCTTTTTGTTTGGTGACGCTGAGCACAATGCGATGGTCCCGCCTGGAACATGCTGGACTACGATGTTGCTTTTTACCGCTTGAGATGGATTAAGCAGCAGGCCAAATTCAACATACTCGTTTGTGCAAATTTTCTCCCTGATATCCTTATTAACGGTAAAGGTGCAGACAAGGGGACAGACCCCCCCCCCCCCCCCCCCCCGCCAATGCCCAAGGTCTCACCAGTGCCAGGCAAACACGACACCCGTCCAATCCACAGAGAACCGCCAGGAATCGGAGCCAGTCCGACACCCGACGACTCCCCGGGAGATGACTCAGATGCTTTAAGATTTGACCCTGTCCCAGATCCAGTGCTGGCTGATACTAGTGCGCTGTTGTCCAACTCTGGAGATGGCACTCCTTCGCCTGTATTCTGGAGTGTTCATGTTGCAGCTGCTGGACGCACCGTGAGTGAACCGACGGATGTGATAGACTGGGCCTCCTGAAGCTGAGTGCCACTGCTGGTTGCCTGTTGGGTTGTAGGGAATGCCCTTGCCAGTTCTGCCTGCACAGCAGATCGAACTTGCTCCGTATATGGCGCTCACTATCGACGCCGTCACCGACTCTTGTATTCTGACTGTGTCTATAACAAACACCTCTTCTGGTTGAACCGGCTTGTCTTGTGACCCTGCTGGTGACGTGTCGTGCGGACGTGCCGCTGGCGAAGCTGCCGTCTCCTGAGCGACTGGCTGAGGCTCTTTCGTACTTAACTGCCTCGGCGAATCCGACGAGGACGCCTTACGCTTTGCTCTTCCCATCCTGCAACAAACAACAAACTAGACCGCAGCCATTGAACTCCTAATAATTTTGGCTTCCATAACCAACTATAGAACAACTATATGGCGAACCTGACTGGTGACTGCCCTCGGTTTTAACTAACTGGCTTTATGTGGACTCGTCGGATGGTTGCCATTTGTAGGGCAACCGACTTGGTCACGGCATAGTGCCTTCACGTATGTTGACGTATTATTGCGGGTGTATCAGTTTGGTTTATTCACAGGCTGATAATGCTGCACTCTCATAGCTTAAGCCGTTGCCCGGATCGGGTCTTTTGTGGCTACGGCTTCGAATTTGGCCATTGACAGGCTACAGTGAAGAGCCGTAGCCATTGATAATAATGTCTGTGAGATGTATGTGAGATGTATGTGAGATGTATGTGAGATGTATGTGAGATGCTACTAGGCGTGTTGCCAAAATACTGCACAAACGCTATGACAACACGAACCATTCAAATTGTCTCTTAACGGGGTTTTCTGTCAGATGTACCCCAGAAATATACGTGCACAAGAAGTATCCCAAGACACACATTATACAATCAGGCGTGCAAAGGCTTTTTAAAGTAATATTTATTGATTTCTTTGTAACATTGTCAGGTAAAGTCGGAAGTAGATAGTATCGATTCTTGGCATATTTATATAGTGATTGGTATCGATATGATTAAAAGCTATTGAATTATGCACTATTCGAAAATCACTGGGATCGCTGGTTCAGTTAACCAATTGCTGCAACAGAATCGAAGCACAGCCTACACCGGGTTTGAACTCGTGAATCTGACACAAAAAACCTGTGCACACTAGTAATCACCAGAAAGGTTTCAAGTTGGTCGTTAGCTTTACTTCCATGGGATTCGCATTCTTGTAAAAACCCCGCTTCCAAAGAATCTCCTGAAAACTATGACAGCAATAGAGGAAATCAACGAATATCACTGCTTGTGAAAACTACTATGCAAATCAATTACGCAACACCATTATGCCTATTCAAACGCAAATACGCGCCTCATTGCTTAAAAAAGAAACTGATCTGACGTCACTTGTACTGTTGTACAACACAAAGGGTAAACTGTAGATCTGCACAATGAGCAAAACTTGGTGGACGTGAGACAACGCGGGGGGACGGGATGGGCAAACGTGACAGGCCGTGATTGCCGTGGATGCCGGGCCAGATTTTTAAACTGTCCAAAAATTTGCCACGGCAGTAACGGTGCGGATGAGAAACCTAGTAGGCCGTAGTAAAACGGGGTGAACGCAATAAAACGTGACAGTACGTAATAGGCCGTAACAAAACTTGCAGGCGGTCCGTAGTGGGACGGGAAGCATGTGTATTCCCCGGCATCTCACGGTCCTTTCAAGTTTTGTCACGTTCTGCCGCGTTTAGTGCGCGTTTTGTCACGGTTGCTTCACGGTTGCTGCGCGTTTTGTCCCGTTTTGCCACGTTTTGTCACGGTTCTCACGGCAAGCTAGGGTGTATGGCAGCATAGTTAAACCAATATAAATTGCACACAAACACGATACATTCATGTTGGCTTGAGTATTCCTACATGTATGATGTTTCTCTGTGATATTCAAAGAAATTATTCAGAAAATGTTATATATTTTTTTGAAGTTGTTGCTGCAAAATGTTGATGCAAATTACCCAACGCTATACATGCATTGAAACCAAGTTGACTTCACCCCCAAATAAAACGTAATATTAACAGGCATACAGAAGGGGCAGTTCATCTAAATTGTTCTATTTGAAACACAATTTTTTTTTATGGCTATGCACACTGATCTACTCAAAAGCGCCGTGTTCAAGGACAAGGTCTTCAAACCAATGTAAAAATAGTCTTTATGCCATATTTATTGATCAGCTGCCTTTTCTCAACGTTCGCAACGTTTCCCGTATCATCAAATTTCAGCCACATATCAACGCACCCAGTCATGTAAACGGGTGCAATCGTGGACTTCCCATTGTTCCTCTTTTGTTTATACTCTAACTTTTTCGGAAGGCCTCCCATTGGTTTTGTACACGATTTTCAATCGTGGACGTTAGGTCAAACGTGGACCCCTTTGTCTACGCTCGAATTCTTTTGTCCTAGGTCCACGATTGCCGGCATATACAAACTCACTTAAACACCTTCCTCCATCTTATCACTTTCCCTGCTGGGAATTGTGTGTCCAGTACACGCCATTTCTGTAAACCGACGAAAAACCCGAAAATCACCACCGAAAAACGACAGTCACGTTGTCCATGGAGGCTGCCATCTTTATTTTAATGAGAGGTCACGTGCGCAATTATTTCGCTCTAATTGGCTGAAGAGGTATTTACGTCACATGAGCCGTCGGTGGCGCAATGTATCATGGGAGTAAAACATGCCGCGAACTTTAAACAATTTAATCGAAATTTGTATTTATAGGGAATAGACATTAATCACTTTGCCCTTTTTATGCCAATTTTATGAAACATTGTACTTTTTAGAACCTGACAAAGCAGAGAAGCACATTAACTTCCATCGTGGCCAAAGCTCTTCCAAAATGGCAACCAACATTGCAGAAAATTAAAATGACTATACAACAGGTGAGTAATTCGCAAGTTATAGTGAAATCATCAGCTACTCCAAAATCCTCTCCTCGCTGAAAAGCAAGTTGTATAACCAACTTTTGTAATCTATAATGAAATATATTTTACTTTCCACACTCTAAATTTAAGCAGTTTTGTGTATACCTATGTGACTTGGGTATTTCATTTACTTTTTATTTAATTTGGTTGAACATTTCTAACACAGGAACATGACTATGCACAGACAGCTGGTATAGCATATGAAAATAATGATCTAAAGAACCAGCTGAAATCGGCTAAAAGAGAGCTTGCTGCGACTAAACAAAGACTAAAGAGACGAGACGATTTAATCGCATACACGGCAAGTCAATTGGCGGAACAGATGCTTATCACTGGTTGTCTTTGCTGCGGAAAGTTGTGAAAGAGTTCCTCAAGATCAGGCATTTCTTTGCAGCGAAGAGATATACTGAGACAATAAATGGGGAACGCGTCCGTCACAAGCTTACAAAGAACATCCTTTTTAAGAGTCAATGAAGCCATGTTCTGTTTGTAGTCTTGTAACTGCCAATAAAAACTTCGTCAGCTCTCTATTACCAAGCATACTTTATCGCGCAATCTTCTAATGAACATTCTTTCTATTTCCACTTTACTGCTCCAAACTGTTTTATGATGAGAACAATTGGTCAAAATGTGTTATTGTAACATAATGTATACAGTTTTGTGTTTAATAAGGGAATAGAAGTCATTTCCTAATGGGACAAGGACATTTTCCTTGATGTACAACTAGCAGTCAATTTGTGAAGAGTTTACCTGACTGCTATTTGATTACGTTTGGCTAGTCCACGGGGCAATGTTTCCCAAGTTGTATTGTTCAAATGGAATAACATTACTGTATAGGCCGTATACTTGCAATCAGTTTCGAGTTTTCTTTGATCTCAGGCGGTTTAACATGTGTGTTTGATATAACTCGCAAATATATACGCGAGTAGTGCAAACTGCCAAGCTAACCCTTTACACAAGAGTTCAGTGTCAGTGCTGGTTAATACAGTACCGGTACCGGTAACCGTGATTATTGTATTTATAGGCCCTGTATTTTTTTTAAGTTTGTAGAATGACACAGAAAGTGGAAGAAGAGTCGATTGGCACTTGATGAACAGGCTTTTCGAGACCAGAAAATCATTGTCAAAAGACTGATTCTCGATTCTAAGATCAATTATTTCTCTGACAACTCCTTGACTTTTTTATCGAGAAGGTTCAGACAATTTGGACCCATGTGATCTTCGAACAAACCACGTGTGTAACTGAGCAGTTGTCGAACCCAATACTGCCTCTTTAATGTCTGATTTCGAGCAGCTTATGTGTGATGATGTTGAGAAGATCATCATGCAATTCTCTAACAAAGCCTGCTCGCTCCTTTGGATAGTTAAAGATAATCTCTCCTCCTCCTTGTTATCGGTTATCACAAAGATTGTGAATGCATCGCTTTCATCAGGTACATTCCCTGTTAATCTCAAACAGTCCATTATAACACCTATACTTAGGACAAATCTTGCTGATCATAATAACCTGAGGAGTTATCGTCCTGTGGTGAACATCCCATTTTTGGCAAAGGTTATTGAGAAGGCGGCGGCATGCCAAGTTATAAACCATGTGGACAGCAACAGTCTCGGTGAGCAATTTTAGTCAGCGTACAAAAAAAACCACAGTACGGAGACAGCTCTTCTTATAAAGGTCAAAGATGATATTCTTGGATCTCTTGATCGAAACAAAGCTGTCCTTATATGGTCTAACTCAACATGTCTGCGGCGTTCGACACTGTTGACCATGACATTTTGTTGCAGAGACTTGACAGCCAATTCGGTATATGTGGTAATGTCAAATCCTGGTTTAGCGACTACCTTAAAGATCGATTAACTAAGGTGTCAATTAAAGGAATTTGTTCTTGCCTGCAGGTGTTTAGTACACTGTACAACTTACGTTTTGTTTAATCCATTTTTGTTTGATACTATACGATGCAGATTAGATTGTTTTAAAGTTGATTGTGGTCAAAGTGTGTACAGGCCCCCTAACATTAATAATTGTTTCAAGGAAACATGCCCTGAAAACGTACTTTATCCAGCGAGGGCAAATTTTTCATTCTTTTTCTGTGAGTTGCGACTGAATTGGTTCTCTTTTTAAGTATTCAATATAAAAATAGAGTGATTTTCACTCTAAATCGTCTTGTCCCTAATTTCACTCTTTGGGATGTAGAGAGCGAGTATACAGTTTATACGGGCTGACATTTCTCAAACTGAGGTTTACACGTGGATACGGAGTCAACACTGAACAATTATGGGGGTTAAATTTATCCAAATGTAGGTGAAAACTGCAACTACCAAAAATTTGAGAAAGTCTATCTTGAACACAATCGGATGAGAATTTGGGGTAGTTGCATTTTTTACTAACAATTGGGTAAATTTAACCCCGTGATTTTTCATCGAAGGCGTTAGTGTTTTCCACTAAAAAAGGTCTGAATCATTTTGTCACACACACACATGCAACCAAAAGCCGAGTAAAACATGTTAAACTCGGATACTGAATAAATCTATAATGTGAAAACTTGACTTACAGTGCGTAGATGTCATATTTTATGATGTTTCTGTCGTCCTTGTTCCTTTAGACGACACAACTTAACTAGACGGAAAGATGTGACCCCTTCCCGCTATAGAGCAACATCTTATAACCAACTTTCATTGATAACAAGCCAACATGTGACACAACTTGCTATTTCAAGATTTATTTCAGTAAAATCTGTAAAAAGAATGAGGCAGAACTCATGGGCGGATCCAGGATTTTTTGCGGGGGGAGGGTTTCTGAAATTTGCCCAGAAAGTTAACTCCCAAAATGTTCCGTCTGCTAAATTAGGCGTAGGCCCCGCCGCATAATTTTTTTCCTAGGAAGGTTAGGGGCAATTATTATAAATGGGCGTATCTAGACCGCTATAAACATGCATATTCATGATTAAGTTAATTTATATAATAAGCATCACACGCATCATTCACACAACTATTGGGGAATCAGGTTGGCGCAGTGGTTACTGTCCCCGCCTTTCACCGCTGTGGCCTGGGTTCAATTCCGGTCCACATGTGGATTGGGTTTTCAGTCTCTACCTGATTCCGTGGGTTTTCCCCAGAATATTCTTCTGGGGTTTTCCTCACACCTCTAAAACTGTAACTTCTTCTCATTGTCTTCTCTCTACAGGTTTCTTCAAGCCAGGGCGCTTTTGAGGAATCCTTGGTTTCATTACCAGAAAGAATTAAAAATAATAATAATTTATAATAATACTATAAGGTTGAAGTAAAAGTATTTGGTCGCGCTACCGTTGTGGCTATATAAGGCTTTGGACTACAGAGGGCTGCGTTCGAATCCTCTGCCCGATTTATAATTCTTTTTCTTGTACTAATTGTGGTGTGGAGGATTCTATTTCAAGGGAAAACAAGTCTGAGAACCTGTCTCACAGCTCACACAGCCAAGTACAACGCCCATTTATGATAATTTTTCCTAGGAAACAAATCACGCAGGCCCCTACAAGCAAAAAATACAATGGCAACGAGCGGGGGCGGGGGGGGGGGGGGATTTGACTCCCCCCCCCCCCCACCTGGACCCGCGCCTGGAACTGGTGACCACTGTGCGAAGAACATATACCACTAATACAAGACAAACCTTTAGCTTCTTCCCCTATTGCACGAAAATTTACTCAATTCTCAAACTTGTGCCACGTGTTTATACAATTCTGAACACACACCACCAAGATTTGCTGTTCCTGACCGATTTGGGTGGGGGTAACGTAAAATATTTCCCGATAAATATTTAAAAGCATGCAAATCTTTACAAAGCTAGCGCCGCTTATACGATTGCCATGATTAGTTTTAACTGTGGCAAACAACTCCACGCATGCGTGTTTTCACTCGTAAACCACCTAAGTGAGATACGCGGCGTACCGCAGCGTTGACCATCGAAAGTGTGCAAACGCGCTTGAGGTGTCCTATCCAGTCAATAATAATGGAGATCAATGGTTTCAAGACCTTCGTGTTCCTTTTTTCCTTCCGCTAAAATAACGAGGGCGCTGTTTCTCAGTGAATCGACTCGGCAATGTATTCGATTCTAAAATGTTCTATATTGCGCGCTCTGATAAGAATCGATTCTACCGTTCTTTGCACGATTCTGTACTTCCGGTTCAACGAAGGTCTTGGATATTTTTCCAAGCGGGTCTTAACTTTTTCTTAACTTTTTCGATCATTCTCCCCCGACTTTCAGGGGAGCCAATCAGCGATTGAGTTTGACCTTGATTAATGAATTATTCATAACTTGGGTGCGGTGTTTTGTGTACGTGCGGTGTGTTGTCTGGAAATTTGAAGTTCACCCCCCCCCCCCCCCCCCCGGGCCCGCGCGCGTCGACCTTCAAAGGATTGCGCGATCCGCGTGACCCATGGGAAATATTGTTTAAGTTGACGTGCAACAGGCACGACGTTTCGTTAAAACTTCGGAGAAAATTTCTGTAGTGCAGCTGAAGTATATTTAGACATAAAATAAGTGTATACGAAATATTTGTGCGACACTTGCCACAGACAAGTGAGGAAAGTATTTTAAAACTTCTTCAAAATAAAGAAATGAGAAGGATGATGAGTGAACATGTAAGGTATATTAATACTTCCGAATGTAAACCTTGGATGACAACCAGTGTGTTTACGTGCTTACTATTCCACCTTTCCAAATTTCCACATTTTTTGTGCAGCAAGGTCAGCCGCCAACTCCAGGTGATCCAGAGCGGAGGATGCGGTATTCGAGATGGTTCACTGCTGTGCGACGACGATTTATCTGTGGTGATGAGGCAAAGTTTCCTCTGAACAGGTGCATCAACAAACAGAACACAGAGGCTATGCAGCAAAAGACCATCCACCCAGGGAGTTTACTTCAGACTCAAGAGGTTGCCTGGTTTAGCCTGGACATATTTTTTGGGACACCCTGTTTTTGATAGGTCAATCCAGGTTTTTGGCTTGTTAATTGCTGGTTTTGTAATCCCTTTCCATTCGTTGGTTTGAATCTGTCGCTGTATGTTGTATCCAGTTAGTGTTCGCTTTCTTTAAGCCGTGTGCGTCCACGAATACGAAATTATATTGATTGTATCTGACTGCAAGAAATCTTTTTTTATATAATAATAACTGAAAATAATGGCCACGCGGGAATGCGACAGGTTCTGTGTAAAGCATGTAACCCATTAATCACACTTCCAATCGCGGACGTATGCTGGGAATCGCGGACGATATTGTACTATTTTGTTCTCAGGAATTTTTCGTCCGCGGTTTGAATACCCCAACACGTTCACACACACACCCAAGTGTGTAAACGCCTGCAATCGGGGACCTCCTATTGTCCTTATATTGTTCATACTGTAGCGAAATGTTGATGTATTTTGCATTAGGGGCTGGCCATAGATTTGTTTGGCTGATACCGCGCGCGTGACTTTGCACGCGTTTGCTGGTACCCGCGGCCATGTGCGCGCGAGTATAAAAGCGCGTGCCACATGCGCTCGCTCTCTCTAGCTGCTGGCTTTGGGAGCCGACGGCTGCAACACGGTGCTCTGTCATTTGGCGCGTTTTATGCACGAGGTGTATTGGGGCGCATAGACCAGGAGCCGAGTCTGCCGCCGAGTTGTGCGGGATAGCTGTGTGGAAGAGGTAGCTGAGACAGTCAGGGTGAGTGCCGGCTGTGCTGCTTTGGAGGGCTGCTTCCGTTGAGCGGCGCCCGTCGTCCTTGTTTAGTTTCAGAGCAATCAACTTAATTTCCAAATTTTGTGACTTACTGTTAAGTTTATAGTCGAGGTATCACCCGGTTTAAATGCCAGTTAAGAACACTTTGACAACTGGGAAGGGTCCTGCTCGTATAAGTAGAAGTACATGGGCTGGGAATTTGAGCAAGATTGAGCTTGGGGTCGACATAGCCTGTACACAGGAGACCAAGCCTCTTTAGGAGACAACTTATATCCAGCCCGTACAAGAAACCAAGCCCGTATAGGAGATTTGAAGGTAATTGAACCTGTCTAGGAGAAAGCCTGTATAGGAGATTTGGAGTTCATTGAATCTGTCTAGGATTTGTTGCATTTAAACCAGTTGAGTTCCGCTTTACAAAGTGTTTGCGTCTGAGACATCCTTTCTTTCTGGTGGGTGTGGTGAGCGTGAGAACGCAAGGGTGTGTGTTCCCGAGGTGCCTGGTGGTATACTGCCCCAAAACGGGCCTGCTGCCCTGATCTGCGTTGACTACCGATCGTTGACGTCGGCCGAGGACGACTCTGGGTGCCGAGTAAGAGAGAGTACCGCCACAATACTTTAACTTTTTGGCAAGGGCTCTTATTGGTTTTGTACACTATTTTCAAACGGGGACCTTTCTCAATCGGGGACCCTATTGTCCTTTATTGTTAAAGGTCCCTATTGAATGCAAAAACAAACTCACCCACACCCCTAAGACATTGACAATTTTGGAGATCGCCAATATAGGGCAAGATAACTCAGTTGGTAGAGCACCATTACGGTATTCCGGAGGTCCTGCTCTTGCCAGTTTTATTTGTTTACTTTACAAATTCATTAATTAATTTCATTCAACATTGCAACTTTAAATTTGGCAACCTGACAAATGACACTGTTCCGAAAATCAGAGGAGAAACCCTCACCCTCGAGTCTCGGACTTGGAGCTTGTAGCCTACATTATCTAGTAACCAAGGTGCCAGTTTTATTAAATTGTTCTTGTCGGTTATTCGGCAGGCACCATTTGTTATCAAATGTTTGTAACTGTATGATGACATTGAGTAAAGAAATAATTTGAAATATTTGAAATAGGTACATATGTACGGAAGCCCATTAGTGCTAATTACCTATTTCTCTTTCACAGCGATGCATTTTCTCTTTCGATGTGATGCATGGAAGTTAATCTTTCTTTGATGTGTCCCTCTCTTTCGAGGGGAAGTTCATTTTTCACAGGGGTGTTTATCCCCTTCAGTGTGATTAATTAACTCGCGGCCGCGACTTATGCCCGCACTAAACGTCGTGCTGCTGCTGTGCCTAACTCAAATAGATTGATTTTTGTAAAAATTCGGCACGGCAGTAGCACGACGTTTAGAACAAATTGAATTCGGCACGGCAACGCCCTCTGGCTTGACAGGGTCTGCCGCGCTGTCGCCGTTCTGAACGGCAGTGGCACGGCACAGCTCTAAACGCCGTGCCGATTGTAAATGCATTCGAAGTTGGTGCGCACTGTCGCACCATTCGCGAACGCGCATGGTCACACATCTCCGAGGAAAGAACTGCAAACAGACACACGTCAATAGAGCCTGAAAGTAAAAGGTCATGCGCCTGGCTTTTGGAGACCTCGCGTATTGCGCTTTTACCTGCTGCAATTTTTGGTATATTGATTTCTAACCTTAACCACCGCAAGAAATACATAGGGTGGAATTTAATGCCATTATTTTTTTCAAATAGAATTGCGGAAAAAAATCGTAGAGAGGGGAAAAGGAAATATTGTTGTTAACCTTTACATTCGTTTTAGCATACGCAGGTGAAACATTAAAATCAAAATAGGAATGAGAATAAAAATCAAAATAAGAATGAGAAATATGATAAGATTTAGAATAACATTTTAAGTACTGCAGCGAGTTGCAGGTTGCACACATGCAGTTTAGTGCAGTATACAAGCACATGTATGGCATGTACATGTACACACATGCACGATGTCCGTTTGGGGTGTGTGTACGAACATGTACGTCGGGAACCGCGCGTTCTTGCGATTTTTGGAAGTAAGAGGTAATTTTTAGCACGATATTTCTGTTGTTTCTGATGGTTTTAAAGCTTTTACAAATTGATAAAGCAGAAATAGTTTTGCAAAGGCCATTTCTGTAGGGGCGTTTCATTACCCCTCGCTGAATATAACGAAATTAAAATACTAGCAATTTTACACGTTAATTTTTCTACTCGAGGTCTCCGGATGCGCGCCACTTTTAGGTTGCAGACCACGTTCCAGTAAATCGGCCGAAAATTGCCTACGCCGGCCAAATCACGATTTTCGAGCCCTTAAATTCTCGGCTACTAGAGCATTTTGTGGGCCGTGAACTTGAGGGTTTGTAAAAGAGAAGACTAGAAGCCGTGCATAGGACTGTCTGCTTGTATTTGGGCCCTAAAAGTGCTCTATTTTGCAGTGGAACGTGGGCATCATCTTTCAAGCTGGCAATGGGCTGGAGGAAGAAACATCTTTGGATGGAAATTTCTCCTAAAAGTTATCGGTTAATTCATACTAAACAGAAACTGAGAAATGATGACAAACTTTGATTTGATGTGTGTCTTAAACACCTTGGAGAGTTGTAAATATTTTTCCTGAATTTCGGAAGTTGGCGTATTTATCAAAACAGAACAAAAATGGCAGCGAACAACTCTATGGAAATGATACACTTCTGTACTGTGGTCGGTCATCTTGACTTTGTTGCACTCGACTGTCGCAGCAATATAAGTTAGACGTTTAGAGCATGGAGAAAAACCCCAACAAATAATTTTACAAATATTATCAATATCAGCTATTACAAATATTTTTAAAAGGAAAGCAACTAACTTTAACAGTTTTTATTTCTTCAAAAATCAGACGAAAAATGCCTCAAACTGGACTGGTGTGAGACGAGATGATGGCCGATTTCTGAGTAGGATAATACACGAGGAGCGCGCCGTTCGTGGGTGAGAATGGCCCGAGGGCGCAGCCCGAGGGCCATTCGTCACCCACGAACGGCGTGCTACCGAGTGTATTAACCGTCTTAACACCCTCCAAGAATGTTTCATTATTGTATAAACGAATGTCGTGTTTTTGTAAAATCAAGAAAGCCAGTAAAGGAATATTGACAATACATTGGTATGTTGGTCACGTAATCTCTTTTATCCTATGCACTCCAAGTAGTTTGAACGATATCAATAGGGGAATTCAAATGGCAAACGTTTCATTTGACACCAAGGTGGGAATATGGCGAGTTCGGACAGGGACTGCAGTATTTTTCTAACGCAAAACACATTCATTTATTCATTCGTGTCATAAATACATTTTTGGGCAATGTGTAAATGGAAAATTATACTGTAAACCCTAATCAATTGTCATATATTTGTCCAATGCTGTATTTGTTTGGGAGTAAAATAATAATGAAAATAAGTTGTAAAATTCGCACTTTGCCCTATATCTCCTACTGGGGTTGAGTGCAACACGCCATTCGTAAAATGCAGAATGGCGCGTCGCGCTCCATTCGTGCAAAATAATGGAGAGGGAAAACAATAGTGTGACGTCACAGGAGGGTGTTAAATTAAAAATAACTACTGGCATGCCAAACACCCCCATTTTTTGCAAGAAAAAACACGAGCGCTCCACGTCGATCCCAGATATACAATACACTACATGATTGAACAGATCTTCGACTTCACATGACCAAATTTTCGGCGGTTGAAACGGCCCGGAAAGGCATTAAATTGAAAAAAATATCATACAACATTTGCACAAGAGTCAATGCTTATACATACATGAAATTCCGTTGTAATTTACTAAGGAAATGTCTAAAAACCTCGGTAAAATTATCTCTACATTCGTAATCTTTAGCTGCATCGAACGAAAAACGTTGCACATCTGTAGATTGCGTGAGTTTCTACTGCGCATGCGATTTGTCCTTTATTCGTTTGTTTGAGCCAGTGAAAAGGATGACCTCTTCACTCCAGTACTGTGTGTGCAGCGGCAAGTAGCCTTCGGATCAACGCCGAGTTATCGCGGTCGTAAATCGGTCGCGCAGTCTGCGGTCGCCATGCCTTTTCCACTGGTCAGCTGGCGGGGTAATTGGTAGTCTTGGTTCAAGACAACAGTGATCGATAATGGATCGTGTAGCGTCGCGTTTATTCGTTCCATGCAATGCGCCCTCTGACGGTACGATTAGACCAACTCAAGAGCTCGCACTGTCGTCTTGTGAATCCTGCACCAGCGGTTTAACTTTTTCTTTATTTCTTCCTAGGCTTTCCTAGGGAGCCAATCAGCGATCGCAAAACGGACATGCATATGAATTATGTGATGACCTGAATATATTAACGGGTCGGGATCTGTGGGATAATGTAAACATGAATGGCCACTGTCACGTCACCGAGCGCGCGATATGCGATACGCGATTATCGCACAAGCACTTGAACTGTGACTGGGAACGACCGTTTCGTGAAGGGTTTGTGTTTCTTCCTCGATGGTGCGTTTGTATAGCTATTCAGACCTTGGACCTTTAACAAAGAGGACAACAGGGTTCGCGATTGTGTCAAGGTCCACGATTGAAAATCGTGTACAAAACCAATGGGAGGCCTTCCGAAAAAGTATAAACAAAAGAGGGACAATAGGAGGTCCGCGATTGCCGGTGTTTACACACTTGAGTGTGTTTGCCGACTGGGTTCGGTAAACCATGGAGGAAGGGGTAAACCATGGAGGAGTAAAAATGTGTTTTATTCCTCCATGGGTATTACCATGGAGGAAGGAACCTGTGCCTCTCTGTTTTGATTTCAATAACAACTTCGCCTCCAATTTCTAAATCACTCGTCACAGCCTATATAGTACCGGTAGTATCATATATTGTACAAAACCTCTTAAGTTGGCTTTAGATAAAGCCTGACCGACGAGGTGCTGAAGAAGGACGCTCAGGGCCAGTATTAATTCGTTTGTGTTTGCAAGCCATTTTAGCAGTCGATCGAGGACGGGAATTCTTGCGTGCAGTCGGAGTCTGTCTACAATCAGAGTACGAGTATGCGGTCAGGATCTAGAGTGAAAACGAAATCCTGCACTGTTGTATTTATGGACCTGCATGAAATATGGTTTAAATTTAGCTTGAAAATTCCAGCTCTAGGCTCATGGCGAATCATAACATCGATCCAGCTAGCTATAACTTACCGTGGTTGGGGCAAATAGGAATGAGTGGTTGGGGCAAATATAAATGGAAATAGGGATATTTAAAACCATAATAAACACTGAATTTTATACACTTGCCCACCTAGGCCAGCCTGTGTGGCAATTCATATTGAATTTCAGAGTACAAATTTTCACTTTACTAAAAAAATGTGTCCGTGATTCTCGACAGTGCTTTATTACTTGTGACATGAATCACACACGTAACGTGATGCAAAAGTATAATCCCCAACGATATCCCCAATAAAAACCATCAATTTCACGTTTATTTAACAGAGAAATATGTTTTGCATGTTATTTGTTCCTTCCAAAGATATAATAGTACGCCTCTCACTACCATACGCGGCGCTGCGCGTATACATACGATCTTCGGTTTCTTCCCACAAACCAGACACTATCATATGGCATGTCATGGGGTCGCCGACTGCATGAAGCGCCATGTTGTTCGAAAGTTATGAATATTAACACAACAAACTCATTTGCATATTACAGCCGCGCCCACATTTTGCAGGATTCCCAAGACGATAGTGCGAGCCCATGAGTTGGTCTAATCGTACCGTCAGAGGGCGCACTGCATGGAACGAATAAACGCGACGCTACACGATCCATTATCGATCACTGTCGTCTTGAACCAAGACTAGGTAATTGGCTTCTTATGGACGTTGATAAACTTTGGCGGGCCGTTCGAACTCCTGTTTGTGTTCCTTCCTCCATGTTTAGAGTAACAACCGTGATATTGCTGTGCTCTTGCCGCGCTCATTTTAATCAAGTTCGGCACGGCAGTAGCACGGCGTTTAGATCGGGCTTGATTAACTCGCGGCCGAGAGGTAATAAAGTGGTAAATTACAAGTTCGTTTTGAAACGGAAACAGGTACCTGGCACTAAAATGTTCCATTGTGTTATTTACGTCATAAGCGCCAAGATATCGATCGCGGAGCATTTTATTGCAGTGTTACGCATTGACCGTGACAATGTACATGGCTGGGAGCCTAAGTATTTTTGTCATCAAATATCAAATGACAAGCATTATTATTATGGTGTTTTATTAAAACCACCATCGCAGCCAAAAAGGCTGAGTTGCACATGATCTTACAAAAAATAGCACATTAAAAGATGAAATAAATACATTAAACGGCATAAAGTTGTTAAAACTATAAAGACACACACAGATAAGAATTAGTGGAAGTTTGGTCCTACTCATGCACCCACATCTCGTGAACAGTGCCACGATACCGACTGGGTTATATGTTGTTCAAGAGCCTGATGAGAGAGGGAATTGGACTAGTTTTATACCACTCTGTTGTGCACACAATTTGTTTAAATGGGTTAGGATTTCTAAGTCTCATAGATGTTACGTTATTTAAAGGTAACCAATGCAAAATTGAGAAGATTTAACAAGTGATTGAGCGAATTTAAGACAGTCTATTCCTTCTGTCACAGAGTGTTTCGAGTTGGATAACATTTAAGGCAACTTCATATGATTGATACTAAAATCCTAAAATTAAGCGTAACACCCGCTTCTGAACCCTCTCAATTTGGTTTATCTGAGCACGAGTGAGGGCTGAATGCCAAACAGGTGCAGCATACTCAAGGAGTGGCCGAATATACCCAGTATATATTGTTATAAGGTCACATCGAGGTAGATTAAAAGGAATAAGCCGTCGTAACATATGCATTCTGATATTTGCCTTTTTGATTATTTCTTGAATGTGTTTTCCCATATTTAATCTGCCTGAATGAGTACACCCAGCACCTTCACCGACTCAACCTGTTGCAAAACCTGATTATTAATAGTTAATTGGAGGGGTTGAAGTGCGGTTTTTCCAAAGTATACCCTCATGGCGTGACATTTGTTAATATTAAGACACATATTATTTTCAGTACACCATTGATCCAAAGTATCAAGTGGCTTGAGCCCGAGTGGTCACACCCCGCAGCATTGATTCCGCGATTGTCATGTCATCAACATACTTCCAGCACTGGGGCCCCGCAGAGGCAAGAGCATCATTAATAAGTACAAGGAAAAGCACTGGACCAACCTTGTCCCTTTAGGAACCCCTGCTGTAACTGGAGACCAATCAGACAGGCAACCGCGGTATCGTACACACTGGGTGCGGCCACTGAGGAAATCAACCATCCAAGGGGTCAACCAATCACGAGGGTTCAATTTAATAAGTTTTGAAATGACAACAGAATGGTCTACCCGGTCAAATGCCTTCGAAAAATCAGTAGTAATTACCGTTGAAACAGAACTTGATTTATCGGCAGATTTGGCAAGATAATTAATTAACAATATCCACCAAACAATGAGTAGTTGACCTTCCTGGGCCACTTCCAAATTGATTTAAATCCAAAGAGTGATTGATATCTGAAAGTAACAGTCTAGTAATAAACAACTCTGCTATTTTGGCAAGGTGATATGTAAGAGCTATGGGACGCAATTTACCCAAGGTGGCTGGTTGTGCCTTAGGTATTGGAACAATAATCACCTTTTTCCATTGCTGAGGAACAGAATGTTCGGCAAAAGAGCAATTCAAAATGTCACAAAATGGTACACTAAGTTCATAGGCAAACATTTTGATAAGCCTTCCCGGAATTCCATCGGGGTCACATGCTTTTCTTGGTTGAATTTTAGAAAGTTCATTAAAAACTTCCCAAGGTTGAACTTGGGGTGGTTTACTGCAAGGCAAATAAGCAGGGAGATTGAATGCATCTAGTGGGGCTATATCACTAGTTACCTTTATTAAATTTTCATTAATGGCATTGTCGATACCCTGAAATTTGTTTTGCTCTATCCCTGGGATGCTTATAACATCAGGCTTCGATGTAGACAATGTCATCAATTTGATGTATCTATACCATGATGCTGGATTATCATATTTCAATTGAAGAACACGATTATGGTAAAAATGATTCTTAGCATTTTTAATACAACGAATAATTTTGTTGCGACACTTCTTCCAAGCTCTGTTATCTCCTTGGTTAAAATATATTGTCGATTTATAAGCGCTTTAATTTCAGTAGTTATCTTATCACACGTTTTAATGTATTTTTGGTAGGCCTAGTAGGTAAATGTTGGTTAGGAGACTATAAAACCAAATTATGGTCACTTCTGCCAAGAGGGGGGAAAATGTAAACACCCTTAAGCATGTACATGTACATTAGTTAAAATTGTTTCCAATATAGCATTTTTTGTGTAAACTTATCAACAATCTGCTTAAAACCGCATCCACCACATATTGGGTTTGTATCGAGCTTATTAAAATCTCCCATAATAATAAAACCTGCTTCTGGATGGGAAGCTTTATATATTAGTTGGTCAACCGCATTGATTAAATGTTCGCTAAGTTCATCTCCAGTGTCACTGTTCAGAGGGAAGTACAAAACAGCGACAAAAATTCCTGATACTTGTCGTGGTAGTCTCTTTGGTCTAAGATGAATCCAAACGATTTCAAGTTCTCTAGGTACCGAGATACAGTGAACCAGTGTAGGGTTGAATTCATGCTTCACGTAGATAAGTACCCCACCACCTCTTTTTGCTTCACGGGATTTCGTAAAATGTACAAAACCATCAATTGTGGGAGGGGGTGTTTGGTCATGTGACAGCCAGGTTTCGGAGATTGCACACATGTCGATATTCTGGTCTCGCAACACAAGCTCCAGTTCGTCATGTTTATTGTGGATCGAACGAGCGTTGGTCATCATAATACGTGGGAAATTGTAACAAGGTCTCTCGGGTGTTTTCGACCAGGATGCAGTTGAAGATACATGAACAATGTTAGGACAGTTGACTGATTGTTGGCTTGCATGTGCTTTAAGATATGGTCGCTGAGATACTCTAACTGCGATAGGACGAATTTTACCAGATCCTGCTCGACAACCTCTATATCTCAAAATGCCGCACTCTTTAAGCATCAATAATGTTTCAGAATGTCGACTAAACTTTGCAGCGCCCCGTAACTGGTACAGTTGACTGATTGAATATCTGATCCTCTAAGCATCCTTAACCGTTGAGGCATTACAATTACTCATACAGTTCGGTGGAGGTGAACTAACATGATTGTCACTGCATCGCTGCCAACAGCTTCCTGGGCCAGGATTAGTCTGAATGTCCATAGATAAAGTCATATCAAGTGGTGGTTGGTGCTCAATCGTGGGTAAACATAAGCAAGAATACCCACGCTTAGTCCAATTGTATCGTGGCGATTTAATAGCAGGAACATTCCTTTGGACTGTACGGTGCACAGTTACTTGCAGTAGAATAGGTGCATTAAAGTTACACTGGTGATAGGCAGCGTTGTGTTTATGTAAGGATTGTAAGTAGTAGCCGGTCACAAGAATCTGACAAGTTGTTAAAAACAGTGTCATTTTGTATTTACCCTTGGCAAACGTGGCGACAGACATGTTGTACTCTATGCAGTAGACAAACAAAAAGGACACCAACGGAGGATGAAACCACTTTAAAAAAACATCAATTATAAAAGTAGAGTCAGATGGCACAAAATAATGACAGGATTTGAAGATAAAACTAGCAAACGGGGAGAGCTAAAAAGAGCAGCCGCGGCACCTGATCAACAGCGCCCTCACACTCAGCATCTATTAAGGTGTAGTGTAAAACTACACTTCGTTGAATGGAACAGTTAATCTTTCACCTCATGAAAATATTCCTTCCATTGCACTTATAAACATTCATTATTTCTATTGTCTCATTCCTATCACTGTATAAACGGGTTCTGTCTGCTCATAATATTTTTCCAATAGCTTTGGCATGAAACCATGGTAGTGAAGGAGAAGGAACATGTGGATGAATGTGATTGGTGGAGAAACCACGCATCCTCAGACGAAGAGACAGGGAAAAGAAACACTCGTGTAGGGCCGAATTTCCGTTTGGGATTGTGATAACAACACTGCAAGCAAAATCTTCGGTCCTACCGGAAAGATGGACGTGTAGGCTTTCGTTGTCGAATACAAACTTACTTTTGTTGGTCGACCCGGATGATTAAGTATGGCTTAACGGTATGAAAGTGATGCAAGGTCAATATCTCCCCTCACATGCACCAAAATTGCGCAATGAGGGGCAACGCAAAACCATTACTTTCTGCCTTTTCGTGGCATCTTTTCAGACGCATTTCCCAGTCACGTTGGCCTGTATGGCTTGTCCTTTCTCTTGGGCAAGTTTCGGGAACCACTGCAACCTGGTGGTGACCGAGCCCAAGACCTTCGATGAAGCCGAGGCCCACTGCCAGGGAGTGTCACGCCTTGACAGATGCATTTGCACGCATCGGCACTCATCGATACGGACTTGCACTCAGTGGCACGCAGTGGCCTCGGTGTTATTACGCAAACGCTCATTTGCAACTAGCCCGAGTGTATAGAGATCGTCTCCGGCGGCAAGTTTTATGTCCCGGGTAATCCGCTAATCCGGATTAGTGTGCAACTGGTAGACGTAATCTGTCTTTCTTCAAGTAGGAGCCCACGCGATTTCTCATAACTATAGGTTTTCCCGGCCGAATTCGTCAAAACAGCAGTCAAATTCAACGTGCATTTGTGTCCGAGTGATTTTTCTCAGCTCGTTGCTCCCATGCTTCATTTATAAACTTTGAGCCTTCAATTTCGTTTGCAGACACTGAATTGTGTACTTTCACTCATTTAATTTAGAAATAGCTTCATTCAATTAGCCGATGCACACTTGTCATTCAATTTGGCGCCGGGTGAATGGAAGGAGAATTCCCTGACGAATTTTACTTTCGTTTTCGTCTATGGGCAATCATTTTCGCACTTCGAGCCTTCAAATTGGAGAAGGAAAGTACAATGTATATGAGGAAAACTTTAAGATAACAGGAATGCACGACAAATTAAGGTGCGTATAGAACAGAAAAGGGGAATACATATACGTAAGTATAAAAATATATGATAGAGGTATGTTCCACGTTTTGGCTTGTATCACAAACGACAAATTACAGATCAGAAATGCATTTAGTCCAATAATGATTGGAGGCGATACTCGCCCTGGACCTTCATTACGGATGCTGATACAAAAATCCCTGAAATGCAGTTTATTGATTTGTAATGTGTACAACCAACACACAGTTATATGAACGTTGTCGTACTTCCCCAATTCGTCCGAGGGCAATGCTTTGTGTTTCCTATTGTTCCTTTAACATAACCAACCCCTATAGACTAAGCATGTATCCTTTACGTTTGAGGACCGATTTCAACATAAGACTCTACGTTCGAAGACTGAAGGGTTTCTTTGTGTTTCCTTTTTCTCTTGTCCTCGGAGATATATACAGTGCACGTACACACTGCATGTGTATTGTGATTTATGTTTGTGCCAATTAAGATTATTCTGATTTTTTTTCGCAATGGTTTATTTTCTTCATTTATCACATTTTGAAAGTAATTATATATTTGTCTCTTCATTTTTCATTTGCTTTTTTGCCATCCTTTTTTTAAGCATCCCCCCTTTCTAATTTATTACTCCTTTCTGTTATATACATAAGCTTACTTTAGGCTGTTTTATTTGATTGTACTTAGGTGTTATTCTTTCTTTTCATAATTATTCAAACAGAAACAAAATACGAATTAGAAGATTAACATTAAATGGAAAACACTGCACGAATGTCACAAATGCTTCACGAAATTGAATGCCCAAACGATTACCGCGGAGTGTCCGCGCGAATCTGAATGCTATTTGCATTTTTTTCCAAATTGAATGCTGACTCTTCAATTTTGTATAACAAGAGTGTGCAATCGCATGCTCATGAATTTAAATTGAATGATCATTTTTGTTTTCTGAATGGTGATCTAGATCGTCAATCAATTTCGTGCTAAATTGAATGAACCTGTAGTTAATTCGGATGCTAAGTTTACGAAGTTGGGCGGGAAAACCTATATTAAGGGTTTTCTGTAGAATTTGCGATACAGTTTCTCGGACTTGTTTCCGTAAAAAAAACTCCAAACACAAATCTGAGACAAATGATATGAGAATTTAATAAAAGGTCCTCCATGAAAATTCTTCACTCTTCAAACCCAATTCTTGACTCTTCAAACCCAATGAATGGAAAGGTGAACATGTATATGTAGGTCCTTATATCTTCATCATGTAAAAGTTGTTTGAGTTGGCTCCGCCATCTTGAATTTCTGCACAGTTTCATAAATCGTAAGCGCCATATTAGAGCTTTTATAATGATCTCACAATCAAGAAATCGTTTTTCTGTATTTTCTTAATAAAGCAAAGAAATAATTATTTAAATTGAAGGTTGAAATCTTGACTCTTCAAATCGAATGGATGGAAAGGTAAACATACATGTGCATGTAGGTCGCAATACCTTTATCATGTAAAAGTTGTTTCAGTAATTCCTAAGCGCCATGCTAGAACTGTTTTTTCTTTGGTGTATTTTCTCAATAAAGCAAAGAAATTAAGAAATAATGCAAGAAAGAATTGAAGGTTGAAATATTCACTCGATAAAATGGATGGAAAGGTGAACATGTACAAAATGTAAGTGTATAGAGTACCAAAGTCTGACGTCAGTTGGCACGACAACTGGCTCCAAACAAATGGAGACTTCGACTGTTCCTTTGTTAACAGCCAGTCATGAAAAACACATTGACACAAAATGTCAAAGGTATTCTAGTTCCAAAAATTGCATTGACGTCATCACTTCGGTACTTTATGGGTGCGTTCGGACGTGTTACGTTTGATACTCGCGGGTGCAGGAAAATGTTGCGTTCGCATTATACTCTCGAACCGGATCGCGCGAACGGTCAAGAGCTGCGTTCCACTCACGCGAACGTTGCCAACGTTTGCCAACTACGCGAACAATCTTCCATTGGATGTGCACACAAATTTGAACATAGTTTTTCGTTCGATTTTTCGTACAATAATGGGCTGTGTTTTAAATTTTTAAAGATTTGTATCTTTAAAGTGATGACGAAGCAGTGATGTTTTTATGGGTGGTAAACTTGAATATTGATGTACATCTACACTTAATTTCTACAAAACTTATTTTTCTATCACAAAAGATAGAATTTGAGGAAATAAATGATGCCGCCCTTACAAAAAAATCCTATAGGAATCCTATCAGAAAATTCCTATAAGATCCTATATGATTTATCTTATAGGATTCCTATAGGATTCTTATAGGTTTTTCGTCACCTTCTATAGGATTTTTTTATAGGAATGCTATAGGATTCCTATAGAATTCCTATATAAAATCTATTTAAAAAAATAGGAATGCCATAAGAATCCTATTCAGGAATTTGATAAAAGCTGTCCTTTGAAATGTTTACAAAGCTACAGGACTGTAACTTTGTAAACATTTGAAAGGACAGCTTTTATCAAATTCCTGAATACGATTCCTATAGCATTTAGTCCTCATCTGACTTCATATAGAAATTCACAGGGGTTTTATAACAGTCCTATAAAAGTTTAAAATCCTCAAAGTCCCCGGTATTGGATCGGATTTAGTGACTGACAAGAAAACACACTGAATCAAAGATAAATATTTAAGGACTTTCACAAAAAAATCCTACAGGAATCCTATAAGAAAATTCCTATAAGATCCTATAGGATTTATCTTATATGATTCCTAAAGGATTCTTACAGGTTTTTCGTCACTTTCTAAAGGATTTTTTTATAGGAATGCTATAGCATTCCTATTGAATTCCTATATAGGAAATATATAGGATTCCTATTGGAAATCCATAGATTCCTATAGGAAATCTATATAAAAAAAAATTAGGAATGCTATAGGAATCCTATTCAGGAATTTAATAAAAGCTGTCCTTTGAAATGTTTACAAAGCTACAGAACACTACAATATCTTCCTAAGAATCACGTACTACTCTGAATATCATTGTCATGTTGGAGAATATGGGAGGTCTTTAGGCTTAGGCCTACTTTCAATATTTAAATCTACATTTAAATAATGCAATATCACATTAAATTTGTTTTCGTAACAAGCATATTAAAAACAAATACAGTCAAACACCTTTATAACAAGGCCCTTGTGACTTTACAATTTACCTTGTCATAACAGGTACCTTGCATTATCAGTAATGGAAAACAAAGAAAAACAAAGACTAAGGAGCTATTTTTGTCCTTGTTATAAGCAGGATGTTGTATTAACAGTACTCTTATTATCAGGGTTCGACTGTAGTATCAACTATTTTCAACTGTTTTCCACAAGTATTAAAATCGAAAATTCCCTTTTCATGCGACAATATTGAAATACACAATGTGTTTGGAAAGTCAGCGGGCTAGAATGGAAAACCCTGGTTACAAGGAAAACTCTTTTAAAAATGTCACTTTTTGTAACATGTAAGTCATAATACTGTTACAATTGTTAAAACGAGTCCAGATAGACATATTTTTAGAAACCCTTTTGCATTAGCCTATAGCGTGCGCTATAGCCATGTGTAAATTTACAGATTATTATGATTTACATTTTAATTTGGAAATGTTTCTGAAGCCAACCAAATATTTTTGTTTGTCTTGCGACGTGAAAATCACAGATATTGTGCCAATATACAGTCACTGGCCAATGTATGGGCTATTCTGTATTAATCAGATGGAGTCTCGCCCTTATCTTCGACTCGGTGTTCAGCTTGGCTCTGATTGCCTGTTTCACCGCCGATTCTTCAACCTTGAACACTGTCTTCATGTGAGCTGTTTGGAGAAAAAAATAAACAAACCAGTTATATTTGAAGGTAACAAAACACGGCGCACAATTTATCACAGTTTTCACGAACAGACAAATTATGCCTCTCCGCACTAAACTATAGATTCAAGAAAATCAGGTTTTAAGTTGCGTACTTTATAAAATGTCATTGGCATTAGAGTTATTAATTTATCATTTGTCTCTCTGTCAGAAATTGCCCTTTGTGCCCACAGAGTGTCCTTATTGTATATCTTCGTGAAAACTAGTCCTGCAGCCGAACATGACAAAAAAAAAACATTTAAGTTTTCAGGGTTAACTTTATGAAAAATTACACAAGAGGTTGCACCAGAGATTTTAGTTTTGAAAACAACTTCTTTGCAGTACAATCGTATGATTTGGTATAATTTTTGTGAAATTTATCATTTTCTAGCCGACTACCGTGGATAGAAAATACACCATTGTTGTAGACTCTCCGAGCCGATTGTTTAAAAATATACATGTACATGCCGTAGCGCATCAATGCCTAAAGGTGATGATTTCTTGGGATGTGTTTGTTCCCAAAACTCAGTTTGTTAGAGCTGGGGGTCGGCCCACTAGATCAGAACTCACCAATTAAGGGAAGAATTTTGTCCTTTGGTAGGGCGGGCTTCACATCTTTATCTTTGTGTGCATTGCTGCATGCACCGGAAAGGGAGAATGTGGCCAGCTGCTCACGGCTGAAGAAGTATAGAAGTGCATCGGAGGTATACTTCTGCAGGTTGCTATGCGCCCACATGCTTTTGACTGCCTTTGGAACTTTCAATTCACCGTACAAAGTAACCTAAGAATATAGAATAAAATACAAACAAAATTATAAAACAACAAATTAGAGATTTAGAGAGAGATTGAGACTATCAACATCTTTATCGTGTGTGAAAAAGTATCACAGGCATGACCAAGATACATGCAGGGACCAATATACATGTAGCTGTAGCAATCTGCCATCACATACCTCATCTGATGAACGAGCCGAATCTAGGACTTTCGTTGGTGGCTCCGAGGACATTGTTGATGTCAACACCCCACCTTCCTCTTCGGAGCAAGCTCCTTCATGGACTTGAGAAGTCCCGGTAGATCTTTAGAAATGAACAAACCAGTTACGATTTACAACAATCTTTTCACCGAGATCTCCGGATCACAAGAATTCAAGCCCACGACCTTTCATGCAAATAATGGGAAAAAAACGCCCAAAGCCTCTGAAGAAATGGAAGATTCACCATGCCAGCTGGAGATGTAATACACTGTAAAAACGGTGGGTAAAACATAATTGGGCAACTGTTATTTACCCAACATTAGGTATTAATTTACCACATTTTTGGTTAATTCAGGTAAAAATGGACCAATTATTGGGAAGAATTTGCCCAAGATTTTCGGTTGTTGATATGTTGCCCAACATTGGGCAAAATATCAACCCATTTTGACCAACTGCTTTTTACAGTGTACAATGCAATGTTATGTGCACGTAACACAGTTGAAATAACCTACTTTCTAAACAGGATAAAGCGTCAGTGAGTCGTCCCACTTCTTTCTCCAATGTGGCATTCATGGATCGCAAGTCCTGCACTTTTCTCTCCAGGTCTTGTATCTTCATTTCGGCAGCAGCCTTGTTTTGTGGCCTGATGAAGCTCGTCTAAATATAGGGCAAGATAACTCGGTTGGTAGAGCACCATTACGGTATTACGGAGGTCCTGCTCTTGCCAGTTCTATTTGTTTACTTTACAAATTCATTCATTAATTAATTTAATTCAACATTGCAACTGTAAATTTGGCAACCTAACAAATGACACTGTTCCGAAAATCAGAGGAGAAACCCTCACCCTTGAGTCTCGGACTTGGAGCTTGTAGCCTACATTATCTAGTAACCAAGGTGCCAGTTTTAGGAAATTGTTCTTGTCGGTTATTCGGCAGGCACCATTTTTTATCAAATGTTTGTAACTGTATGATGACATTGAGTAAAGAAGTAATTAGAAATATTTGAAATATAGGTACATATTTACAGAAGCCCATTAGTGCCAAGTACCTATTTCTCTTTCACAGCGATGCATTTTCTCTTTCGATGTGATGCATGGAAGTTAATCTTTCTTTGATGTGTCCCTCTCTTTCGAGGGGAAGTTCATTTTTCACAGGGTTGTTTATCCCTTTCAGTGTGATTAATTAACTCGCGGCCGCGACTTATGCCCGCACTAAACGTCGTGCTGCTGCTGTGCCTAACTCAAATATATTGATTTTTTTAAATTCGGCAAGGCAGTAGCACGACGTTTGAATAGAACAAATTGAATTCGGCACGGCAACGCCCTCTGGCTTGACAGGGTCTGCCGCGCTGTCGCCGTTCTGAACGGCAGTGGCACGGCACAGCTCTAAACGCCGTGCCGAATGTAAATGCATTCGAAGTTGGTGCGCACTGTCGCACCATTCACGAATGCGCATGGTCATACATCTCCGAGGAAAGAACTGCAAACAGACACACGTCAATAGAGCCTGAAAGTAAAAGGTCAAGCGGCTGGCTTCCAGAGACCTCGCGCATTGCGCTTTCACCTGCTGCAATTTTTTTGGTAGATTGATTTGTAACCTTAACCACCGCAAGAAATACATAGGGTGGAATTTAATGCCATTATTTTTTTAAATACAATTGCGGGAAATAATCGTAGAGAGGGGAAAAGGAAATACTATTTTTAACCTTTACATCCGTTTTAGCATACGCAGGTGAAACATTTAAATTCAAAATAGGAATGAGAATAAAAATCAAAATAAGAATAAGAAATAAAATAAGATTTAGAATTACATTTTTAGTACTGCAGCGATTTGCAGGTTGCACACATGCAGTTTAGTGCAGTATACAAGCACACGTATGGCATGTACATGAACATGTATGCACGATGTCCGTTTGGGGTGTGTGTAGGCTACGTACAT
Source organism: Hippasteria phrygiana (assembly GCA_037893225.1). Classification (NCBI taxonomy): domain Eukaryota; kingdom Metazoa; phylum Echinodermata; class Asteroidea; order Valvatida; family Goniasteridae; genus Hippasteria; species Hippasteria phrygiana. The sequence goes on along the minus strand of JAZGUH010000583.1, from coordinate 558,912 downwards.
ATGTACGTCGGGAACCGCGCGTTCTTGCGATTTTCGGAAGTAAGAGGTATTATTTCTCTGTTGTTTCTGATGGTTTTAAAGTTTTTACAAATTGATAAAGCAGAAATAGTTTTGCAAAGGCCATTTCTGTGGGGGAGTTTCATTACCCCTCGCTGAATAAAACGAAATTAAAATACTAGCAATTTTACACGTTAATTTTTCTATTCGAGCTCTCCGGATGCGCGCCACTTTCAGGTTGCAGACCACGTACCAGTAAATCGGCCGAAAATTGCCTACGCCGGCCAAATCACGATTTGCGAGCCCTCAAATTCTCGGCTACTAGAGCATTTTGTGGGCCATGAACTTGAGGGTTTGTAAAAGAGAAGACTAGAAGCCGTGCATAGGACTGTCTGCTTGTACTGTGAAATTGGGATGAAATTGGGCCCTAAAAGTGCTCTATTTTGCAGTGGAGCGTGGGCATCATCTTTCAAGCTGGCAATGGGCTAGAGGAAGAAACATCTTTGGATGGAAATTTCTCCTAAAAGTTATCGGTTAATTCATACTAAACAGAAACTGAGAAATGATGACAAACTTTAATTCGATGTGTGTCTCAAACACCTTGGAGAGTTGTAAATATTTTTCCTGAATTTGGGAAGTTGGCGTATTTATCAATGGAAGTTTATTTATTGGTGTGCAACCTTCATGCTCAAAACAGAACAAAAGTGGCAGCGAACAACTCTATGGAAATGACACATTTCTGTACTGTGGTCGGTCATCTTGACTTTGTTGCACTCGACTGTCGCAGCAATATAAGTTAGACGTTTAGAGCATGGAGGAAAAAACACAACAAATAATTTTACAAATATTATCAAAATATCAGCTATTAAAAATCTTTTTAAAATGAAAGCAACTAACTTTAACATTATTTTTTCTTCAAAAATCAGACGAAAAATGAATCAAACTGGACTGGTGTGGGACGAGATGATGGCCGATTTCTATTAGAAATGTCTCCTGGCATGCCAAACACCCCCATTTTTTGCAAGAAAAACCACGAGCGCTCCACGTCGCTCCCAGACATGCAATACACTGCATGATTGAACAGATCTTCGACTTCACATGACCACATTTTCGGCGGTTGAAACGGCCCGGAAAGGCATTAAATTGACAAAAATATCATACAACATTTGCACAAGAGTCAATGCTTATACATACATGAAATTCCGTTGTAATTTACTAAGGAAATGTCTAAAAACCTCGGTAAAATTATCACTACATTCGTAATCTTTAGCTGCATCGAACGAAAAACGTTGCACATCTGTAGATTGCGTGAGTTTCTACTGCGCATGCGATTTGTCCTTTATTCGTTTGTTTGAGCCAGTGAAAAGGATGACCTCTTCACTCCAGTACTGTGTGTGCAGCGGCAAGTAGCCTTCGGATCAAAGCCGAGTTATCGCGGTCGTAAATCGGTCGCGCAGTCTGCGGTCGCCATGCTTTTTCCACTGGTCAGCTAGCCGGGTAATTGGCTGCTAATGGACGTTGATAAACTTTGGCGGGCCGTTCGAACTCCTGTTTGTGTTTCTTCCTCCATGTTTAGAGTAACTATACCGTGCTATTGCTGTGCTCTTGCCGCGCTCATTTTAATTAAGTTCGGCACGGCAGTAGCACGGCGTTTAAACCGGGCCTGATTAAAGGTACACATTGCTTTGGATTTTGCGATTTGGGCTATAAAACTGAAATGGATATGGTTGGGAAGCTTTTTTTAAAGTAGAATATAAAGATTCACATAACTATCCCTTCAAATTGCGTGGTTTTTGTTTAATTTCGTGACAAATAGCAGTCCGCCATTTTGTAGAACCAAATTTTTGACTCCACAAAATGGCGGACTGTGTTCACCAGTCGTATTTCCAGTCGCATCTGGTTGAAGTACGTTCTGTTGATCCATTTTGATGTACTGTGGCACGGCGCGCAGCACTGGCGATATATGTCGAGAGGTACAGAATTGTACCTGGCGATCATCTGATAGGTTCACAAGGCCACTGGCTGCGGCGCCAGCCTAAAGACTCTTACAGCGTATTTTGCGCATTATTTAGACTGTGGTATTTAGTACTGGAAATACGTCTATGTATCGCGGGTCAGATGTCAGGGGTAAGCGGCCAATATTTTTGTTTCTTAATCACTAATCACAACACATTATACGTGTTTTTTTGCATGAACAACTCTTATAAAAGATAAGGAACATTTCCAAACAGTAAAATTTCATGACATTTGAGGGCAATGTGTCCCTTTAACTCGCGGCCGAGAGGTAAAAAAGTGGAAATTACAAGTTCGTTTTTAAACGGAAACAGGTACCTGGCACTATGCTGGCACTAAAATGTTTCATTGTGTTATTTACGTCAGAAGCGCCAAGATATCGATCGCGGAGCATTTTATTGCAGTGTTGCGCATTGACCGTGACAATGTACATGGCTGGGAGCCTAAGTATTTTTGATATCAAATGACAAGCATTATTATTATGGTGTGTTATTAAAATCATCATCGCAGCCAAAAAGGCTGAATTGCACATGATCTTACAAAAAATAGCACATTAAAAGATGAAATACATACATTAAACGGCATAAAGTTGTTAAAACTATAAAGACACACACAGATAAGAATTAGTGGAAGTTTGGTCCTACTCATGCACCCACATCTCGTGCACAGTGCCACGATACCGATTGGGTTATCCGTTATTCAAGAGCCTGATGAGAGAGGGAATTGGACTAGTTTTATACCGCTCTGTTGTGCACAAAATTTGTTTAAATGGGTTAGGATTTCTAAGTCTCATAGATGTTACGTTATTTAAAGGTAACCAATGCAAAATTGAGAAGATTTAACAAGTGATTGAGCGAATTTAAGACAGTCTATTCCTTCTGTCACAGAGTGTTTCGAGTTGGATAACATTTAAGGCAACTTTATATGATTGATACTAAAATCCTAAAATTAAGCGTAACACCCGCTTCTGAACCCTCTCAATTTGGTTTATCTGAGCACGAGTGAGGGCTGAATTCCAAACGGGTGCAGCATACTCAAGGAGTGGCCGAATATACCCAGTATATATTGTTATAAGGTCACATCGAGGTAAATTAAAAGGAATAAGCCGTCGTAACATATGCATTCTGATATTCGCCTTTTTGATTATTTCTTGAATGTGTTTTTCCCATATTTAATCTGCCTGAATGAGTACACCCAGCACCTTCACCGACTCAACCTGTTGCAAAACCTGATTATTAATAGTTAATTGGAGGGGTTGAAGTGCGGTTTTTCCAAAGTATACCCTCATGGCGTGACATTTGTTAATATTAAGACACATATTATTTTCAGTACACCATTGATCCAAAGTATCAATTGGCTTGAGCCCGAGTGGTCACACCCCGCAGCATTGATTCCGCGATTGTCATGTCATCAACATACTTCCAGCACTGGGGCCCCGCAGAGGCAAGAGCATCATTAATAAGTACAAGGAAAAGCACTGGACCCAACCTTGTCCCTTTTGAGGAACCCCTGCTGTAACTGGAGACCAATCAGACAGGCAACCGCGGTATCGTACACACTGGGTGCGGCCACTGAGGAAATCAACCATCCAAGGGGTCAACCAATCACGAGGGTTTAATTTAATAAGTTTTGAAATGACAACAGAATGGTCTACCCGGTCAAATGCCTTCGAAAAATCAGTAGTAATTACCGTTGAAACAGAACTTGATTTATCGGCAGATTTGGCAAGATAATTAACAATATCCATCAAACAATGAGTAGTTGACCTTCCTGGGCGACTTCCAAATTGATTTAAATCCAAAGAGTGATTGATATCTGAAAGTAACAGTCTAGTAATAAACAACTCTGCTATTTTGGCAAGGTGATATGTAAGAGCTATGGGACGCAATTTATCCAAGGTGGCTGGTTGTGCCTCAGGTATTGGAACAATAATCGCCCTTTTCCATTGCTGAGGAACAGAATGTTCGGCAAAAGAGCAATTCAAAATGTCACAAAATGGTACACTAAGTTCATAGGCAAACATTTTGATAAGCCTTGCCGGAATTCCATTAGGACCACATGCTTTTCCTGGTTGAATTTTAGAAAGTTCATTAAAAACTTCCCAAGGTTGAACTTGGGGTGGTTAACTGCAAGGCAAATAAGCAGGGAGATTTAATGCATCTAGTGGGCCTATATCACTAGTTACCTTTATGAAATGGTCATTTCATGCTACTTCGCTGCGCTCATACGCATGACAAGCAGTTTGGTTTTCAAACACCGACACAGCTAAATAAAGACAAAATATGCAATAGAAATGCATTTCAATATTTTATTGAGACAGCATGGGATGGTGGCCTGCATGCACAAAGATGCTGAATGCCTTTTTTAAATGTACAACATCAATGACAGGTATACACTTTCACAAAGGTTACAATAATCACCGACTTAATTCAACAAGGCAACTGCCTTACACTTACGGCTCTCTCGGCCCTTCAGGTCTGTGCCTGGAAACAACAACAATATCAAGTTGATATTACACATACATGTACATACCAAAGCCTCGCTGGCTCACAAAGGCAACATCCCTAGTCACACTCGGCCTCGTTGGCTTTCATATAAACATAACAGCTATTCGTTAAATTAATTTCGATATTAAACAATGTGGCGATTCATGTTGGCAGAGAAATCTTACTGATACACCTGTTAAGTCAAAAAATGCAATCGATTCATCAGTACGGCTTTGGACACCTCAAGTAGTAGGCTCACATCTCTTTTAACATATCGATTTTTGGTTAAATGAGTGGCCCCGCCGGATCGTAGGCTATGAAGGCCAAATTCATTCACTTTGTCAATTCCGATAGAATTGAGAGCATCTAAAAATAGTTCCCTGCACCTGGTGTAACTGAGGGGTTTGTTACGAGTACGTTTGTAAGTTTTGGAGCTAGAACAGAATGTGAGGGGGGTAAAAATGAACTGATCCTCTCCTATAGCTATCCCAACCCTGGACATGTATTTCATCAAAATGGAGTATGGAGAATAAAAATCTTTGGATATGGGCAAAAAAGCCATATTGCCCTCTCTAAAAATGTCAGTTTTGGATTTAGGGATGAAAATACTTAAACCTTGGTCATCTTCTAAACGGTTAAGATGAGAAGCCTTGATTTCAGCAATCTCATTATGTCTGAATAATAAAGCAAACTTCAAACATACATAACAAGCGGTTCTGAGTTGAATGAGAGAGCAGTCGTCTGTGACAAAAGTATCTATGATTTTCTTGAGTTGTTCTAAAGATAGAGGGCTTTTCTGATCGAGAGGGTGATAAAGGTATTTTCTGTAACTGATCAAAATTTGTTGAACTATTGGAGAATCTACCGGATTGTTTCTTATATTTATTAAGGAATTGAGCCATTTAATGGCAGCAGCAGTTGTAGTGATGACACTATCAGACCGAGAGGTTGATTTTATATGAGATAGATACATTGCCACTATCTCATCTCCGATTGGAAATGACATTGGAATTTTGTGTTCGACCAACCAAGTTATGAAAAGACGACACATATAGAAGTACGAGTTGCATGTCCCTAATGATTTCGCTGCGATAGCTTCATACAACAACTGCTGCTTGGACTCCGCGACTACGGATGGAAAATCTGCCTAAAATGGTTGCTCCAAAATAATCTGTAACGACAAAAAGATAGAAAAACATATATATCTTTAAGAGAGAACTAATTTTACGGCAACCATAGATCTTAGAAATTGCGACGAGCCAAGCAAAGAATTTGTGTTTCTGCCGTGAACTACAGCCAATTTTCCGGGCATGGTGATCATGTCATGGATGAATGGCCTAAATTGTATCCATAATAATGGCCAGAAAGGACTGGACGGCCACCATGGGAACACAAGGGTACCAGACCCCTGACAAGATTGCAAATGATGCAACACCGAGGGAATCAGAGCGACAGGGGGAACTAATAACACATTCTCTTCCGACCAATTTTGGGCGAAGGCGTCGACGGCTTCTGCCCATGGGTTCCAAAACCTGGAGAAGAAACGAGGCAATTTAGTGTTGTAGTAAGAGGCAAAACAATATACAGTGAAAGTACCCCACTTGTTATTTATGGAAGCAAAGAATTCGTCCAATAGGCACCAATCGTCTACATCTACTAATTTACTAATAAAGTCGGCTTGATCGTTGAGGGTACGAGGAATCCAGTCAACTTCTAATCGGATACGATTCCATACACAAAATTCAAATATTTCGAAAGCTAAAGACTGGAGATCGTCTTTCATGCTGCCCGTTTCTATGATTTTTGCAGCCGCCAGATTATCTGTGAAAAGTTTGGCGTTCGAGTTAGAAATGAGAGGCGAAAAAGAATATAAGGCAAACAAAATGGTTTCAAGTTCCCGCCAAGTCGAACTCCGAGACTTTTCTTCAGGGGACCAATTCTTGTGAGCCACATGATTATCATTGCAAATGATAGCACCCGAACCTACGGAACTAGCGTCTGAGCAGATTATCTTGTTGGTTCTAGGGGAAAGAAACACATATCGATTGTTCAGACGGAAAGCGTTATTCTGCCAAAATGTGATTTCCCTAAGACATGGGTTATTGAGGACGATTACATCGTCTTCATCGTTAGCCTGCGCAATGACTACTTGACAGTTACGCGTCATCAACCTGGTAACATTGCCTGCCACTGGCGATGGTGAAATTATTTGTCCTACGAAGGAATGAAGATCCCTAACACGGCAAACGGGGGATTGGCGTAGGGCGAGCATGTAAGCCTGGATTTTGTTTATTCTGCGATCCAAAACTTTGAGAGTACCTAAACGCGCTAAATCATGCCTAGCCAAACTATAGAAGTAGGATACCAAACACATTTACTAATGTTGTAAATGAATCCTGCATTTAAAAGATCCGATCTGACGTGGGCCGAAATATCAGTGGCTAACTTGAGATGCGAATCATGTGAAAGGTTAGATCGGGGTACAATGACGAGACCATCATCCAGGTACAGGACAATGAGAACGCCACAGGAACGCCAGTGAGTAACGAGAGGTTTCATGATTTTGGTGAATATCAGTGGGGCAGAAGAGAGACCAAAGGGCAAAACCACGAACTGAAAATACCTTGGCTCACCATCAATGCACCAAGAAAAAACCAAATATTTGTGATAGTGCGGATGAATTTCTACATGGTGGTATCCAGACTTAAATCAAATGTAAACAAAAAAGCATCCTGATCGAAATATTGAAGAGCAATCTTCCAATCATCTATTTTGAAATGAGCTTTCTTGACGTAGTTATTTAATCGACTCAGATCCAGAATTAAACGATTTTTGCCAGACGACTGACAAACTACGGAAAGAGGACTAGTAACATAAGAGGGTGAAGTAATTTCCATAATTCTGTTCGAGGCAAGCAAATCCGAGATGGATTCAGTGACAAAGGAAGAATGCTGGAAGGCTGAAACATTGTTTTGAAAATACATAGGAGGAGGATCTTCTAGGAAACATATTTTAAAGCCTTCCTTTATGATCGACATAATCATACTCATAGCCGGTCTCTGATCATACTCCGGCCATTCTGAGTTGACATTAGAATGGCCGGTCTCTGATCAAACTCCGGCCATTCTGTGTGGACATTAGAATAGCGGGTCTCTTATACCCTGGCCATTCTGAGTGTACATTAGAATAGCCGGTCTTTGATCATACTCTGGCCATTCTGAGTGGACATTAGAATGGCCGGTCTCTGATCATACTCCGGCCATTGTGAGTGGATATTAGAATGGCCGGTCTCTGATCATACTCCGGCCATTGTAAGTGGACATTAGAATGGCCGGTCTCTGATCAGACTCCGGCCATTCTGAGTTGACATTAGATAGCTGGTAGAATGGCCGGTCTCTGATCAAACTCCGGCCATTCTGTGTGGACATTAGAATAGCGGGTCTCTTATACTCCGGCCATTTTGAGTGGACATTAGAATAGGCGGTCTCCGTACAGACTCCGGCCATTCAGTTTCCTGCAGCACTATTCGATTATTTAGATCCAAATTGAAGCAATTTCATTTTGTTCTAAAAACAATTACATTTTGATACAGAAAAAGACGGATGAAAAAGGAATGCATATTTCTAATCTTATTAGAGTCAGAAAAGTGGGAGTTCGTTTATTACACAAGAGAGTGCAACAAAAGTATGTTTTTGGAGCTAGATTTATATGTTTTACAAACAATCTGCAATAAGTGAAGATATTTGAAGCACAAAATATGGTTAAAATAGAAATATTATTTTAGGAAAATACTTCTCACTCTGTTATGTGTAATGCAAACATTCAAGCATATATAACAACAATTTTTCATTTGAAAGTGTTTGATAATTTCTATTTCGTTGTATTTTAATTAATATCAATTATGATTTTTTATGCGATTAGTGTTCAGGTGTAGGCCTTTAGATATTTTTAATATAAGGGGAAAAAGTGACCGAGAACCTAAGTGCTAGCTGTGCAGTGATCAAAGCAACCACTGAATTATTCCAGAAAATTGATACACCAACCTACGGAAAAATAGCCACGTTTTTGCCACGCTCGCCCACGCGATTGAACACGAATTTGGAAAATTTTAAAAACCGTGTCCAACCGTGTTGAACCTTGTGGGCATCGTTTGGATACCGTGTGGGGTCGTCTTAATTATTCCTGAACCGTGTCCATTCTTCTTGATTCGCCAGACGGGCGAAACAATTCAAACATGTTTAAAAATTAAATTTTGACTCGCATGGGATTCGTCTTAACATTTCAACCGTGTTGGTATCGCCATCATCCGTGTTGGAGTTGTATTGGGTCGCGAGGGGCTCGTGTTGCCATTCTCCTTAAATCGTCCTAATTCGCTGCTATTCGTCTCGATTCGCATGTTTTTTTTTGTTTTTTTTGCACACGATGCCAGGGAGAGGTCATTCATTTTATACGCGGAATGCAAGCGATCTGTGGCGACTGAGGGCGAATTGCACGCGGATGAGGACGACTCAACACGGGTCCCTCGCGAATGAAGGCGACATCCACATGATTCCCGCGCGGTTCGACACGGTTTGTTGGGCGGTTCCTAACGAATCAGGACGAATTAAGGCGTTTCCCGCGCGACTCCAGACGGACCCCCGCGGTGTTCACGCGAATTAGGAAGATTTGCATGCGGTTGACTGCGATTCCTGGCGGTTCATCACGAGGTGCACACGACCCCAACGCTTTGAATATATATAGCGCCGATTTACCCAAGTGCAATCATTCTGTCTTTTTTTCTTCAGATGTCCAGACCTGCTGTCAAATTCACTTGAAAATGGCAAAAAACAAAACTTCCAAAAGTTCTGGGGCGATCAAACGCAAAGAGAAACGAATTTCTAATTTATAAAAATCGTCTGCAGATCGTCTGGGCATCGACTATGTGTAAACGTGGCTTTCTTAATAGCCCGTTCTCTCTTGAACGATTTTTTACGCGAATGCCGTGCGCGCGACTACCAAATCGCACAGGGCGTACGGGAGTCGCACGGCAGTCTGTTGATGATTCGCACAGGTTGTAGGGTGTCGTGTGTAATTCAGACGGGTCGCATGTTGAAAATGTTGAAAATTTTCATACGGTTGTCGCACGGTTCGCATAGTTCGCATTTGTCGCATGGGGGTCGCACGGCAGTGGCACGGCAGTCGGATAGGTCGCACGGGAGTCTGAAGAGAGTCGCACGGTTTGGCCGTGCCGTTCTTGCTGCCTGCCTATTTGCCATCACTCTTCTTCGGTGGCATCGTTGTGTTGTGTTGTGTTTAATACTTGTTGACTGTCGAACATCAAGGGCGGTTATAAAGGCCCTGCTTTTATGCGATTCGCGCGGATCGAACGGCGCTTGTACGGCGGTCGCACGGCGCTCTGATTGGTTGTACGGCGGTTGTACCGCATGCGCACAGGTCGCACGCGAGTTGAACAAAAATCGCACGGCGCTTGCGCGGGACTCGTACAGGTTGTACGGCAGTCGCACGGAACTTGAACCGTTATCGGAATTTTTGGGAGGAAAAGTCGCACGAGAGTTGAACGGCAGTCGCACGGCAGTTGTACAAGTGAGACTGCGCGGGAAATCGCACGGCTGTACGATTGTTTAGTCGCACCGCAGTTGTACAAAAAATCGTTCAAGTGAGAACGGGCTATTTATTGTGAACAGTTGCAATTCACCCAGATTTTGATTATGTGTTGTTACATTGTGATTTTGCTAATCCTGGTTGATTGTTGGTCCATTCAGCTGTTAGCTGCAGTATGAGGTTGCTATCAGGTGAGATCACATTTGCATATATATGGTTAGGTTGCAAAACGGCCCATTCAGTGTTAGTTGTTATATGGCGATGCTGTTCGGGGATGCTCGCCGTGCCCAGGATCAGTTGTTTCCTCCGCCAACTTAGTTTTGTTCATTGTGCAGATCTACAGTTGACCCTTTGTGTTGTACAACAGTACAAGTGACGTCAGATCAGTTTCTTTTTTTAAGCAATGAGGCGCTTATTTGCGTTTGAATAGGCATAATGGTGTTGCGTAATAGATTTGCATAGTAGCCTTTTACAAATCTTAAAGCATCTGAGTCATCTCCCGGGGAGTCGTCGGGTGTCGGACTGGCTCCGATTCCTGGCGGTTCTCTGGGGACTGGACGGGTGTCGTGTTTGCCTGGCACTGGTGAGACCTTGGGCATTGGCGGGGGGAGGGGGGTCTGTCCCCTTGTCTGCACCTTTACCGTTAATAAGGATATCAGGGAGAAAATTTGCACAAACGAATATGTTGAATTTGGCCTGCTGCTTAATCCATCTCAAGCGGTAAAAAGCAACATCGTAGTCCAGCATGTTCCAGGCGGGACCAACGCATTGTGCTTAGCGTCACCAAACAAAAAGGTTCCTAAAACCATACATGAATGGAATTCGGCCTTTGCCATATTTTCCACGGTTTATACTAGAAAGTACCCTATAGTGAAGCTGGTAAGCTGCTAAAGTACGGGGAATTAATTCGTCAGATTGCAGGCGAGGGTGGTATCTTAGGCAAACCGCGCCTCTCCAGTGGGATCACTTTTACACGGAGCTGTACCTAATGGCAATGCAGTAGGAGGGGCTACATCGTCTTTTCTAACGGGGGCTGTGAGTAAACCGTCATATCCATCAGCCAGGAATCAACTTCAGCTGGGGTTCTGTTTCCGTTTCTTGCGCGGATTGGCTTGCGAGGGATCATGCGGATACAACTGTATGGGTACCAAATGTATGGGTGACCAAATGTATGGGTGACCACCCATACCATTAGCCTTTTAGAGGTATGGCGGACACAATAGGAGGGCGCTATTCTATTTGGGTATAAATACACAGGTTTTACCCAAATCAAATAGCGCCCTCCTATTGTGTCCGCCATACCTCTAAAAGGCTAATACAAGGGATCATTCCCACCAGCAGCGACCACAAACTGCCCTGTCTTCCCATATAGGGGCGTGTTTCCACAACCTAAAGGCAGACCAGAAAAGGGACACCTCATTTAGCCCACGACAAACCAACAACGCCAGTAAATAAAAAATGTGCTTGAAATTATGTTGAGGGGCTATGATACCGAAAAGTATACATTCTTGATTGATGGTTTTACATTCGGTTTCCACTTAGGTTTTACGGGCACACAAGAAATTAGGACATTTCAAATCGGATCTTGGAAATCCAGAGGTGGTTTCCGAAAAACTAGCGCTTGAACTTGAATTAGGCAGACTTGCAGCGCCCTCCCAGCGCCCTCCCAAGAATGTTTGTTTAAGTCCAATTAATTGGATTAGTTCCTAAAAACAACCTGGGGAATTTCGAATCATTCACCATTTGTCGTATACCCAGAAAACGGCTCGGTTAATAATGGTATACCAGATTGCTGTGCAACAGTCAAGTACGCATCAACAAATGACGCAATTGCAATTTTAACGTCAGTGGGCCCAGGAAGCGTTTCTCTAAACTCGACATAAAGTCTGCTTTCAAAATTATCCCAGTTCATCCAAGTGACCACAATCTGCTTGGGTTTTCTTGGGAAAATCAAATTTTTTTATGATAAAACTCTACCAATGGGATGCCGAGTTGTGATATATTCGAAGAATTTAGCACAGCGCTTGAAGGGATAGCACAGAGAGTTAAAACCCGCCGGCTTGGTTCATATTCTTGACGATGTTTCTACTATTTGGACAAATTATCAACATGGCATACACAATTCGGAAGGATTTCTAACATTATGTCATAAATTGGGTATTCCCCTAGCGTCAGAGAAAACCGAAGGACCAACAACCTGCCTTACATTTGCGGGGATCGAGCTAGATACAATAGCAATGGCTGCTCGGTTGCCAGCAGACAAACTGAAGAAAGCCATTGATTTAACCAGTTGGGCATTAGACAAGAAAAAAGTTACTTTACAGGAACTGCAGTCAATTATCGGTTTTCTAAATTTTACCTGAAAGGTTGTAGTTCCTGGTCGAGCATTTTTTAGGAGATTGATAAACTTAACCATAGGTATCAAGTCCCCCAGGCACTTTATCCGGTTAACAGCCCAAGCAAAATTAGATTTACAGGCGTGGTTATGGTTTCTACGGCGATTTAATGGAAAAGCATTTTTTTGTCAGACCAGTGGCTAAAGGACCAAACATTACACTTATACATAAATGGCTCGGGTTCAATAGGGTACAGCGCAATTTTTGGTGCCCAATGGTTTTATGGTTGGTGAGGAGTTGGGTTCATCATTACAAACCCTTTCCACAGTAGCCACCCTCAGTCTGTTCTACAGATATTTCCATGTTAATTGTTCCACCAGTCTGTTTAACTTGGTCCCTCCTGTCAGGGTTTTTGAGCGTGCAACCAGGCTCTCTGCTTCTTCTCACCCATACACTCTAGCTGTGCCGAGATGTAGAACAAAGAGCTACTCTTTTGTCCAGGTTCTGCCTCTCTTTGGAACTCCTTGCCCAGTAGTTGTTTCCCTCCATCCTATGACCTAGCCTCTTTTAAGAGAAATATCAATTCCTTTCTTTAGCTTTCCTGATGTTTTCTTCTTCTTTGTAGCCTTTTGCCTAGAGTGGCGTTAGCCTTGCTTGGGGCGATATTCCATGAAAAAAAATGGGAAATGGCCAACATCTTCGGAAGATGAACATATAACACTAAAAGAGTGTTACCCGATTGTAGCCGCGGTGTGTGTCTGGGGACATCACTGGTCTAATCAAAAAATTCTCCTCCACACAGACAATGCGGCTTTAGTGAACATTATTAACTCAATACAACTAAAGAATCGAAGCTTATGGCTTTGATACGTAAGCTAGTTGTACAAAGCATGATGTTTAATATAAAATTTAAAGCTGTACATATCCCTGGATGTATAAAATACGCTAGCTGATAAACTTTCTCGTCTGCAGGTGGAGGCGTTCAAAAAGGGAGCCCCACGCATGGCTGTTCCAGGGCTTCTAAGCTTACTTTCAAAATCGATGGCAGTTTCGTCATGGAGAATGTACCAAAGAGCGAATACCATTTTGATTCAGTTTATCGTAAAACACGGGTTCAGCGCTTCATTGCCACTGCCACGAATCCTTGTAGCCATACTATTTTGTCACCCACGTATTTGAAGCAACCATCCAGTACAATTTGTACCAGAGTTGTATTCGAGTCCCTGCAAGTCCCCGCGCAAGTCCCCGCGCAAGTCCCCGCGCAAGTCCCCGCGCAAGTCCCCGCGCAAGTCCCCGCGCAAGTCCCCGCGCAAGTCCCCGCGCAAGTCCCCGCGCAAGTCCCCGCGCAAGTCCCCGCGCAAGTCCCCGCGCAAGTCCCCGCGCAAGTCCCCGCGCAAGTCCCCGCGCAAGTCCCCGCGCAAGTCCCCGCGCAAGTCCCCGCGCAAGTCCCCGCGCAAGTCCCCGCGCAAGTCCCCGCGCAAGTCCCCGCGCAAGTCCCCGCGCAAGTCCCCGCGCAAGTCCCCGCGCAAGTCCCCGCGAGTCCCCGCGAGTCCCCGCGAGTCCCCGCGAGTCCCCGCGAGTCCCCGCGAGTCCCCGCGAGTCCCCGCGAGTCCCCGCGAGTCCCCGCGAGTCCCCGCGAGTCCCCGCAAGTCCCAAGTCCATCGCAAGTCCCCCGCAAGTCCATCACAAGTCCATCACAAGTCCCCGCAAGTCCATCGCAAGTCCATCACAAGTCCATCACAAGCCCTCCAGTACTAATCCCAATCACAAGCTATTCAAATGAGCTGTGACAAAGACATTCCTTTGTCATTGTTCATCCAGTTACTTGTGACTGGCTTTATGAAAGAACTTTTGACTGGGCTTGCGAAAGGACTTGTGAAAGGACTTGCAGGGACTCGAATACAACTCTGATTTGTACGTTTATGTCTGCTATCAATTTAATTCACAGACTATATAACATGACAGAGCCTGGTCAAGCGTTTATTGTACAGAAAGCTAGTCAAGGGGTACAACGGGTCAAACCGAGTTTTGATGTAAGATTGCCTATTACTATCCATATCCTACATAAGATGGTAGATGGGTTACAACATTGTTCACAATCGGTTTACCACAGGTCGTTGTACAAAAGCATGTTTTTAGTGGCGTTTGCAGCGTTTCTACGCGTGGGAGAAATTACGGTATCCAATCAGAATACAGAAAATGTGTTCAAACTAGATTGTGTTTATTTTGGTTCGGATGGCCAAAGCTTGAAGATTAAGTTTCGTTACTTTAAACACTCGAAGGGTAGAGAGGTATACATTAAAATTACAAACGTTGTTTACTAAGGGAATAAATATGTGCTGGGCCGGTTTTAAACGTACGTTTAAAACCAGCCCAGCACATATTTATTCCCATTCATATAATACCTTTTTGTATAATTAAGCAAAAACCACCGAAAAATATAAATTGCCAATGATTTTGTTCAATTTGTTTTACCTTGGTTTGTAAAACATCCCTTCAGCTATTTAATGGTTCGTGCCACGCGTGAGTAGTGGTAAACATGTCCTTATATGGAAATTGACGCGTGCGCTACGCGCTCGCCAGGTGGTGCAGACGCAGCAGTGCCGGTGTAGCGTGAAATTATGGACTCTAAATACGGACGCATCGGTAGTATTGCGCTTGCGTTATTAGGAGAGTGACTGGTCGCTCGAGTGTTCAACCAATAACATGGACCAGATTTTGTAGGACTCTACATTTTGTGTGACACCGGGAAAAATGTTTAAAACCGCGCCGTGTTTAAACAACTTCCAGCCGTGTTAAAACAACCGTTTAAACACACCCACGTGACAGGCTCTCGACCAATAGGGATAGTGAAACTCGCTGAGGCATTTATGAATGCCCGATGAAAGCCCTAACTCACTACTTTTACCACAGGGGAGCTTTTGAATCGCCTTAGTTTGTACTGTTAGTAAAGTGGTGAGCCAATTAAGAGGGAGCAGTTTGCTAAAATGCTACAATCCACTGCTAGATATATTGGGTTAGATGACAATGTTTACACTGGCCATAGTTTCCGTATAGGGGCGGCATGTCAAGCGCTCTTGGAGGGGCTATTCTGATGCGCAAATTTGAGAAATTGGCAGATGGCGGTCCGACGCATTTAAAGCCTATAATAGACTGCAAGGCCAGTTGTCGGTTTGGTTGGATGTAGTAGAATAGTGCAGGCGATTACAGAATTTCCAGTCTTTGCGGTTTGAGTGTCTTGTTTTGTGGGGAGCCGCCCTGTGCAGATAAAAGGTCGGCTGCATCGGTCGACTGGTGGCGGATTTGCCCCACGAAAAGTGCATGAAGAATAATAGATAATTTGTTCAGTGGATCACACGATTCTATTAAGTATTCGCAAAACATTTAGAAAAATAATTAACAAAGAAGATCTTTAAAGCAAAGAAAAATAGAAACTTTTTGTGAGCAATTGAAAAAGCTTGCTCAATCCCGAGTAAAGAAAGCTCGTATTTCTAAATTACTAAATACATTTCATGGGCAATGTATGAGTTGTTACTTATCGTAACAATATTATGTAAATGTTAAAATGCAAGTTCCGATTTAATTAGTATTACTATATAGAAACTGAATCAGTTGGTCAGCGCATATATTGAAGGTGTATCGTGTGCCTGGCAGAAGGGCGAAAGGACGAAAAATGGGTCAAAAGGTCAAATGGGGTTTTGGGGGTAATCGATAGAGTATTCAAATAT
The DNA here is from genome assembly GCA_037893225.1 of Hippasteria phrygiana. NCBI lineage: Eukaryota > Metazoa > Echinodermata > Asteroidea > Valvatida > Goniasteridae > Hippasteria > Hippasteria phrygiana. The sequence goes on along the minus strand of JAZGUH010000583.1, from coordinate 542,751 downwards.
CTCTATTTTGGTACACATTTCGTCTCAAGGGGTTACGTCATTCTGACGTAATTAACAGAATGAAAAGGGCGTAAGGGGTTTTTGCATTTTTCGTTCCCGGCAAAAGGGCGTTAGCGTGTAATACCAATGTAACAAAACATGATAAAAGTTCGTTCACCTCTCCACTTCAACGGGGCGTAACACTATGAACATCTAACAAAAGACAAACGGTGCACTAACAATGAACATCCATTGTTACTTGGCGCTAAATCCATTGTTACTTATTCACAGTGTAAGCGCGCTTGGAGCAAAGTTTGTTCCCGGCAAAAGGGCGTAAGCATTTCACATGCTGCTTACGCGCACGTTTAAGGCAGAAGGACTTACCGGCAAAAGGGCGTTAGCATAAATATGCAAATAACTGTAACATTAAGTAATAATTTTTTTTTTAAATGCACAGCATTATTGGAAATATTAATAAATTTGCATCGGACAAAAATTAACCTTATGCGATTCTTAATTTAGAAATGCCAACACAAAAACTTTAAAGTCGATTTTCTCAGAAAGTGTAATCACGCGTCAAAGCGCGCTTACGCCCTTCTGCCGGGCACACAAAGGTTTATACTACTCACTGACCAACTTATTTTAAACACAAATGGATTGTAATGTTTCTTTGTTATATCAACTGCGAAAATTGAACCAGTGGACTCGTAACCCCAAAATGTATAAGCAACTAAAAAATCTGCGTCTTATTTCAGTCTGAGACTCGTAAATCCATAAAATTGCACTGTCCTTTTTTATTGTGGAGAGAAATAAAATAATAATAATTTTACCGAGGATGGGTCATTTGGGAGACTTTGCCATAGACGCGTGCACAACAATTTTTCAACTTTAATGTAACCTAACCCAAATATCCCCTGTCCTACCACCACAAATGTTGGTATATTTTCGTTTTGGACCATCCTCTATCGATATAACTCACTTGCGACGGTAACATTCTCACTCCTTAGGGGGGCTGGGAACTTAGTGAGACACTGAAATGTCTCCCTAATTCCACTTGTCTCCCTAAGGTATAAAAAATGACGACAAAGTGTCCACTTAAGGGTACTTTTGTCATTATAAACATAATGATTATGCAATAAACGGGCGACACTTCTAATAATAACCTCAATAGGGCGACACTAGGTGTCGCCCTATTATAACACTTTTTCCGATTTCCCTTACTAAAAGGGCGACATTTTGGAAAGGGCGACAATTATGTGTCGCCCTAACCCACTCTTTTGTTGCATTATGTGTCGCCCTAACCTACAATTAAGACTAATGTAGCTATTGTGCTTTGGTGTATAGTGCCGAATGCTCACATTCCAACCATCTTTCTGCCGAATAGAGTTATAACTAGCGTCAAAGTGTAGCCGAAAATCTGGTACCTTGCAATACCGCAATCCGTGTGGTCCCATCGTGGTGTACATGTCGCAGTCCTGTGCTCTTGCATAGTATTACTACACAGGGATAAATAGAATACAAAGGAATCTTTCTTGTCCTCGGGAGTAGGTCTTTTGTTAAAATGGGTCCTCGGACGTCAAAATAAGTGCTAATGTTACAGTAAAGGGACAATAGAGAAGACAAAGCCTTGTCCTCGGACGTTGTGTGATGCACGACTGGGTGTGCCACCAAGATGTACAAATTTACAGTTTAGCGGAAATCCTGTCCGGTATCTTACATGCGAAACCTTTGACATAGTTGCATGGCAGATCATTCCACAAGACATTCACGAATATTTCAACGCATTCCTCTCCACCACTGGGCTCACCCGGGGACCAGTTGGTGTAGTTCCCGGGCCCATGTTGGCTGCCGTCCACCCAGTAGAAGGATCCTGAAGCTCGATCCAGGCGGTAACCAAACCAAACTCTTTCGTGTTGACCGTACGTCGCTGCGATCAACTCGATGAGGAAGTCGTGCTCCTCCTGGCTTTTGATGGACGTCAGATGAGACAGTCTGCCAAAGCGTGATAATCCCTGGCAGTGGGCCTCGGCTTCATCGAAGGTCTTGGGCTCGGTCACCACCAGGTAGCAGTGGTTCCTGAAACTTGCCCAAGAGAAAGGACAAGCCATACAGGCCAACGTGACTGGGAAATGCGTCTGAAAAGATGCCACGAAAAGGCAGAAAGCAACGGTTTTTGCGTTGCCCTTCATTGCGATTTTGGTGCATGTGAAGAAACCTATTGATCTTGCAGCACTTTCACACCGTTAAGCCATACTTAATCATCCGGGTCGACCAAAAATAGTAAGTTTGTATTCGACAACGAAAGCCTACACGTCCATCTTCCCGGTAGGACCGAAGATTTTGCTTGCAGTGTTGTTATCACAATCCCAATCCCAGTCGACCCTACACGAGTGTTTCTGTTCCCTGTCTCTTCGTCTGAGGATGCGTGGTTTATCTACCAGTCACATTCGTCCACATGTTTCTTCTCCTTTATTACCATGGTTTCATGAAAAAGCTATTGGAAAAATATTATGAGCAGACAGAACCTGTTTATACAGGTATGAGACAATACAAATAATGAATGTTTATGAGTGCAATGGAAGGAATATTTTCATGAGGTGAATGATTAACTGTGCCATTCAACGAAGTGTAGTTCTATACTACACCTAAATAGATGGTTGTCATTTGATATTTGATGAAACAAATACTTATGCTTACAGCCATGTACATTGTACGGTCAATGCGTAACACTGCAATGAAATGCTCAACGATCGATATCTCGGCGCGTATGACGTAAATCACACAATGAAACATTTTAGTGCCAGGTACCTGTTTCTGTTTCAAAATGAACTTATAATTTACTATATAATGCTAATTAGGCCCGCTCTAAACGCCGTGCTACTGCCGTGCCCAGCTTAAAAATGGGCGCGGCAAGAGCACGGCAAGAGCACAGTATAGTTGCTCTAAACGTCGAACGTAATTGCTGCGACAGTCGAATGCAACAAAGTCAAGATGGCCGACCACAGTACAGAAGTGTTTCATTTCCATAGTTGTTCGTTGCCATTTTTGTTCCGTTTTGAGCCTGAAGGTTGCACACCAATAAATAAACTTCCATTGATACATACGCCAACTTCCGAAATTCAGGAAAAATATTTACAACTCTCCAAGGTGTTAGAGACGCACATCAAATTAAAGTTGATGTCATCATTTTCAGTTTCTGTTTAGTGGGGATTGACCGATAACTTTTGGGAGAAATTTCCATCCAAAGATGTTTCTTTCTCTAGCCTATTTCCAGCTTGAAAGATGATGCCCACGCTCCACTGCAAAATAGAGCACTTTTAGGGCCCAATTTCATCCCAATTTCACAGTAATACAAGCTGACAGTCTCATGCACGGGTTCTAGCCTCCTCTTTTACAAACCCTCAAGTTCACTGCCCACAAAATGCTCTAGCAGCCGAGAATTTAAGGGCTCGCAAATCGTGATTTGCCCGGCGTAGGCAATTTTCGACCGAATTTCTGGAACGTGGTCTGCAACCTTAAAGTGGCGCGCATCCGGAGAACTCGAATAGGAAAATGAATGTGTACAATTGCTAGTATTTCAATTTCGTTTTATTCAGCGAGGGGTAATGAAATGCACCCACAGAAATGGCCTTTGCAAAATTGTTTCTACCATATCATTTGTAATGCGTTAAAACCAGCAGAATCAAAAGAGAAATATCGTGATAAAATTTAACTCGGTTCCCGACGTACGGATGTGTGTTTTGGTTTTTGTATTTGTGTACGTGCACTGTATATATCTCCGAGGACAAGAGAAGAAAGGAAATACAAAGAAACCTTTGAGTCCTCGCAAGTCAAGTCTTTTGTTGAAATCGGTCCTCGCAAGTAGAAGTACGTGCTTAGTCTATGGGTTTGGGTTATATTAAAGGAACAATAGGAAACACAAAGCATTGTGCTCGGAAGTATTGGGAAAGTACGACTGTTTGGTTTTTGGATTTTGGATTTTTGTTTTCTGGTTTTTGTTTTTGTTTTGTTTTGCTTTTTTGTTTTGTTTTTTTGTTTTTTGTTTACTTGTTTTTTTGGTTTTTGGTTCCTTTTTTTATATATTTATTTTTTAGTTTTGGGGTTTTTGTTTTATTTATTTTTTATTGTTAGTGTTTTTTGGTTGTTAGTGTTTTTGGTTGTGTGTGCTTTTTGGTTGGCGTGTGTTTTTTTGGTTGGTGTGTGTTTTTTGGTGTGTGTTTTTTGGTCCGTTTTTTGTGTGTGTTTTTGTTTTTTGTTTTTTTTTGGTGTGTGTGTTTTTCTGGTGTGTGTTTTTCTGCGTGTTCTTTTGGTGTGTGTTCTTTTGGTGTGTTTTTTGTTTTGTTTTGTTTTTGTTTAATTTTATTGTATTTTTTAGTGTGTTTTTTTGTTGGTGTGTGTGTGTTTTTTTGGTGTGCGTTTTTCTGGTATGTGTTTTCTGGTATACGCGTGAGTGGTGCAGAGTGAGCTCGTTTATGTGACTGGGAAGCCACGCTTCGAGGACGCGTTGCAAATCGAGGTCGTCCTCGATTTGCAATAACGTTAAAAATGGACACTTCGTGCAAAGTAATGACGGCGAGTGAAATGTTTCGCTTTTTAAAAGCAGTCCTCAGTGTACGGTAGTGGCACGCGGAGTGTGACTTTACACGCCCTCATTTTACCCCGGAGATCGCTTCAGACGTGCCCGGTAATGTAAAGAGTGCCCTCTCTGTCCATTCTTCGTGAGGGGAGGAGGCGCGTTAAAGTTTATTAAATGAATTCAGTAAAACGTACAGTGTACATATACATGTATATTGCAGCAGTTTAAAAAAACAAATCTATTTTTTTACAGTATTAAATGACCAGGACATCTGCCAATTGAATTCTTCAGGATGGAAATTGAAAATACATGAAAAAAGCTGTAACAAGTTATGGTGTATTTCATATTTCTGATAACCACACACTGAACTCTGTTGCAGTTTTAACCTTCAATGGTGGTAAAGTATATATTAACATAAATGTAAATTTGCAATAATGGTTTTAAGCTCTTTACAGAAATAAATAGTATCCAGTGAAACATTATTTTTACCTCAAGAATTAAAATAAATGAGTGAAGTTAACCATCTACTTTTATTTTAAATCCACTGCATTTGAGTGGTTGTTCGCTGGGCTTTCTATTTCAGATTTCTCTTCTTCATGTTCACTTTTTTTAATATTAGTACATGTATACATGGATTACTACACGTGTACATGTAGGAATGTAATATATTTAGTAGAGGATTTTTTTATTGGGAGAAATAATATGAGTAATAAAGACAATGATGAATTTAAGCTCCACCTTGAAGGCAAAGTGAGTAAAAGCGTTTTTCAGTGAAAAGTTGACCAGAGACCGTCCTGCTGGTAACAACTAATTTATTGTGCATGGAACTGGACTGAAATATCCAATACAATACTGGGCCTGGCCGTGGCGGGCTGCGAAAAAAGGCACCACACCGTAATACATGTGTGTACATGTAATTTAACAAGACTGGCAAAAATCCATCTTTGATAAAAGAGTAATTAAAAAATTGGACTAATCTGCACTTATTTATTCATTTAAATTCGCTAATTAATATCCCAGAGTAAAGTGCACACCTGCAGGTAAATTGTCATTATCTGGGACGTAGCAAAAAACGATCAGAAACTCCAAGTTATTCAAACTTGAAGTTTAAGTACGTACGTACACTATACATGCTACCTCCATGATACATGTATCGTATGTATATCCACAGAGTTCATGTGGATATACATTGTACAAGTGGCTATTGTAAACACGTCCACGTTTTTTTCAAACGGTATTATATTACACGTCGCGTCGACCGCAGGCGCATGTTGCATAATTGGGGCAATCGGTCAGGTCAGTCACGTGATATGAATAATGCATGTTTAGCCACGATTTCCACAGTCTGGTCCCGCCCTCAAAAGTAAGAATATCCAAGACGTTAATTATGGAGGACCAAAAGTGGACAACCCATTTTTTTTTTTAAATCTGCTAGAACAAAAACAGAATTAAGGTTGAAATGAATTCCTCTTTCTGAATTTTCATTTTTCTGTTATCAAACATTTTGAATTCTTTTTTTCTTGTAGGCCTACACAGGCGGTCGAAAAGTGTACAAACCAAATTTCTGAATTTCTACCAGCAGAAAATCAGAATGAGCCTTTACGACCAAACCAAATTTCCGAATTTCTACTGGCAGAAAAATGGAATGAACGTTTGATACCAAACAAAATTGGAATCATTGGAATGTGTTTCCGTGTTCCGGAACTCCAGTATAGGAAGTAGGCTGTAGAATGGATCATATAGGGTGTAACCATAATAGGGTGTAAACATAATTTGGCCAATGGTCACCTTATGGTCAGTAGGGGTCATTTTCTTCAAAACTACAAGTAACTTTTTCTCCTATAGTCTTGATGTCAAACTTGGTCAGTTACATCTCTGTACCAAGCCTCGTATAGGGTGTACAACAAATTTGGCCAATAGTCACCTAATGGTCAGCAGGGGTAATTTTCTTTTAAAAATACGACATGCTTCTTCAATGCAGTCTTGATCCAGTTAATGTCAAAGCTGATTATTTACATCTCTGGACCAAGCCTGATATAGGTTGTACATAGAATTTGGCCAATGGTCATCTAATAGTCAGTAGGGGTCATTTTATTTTACTGAAACAGGTAAAATGATTTTTTGCCTGATTTGAATGGATATCAGCCTAAATAGCCCTTTGAAAGGTTTTTCTGAACTGACTCGCACTAACTACAAGGTGACCATTGGTCTGAAATTGCCAAAGCATCTAAGTTCGGTTGAAAATGGCAAAATAATGTAAGAGAAGAGGCACTTGAACACCAACTGACCCTTAGGTGACCTTTCACCCTAACTAAAGTTTGACCGTCCCGGAAAAAGTTCGGCCTTGGGAGGGATGCTTCTTCCCCATTTTGACTTAAATCGGCTAAAGAATATAGAGGAAAATGCATTTTGCAATTGTATGTTTCAATAAAATGACCACTACTAACCACCTTTGGCCCAATTATGTGAACACCCCATACAGTCCAGAGATGTAACTGACTAAATTTGACATCAAGACTGGGAGAAGAAGCATTTCGTAATTTTGAAGAAAATGACCCCTACTGACCATTAGGTGACCTACCGCATCGTGAGGCTTAATTACTTTGCTTTAACAAAGAAAATGGGTTGTCCACTTTTGGTCCTCCATATTAGAATGTGTTTCCGTGTTCCGGAACTCCTGTATCGGGAGTAGGCTGTAGAATGGATCATAACGTATAGCTGCTTTTGTCTGAGCTGTTAAAGCAAAGTAATTAAGCCTCACGATGCGGTTGTGCGTCTGGGCTGGTCGATTGATTGAGATAGATGTATCAACAGCATGGTTCCGTACTATGGCGTCCATTGATAAACTTCTTCAACACAATAGAGATGTGTTTGATGATCTAAAAGATAAAGTCTACCGTGGCACATCTCATTCTGACATTGCTCTATTTTTGCAACAGCGGTTCCCTAATGTGAGGGGAATCTCCTTGAAAAGTGTGCGTCGGTTCATCAAAAGGTATAGGATACAGGGGCGGATCTAGGTTTTAACCAGGGGGGGGGGGGGGGGTTTACCTGAGGTGATTGGCCTACACACCCCAGCGTGCCAAATTTTCGACACCCGACAATGGTTTTTTTTTTTTTTTATCAGCCCAAGGGGGGGGGGGGTTTAATCTGATTTATCCCAGTGGCGGATCTACGGGGGGGGGGGGGGGCCGTAGATCCGCCACTGGGATAAATCAGATTAGTGACCATGATTTGGATAGGATAGTACAACGGTCGATTTTACAGGTAAGTTCGTATGTATATTTTATACCTGTAAAATACTGAACAAACAGCAACATAAAAGGCACTGTGCATGTACTTTTCGTTAAATAAGAAAAATTATAATAATTGTTTAGAATAATATTTTCTTTTTAATGTCGCGACACACATAAATCAAGGATGTATTTATCCTTTTCAATGTGAACTAAGAAACTGGCAGGAGCGGGATTCGAACCTGCGACCTCCGGGTTACCGTACCGGCGCTCTACCAACTGAGCTATCTTGCCCTATGTTGGCTGTTCCCAAATTGCCAGTATCTTTGTTCGGGTGGGCGCTAGTCAGAAGTCATAAACCCAGAATGCCGTATAGCCAGGGATCACACCCAATTTTACGATACAACCTGGGAAGCGACATTGTGGGGATCACTCAATGAGGATACGACTTTTTAACTTATAATTCGTCAACAATCCACAAGGAATGTATTTATCCTATTAAAGATATATCAAAAAGACACATCGCCCAATTTCTTCCGAATTCGGTAGTAACAAATGAATTAATATTGAATAGCTGGTGTTCTATAAAGCCGATCGATGGAATGTAATCCGTTATTTGAGATATTAAATGAAAATGGGTAAATGATTGGTAACAGTTAGCTACACCTAAATTGGCCAAAAGTAAAATAATACAGTTTGTAAAACGTAACAAATATACAACGTCAATGAAAGAATATAACAAGCTTAAAAACCACCTTTAATAGCTATTTTATTATTAATTTGTATTTAAAAAATATTTCAGGTTTTTACCTGTTTCACATTCAAAGCATCACAGAAGTCTAGTTTTCATAATAATATGACAGATCTTGGACGAGTTTACGCGTTTCAAGCAATCGCAATCGCTCATTTGCTGTTATTGTTTTGGTTGATTTTACAGGTTAGTCCTCTATACGGGCGGAGAATGATGGTTGGGTACTTAAGAGGAATTTGGTGGCTAAAGATTGGCTGGGGCAGAATTTCAAAATCTCTAGAGAGAGTTGATGCAAGAAACTATGGTCTACGGAGAATCGATGCCATTAACAGGACGAATCCGAGGCTTTACTCAGCTTACTATTATGGACACAAACTTCATATCGATCAAAATGAGAAACTAGCCATGTACGGGGTCACGCACGTGTGCGCAAGGGATGGCTATGCACACTGATCTACTCAAAAGCGCCGTGTTCAAGGACAAGGTCTCAAGTGTCAGCTGTGGCCAGCTACTAGTACTAGGCAAGGCCTCAGCGATTGAGGAGTTTTGGCGCCTAAGTCTTTTTATTCTTAAAAAGATTTTGTCACTCTAAAATTACATTTGCGACCTAAAATTACATTTGCTCCTATTTCTTTTGTATTTTTATTTTTGAACAGTTTTTGGGGATGGGAGAAAGTATGAGCTTTCTTACTCGAGTTTTGAGGAGAAACCGTGCAAATTCAGACACTCATGCTGCCGTCATATATGTTTTCCGTGTGTCGCTGCATAGTTTTAATTAAGTGGATTTTCGTTCTCTTAGTCTGAAACAGGTTCCTAAACTCCACAATCCCCGAGCTCAGTCAAGCCTACTTCAAGTTGTTTTGCAGATTATCTGACAATCTATGGTTGCATTCACATATTCTATCCACTTTTTTCTTCAAACCAATGTAAAAATAATCTTCATGCCATATTTATTTATCAGCTGCCTTTTCTCAACGTTCGCAACGTTTCCCGTATCATCAAATTTCAGCCACATATCAACGCACTTAAACACCTTCCTCCATCTTATCACTTTCCCTGCTGGGAATTGTGTGTCCAGTACACGCCATTTCTGTAAACCGACGAAAAACCCGAAAATCACCACCGAAAAACGACAGTCACGTTGTCCATGGAGGCTGCCATCTCTATTTTAATGAGAGGTCACGTGCGCAATTATTTCGCTCCAATTGGCTGAAGAGGTATTTACGTCACATGAGCCGTCGGTGGCGCAATGTATCATGGGATTAAAACATGCCGCGTATTTTAAACATATTAATCGAAATTAGCTAATTAACTGCAGGAATTGGAAACCTCCAACAACCATATTTGGATTCAGCTTGTAATTAACTGCAGGAATTGGAAACCCCCAACAACCATATTTGGATTCAGCTTGTAAAAATCTATCGAAATTGGCACTTTTTTTCTAGTACTAAGAGGGGTGCCACTCAAATGCAAGATAATCGGGGACATTTCCTCGCCTATTATCACCACTGCAGCCTACATACAACCTAGTATGTATATATACACGTATCGAAAACCTCGCAAAAACGGGGTGGGGGGGGGGGGGGGGGCTGACATAAGAGGCTATTACCGACGACATATTTATTTTTCATTTCTGTGAAATATTGTTTGTCGGTGATCAGTGGTCTCAGATTGCTATTCTGTATTTATAGGGGAATAGACATTAATCACTTTGCCCTTTTTATGCCAATTTTATGAAACATTGTACTTTCTAGAACCTGACAAAGCAGAGAAGCACATTAACTTCCATCGTGGCTAAAGCTCTTCCAAAATGGCAACCAACATTGTAGAAAATTAAAATGACTATACAACAGGGGAGTAATTCGCAAGTTATAGTGAAATCATCAGCTACTCCAAAATCCTCTCCTCGCTAAAAAGCAAGTTGTATAACCAACTTTTGTAATCTATAATGAAATATATTTTAATTTCCACACTCTAAATTTAAGCAGTTTTGTGTATACCTATGTGACTTGGGTATTTCATTGACTTTTGATGTAATTTGGTTGAACATTTCTAACACAGGAACATGACTATGCACAGACAGCTGATATAGCATATGAAAATAATGATCTCAAGAACCAGCTGAAATCGGCTAAAAGAGAGCTTGCTGCGACTAAACAAAAACTAAAGAGACGAGACGATACAATCGCATACATGGCAAGTCAATTGGCGGAACAGATGCTTATCACTGGTTGTCTTTGCTGCAGAAAGTTGTGAAAGAGTTCATCAAGATCAGGCATTTCTTTGCAGCGAAGAGATATACTAAGACAATAAATGGGGAACGCGTCCGTCACAAGCTTACAAAGAACATCCTTTTTAAGAGTCAATAAAGCCATGTTCTGTTTGTAGTCTTGTAACTGCCAATAAAAACTTCGTCAGCTCTCTATTACCAAGCATACTTTATCGCGCAATCTTCTAATGAACATTCTTCCTATTTCCACTTTACTGCTCCAAACTGTTTTATGATGAGAACAATTGGTCAAAATGTGTTATTGTAACATAATGTATACAGTTTTGTGTTTAATAAGGGAATAGAAGTCATTTCCTAATGGGACAAGGACATTTTCCTTGATGTACAACTAGCAGTAAATTTGTGAAGAGTTTACCTGACTGCTATTTGATTACGTTTGGCTAGTCCACGGGGCAATGTTTCCCAAGTTGTATTGTTCAAATGGAATAACATTACTGTATAGGCCGTATACTTGCAATCAGTTTCGAGTTTTCTTTGATCTCAGGCGGTTTAACATGTGTGTTTGATATAACTCGCAAATATATACGCGAGTAGTGGAAACTGCCAAGCTAACCCTTTACACAAGAGTTCAGTGTCAGTGCTGGTTAATACAGTACCGGTACCGGTAACCGTGATTATTGTATTTATAGGCCCTGTATTTTTTTAAGTTTGTAGAATGACACAGAAAGTGGAAGAAGAGTCGATTGGCACTTGATGAACAGGCTTTTCGAGACCAGAAAATCATTGTCAAAAGACTGATTCTCGATTCTAAGATCAATTATTTCTCTGACAACTCCTTGACTTTTTTATCGAGAAGGTTCAGAAAATTTGGACCCATGTGATCTTCGAACAAACCACGTGTGTAACTCAGCAGTTGTCGAACCCAATACTGCCTCTTTAATGTCTGATTTCGAGCATCTTATGTGTGATGATGTTCGCTCCTTTGGATAGTTAAAGATAATCTCTCCTCCTCCTTGTTATCGGTTATCACAAAGATTGTGAATGCATCGCTTTCATCAGGTACATTCCCTGTTAATCTCAAACAGTCCCATTATAGCACCTGTACTTAGGAAAACTCTTGCTGATCATAATAACCTGAGGAGTTATCGTCCTGTGGTGAACATCCCATTTTTGGCAAAGGTTATTGAGAAGGCGGCGGCATGCCAAGTTATACACCATGTGGACAGCAACAATCTCGGTGAGCAATTTTAGTCAGCGTACAAAAAAATGCACAGTACGGAGACAGCTCTTCTTATTAAGGTCAAAGATGATATTCTTGGATCTCTTGATCGAAACAAAGCTGTCCTTATGGTCTAACTCGACATGTCTGCGGCGTTCGACACTGTTGACCATGACATTTTGTTGCAGAGACTTGACAGCCAATTCGGTATGTGGTAATGTTAAATCATGGTTTAGCGACTACCTCAAAGATCGATTAACTAAGGTGTCAATTATAGGAAATTTTTCTTGCCTGCAGGTGTTTAGTACACTGTACAACTTACGTTTTGTTTAATCCATTTTTGTTTGATACTATACGATGCAGATGAGATTGTTTTAAAGTTGATTGTGGTCAAAGTGTGTACAGGCCCCCTAACATTAATAATTGTTTCAAGGAAACATGCCCTGAAAACGTACTTTATCCAGCGAGGGCAAATTTTATATTCTTTTTCTGTGAAAAAGAGCAAAATATTGACGCAAAGTTTAAAGTAGCTCGATTTCCCTGCTCTCCTATTCCCAAAGAGTGAAAATTTACTCTATTCGAGTGAAAATTCACTCCCAGCTAGGGACCAGGTGTTTAAGAGTGAAATTCATTCAATCGAAAAGATCGAATTTTCACTCGAGTTGCGACTGAATTGGTTCTTTTCTTAAAGTATTCAATCTAAAAACAGAGTGATTTTCACTCTAAATCGTCTTGTCCCTAATTTCACTCTTTGGGATTGAGAGAGCGAGTATACAGTTTATACGGGCTGACATTTCTCAAACTGAGGTTTACACGTGGATACGGAGTCAACACTGAACAATTATGGGGGTTAAATGTATCCAAATGTAGGTGAAAACTGCGACTACCCAAAATTTGAGAAAGTCTATCTTGAACACAATCGTATGAGAGTCACCTTAATACCCAAAATTTTGGGTAGTTGCATTTTCACTAACAATTGGGTAAATTTAACCCCGTGACTTTTCATTGAAGGCGTTAGTGTTTTCCACTTAAAAGGGTCCGAATCATTTTGTCACACACACACATGCAACAAAAAGCCGAGTAAAACATGTTAAACTCGGATACTGAATATATCTATAATGTGAAACTTGACTTACAATGCGTGGATGTCATTTTTTATGATGTTTCTGTCGTCCTTGTTCCTTTAGACGACACAACTTAACTAGACGGAAAGATGTGACCCCTTCCCGCTATAGAGCAACATCTTATAACCAACTTTCATTGATAACAAGCCAACATGTGACACAACTTGTTATTTCAAGATGTATTTCAGTAAAATCTGTAAAGAAAATCAGGCAGAACTCATGGGCGGATCCAGGTTTTTTTGCAAGGTTGGGGGTGGGGGGGGGGGGGGGGGGGTTCTGAAATTTGCCCAGAAAGGTAACTCCCAACATGTTCCGTCTGCGAATCTTTTTTTACAGGGGGGGGGGGGGGGGCTGACACACCTTAGACCGCTATTAACATGCATATTCATGATTAAGTTAATTTATATAATAACCATCGCACGCATCATTCACACAACTATATAAGGTTGAAGTAAAAGTATTTGGTCGAGCTACCGTTGTGGCTATATTGGTAGAGCATAAGGCTTTGGACTACAGAGGCCTGGGTTCGGTTTTTTGTGTACGTGCGTTGTGTTGTCTGAAAATTTGAAGTTCACCCCCCCCCCCCCCCCCACCGGGCCCGCGCGCGTCGACCTTTAAAGGATTGCGCGATCCGCGTGACCCATGGGAAATATTTTTTAAGTTGACGTGCAGCAGGCACGACGTTTCGTTAAAACCGCGGAGAAAATTTCTGAAGTTTATTTAGACATCAAATAAGTGTATACAAAATAATTATTTGTGCGACACTTGCCACAGACAAGTGAGGAAAGTATTTTAAAACTTCTTTAAAATTAATACATGAGAAGGGTGATGAGTGAACATGTAAGGTATTTTAATACTTCCGAATGTAAATTGAAAAGTATAACCTTGGATGAAAACCAGTGTGTTTACGTGCTCATTATTCCACCTTTCCAAAAATCCACATTTGTTGTGCAGCAAGGTCAGCCGCCAACTCCAGGTGATCCAGAGCAGAGGATGCGGTATTCGAGATGGTTCACTGCTGTGCGACGACGATTTATCTGTGGTGATGAGGCAAAGTTTCCTCTGAACAGGTGCATCAACAAACAGAACACTAGAGCCTATGCAGCAAAAGACCATCCACCCAGGGAGTTTACTTCAGACTCAAACTTTGATTAGATGTGTGTCTCAAACACCTTGGAGAGTTGTAAATATTTTTCCTGAATTTCGGAAGTTGGCGTATTTATCAAAACAGAACAAAAATGGCAGCGAACAACTCCATGGAAATGATACACTTCTGTACTGTGGTCGGTCATCTTGACTTTGTTGCACTCGACTGTCGCAGCAATATAAGTTAGACGTTTAGAGCATGAGAAAAACCCCAACAAATAATTTTACAAATATTATCAATATCAGCTGTTACAAATATTTTTTAAAGGAAAGCAACTAACTTTAACAGTTTATATTTCTTCAAAAATCAGACGAAAAATGCCTCAAACTGGACTGGTGTGAGACGAGATGATGGCCGATTTCTGTGTAGGATAATACACGAGGAGCGCGCCGTTCGTGGGTGAGAATGGCCCGAGGGCGCAGCCCGAGGGCCATTCGTCACCCACGAACGGCGTGCTACCGAGTGTATTAACCGTCTTAACACCCTCCAAGAATGTTTCATTATTGTATAAACGAATGTCGTGTTTTTGTAAAATCAAGAAAGCCAGTAAAGGAATGTTGACAATACATTGGTATGTTGGTCACGTAATCTCTTTTATCCTATGCACTCCAAGTAGTTTGAACGATATCAATAGGGGAATTCAAATGGCAAACGTTTCATTTGACACCAACCCAGGTAGCAAGCCCATATGGGTGGCACGTGGGTCCCATGTGGGCCAGAATATGGGCCCCACGTGGGCGGACCCATATGGGCCCCAGAGGATTCTGCACCCAAGTTCCAAATGGGTCCCATATGGGCCAGCCCAGATAACCCATATGGGTCAGGTCTGGGGCCCATGTGGGCCAATAATATCTGGGTAAAATATGGGCAAGCCCATATGGGGCAGAATATGGGTACCATATGGGGCCCAGATGGGCCAGTAGTATGTGGGTAAAATATGGGTTATCCCATATGGGCATTATGATATGGGATTCATCTGGGGCCCAGGTACGCTAGCAGCATATGGGCAGAATACGGGCCGTCCCATATGGCCATTCTATATGGGGTTCATCTGGGGCCCAGGTGTGCTAGTAGTATATGGGCAGAATACGGGCCGTCCCATATGGCCATTCTATATGGGGTTCATCTGGGGCCCAGGTGGGCTAGCAGCATATGGGCAACATGTGGGCTATCCCATGGGCATTATATGGGGTTCATCTGGGGCCCAGGTGGGCTAGCAGTATATGGGCAGAATACGGGCCGTCCCATATGGGCATTATATGGGCTTCATCTGGGGCCCAGCTGGGCTAGCAGTATATGGGCAGAATACGGGCCGTCCCATATGGGCATTATATGGGCTTCATCTGGGGCGTAGGTGGGATAGCAGTATATGGGCAGAATACAGGCTGTCCCATGGGCATTCTATGGGCTTCATCTGGGGCCAACGTGGGCCAGCAGTATATGGACAGAATACGGGCTGTCCCATATGGGCATTCTATGGGCTTCATCTGGGGCCAACGTGGGCTAGCAGTATATGGGCAGAATACGGGCTGTCCCATATGGGCATTCTATGGGCTTCATCTGGGGCCAACGTGGGCTAGCAGTATATGGGCAGAATACGGGCTGTCCCATATGGGCATTCTATGGGCTTCATCTGGGGCCCAGGGACTATAGCAGTATATGGGCAGAATATGGGCCATGCTTTTACTTTTCCAAGGTAAATACTTTGACTAAGGACAGCATCATTAAACGTTTAAGACTAATACGAGTACCGTCATCAATAATTTTATTGTAAAATTACATTTTGTACACAAGATGAAATAGAGGAAGTCATTAATTTAAAATGATAAGCCCATGAGGCACCATAACACATCCAGGGAGGCTATGATTTAGCCATGTTAAGATTGTTGGAGTCAATTACATACTATATTTTCCGATGTTAAAATTTATCACTTGCCTCGTGCGATTTTTTGTTAATAAAAGCCCTCCATGATGCAAAGTAGGAACAATGCTAACTTTGAACCTGACGATTCACTATTGTGTTGACAAATTGTAGAAAATACATTTACTTCAATGTCATTGACACTGCATCAATAATTATCTTAATGGAGCTGGATAAATTGACCAGAACATCAACAATAAACAAATTTTCATGCACAATTTTAACAGAAATGTTCTTAACCTTGTTGGCTATTCTGTATTGAAGTTAACCTTAAAGTACCAAGGAAGTGGACGGTGATTTTTACAAGACACCGACATGAAATTTATTTCTTTCGAATGAAGTCAACCTAATACAAGTAATAATAACATTGGATGGCTTTTTTCAAGGGATACAAGAATATAATTGCTCTCGCTATAACAATATCGCATATTCGACTCGGTGCATTATTGTTGTTGCTTGTGCAATATATTCTTGCATCCCCCTCAGTCATCAGATATTATAAAAGGTGTATAAATAAAGGTAATCCAAAACAAAATAGAGTTTACCGAAGTCTGACGTCAGTTGGCATGACAACTGGTTCCAAACAAATGGAGATTTCGACTGTTCCTTTGTTAACTCATTATTTTTGGATTACCTTTTTTGACATTCACTAAAGTTCATTGCCATTGAATCCTCGCTTCCTTCTTGGATATGCTGAGCCAGTTGTCCAAATTGTCGCTTACTCCGTCCTCCTTTCAAATCTTTGGAATTGTAGAGGCGAAGGATGTGATGCATGATTTTACCTCGTCCCGTGTTGCCTCTTTTGTTCTGTATTATGCCGTACACCGAGCCCCTGAAAATGAAAACATTGCATGAGTATCAACCTGAAATAAGTTGTAACAATTATTACCTTTAATCAGCAGACAAATTAGTGTGCATTTGCAAATGGCAAATTTGAGTAAAGGCTGGGCGAATTAGGAAGCTATTTTTCTGCAGCAACAGACTTCAAATTTAATTATAGCTTTATACATGTACATATTGTCATAAAGAATACATGCAGTGTAAATGTTCCTCTCTTGAAATCTATGTGAAAATGAACGCTTCAGTGACACTTTAATTTTCGCCACATCGATCCCCATGTTGGTACATAACCAATTAATTAAGCTACAATCAAATCGGATCTATAGTTTCCTAGATACAGGCCTTAGAAAAATTCCAATTTGACGTCATGCCTTGTGATCATGATGTCATTTCAATTTTCACTTATTACACATTTTGGTCTAGGTACATGCCAATTGAGTTACAACCAAATCAAACCCATAATTCTATAGTTGTAAGCCTTAGAATACTATAAAGAAAAGTGCATATTTGATGCAAGGTCACAATTTTCAATTCACAACTTCTCCAGGTATTTTTTCGTCTATGGCAAGTTTCAAGGTTGACCTGTATGCAGAAAACGTCATACATGTGTATATGTAGAATAAGATATTCAAATGTTAACAAATTGATCATAAGTCACTTACCAGTTAAAATACAGCTCTGGGACTTAACTCTTTCGAGTACAAAAAACGTGCTGCTGGCCCATCAAAATACGGCAAAATCCGGGTTTGTGCGGTGTAAGCAGGGCTAAATCTGGGCTTGGACTGCCACCTGAAGGAAAGAAAGAAAGAAAGAGACAGGAAATAGGGTGGTTGGATCTTATAGAGGTACATGTAGATGGAACAGCACTTTAATAATAGATGTAAAATAACACAATCTCAATCAACTGTGCCTAGTCTTCCACTTGCCTCTTCTCAATGAAATAAGCCAGCCCAAGGACTGTGGCCATGAGGCCTCCCTTCACCATGCTTTACTACATGTATAGCCATGCCCAAAGGCTACACTTGCTAAAAATTACTCAGGAATGTCCATCCAAGGACACATGTGGGTCATGTTTCCACAAGACCCACTGTGTCCTTGAATGGACTGCACAGTCCTATGGGCCTTATTAGGTATGCAAATCCTCTGGCCTGTAGCTAGTGAACTGATAAGAACAAAGGACTAAGGCATGGGTGTATACATTTGTGCATGGAGGAAAGATGATTTGTGTCAGGTACATGGGTGGTCATGGAGGAATATTCCTCTCTGATGTGGTCAAAATACATGTAGTTACAAAATATGAAAAAGCCTCTGTAAATGTATATGCAAGAAGGGATCTTAAAATGACTGTGGACCCTTCCTCATCCAAGGGATTATACATACATGGAACTTAAATGCAAGTGTTCTGTCACTTGATGGATAGTAAATTCCACCAACGTACGTACTCTTTATTTACAAATCGTGGGAAAAATGTCAACTTCAATGATAGTTTAAGAGAAAAGAGCACCTGAAATGTTTAAAAAGAACAAAAGTGTAAGTTGCCGAACACTAAACTCAACATTCATCAAAACTTTCAAGGTTCAAACTTATCCAGTCAAGAAAAGATGGGAGAAAAAACAATCTAAACTCAAGAAAACTGTACACTGTGTGTACATGTGTGTATTTAGAGGGGCTATTATAATAAAACTGGGCAATGTGAATAGCATAAGGAAAATGCAAAACTAGATTTATACATTAATAGGAAAAAAAAATCATTGCACTTACCAACAAAACAGAGCAGGACGAAACTGCATGCAATGAGGAGCTGTGGGGCTCGTGTGTTGTTGCCTGTGTGCTGTTGGTCTGCTGAATGAATGACCTCTGTACTGTGTAAAGTGGCTATACACGTACACAGGAATTTAGGTTGGACTAGAATAAACAGCAGACCGCCTCTATATCTCCCAACTAAACACAGTTTACAGGGAAATATCATCTAAAAAACTGAAATGTTTTATGCTTCTTTGCTTTACTACCATGGGGGAATAAGAACATGCACAATCTATAAACCTTCTTTTATTAGAGTTAAAGTAGAATTATCTTAACAAAATAATCTTTTCAAACGAAAAGATCAGAACTTGAAAACCCACAACAGAATGCCAGGTCACTCAGCTCAGATGGATCGAGTGACCATTTAGGTACCATGATTTCAAAGAGGATTGTAGTTTAGGACACCTTTGTCTCTAGCTTGCCCACATAGGCTTGCCCAGAATTTTCCCATGTAACACCCATATGGGGCCGCCCATATCGTGCCCACATGGGCTTGCCCAGGTTTTTCTCATGTGACACCCATATGGTCCCGCCCATATTCTGCCCAGATGGGCTTGCCCAGGTTTTTCCCATGTGACACCCATATGGGCCCGCCCATATTCTGCCCACATGTGCTTGGCTATGTTTTTCCCATGTGACACCCATATGGGCCCGCCCATATTCTGCCCACATGTGCTTGCCCAGGTTTTTCCCATGTGACACCCATATGGGCCCGCCCATATTCTGCCCACATGTGCTTGCCCATGTTTTTCCCATGTGAGACCCATATGGGCCCGCCCATATTCTGCCCATATGGGCTTGCCCAGGTTTTTCCCATGTGACACCCATATGGGCAATCCCATATTCTGCCCACATGTGCTTGCCCAGGTTTTTCCCATGCGACACCCATATGGGCCCGCCCATATTCTGCCCACATGGGCTTGCCCAGGTTTTTCCCATGCGACACCCACATGGGCCCGCCCATATTCTGCCCACATGGGCTTGCCCAGGTTTTTCCTATGCGACACCCACATGGGCCCGCCCATATTCTGCCCACATGGGCTTGCCCAGGTTTTTCCCATGCGACACCCATATGGGCCCGCGCATATTCTGCCCACATGGGCTTGCCCAGGTTTTTCCCATGTGACACCCATATGGGCAATCCCATATTCTGCCCACATGTGCTTGCCCAGGTTTTTCCCATATGACACCCATATGGGCTATACCATATTCTGCCCATATGGGCTTGCCCAGGTTTTTCCTATGTGACACTCATATGGGGCCGCCCATATCGTGCCCACATGGGGCTTGCCCAGGTTTTTCCCATGTGACATCCATATGGGCCCGCCCATATCCTGCCCACATGTGCTTGCCCAGGTTTTTCCCATGTGACACCCATATAGGCCCGCCCATATTCTGCCCACATGGGCTTGCCCAGGTTTTTCCCATGTGACACCCATATGGGCCCGCCCATATTCTGCCCACATGGGCTTGCCCAGGTTTTTCCCATATGACACCCATATGGGCTATACCATATTCTGCCCATATGGGCTTGCCCAGGTTTTTCCTATGTGACACCCATATGGGCTATACCATATTCTGCCCATATGGGCTTGCCCAGGTTTTTCCCATGTGACACCCATATAGGCCCGCCCATATTCTGCCCACATGGGCTTGCCCAGGTTTTTCCCATGTGACACCCATATAGGCCCGCCCATATTCTGCCCACATGGGCTTGCCCAGGTTTTTCCCATGTGACACCCATATGGGCAATCCCATATTCTGCCCACATGTGCTTGCCCAGGTTTTTCCCATATGACACCCATATGGGCTATACCATATTCTGCCCATATGGGCTTGCCCAGGTTTTTCCTATGTGACACCCATATGGGCTATACCATATTCTGCCCATATGGGCTTGCCCAGGTTTTTCCCATGTGACACCCATATAGGCCCGCCCATATTCTGCCCACATGGGCTTGCCCAGGTTTTTCCCATGTGACACCCATATAGGCCCGCCCATATTCTGCCCACATGGGCTTGCCCAGGTTTTTCCCATGTGACACCCATATGGGCCAGCCCATTTAGATACCCATATGGGATAACCCATATGGGTCCCATATGGGATACATATAGGTTAGCCCAGGCCCAGATTGCCCAGGTATTTTCCATATGGGCCCCACATGGGCTTGCTACCTGGGAAGGTGGGAATATGGCGAGTTCGGACAGGGACTGCAGTATTTTTCTAACGCAAAACACATTCATTTATTCATTCGTGTCATAAATACATTTTTGGGCAATGTGTAAATGGAAAATTATACTGTAAACCCTAATCAATTGTCATATATTTGTCCAATGCTGTATTTGTTTGGGAGTAAAATAATAATGAAAATAAGTTGTAAAATTCGCACTTTGCTCTATATCTCCTACTGGGGTTGAGTGCAACACGCCATTCGTAAAATGCTGAATGGCGCGTCGCGTTCCATTCGTGCAAAATAATGGAGAGGGAAAACAATAGTGTGACGTCACAGGAGGGTGTTAAATTAAAAATAACTACTGGCATGCCAAACACCCCCATTTTTTGCAAGAAAAAACACGAGCGCTACACGTCGATCCCAGACATGCAATACACTACATGATTAAACAGATCTTCGACTTCACATGACCACATTTTCGGCGGTTGAAACGGCCCGGAAAGGCATTAAATTGAAAACAATATCATACAACATTTGCACAAGAGTCAATGCTTATACATACATGAAATTCCGTTGTAATTTACTAAGGAAATGTCTAAAAACCTCGGTAAAATTATCTCTACATTCGTAATCTTTAGCTGCATCGAACGAAAAACGTTGCACATCTGTAGATTGCGTGAGTTTCTACTGCGCATGCGATTTGTCCTTTATTCGTTTGTTTGAGCCAGTGAAAAGGATGACCTCTTCACTCCAGTACTGTGTGTGCAGCGGCAAGTAGCCTTCGGATCAACGCCGAGTTATCGCGGTCGTAAATCGGTCGCGCAGTCTGCGGTCGCCATGCCTTTTCCACTGGTCAGCTAGCGGGGTATTAGTAGTCTTGGTTCAAGACAACAGTGATCGATAATGGATCGTGTAGCGTCGCGTTTATTCGTTCCATGCAATGCGCCCTCTGACGGTACGATTAGACCAACTCAAGAGCTCGCACTATCGTCTTGGGAATCCTGCACCAGCGGTTTAACTTTTTCTTTATTTCTTCCTAGGCTTTCCTAGGGAGCCAATCAGCGATCGCAAAACGGACATGCATATGAATTATGTGATGACCTGAATATATTAACGGGTCGGGATCTGTGGGATAATGTAAACATGAATGGCCACTGTCACGTCACCGAGCGCGCGATATGCGATACGCGATTATCGCACAAGCACTTGAACTGTGACTGGGAACGACCGTTTCGTGAAGGGTTTGTGTTTCTTCCTCGATGGTGCGTTTGTATAGCTATTCAGACCTTGGACCTTTAACAAAGAGGACAACAGGGTTCGCGATTGTGTCAAGGTCCACGATTGAAAATCGTGTACAAAACCAATGGGAGGCCTTCCGAAAAAGTATAAACAAAAGAGGGACAATAGGAGGTCCGCGATTGCCGGTGTTTACACACTTGAGTGTGTTTGCCGACTGGGTTCGGTAAACCATGGAGGAAGGGGTAAACCATGGAGGAGTAAAAATGTGTTTTATTCCTCCATGGGTATTACCATGGAGGAAGGAACCTGTGCCTCTCTGTTTTGATTTCAATAACAACTTCGCCTCCAATTTCTAAATCACTCGTCACAGCCTATATAGTACCGGTAGTATCATATATTGTACAAAACCTCTTAAGTTGGCTTTAGATAAAGCCTGACCGACGAGGTGCTGAAGAAGGACGCTCAGGGCCAGTATTAATTCGTTTGTGTTTGCAAGCCATTTTAGCAGTCGATCGAGGACGGGAATTCTTGCGTGCAGTCGGAGTCTGTCTACAATCAGAGTACGAGTATGCGGTCAGGATCTAGAGTGAAAACGAAATCCTGCACTGTTGTATTTATGGACCTGCATGAAATATGGTTTAAATTTAGCTTGAAAATTCCAGCTCTAGGCTCATGGCGAATCATAACATCGATCCAGCTAGCTATAACTTACCGTGGTTGGGGCAAATAGGAATGAGTGGTTGGGGCAAATATAAATGGAAATAGGGATATTTAAAACCATAATAAACACTGAATTTTATACACTTGCCCACCTAGGCCAGCCTGTGTGGCAATTCATATTGAATTTCAGAGTACAAATTTTCACTTTACTAAAAAAATGTGTCCGTGATTCTCGACAGTGCTTTATTACTTGTGACATGAATCACACACGTAACGTGATGCAAAAGTATAATCCCCAACGATATCCCCAATAAAAACCATCAATTTCACGTTTATTTAACAGAGAAATATGTTTTGCATGTTATTTGTTCCTTCCAAAGATATAATAGTACGCCTCTCACTACTATACGCGGCGCTACGCGTATACATACGATCTTCGGTTTCTTCCCACAAACCAGACACTATCATATGGCATGTCATGGGGTCGCCGACTGCATGAAGCGCCATGTTGTTCGAAAGTTATGAATATTAACACAAACAAACTCATTTGCATATTACAGCCGCGCCCACATTTTGCAGGATTCCCAAGACGATAGTATCCTATTTGCATCGCTGTGGTTTCGGGCTCCAGATTCTACATGTCTTAGGTATGGGTGGAAACGATTCTTCGTTCCGGAAACTCCTATAGCCCGCATCCAATCCCCATAAAGCCCCCCTGGAGACACCCTTACCCCCATATCTCACCCCATATCTCACCCCAACTCTCAAAGATCCCGTATACTGGACGCGCTTAAAATCTTCTCTTGAAATTTAGAGATGTTGCCTTTGCTTTGAATCTGGAATCCAAAGATCCGTAAAAAGCTCAATTAAAGCCTGCTACCGGAGGGCGATTGCTATTATCAGGGCTCACTATACGCCCTTTGGCATTCGTACTTTTCAAAACGTTAAGAAACCATAATACCTGTGTGATTCTCTAGGGTCCGATGTGTTACCTGTTGCAATGGCCCATCATCGTGCAATGATTTGAATTTAAAGTGCAATGGCAACCCCGGTTATGCCCCCAGAGATCCAAGATCTCGATTCCTGGGGTAAAATGATGCAACGAAGTAGTCTTAGTCGATTGCCTGGTGCTTATGAACGGCTTGTACAGCAGGGAGCTTCTATCGGGGGTTGCAGGACTAAAGAGGTAAACGTCGGTCAAGCCGTAGCTCCTATCACCTATCATATTGGCCATTCGCTCAACAGCTTCCGCTGGATCCATCTTATACTCTTCCAACGTCTTTCCGACGTATAACTGAACAAGCGATCTCCCCCTTAGTTTTCGCGATCTCATAGGTCTTGGTGTACCCCAGGTCGGTGTCTTGATCACGACTGTCTGACATAAAAGTAGGAAAAGGCAAAATCTGTAGAGGATGAGGCGTCGAACGAAACCGTCCCCCATCTCTCAAGCAAAGGTTTGCGACGCGCCGCTTGGTCTGGCCCATTAACTACCTGACCTTGTCCGAAATTGGTTTTTCTTGTTTTTGTCAACATAGGAGTCCACTGCGGCCGCTGCTAAATTCTGCTGACCACTACGATCGACAGATCTTTCCCACCTAGAATTAAGCCGCCAAATCTATACAACTGCGTCCTACCCCTAGAATTATGTTCAACCAGAAACTTAACAATTTCCCATAGAATTGTTTTGGCGAGGTCCACATTATCCATGCAACAGCCGACATCATGTATTACTCAAGAAATGCCCTTAAGTATTTTGCCCAACTACCCTTTGCCTCTGCCGACAAGAATATCGTCAAGCACCTTTTGTCAAGCCATTGGTCAAACCAGTGTGCTACATAGGAAAGGGAACTCGGACCTGGGCGTCTACATCTGAACTTCCACTCCCTTTCACAGACCAGAAAATGGACCGGAACAGTAGTTGTATCCTTCGGTGCGATTTCAGGCTACATCGGACTATCAGAATAGACTGATCACCCAAGTCGTGCGTTGGAGAGATGGCAAATCCGGGACACAAGGGGCAGGTCCTGCAGGGAACTGGGTTCTCTTCTGCCTTGGGGCCACTCCGAAATTATTTAGCATATACCTGGTTCCCGTCAAACGATCTGTGTTCCTACTGGAATCGTTGACGTCACGGTACAGCAGAGCCCTCTGGTGCATGGACCCTGCATGACAAGCTAACATTCTGCAAAACACTTTCATACCACCATCGTTGACCTTTATTTTAATATTTAAAGCTGATAACCAACCGAGGGACACTGACCCCTTGCAAACGGCATCGGGTACTACCCATTGCGGAGGACATTTGGGTTCCTTGGCACTGTTGGCTTTGGATGGGAAAAAGGAAACCTTTGAAAGCGCATAACGGAAGAGGAAGGCCCCTCACACTGTGCATATATCCACGCCGGTGGGAAGTTTAATAAACTCCATCTTGGTTATAACTTTGAAAGGCTCCAAGATTTTCTTGCGAAAGACTATAGCCACCAAGATATTCAACGCTTGCTTTGGTACTACCAGCGTAACGACAATGTTACCCGATTCTTGGAAAAGCTCAGCGAGGGCTGAAATGCGTGCAGATGGAAAGACGCACCAGTCTTACTACCGAGACAAGGTTGAGCGAGTATGAGTTACCATGCACTGGGTATAAAAGGAATCCCGCGGCTTCCCATCTCCTTCACATGGCAAGTAAGTAGGTAATGAGATAAGGTCCAATGTGATCCTGAGGGACTAAACAGCTCTCTTTGAAGAAAAGGCCAAAACAATCAAGTGGGC
This sequence comes from Hippasteria phrygiana, assembly GCA_037893225.1. Taxonomy (NCBI): domain Eukaryota; kingdom Metazoa; phylum Echinodermata; class Asteroidea; order Valvatida; family Goniasteridae; genus Hippasteria; species Hippasteria phrygiana. The sequence goes on along the minus strand of JAZGUH010000583.1, from coordinate 517,086 downwards.
CCCGAATTTGCTGTTGAACTTTCTCCCGAGGAGTCTCAGCTAGGTATACTTTGACCACACCCATTGCAACCTTGGGTCGAAGTCTGCCTTCAATGTGAATGCCAGGGTTAAAGCTTTGGGACTCATTTGACAGTTTTAGGGACTTAGCTTCCAAACGTATCCATCATGGTATAACATCTTGGGATCTATCTGCACATCAGCGCCCCTCAACTCCGCGGTCACCGAGGACATCCAAAACTGAGGCAGCACAAAACACAAAGCATGTGCTCTTCGATGTTGGCCTTTCCTGGACCCTGCACCTCTCGCTATACCAGCAAATGCTAAGGTGATATCACTTTCTTTTAGACTGACTACTCCAGGCGCGTATGGCCATAAACATCTGAGCCCAGCTGTAACTCATCAAAGGCTTTGCCTCCGGGCGCTCAACAAGACGGCAAAGGGTATTTCATCTCGTGCCTGCCGCGCGAAAGGGACTAGGGTCGTGTCATCCGACGACGACATGAATTTCGACGACATTCCTTGTGATGACTACCTCCTCAGCCGCACGTGGATAAAGATTGCATTGGGGCGATATTATTTGCCAGTAGCGCTTGCTTTGCTCTCATGGGGCCACAAAGGAGGGAACCTGTTAAAAGAAAAGTACATGTTACAGTAGCAGAATCCCGAAGTTTATTGAAACTTCCAAAGGCCTTTAAAATGCTCAGACCATAATTTTCACTTTCGCTATTTATCGCTTCCCTTCCTTGGCTTTTACTTAAAGCTTAATAACCTCATTTAAGCTAGTCCTTTCCAAAATGACTTCATAATTTAATTACATCCCGGGTAAAATATCCCCTGCCTCTGTGACCCGGAAACACATAGAACCAATAGCTTCGGCCCCTAATGCGAGGTACCAGGCATTCAATAGTAATGTCGGAAACGCTGTGCCGGAGCGCTACCTAGCATGCGCCACATCAAAGGAAATTTGGAACAACAAATATAAAGCTTATAGAGACGGGTTACCAGACAAACCAAAACCAACTAACTTTAATTAAAACACCCTGATTTGACAACTCAAATCTGGCACAAGTTCCGCTGGCTAAAGCGACACCGAGGGCCAGGAGCCATCCCTTTTACATGGGGCTGTGCAACAAAGTACTTTTCGAGGCTGAACGAACCTGCATTGCCTCATGACACCATATTTTGGCATACAAAGTAGCCGCGTGAAATCCGCTACGACCCCGTTTACATGTAAAACTGGTTCTCTTTCAAGCAGTACCTCCAACATAATTCAAGGCATCCGCGCCCAAAATACATGAACACGCTGTGCTCCAGTATCCCAGAGACTTGAAGCTCGCCATTCATTCTCAAAATCAGGTCGCAGAAGTATCCATTGCGGTCAATGGTCGCATCTACGCGAGGAATATTGCATCTACTAGAGTATTTGCTTTGCTGGGCTGTAAGATTTGATCATCTCTCTACCTACAAAATCTGGCCCAGACAATATTTTCCAATTGATTGTTTGACTGATTTATTCAGGTTAATATCAACTCAACAACAACATGAGCACACAAGAACTCAAATATTGAGTAAACACAATAAATGCAAAACAGTTACTTTAACCTGTGATAACCCCAAAAGCCCATTTTACAGGCTTATTTCCATTGGGGTCCCAACATTATTTAAATTAATTCCCCGAATGCATGAAAAACAGTTTCCCATCTTTTCCCACATGTTTATGTTCTTTCCCTCTCTATCTCTCGTTCTTTTAAACTTCTTTTTCCCTTGCACTTCAACTGTTATTCTCCAAAATAACTACTTAGCTGCTTATCTCCAACTCCTACGCTGCCTTTGGGGCTTTTCCCTTTCATTTCCTGCTGCCTATGCACCCAAATTCCCAAGCTGTATGAGGGGTCTTTTCCCTTTTATTTTCAGCTGCCTGTATACTCAAATTTCAAAGCTGCATAAGGGGCCCGTCCCCTTCCATTTTCACTGCCTATACACTCAATTTTTTTAGCTGCATGAGGGGCTCGTCCCCTTTCACCCTCTACTGCCTTTACACGCCAACTATAGTTTTCAAGCTGCGTGAGGGGCCCGTCCCCTTTGTATTTTCACTGCCTATACACTCAAATTTTCTAGCTGCATGAGGGGCTCGTCCCCTTTCATCCTCTACTGCCTTTACACGCCAACTATAGTTTTCAAGCTGCGTGAGGGGCCGTCCCCTTTGTATTTTCACTGCCTATACACTCAAATTGTCTAGCTGCATGAGGGGCTGGTCCCCTTTCATCCTCTACTGCCTACACACGCCAACTAGTTTTTAAGCTGCGTGAGGGGACCGTCCCCTTCCATTTCCTACTGCCTATACATCCACAATTTCAAGCTGCATGAGGGGCCCGTCTCCTCTTATCTCCTGCTGCCTGGCTCCAATTTCCAAGCTGCATGAGGGGCCTGTCCCCTTCCAACTCGTGCAGCCTATACACGCCAATTTTCAAGCTGTCTGAGGGGCCCGTCCCCTTCCATCTCCTACTGCCTATACACTCAAATTTCCAAGTTGCATAAGGGGCCCGTCCCCTTTCATCTCCTACTGCCTATACATACCAATTTCCAAGCTGCATGAGGGGCTCGTCCCCTTCCATTTCATACTGCCTATACAGTCACATTTTCAAGCTGCATGAGGGGCCCGTCCCCTTCCATTTCCTACTGCCTATACATTCAAATTTGTCAAGCTGCATAAGGGGCCCGTCCCTTTTCATCTCCTACTGCCTATCCATACCAATTCCTAAGCTGCATGAGGGGCCCGTCCCCTTCCATTTCATACTGCCTATACAGTCACATTTTCAAGCTGCATGAGGGGCCCGTCCCCTTCTATTTCCTACTGCCTATACATTCAAATTTTTCAAGCTGCATAAGGGGCCCGTCCCTTTTCATCTCCTACTGCCTATACATACCAATTTCCAAGCTGCATGAGGGGCTCGTCCCCTTCCATTTCATACTGCCTATACAGTCACATTTTCAAGCTGCATGAGGGGCCCGTCCCCTTCCATTTCCTACTGCCTATACATTCAAATTTGTCAAGCTGCATAAGGGGCCCGTCCCTTTTCATCTCCTACTGCCTATCCATACCAATTTCCAAGCTGCATGAGGGGCCCGTCCCCTTCCATTTCATACTGCCTATACACTCACATTTTCAAGCTGCATGAGGGGCCCGTCCCCTTCCATTTCATACTGCCTATACACTCACATTTTCAAGCTGCATGAGGGGCCTGTCCCCTTTCATCTGCTACTGCATATACACTGTAAAAACGCTTGGTAAAACATAATTGGGCAACCGTTATTTACCCAACATTGGTATTAATTTACCACATTGTTGGTTATTTAAGGTAAAAATGGACCAATAATTGGGAAGAATTTGCACAAGACTTTGGGTTGTTGATATGTTGCCCAAAATTTGTTTCTTTTCATCATTTTTTATTTTTTATTTTTATTTTTTATTATTTTTTTTTTACAGTGTACATGCCAGTTTCTAAGCTGCATGAGGGGCCCTCCCCCCATTTCCTGCTGCTTGTAGTGCCTATACATGTAGACTCAAATTCCCAAGCTGCATGTACAAAGGCTTTTGACTTCCATATTCATGCTGCCTGTACTTTCAAATTGCCAAATTGCTCAAGGGTTCCCCTTCTATTTCCCGCTGCCTCTGGGGTACCCGGTACTCCCCCTAATTAAACCCGATGTGCATACAAATAATTTTAAAATTAGGATCCGCACAAGGGGCCTTTTCCCGGGCGATTATACTGCTGTATAAAAGTGCCACTCCATTTCTTTGACGCCCTTTCGAAAGAAGGGTTTGCATGCGTTCTTACTCTGCAAATGCGGCTCAGTTCCTTTTTTTTTTTTTTTTGGTTTTTAATATTTTCTATTTTTTTTTTTTTTTTTTTTTTCCCAAAGTAGCAAAAACTGTCTAATTTCAAATTTGAAAATACGGACGCACAACAAATGCGCCCAGCGGGAACTGGATCCTTGCCAGGTTGCAAATAATCTGCCATTTAGAGAGACATTGTTCGATAACTATTAAACGTGGGCGGGTTCAAAGTGAATAATTTTTGCATTGCCTTGCCTCCAGAGCACCAATCAAATTGGGCCCTATTCTTTTCAATGCAGCGTTTAATATTTCTTTCTAAAGCGGCCCTTAACTGGCTTTGTTCAAATTTTCAGTTGTAGCATCCTCCCTTTCACCCATTTTAATGACAGCCCTATTCCTCTCCTTCAAAGTAACTTTTGAATGGGTATGGGCCAAATTCTCTGAACGCAGCATTTATTTATTTGATTATTTTGATTATTATTACTTTGATTGGCAGCTTGATACTTTATCCAAAGCTAGTTAGCCCTAACATAGCTTTGGTCCAATTCATCTATGCAGCATCTTCTTCTACCCACTTCAATAGCAGCTGCAGTTCGTTTCCTCTTAGGCATCTTTTATCGGGCCTAGGCCCGACTTTGTTTGTTGGGGTGTTTGTTTGTTTGTTTGTTTGGATACCTTCGCCGAAAGGCGAAAAGTCCATATCGGGCATAAAGAATTTTCTGTGATTTTCCCAAAGATTTACTGGCCGAGTTTCCACTCAAGGTCGGCATAAAAATGACGGTACTCAAGATATCCCAATGTTTGCTGTGCCAAATCTTGCAGTCAATGCACCATTGCCAGATCTGTCTATGAACATATTTAATTTAGTGATTTGGATTGTGTCCCACCGTACGTAATGTTGAATGAATGCCACTACCATGATTTTATCGGACTTCAGATGATGCATTTTTTAACTCGAAAAATGAATCAAAGCTAAGAAAGCATGTCTTCATTTCCAAATACACACGTAATGAGTGTGATGCATGGTCTGTTCAAAGGCCCATCGTCCTCTAGTAACCTCTAACTCTTCCATCGGCAGCTTCATTCCCATTTTTTTTTCTTTTTTACATTTTGGTTTTTTGACTAATTTTCACAAGCAGCTTTACCCATTGTTTCCAAAGCAAACGCTAAACTGGCTTTGGATCAATTCATCCGTGCAGCATTTCTTCACATTGATTTTAATGGCAGCTTCATTGCTTTCATTCAAAGCACCTTTAATTGGGCTTACGCCCAATTGTTTCAAAGCAAAATTTTGTTGACCTATTTTAAATGGCAGCTTTATCTATTTCCTCTAAAGCAAACTCTTGATTAGCTTTGGTTAAATTAATCCATTTAGCATTTCTTTCTATTCATTTGAATGGCAGCATTCTTGCTTTCTTCCAAAAGACCTGTAATCGGGCTTAGGCACAATTGTTTTAAAACATTTTGTTGACTTATTTTAAATAGCAGCTCTCTCTATTTCCTCCAAAGCAAACTCTTAAAGATTTAGTTCAATTCATCATGGAGCCTTTCTTTCCATTCATTTTAATGATAGCTTTATTACTTCCACCAAACCACACTTAACCGGGCTTAGGCCCAATTTTTTCAGTGCGGCATTTTATTGACATATTTATAATGGCAGCTCAGCATTTTCTGTAACTCATCTTGAAGCCAGCTTTATTCCTTTCATCCAAACACCATTTAAATCGGGTGATATAGATTATTCTGATTATGCCGTATTTTCTGTACCAGCTTGCAATGGTAGTCTTTTCCTTTTCTGCAAGGTCATCTTCAACTGGGCTTGGGCCCAGTATTTCACAATGTCCGCGAACAGCTTATTCACTTAATTTCTCATTCAGGCCTCAAGTGGGCTTGGACCCAAATCCACCCCACGTACAAATTGATGCTGTGGTACCAAGGTTTGTAGGGACCCATTCTGTAACCACATTAAAACTCTGTTCGGAACATTTTGTATACCACCAATTGTGAAATTGTAAACAGTACATTTGCCAGGACGCTCTGTAGATGTACAGCGCTACCTCACCTTTTAACTTGTTCAATGACGGAGAATTTACCGTTATCTTACATGAAACCCATCACGCGGCAGCTGGCCAATTAGAATTGCGGACATTTGTGTGCGCAAAGGTCACCTTACATTGCCATGTTTTACTCCCAACCGCACGTTCCTGATCATATCTTATTTCCCGGACAATCCTTTCATCCAAACATTCTTAAATAGTACATCCCTGCCCATTTTAAAACCGAAACGGTCAGTGGGAAACCATGTCCCATAATGGCGTGACCGAATTATATAAAATCGAAATACGCTATAATCTACGCAATGTGCATAGCGGACTCTCGCACTGTTTGCACAGTAGCAAACGTTGTAGGTCTATGTAGAAATGCACAAAGATGGTGCATATAAATACAGCTAATACAAATGTGATAGCCCACAATATTGTGTTAGTACACAAAATACACTCCGTGATTGCACAATGTCATTGTAAAATACGAATCATATTCTGTGGATGCACAGATCAGTCTACGAATCATCTCTCTACATACCCACAGCCCTTGTAATAGCAATAGACATCGGATCGCTTGTGAAATAAGATAATCTTTCCTTTTCTCCAAAATAGCTTTCAGCTGGGTTTTAACTCATTTCCCAAATGTAGTAATATCTCCTATTTAGGCAAAGCAGCCCCTGCCCTTAGGGCTGTTCATTTTCAAATAATTTAGTATTCTATTATTCGAATAATTTAGTATTCGATTATTCGAAACTGAGCTTCACCGAATATGTGAATATTCGATACCGAGCGTTTTACGGGCGGCAATCGATATTATAGACTACACGATCGACATTTTTTGCATGCGCCTGTTATATCAACATCACTACGGGTAAGTGTAAAGTTCTGATAAAAATGATAAAACCCAACTCCAGCCTGTTTTTTTTTTTTTTTAGTGTTAAGGCTTTTACGGACGGGAACGATAAAAATCTGTCCACAAAAGGTTACCGTCGACAAAAATGCAGTATTTGACACTGCTAAGCACCTTTGTGACCTTTCTATACTCACATTTCTATAGAGTTTGTATTTGCACAGGCATTTTGATATTCTAACAGGCAAAGGTATTCGAATATTCGGTCTATTCGGGGCAGCCCTACTTGCGCCCTGGATACTTTACTCTCAAATGTTCCGACTACGCGTATTTCAGAGATCCACACATCTCTTGCTCCATCATTGTACCCCGTAATAGGGATACCCCCTTATTAAATCTCTTTATTTAAACCCTTTGATCTTGCTGGTCCTGTGGTGGCAGCCTCACGTGTAGCATTTTCTCTTACCCTCCATTTGGGGCAATGTCTTTTCCCGCTGTTGTCATGATTCTCCAATTGGTCTGCACCATTCCATCCATCTTCTATGGAGGCCTGGAAACACCTGATCGGTATCTGATCTTGCGCCGCACTGTATGCTTCGACCTTTTGAAAATGTATCAATATCGTACACTGTTAATGATTAAGGTTCGATTATAGTCGAATTCACTAATGGATAAAACTCAAGACATAGTTTTGTGACTCTTTGTCACAGTTCACCCCTCATTTTGCCAGATACTGAGGTTTGGGCAAACAGGGGTTAAACAGGCCCAAAGAAACATATCAACCATACAATCAATGGACTCCCAGGTCCCATACATGTATGTCAATCACCATTTGGTACCCAGGTCAACATTAATGAATAGGCCACCCAGGCCCATGGCCAATCAGGCCAGAATCAAAATATATTGGTCACACCTGTGGAGAACAGCTCTGTTTATACTATGGAAGATACAACACATCTAATTAACCCCCTGGGGTACATAGGAGGGAGTGGTTTCCCCCTTACACAATTTTAAATAGAAAAAATATCAGCAAAAATAACCATAACACTGATGACACATGTCAAATGATGTGTGTATTCTGAGTTGGCTGTATTCACATCCTCTTACGGGTGCCCCTTAAAATCTGCAAGAGAATTAGGCAGGAGCCGGATGGCGTCGGATAAACTAACCAGTTTGCTCAAAAGGCTGTGACAGAATAAAACACACACACATGCATTTTCCCACCTAAACTGACACTGGTTTCCAAAGCTGTGGCCTGATTGATCCAAGGTTGGTTGGTTAAAACTCTTGGCTGTGATTGGTCTAATCCATAAACAACTAGTGCTAGGATCCTGCTCAGGATCCCAACTGATGCACAAAACTCAAGTTGTTCATGTGTTTGTTTTCAAAAGAGGGCACAAAGTAACAGATGTAACAGAACACTTGCACCTTAAATTATAAACTGTCTGGGACAATATACATGATGTAATTGGCCACACAGGACAGTGCGAATCGTAATTTCTTTACCATTAGTATGACTATAGCAGTAAAAGGATCTGGTCATATTATACACGTATCGACAAAGTCTTGATCCAACGCATCAATGTGTTTTATCCCAATTCACGATCATTTTTAACTTTAGAATACAAATACAAATATTACGGGCTATAGGCCTACGTCATGTAGGAGGCTTGATTATATCTTGACAGCCATATGCATGTAGCACTCATTGCTCAAATCATCAGCCTTTCGCTTTCTTAAAAATGTTATAAGAACGTATTTAATTCGTACGGGATAAACTAACCTTTAGTTTAGGCCTAGGCCCACAACGTGTATCCCTGCTGTTGATCTTACGATTGCTTGTACTTTCCCTGAGTACGTCACCAGGTGAAGACGGTCGCCATTTTCGTCAACGAAGACCACCGGATGCATTGGCGCGAAAACCATTAAACGCATCAACACAAAAGGACCAAAAACACCAATTGTAAAGCAAGCCCATCTCTATTTACATATGAAAGCAATCGCACAATAGATTCGCGGCACCGCGCGCTTAGCGCTGCGTTCACCCCCGTTCACAGTCCTTTCCAACTACACCGTCTTATATAGCTCACCTGGATAACCCAAATTTAGGGAAAGGGACAACAGATCAAACCTCAACCAAAACTCGAAACTTCCTTCACCAAACACACGGTCCGTGCAATTCCTCAAAGTCTGGAGGCTTTCATCGGTATATTCTGGTTACTCTCGGTTAGACCGATCGCAGAAGACGACCGGTCGCTCGGCTGTCAGAATCGCGACTGATGTAGATCAGTCGCCCTCTACGTTCACAGCGATGCAAATAGTGCGAGCCCATGAGTTGGTCTAATCGTACCGTCAGAGGGCGCACTGCATGGAACGAATAAACGCGACGCTACACGATCCATTATCGATCACTGTCGTCTTGAACCAAGACTAGGTAATTGGCTGCTTATGGACGTTGATAAACTTTGGCGGGCCGTTCGAACTCCTGTTTGTGTTCCTTCCTCCATGTTTAGAGTAACAACCGTGATATTGCTGTGCTCTTGCCGCGCTCATTTTAATCAAGTTCGGCACGGCAGTAGCACGGCGTTTAGATCGGGCTTGATTAACTCGCGGCCGAGAGGTAATAAAGTGGTAAATTACAAGTTCGTTTTGAAACGGAAACAGGTACCTGGCACTAAAATGTTCCATTGTGTTATTTACGTCATAAGCGCCAAGATATCGATCGCGGAGCATTTTATTGCAGTGTTACGCATTGACCGTAAATATCAAATGACAAGCATTATTATTATGGTGTTTTATTAAAACCACCATCGCAGCCAAAAAGGCTGAGTTGCACATGATCTTACAAAAAATAGCACATTAAAAGATGAAATAAATACATTAAACGGCATAAAGTTGTTAAAACTATAAAGACACACACAGATAAGAATTAGTGGAAGTTTGGTCCTACTCATGCACCCACATCTCGTGAACAGTGCCACGATACCGACTGGGTTATCCGTTATTCAAGAGCCTGATGAGAGAGGGAATTGGACTAGTTTTATACCGCTCTGTTGTGCACAAAATTTGTTTAAATGGGTTAGGATTTCTAAGTCTCATAGATGTTACGTTATTTAAAGGTAACCAATGCAAAATTGAGAAGATTTAACAAGTGATTGAGCGAATTTAAGACAGTCTATTCCTTCTGTCACAGAGTGTTTCGAGTTGGATAACATTTAAGGCAACTTCATATGATTGATACTAAAATCCTAAAATTAAGCGTAACACCCGCTTCTGAACCCTCTCAATTTGGTTTATCTGAGCACGAGTGAGGGCTGAATGCCAAACAGGTGCAGCATACTCAAGGAGTGGCCGAATATACCCAGTATATATTGTTATAAGGTCACATCGAGGTAGATTAAAAGGAATAAGCCGTCGTAACATATGCATTCTGATATTTGCCTTTTTGATTATTTCTTGAATGTGTTTTCCCATATTTAATCTGCCTGAATGAGTACACCCAGCACCTTCACCGACTCAACCTGTTGCAAAACCTGATTATTAATAGATAATTGGAGGGGTTGAAGTGCGGTTTTTCCAAAGTATACCCTCATGGCGTGACATTTGTTGTAATTAAGACACATATTATTTTCAGTACACCATTGATCCAAAGTATCAAATGGCTTGAGCCCGAGTGGTCACACCCCGCAGCATTGATTCCGCGATTGTCATGTCATCAACATACTTCCAGCACAGGGGCCCAGCAGAGGCAAGAGCATCATTAATAAGTACAAGGAAAAGCACTGGACCCAACCTTGTCCCTTTAGGAACCCCTGCTGTAACTGGAGACCAATCAGACAGGCAACCGCGGTATCGTACACACTGGGTGCGGCCACTGAGGAAATCAACCGTCCAAGGGGTCAACCAATCACGAGGGTTCAATTTAATAAGTTTTGAAATGACAACAGAATGGTCTACCCGGTCAAATGCCTTCGAAAAATCAGTAGTAATTACCGTTGAAACAGAACTTGATTTATCGGCAGATTTGGCAAGATAATTAATTAACAATATCCACCAAACAATGAGTAGTTGACCTTCCTGGGCCACTTCCAAATTGATTTAAATCCAAAGAGTGATTGATATCTAAAAGTAACAGTCTAGTAATCAACAACTCTGCTATTTTGGCAAGGTGATATGTAAGAGCTATGGGACGCAATTTACCCAAGGTGGCTGGTTGTGCCTTAGGTATTGGAACAATAATCACCTTTTTCCATTGCTGAGGAACAGAATGTTCGGCAAAAGAGCAATTCAAAATGTCACAAAATGGTACACTAAGTTCATAGGCAAACATTTTGATAAGCCTTCCCGGAATTCCATCGGGGTCACATGCTTTTCTTGGTTGAATTTTAGAAAGTTCATTAAAAACTTCCCAAGGTTGAACTTGGGGTGGTTTACTGCAAGGCAAATAAGCAGGGAGATTGAATGCATCTAGTGGGGCTATATCACTAGTTACCTTTATGAAATTTTCATTAATGGCATTGTCGATACCCTGAAATTTGTTTTGCTCTATCCCTGGGATGCTTATAACATCAGGCTTCGATGTAGACAATGTCATCAATTTGATGTATCTATACCATGATGCTGGATTATCATATTTCAATTGAAGAACACGATTATGGTAAAAATGATTCTTAGCATTTTTAATACAACGAATAATTTTGTTGCGACACTTCTTCCAAGCTCTGTTATCTCCTTGGTTAAAATATATTGTCGTTGATTTATAAGCGCTTTAATTTCAGTAGTTATCTTATCACACGTTTTAATGTATTTTTGGTAGGCCTAGTAGGTAAATGTTGGTTAGGAGACTATAAAACCAAATTATGGTCACTTCTGCCAAGAGGTGGAAAAATGTAAACACCCTTAAGCATGTACATGTACATTAGTTAAAATTGTTTCCAATATAGCATTTTTTGTGTAAACTTATCAACAATCTGCTTAAAACCGCATCCACCACATATTGGGTTTGTATCGAGCTTATTCAAATCTCCCATAATAATAAAACCTGCTTCTGGATGGGAAGCTTTATATATTAGTTGGTCAACCGCATTGATTAAATGTTCGCTAAGTTCATCTCCAGTGTCACTGTTCAGAGGGAAGTACAAAACAGCGACAAAAATTCCTGATACTTGTCGTGGTAGTCTCTTTGGTCTAAGATGAATCCAAACGATTTCAAGTTCTCTAGGTACCGAGATACAGTGAACCAGTGTAGGGTTGAATTCATGCTTCACGTAGATAAGTACCCCACCACCTCTTTTTGCTTAACGGGATTTCGTAAAATGTACAAAACCATCAATTGTGGGAGGGGGTGTTTGGTCATGTGACAGCCAGGTTTCGGAGATTGCACACAGGTCGATATTCTGGTCTCGCAACACAAGCTCCAGTTCGTCATGTTTATTGTGGATCGAACGAGCGTTGGTCATCATAATACGTGGGAAATTGTAACAAGGTCTCTCGGGTGTTTTCGACCAGGATGCAGTTGAAGATACATGAACAATGTTAGGACAGTTGACTGATTGTTGGCTTGCATGTGCTTTAAGATATTGTGGCGCCGGTGCCGGTCGGTTGGCGGAGGGCGCTAGCACGGCACCACTAGCGGAACCGTTGCGGTGGAGCCCCAGCTGACCGGCCGGTAGAGGGCACCAGCACGGTCCCACAGCGGAGCTGTTGCAACGGAGCCCCTGCTGGTCGGCTGGGGAGGCCCGTTGCGTGCGGCGCACGCGCAGTGACCCGTTTCCCTAGTAACAAGCATTGTGCGATCCTCCACCATTTTTGTGTGAGGCCTTGTGTATTTGCTACCCGAATAAACGGCCTAGAGCCCTTCAGAACTTGACAAAGTGTGCCGGAGTGTTCTTTCAGGGTGTACGAGAGTCCCGCGCACGGTCGACGCTACATTGGAGGCAGCGGTGACATACCAGGAAAGAGCAAATCAGGTAAAACCTCAAGTTCTTGTGGCATGAATCCACCGGGTAGGGACAGTCTGGTGTCCGACTCGCCACACGGCGCGGACACAGACGGGGATATAGCTCCACACGACGCAGGCCAATCGGGAGATAGGAATGGCGGACCGTTCGTTACCTTGAGCGAATTAGAATCCTTTTTGAGGGATAATCAAGGGAGTCTTCCTCGGGATAAGAGGGGGACTGGGGGGTCATCGGGATCGGAGTCTCTCATGTGGGAGGACGGGGAGAAAATGAAGCCTGAGATGATAGATCAGGGGGGGCGAATTTGTTACATTCCATGTCGCATTTGCATCGATTCCCCCCAGACTAGTTATGAGTCCCTCAGTGGGCCGTCCCACGCCGCTGGCGTCGGGGTGACAGACGCTCCGTTCCACCCGGAACGTTGCCGAGTCGCACTGGCCGGTGTGGCGGGGACGGTGCTTCACTGTGGGACAACCCATGACCCTTATTCCGGCGTGTCGAACGCCGGACCCCGCGAGGGGCCGCCCGGTGCTGCGCACGGCGACGGCGCGGACGCTGCGTTCCACACGGAACGCCGCCGAGCCGCGTTCGCTGGGGCAGCGGGGGCGGAGCCTCGTGTGGAGACGGCCTGTGAGTTTCACGCCGGTGCGCCCGGCGGGGGGTCTCGCGGGGGGCCGCCCTGCGCTGTGCACGGCGGCGGGGCAAACGCCGCGTTCCACACGGAACGCCGCCGAGCCGCGTTCGCTGGGGCGGCGGGGGCGGAGCCTCGTTTGGGAACGGCCTGTGAGTTTCACACCGGTGCGCCCGATGGGGGGCCTCGCGGGGGGCCGCCCTGCGCCGTACACGGCGGCGAGGCAAACGCTGCGTTCCACTCGGAACGCCGTCGGGCCGCGTTCGCGGGGGCGGAGCCTTGCATGGAGGGGGCCTTTGGGTTTTGCACCAGTACGCCCAGCGGGGGACACCGGGAGGGACCACGCCGTGCTGGGCAGGGCGGCGGGGCGGATACGCCGCTCCACACGGAGCGCGGTCACGCCGCGTCTGCCGACGCAGCGGGGGGTCGTCCAGAGACACCCCACATTTTCTACACCGGCGTGAGCACCGGGAGCCACGAGGAACTGACCACCAGGGCAGGCCCTGGCGCAACGGGGATTCCCCAGCCTATACGCCCCATGACGGTAACAGTAGAGCCCCCTCAACGGTGCCGGTGTGGCCAGCCACTCCGCGTGGGAGTCAACGGAGAACCACTCCGCGTGGGAGTCAATGGAGAGCCACTCCGCGTGGGAGTCAATGGAGAGCCACTCCGCGTGGGAGTCAATGGAGAGCCACTCCGCGTGGGAGTCAATGGAGAGCCACTCCGCGTGGGAGTCAATGGAGAGCCACTCCGCGTGGGAGTCAATGGAGAGCCACTCCGCGTGGGAGTCTATGGGGGAGAGCCACTCCGCGTGGGAGTCAATGGAGAGCCACTCCGCGTGGGAGTCAATGGAGAGCCACTCCGCGTGGGAGTCAATGGAGAACCACTCCGCGTGGGAGTCAATGGAGAGCCACTCCGCGTGGGAGTCAATGGAGAGCCACTCCGCGTGGGAGTCAATGGAGAGCCACTCCGCGTGGGAGTCAATGGAGAACCACTCCGCGTGGGAGTCAATGGAGAGCCACTCCGCGTGGGAGTCTATGGGGGAGAGCCACTCCGCGTGGGAGTCTATGGAGGAGAGCCACTCCGCGTGGGAGTCAATGGCGTGGAGCCACTCCGCGTGGGAGTCTATGGGGGAGAGCCACTCCGCGTGGGAGTCAATGGAGAGCCACTCCGCGTGGGAGTCAATGGAGAGCCACTCCGCGTGGGAGTCTATGGAGAACCACTCCGCGTGGGAGTCAATGGAGAGCCACTCCGCGTGGGAGTCAATGGAGAGCCACTCCGCGTGGGAGTCAATGGAGAGCCACTCCGCGTGGGAGTCAATGGAGAGCCACTCCGCGTGGGAGTCAATGGAGAGCCACTCCGCGTGGGAGTCTATGGAGAACCACTCCGCGTGGGAGTCAATGGAGAGCCACTCCGCGTGGGAGTCAATGGAGAGCCACTCCGCGTGGGAGTCAATGGAGAGCCACTCCGCGTGGGAGTCAATGGAGAGCCACTCCGCGTGGGAGTCAATGGAGAGCCACTCCGCGTGGGGGTCAATGGAGAGCCACTCCGCGTGGGAGTCTATGGGGGAGAGCCACTCCGCGTGGGAGTCTATGGAGGAGAGCCACTCCGCGTGGGAGTCAATGGCGTGGAGCCACTCCGCGTGGGAGTCTATGGGGGAGAGCCACTCCGCGTGGGAGTCAATGGAGAGCCACTCCGCGTGGGAGTCAATGGAGAGCCACTCCGCGTGGGAGTCTATGGAGGAGAGCCACTCCGCGTGGGAGTCAATGGAGAGCCACTCCGCGTGGGAGTCTATGGGGGAGAGCCACTCCGCGTGGGAGTCAATGGAGAACCACTCCGCGTGGGAGTCAATGGAGAGCCACTCCGCGTGGGAGTCAATGGAGAGCCACTCCGCGTGGGAGTCTATGGGGGAGAGCCACTCCGCGTGGGAGTCAATGGCGTAGAACCACTCCGCGTGGGAGTCAATGGAGAGCCACTCCGCGTGGGAGTCAATGGGGAACCACTCCGCGTGGGAGTCAATGGAGAGCCACTCCGCGTGGGAGTCAATGGCGCAGAACCACTCCGCGTGGGAGTCTATGGAGGAGAGCCACTCCGCGTGGGAGTCAATGGCGCGGAGGCAATCCGCACGGGAGTCTATGGAGGAGAACCACTCCGCGTGGAAGTCAATGGAGTGAGACAGCCCAGTCGGGAGGGGAGACCCGGGATCGCGGGGTGGCACCACACGGAGCCCCCATGCGGGACCGAGGCACCATCCACCACCAAGGGGGCACAGACTACCCCTGGCACCTGCGGTGCCGCCGGACGAGCAGGGGACATGCCAACACCACCACCCGGGATGAGAAGGGGGACAGCGGGACCTTCCGACCCGGGGGGTCGGAGGCCAATGATGTTTCCCGACAGGTTCGACGGAGGCTCGTCGTGGTCCGATTACCTGATCCACTTCGAGAGCGTCGCGGCAGTCAACCATTGGAGCGAGGCCGAGAAGGCGATGTTCCTGGCTTCTCATTTGAGGGGCACGGCCCAAGAGGCACTTGCGGATATGGCGCCGGAGGGGCGAACGGAATATGCCTCCATCCTCGAGACCTTCGAACAACGGTTCGGGGTGGCTGCCCAGATCCCCTTACACCGGGCGCAGTTGTCGATGCGCTTGAGAGGCCGCGACGAGTCACTCGGCAGCTTGGGACAGTCGATTCGAAGACTAATTTACAAGAGCTACCCGAAGCTGCCCACGCAGGCCCGCGAAGATCTGGCGGTGGAGGCGTTTCGCAACGCCCTGGGGAACGAACAGCTGCAACGCCACATCTTCTCTAGGAGGGCGGCAACTCTGACCGAGGCAGTCGCACTTGCGGCCGAGATGGAGGCCTTCCTCGAGGCACAGGCGCGCCAGAAGGGGAGGTCAGGGACCAAGGACGTCCGGCTAGTAACTCAGCCCCCAGCCGAGGAGCCCGGGCCTGCCGCCGGGACTGGGGAGGTGCAGGCCGCCCGCCCCCGGGTGGAGTGCTACGGATGCCACGAGTTCGGGCACATACGACGGTACTGCCCCAAGCGGAAGTCTGCTTCCGACCGGCAGCGAGGACCGACGGGGACAACGCCGAGACGCCAGGCCCCAAGCGGAGAGCCGGCGGCTCCAGCCCGAGTGACCAGTGCGAACTACATCACGGGCAAGGTCGCCGGGATATCCGTGCGCCTCCTCCTTGATACCGGGGCGGCGGTAAGCTTGTTGTCCGAGAGGGTCTATGGCACCTTGGATGAGACGGAGAGGCCGAGACTCCTTCGTTCCGCGCCGGCCCTGAGAATGGCAGACGGGAGCTCCATGCCAGCGAGGGGGGTGGCCGACTTCAAACTGCAGGTCGGGGGTCAACTTCTGAACCACGCCTGTACGGTGGCCGATATAGAGCCAGACGTGATACTCGGGATCGACTTCCTGTCAAGATACCGTTGCGAATGGCGATGGGGGGATGGCGTAGTCGTGGTCGACGGGGAGGCCGTTCCCCTGGAGGGTTCCCGACGGCGGCCGATGGTGGCCAGGGTACAGGTGATGGAGAATATGGTGGTACCGGCAGGTCACGAGGCGATTATCGCGGGCGGAGTGGCTGCTGGGCCACGGATGGGAGTCGGGATGGTGTACCCGAACTTGGGGGCCACGGACAGTTGTCAGATTGCGGTCGCCACGGGCCTGGTCGATACTGGGAATGGGACCGTGCCGATCCGAGTGTTCAACCCGACGACCGACCCCGTCACCGTTTACAAAGGGAGTCGCCTGGCTTTATTTTCGCCAATGGACGACTTTGACGTGATGGAACTTGGCGACGGACGGCCGAGAACGGCTACCGGGCATTCTTTTTCCCCCCCAGCGAGTGTCCGAACGGAAGTGCCGGCTCATCTCGGAGACCTCTTGGACCGGGGCGCGGTGAACCTCGGTCCGGCCGAGCATGCCCGGTTGGCAGAATTGCTGACGGAGTTCTCGGAAGCGTTCACGGGCCCGGACGGCAAGCTCGGTCGGACGAACCTGGCCCAGCATGCGATCGACACCGGAGCAGCCAACCCCATACGCCAGCCGCCAAGGAGACTACCCATGCACAAGCGGCGGGAGGCAGAGAAGCAAGTTGAACAGATGTTGCAGGAGGGTGTTGTGGAGCCGTCCAATAGTCCTTGGTCGTCACCGGTCGTCCTTGTAAAAAAAAAGGACGGTTCCATTCGATTTTGCGTGGACTATCGCAAGGTCAACGAGGTGACGCTGAAGGACGCGTACCCCATCCCCCGAATCGAGGACAACTTGGACGCCCTGGACGGGGCGAAGTGGTTCAGCACACTCGACCTAGCCAGCGGATACTGGCAGGTCGGCCTGGACAAGGGGGACCGAGAGAAGACGGCCTTCGGCATGCAGAACGGCTTGTACCAATTTACAGTAATGCCATTCGGGCTCTGCAACGCTCCAGCGACATTCGAACGGCTAATGGAGCGGGTGCTGAGGGGACTTCAGTGGCAGATAGCGGTGGTCTATCTGGACGACGTGATCGTGTGGGGGTCCGACTTCGAGGAACACTATCAGAGGCTGGCCACCGTGTTGGGCCGGTTCCGGGCCACGGGGTTGAAGCTGAAACCAAAAAAATGCGATCTGTTCAAGACGGAAGTGTCCTTCCTGGGCCACAGGGTTTCAGCCGAAGGGGTGAGCACAGACCCCGAAAAAGTCACCGTCATCAGGAAGTGGCCACAGCCGGCGAACCTGACCCAAGTCCGGAGCTTCCTGGGCCTCGCGTCGTACTACCGACGTTTCATCGCAGACTTCGCCGAGATCGCTCGTCCCCTCCACGCCCTTACCAACAAGAGTCAGAAGACCTTTGCCTGGTCCAGCTCCTGTCAGTCGGCCTTTGAGCACCTCAAGGACGCGCTGGCTACGACGCCGGTGTTACGGTACCCGAACACGGAGCGTCGCTACATCCTGGACACGGACGCCAGCCACTGCACCATTGGAGCGGTGTTGTCACAGGAAGGGGATGATGGGGAAAGGGTGATTGCCTACGGCAGCCGCGCCTTGTCCAAGGCCGAGCGCAACTACTGCACCACACGGAGAGAGTTGCTGGCCGCGGTCCACTTCATCCATTATTTCAAACATTACCTCCTGGGCAAGCGTTTCCTGCTCAGAACGGACCACGGCTCCTTACGGTGGCTATTCAACTTCCGCGAACCCGAAGGACAGGTGGCCAGATGGATCCAAAGGCTGGGGTGTTACGAATTTGACATCGAGCACCGAGCGGGCAAGAAACACATCAACGCCGACGCCGTCTCCAGGATTCCGTGTGGCCAGTGCGGACGGTCAAGAGAGCAGGGCCAGGAATGCTACACCGGGGAGGGCCAGAGTAGTACCGGGGAGGCACAAGTGGACGGACTGGTGGGAGCTGTCGGCGAGTCCGGACGGAAACGGGCCACCGCCTCAGAACAACTCCTGGAGACATGGGACCCCGAGGAACTGGCGCGGGAGCAACGCAGCGACCCCGAACTGGGCAGGCTCATGCAGTGGCTGGAGGAGGCGGTCCCCCGACCCGGCTGGACGGATGTCTCGGCGCTGGACGAGGGTACCAAGTTCTGGTGGGCCAAGTGGCAAAGGCTACGGCTGGCCCGTGGGGTCCTACAGCTAAGATGGGAACAGCCCGGCGGAGGACCCCCGACGTGGAAGGTCGTGGTCCCAAAGGGGAAGGTGGAGGACGTCATGAGGTTGGTCCATGACAACAGAACCTCGGGCCACTTGGGGGTCGCCCGGACGGTCGCACGACTGAAGCAGGCCTCCGTGTACTGGAGAGGGATGCAACGCCAGGCGGAAGAGTGGTGTCGGAAGTGCCACAAGTGTGGCTCGAAGAAGTCGCCTCCCAGACCCCGGAAGGCCCCACTCCAACAATACTTAGTAGGGGCCCCGATGGAGCGCCTGGCAATTGACCTGACGGGCAGACTTCCGAAGACGAGGGCCGGGAACACGGGCATCATGGTGGTCGCTGACTACTTCACGAAGTGGGTGGAGGCCTTTCCCATCCCCGACAAAACGTCAGAAACCGTCGCCAGGGTCCTCGTCGAACAGGTTGTCACGCGGTTCGGCACCCCCCTAGAAATCCATACGGATCAGGGGAGGGAGTTCGAAGCCGGACTGTTCCAGGGAGTCTGTAGGCTGCTCGGCATTCAAAAGACCCGTACTACGCCGTTCCACCCCCAGTCAGACGGGATGGTGGAGCGGTTTAACCGCACGGTCAAGACGATGCTGAGCCTGTTCGTCGACGAGAACCAGGACGACTGGGACGAACACCTGCCGTATGTCATGATGGCGTACCGTTCCTCTCAACACGACAGCACCAAACTCACGCCGAACCTGCTCATGCTCGGCCGGGAAGTCAGGCTCCCCCTGGACCTCGTGGTGGGGCTCCCGGAAGAGCGATCGGCACGCGTGGTAGTACCCGACTACGTGGATGGGCTGAGGAGGAAGATGGAGCGTGCCCACGAGTTCGCCCGGCGTCACCTACAGAGCAGCCAGACCTACCAGAAACGACAGTACGACCGTCGGGCCGAAGGGGCTGGGTATGAGCTAGGCCAACCGGTGTGGCTGTACACCCCCGCCAAGAAAGTGGGTCGCACGCCCAAGCTGCAGTGTTGGTGGGACGGACCGTTCGTGGTGACGAAGAGAATGGACGACGTCACTTACCGGGTCCAGAAGTCCCCTCGGGCTAAAGCCAAGGTGATCCATTACAACCGGCTGAAACCATACCTGGGCGACGCCGATGTGGGCTGGTGGGAGCGTACCACTCGGGGATCTCGGGCGGAAGAAGGCAGTACCACCACGGAGGGACCGCCGGGGACACCGGACCGATCGGGGGTCCCATTATCGGACCCGGCGAACGAAGCTGCCCCGGACGAACAGGCGAACAGCGGGGAAGGTCAAGACCCCGGGATGGCCCCGACTCCCTACGGGGAGGGGACACCACCACCGGGCGAGACGACGGCGACGACCCCCGACGAGCCGAGCGGGACGGAACCAGAGTCCGGCGAAGTGGCCGGCGAGGCGGCGGGGGAAGGCGAGCCGGCACCTCCTACGCCATCGGAACCGGCTACCGGCAGAGTCACTAGGGCCGGACGGAGAATTATCCGTCCCAGTCGATATTGCCTCCACCTAACTGACCTTCCTTCTTTTCCCCCCTGCAGGATGGATCAGGCGAGATGTCCCCACTGCGACAGGACGTTCAACCAGCGCCATAATCTCCGGAGGCACCTCCGGACGGCGTGCAGGGTACTCCACCCCGAATGTCCCTACGCTTGTGCCCGGGGGTGCGGAAGGACCTTCTATAGGAGGGACGTCCGGGAGCGACATCACCACTATTGTGCGGGGAGTTTTGTGGGATCGGTGGGTGCGGAGGTCGACGAACTCGACGTCCACGCCAGCGACGGGGAGATGGACGCCGCTCCACCCCCTCCGCCGCCGACGTCCCACCGGGGGGGCCGTAACCACCCGGAACAGCCCCCCCACGCTACCACACCACGCGCGGGGCGGTCGCCGTCACCGCCACGCCTCACTCGGCAAGGGAGTCACCAGGTCCCGGGGTCTCCCAGCCGGTCGGGGGACCGCGGCCCCTCGGAACGCTTCTCCCGACCACCCCATTCGGAACATTCCTCGGAGGGACGACCATCTGGGTCGGGGAGCCGTGTCCGTGCGGAACGCTCCCCGGCGGGGCCCCCCCCACGAGGCCGTTGGAACCGGCGCCGGGGCGGGAGGGGTCGACCGGTCCGAGCGGAGGGCGGGGTGCCGATGAGACCCTCTGCGCCCCCCGATGCCCCCTTGCCACAGTGGGACGGACGCCCTCTTCTTCTTCCGGCCGGTACCAGCGTGCACTTCCCGGACGGGAGGCGACTCCAGCTGAGCAGAGCCGCGGCCGTCCGGACGCCTAGCATCACACGGGACTCCGCCACCCACATGGAAACGGCCCTCTGCGAACACCTCAGGGAGGAGTGGCGGTTAGAGCACACGCCCCACGGGGTGGATGCCCGTGGCCACCGGCTGGGGCGGACACGAGTGATCCATACCTACGAGGCCCCCGTCCACCTCCTCCAGACGTACCAGGGGCAGCAGTATGGCCAATACTTCGTAGATCCCTCCGTGTCCGCCCAGCCCTCTCTGGGGGGACTGCTACCACCTGGAGCGCCGCCACCCCCGCGCTACCCCAACAACGTACCACGTCGCTTCTGGGAGGAACTGTTCCGGCAGACGGAAGTCCAACGGCAGCCTCCACCTACCAGCTGAACTGGATGTTGTTTTCCCTTCCCCCCCTGGACTTTTGTGTAACCCCCTTTTTTTTGTTTTGTGTGTGTGTTGGTGGTCACTGCGGGCGCCGTCCGGCTCGGGCCTTCCTGGGCGTCCGGTCATCGGTGCTGGTTGTCTTGTTCGGGGACGAACAAAGGTCTTCGCGGGGGGCAATGTGGCGCCGGTGCCGGTCGGTTGGCGGAGGGCGCTAGCACGGCACCACTAGCGGAACCGTTGCGGTGGAGCCCCAGCTGACCGGCCGGTAGAGGGCACCAGCACGGTCCCACAGCGGAGCTGTTGCAACGGAGCCCCTGCTGGTCGGCTGGGGAGGCCCGTTGCGTGCGGCGCACGCGCAGTGACCCGTTTCCCTAGTAACAAGCATTGTGCGATCCTCCACCATTTTTGTGTGAGGCCTTGTGTATTTGCTACCCGAATAAACGGCCTAGAGCCCTTCAGAACTTGACAAAGTGTGCCGGAGTGTTCTTTCAGGGTGTACGAGAGTCCCGCGCACGGTCGACGCTACAATATGGTCGCTGAGATACTCTAACTGCGATAGGTCGAATTTTACCAGATCCTGCTCGACAACCTCTATATCTCAAAATGCCGCACTCTTTAAGCATCAATAAAGTTTCAGAATGTCGACTAAACTTTGCAGCGCCCCGTAACTGGTACAGTTGACTGATTGAATATCTGATCCTCTAAGCATCCTTAACCGTTGAGGCATTACAATTACTCATACAGTTCGGTGGAGGTGAACGAACATGATTGTCACTGCATCGCTGCCAACAGCTTCCTGGGCCAGGATTAGTCTGAATGTCCATAGATAAAGTCATATCAAGTGGTGGTTGGTGCTCAATCGTGGGTAAACATAAGCAAGAATACCCACGCTTAGTCCAATTGTATCGTGGCGATTTAATAGCAGGAATTAACATTCCTTTGGACTGTACGGTGCACAGTTACTTGCAGTAGAATAGGTGCATTAAAGTTACACTGGTGATAGGCAGCGTTGTGTTTATGTAAGGATTGTAAGTAGTAGCCGGTCACAAGAATCTGACAAGTTGTTAAAAACAGTGTCATTTTGTATTTACCCTTGGCAAACGTGGCGACAGACATGTTGTACTCTATGCAGTAGACAAACAAAAAGGACACCAACGGAGGATGAAACCACTTTAAAAAACATCAATTATAAAAGTAGAGTCAGATGGCACAAAATAATGACAGGATTTGAAGATAAAACTAGCAAACGGGGAGAGCTAAAAAGAGCAGCCGCGGCACCTGATCAACAGCGCCCTCACACTCAGCATCTATTAAGGTGTAGTGTAAAACTACACTTCGTTGAATGGAACAGTTAATCTTTCACCTCATGAAAATATTCCTTCCATTGCACTTATAAACATTCATTATTTCTATTGTCTCATTCCTATCACTGTATAAACGGGTTCTGTCTGCTCATAATATTTTTCCAATAGCTTTGGCATGAAACCATGGTAGTGAAGGAGAAGGAACATGTGGATGAATGTGATTGGTGGAGAAACCACGCATCCTCAGACGAAGAGACAGGGAAAAGAAACTCTCGTGTAGGGCCGAATTTCCGTTTGGGATTGTGATAACAACACTGCAAGCAAAATCTTCGGTCCTACCGGAAAGATGGACGTGTAGGTTTTCGTTGTCGAATACAAACTTACTTTTGTTGGTCGACCCGGATGATTAAGTATGGCTTAACGGTATGAAAGTGATGCGAGGTCAATATCTCCCCTCACATGCACCAAAATTGCGCAATGAGGGGCAACGCAAAAACCATTACTTTCTGCCTTTTCGTAGCATCTTTTCAGACGCATTTCCCAGTCATGTTGACTTGTATGTCTTGTCCTTTCTCTTGGGCAAGTTTCGGGAACCACTGCAACCTGGTGGTGACCGAGCCCAAGACCTTCGATGAAGCCGAGGCCCACTGCCAGGGAGTGTCACGCCTTGACAGATGCATTTGCACGCATCGGCACTCATCGATACGGACTTGCACTCAGTGGCACGCAGTGGCCTCAGTGTTATTACGCAAACAGACTCATTTGCAACTAGCCCGAGTGTATAGAGATCGTCTCCGGCGGCAAGTTTTATGTCCCGGGTAATCCGCTAATCCGGATTAGTGTGCAACTGGTAGACGTAATCTGTCTTTCTTCAAGTAGGAGCCCACGCGATTTCTCATAACTATAGGTTTTCCCGGCCGAATTCGTCAAAACAGCAGTCAAATTCAACGTGCATTTGTGTCCGAGTGATTTTTCTCAGCTCGTTGCTCCCATGCTTCATTTATAAACTTTGAGCCTTCAATTTCGTTTGCAGACACTGAATTGTGTACTTTCACTCATTTAATTTAGAAATAGCTTCATTCAATTAGCCGATGCACACTTGTCATTCAATTTGGCGCCGGGTGAATGGAAGGAGAATTTTACTTTCGTTTTCGTCTATGGGCAATCATTTTCGCACTTCGAGCCTTCAAATTGGAGAAGGAAAGTACAATGTATATGAGGAAAACTTTAAGATAACAGGAATGCACGACAAATTAAGGTGCGTATAGAACAGAAAAGGGGAATACATATCCGTAAGTATAAAAATATATGATAGAGGTATGTTCCACGTTTTGGCTTGTATCACAAACGACAAATTACAGATCAGAAATGCATTTAGTCCAATAATGATTGGAGGCGATACTCGCCCTGGACCTTCATTACGGATGCTGATACAAAAATCCCTGAAATGCAGTTTATTGATTTGTAATGTGTACAACCAACACACAGTTATATGAACGTTGTCGTACTTCCCCAATTCGTCCGAGGGCAATGCTTTGTGTTTCCTATTGTTCCTTTAATATATCCTTTACGTTTGAGGACCGATTTCAACATAAGACTCTACGTTCGAAGACTGAAGGGTTTCTTTGTGTTTCCTTTTTTCTCTTGTCCTCGGAGATATATACAGTGCACGTACACACTGCATGTGTATTGTGATTTATGTTTGTGCCAATTAAGATTATTCTGATTTTTTTTTCGCAATGGTTTATTTTCTTCATTTATCACATTTTGAAAGTAATTATATATTTGTCTCTTCATTTTTCATTTGCTTTTTTGCCATCCTTTTTTAAGCATCCCCCCTTTCTAATTTATTACTCCTTTCTGTTATATACATAAGCTTACTTTAGGCTGTTTTATTTGATTGTACTTAGGTGTTATTCTTTCTTTTCATAATTATTCAAACAGAAACAAAATACGAATTAGAAGATTAACATTAAATGGAAAACACTGCACGAATGTCACAAATGCTTCACGAAATTGAATGCCCAAACGATTACCGCGGAGTGTCCGCGCGAATCTGAATGCTATTTGCATGTTTTTCCAAATTGAATGCTGACTCTTCAATTTTGTATAACAAGAGTGTGCAATCGCATGCTCATGAATTTAAATTGAATGATCATTTTTGTTTTCTGAATGGTGATCTAGATCGTCAATCAATTTCGTGCTAAATTGAATGAACCTGTAGTTAATTCGGATGCTAAGTTTACGAAGTTGGGCGGGAAAACCTATATTAAGGGTTTTCTGTAGAATTTGCGATACAGTTTCTCGGACTTGTTTCCGTAAAAAAACTCCAAACACAAATCTGAGACAAATGATATGAGAATTTAATAAAAGGTCCTCCATGAAAATTCTTCACTCTTCAAACCCAATTCTTGACTCTTCAAACCCAATGAATGGAAAGGTGAACATGTATATGTAGGTCCTTATATCTTCATCATGTAAAAGTTGTTTGAGTTGGCTCCGCCATCTTGAATTTCTGCACAGTTTCATAAATCGTAAGCGCCATATTAGAGCTTTTATAATGATCTCACAATCAAGAAATCGTTTTTGTGTATTTTCTTAATAAAGCAAAGAAATAATTATTTAAATTGAAGGTTGAAATCTTGACTCTTCAAATCGAATGGATGGAAAGGTAAACATACATGTACATGTAGGTCCCAATACCTTTATCATGTAAAAGTTGTTTCAGTAATTCCTAAGCGCCATGCTAGAACTGTTTTTTCTTTGGTGTATTTTCTCAATAAAGCAAAGAAATTAAGAAATAATGCAAGAAAGAATTGAAGGTTGAAATATTCACTCGACAAAATGGATGGAAAGGTGAACATGTACAAAATGTAAGTGTATAGAGTACCAAAGTCTGACGTCAGTTGGCGCGACAACTGGCTCCAAACAAATGGAGACTTCGACTGTTCCTTTGTTAACAGCCAGTCATGAAAAACACATTGACACAAAATGTCAAAGGTATTCTAGTTCCAAAAATTGCATTGACGTCATCACTTCGGTACTTTATGGGTGCGTTCGGACGTGTTACTCTTGATACTCGCGGGTGCAGGAAAATGTTGCGTTCGCATTATACTCTCGAACCGTATCGCGCGAACGGTCAAGAGCTGCGTTCCACTCACGCGAACGTTGCCAACGTTTGCCAACTACGCGAACAATCTTCCATTGGATGTGCACACAAATTTGAACATAGTTTTTCGTTCGATTTTTCGTACAATAATGGGCTGTGTTTTAAATTTTTAAAGATTTGTATCCAGTGATGACGAAGCAGTGATGTTTTTATGGGTGGTAAACTTGAATATTGATGTACATCTACACTTAATTTCTACAAAACTTATTTTTCTATCACAAAAGATAGAATTTGAGGAAATAAATGATGCCGCCCTTACAAAAAAATCCTATAGGAATCCTATCAGAAAATTCCTATAAGATCCTATATGATTTATCTGATAGGATTCCTATAGGATTCTTATAGGTTTTTCGTCACCTTCTATAGGATTTTTTTATAGGAATGCTATAGGATTCCTATAGAATTCCTATATAAAATCTATTTAAAAAAATAGGAATGCCATAAGAATCCTATTCAGGAATTTGATAAAAGCTGTCCTTTGAAATGTTTACAAAGCTACAGGACTGTAACTTTCTAAACATTTGAAAGGACAGCTTTTATCAAATTCCTGAATACGATTCATATAGCATTTAGTCCTCATCTGACTTCATATAGAAATCCACAGGGGTTTTATAACAGTCCTATAAAAGTTTAAAATTCTCAAAGTCCCCGGTATTGGATCGGATTCAGTGACTGACAAGAACACACACTGAATCAAAGATAAATATTTAAGGACTTTCACAAAAAAATCCTACAGGAATCCTATAAGAAAATTCCTATAAGATCCTATAGGATTTATCTTATATGATTCCTATAGGATTCTTACAGGTTTTTCGTCACTTTCTAAAGGATTTTTATAGGAATGATATAGCATTCCTATTGAATTCCTATAGGAAATCTATAGGATTCCTATAGGAAATCCATAGATTCCTATAGGAAATCTATATACAAAAAATTAGGAATGCTATAGGAATCCTATTCAGGAATTTAATAAAAGCTGTCCTTTGAAATGTTTACAAAGCTACAGAACACTACAATATCTTCCTAAGAATCACGTACTACTCTGAATATCATTGTCATGTTGGAGAATATGGGAGGTCTTTAGGCTTAGGCCTACTTTCAATATTTAAATCTACATTTAAATAATGCAATATCACATTAAATTTGTTTTCGTAACAAGCATATTAAAAACAAATACAGTCAAACACCTTTATAACAAGGCCCTTGTGACTTTACAATTTACCTTGTCATAACAGGTACCTTGCATTGTCAGTAATGGAAAACAAAGAAAAACAAAGACTAAGGAGCTATTTTTGTCCTTGTTATAAGCAGGATGTTGTATTAACAGTACTCTTATTATCAGGGTTCGACTGTAGTTCGACTATTTTTAACTGTTTTCCACAAGTATTAAAATCGAAAATTCCCTTTTCATGCGACAATATTGAAATACACAATGTGTTTGGAAAGTCAGCGGGCTAGAATGAAAAACCCTGGTTACAAGGAAAACTCTTTTAAAAATGTCACTTTTTGTAACATGTAAGTCATAATACTGTTACAATTGTTAAAACGAGTCCAGATAGACATATTTTTAGAAACCCTTTTGCATTAGCCTATAGCGTGCGCTTTAGGCATGTGTAAATTTACAGATTATTATGATTTACATTTTAATTTGTAAATAATGTTTCTGAAGCCAAACAAATATTTTTGTTTGTCTTGCGACGTGAAAATCACAGATATTGTGCCAATATACAGTCACTGGCCAATGTATGGGCTATTCTGTATTAATCAGATGGAGTCTCGCCCTTATCTTCGACTCGGTGTTCAGCTTGGCTCTGATTGCCTGTTTCACCGCCGATTCTTCAACCTTGAACACTGTCTTCATGTGAGCTGTTTGGAGAAAAAAATAAACAAACCAGTTATATTTGAAGGTAACAAAACACGGCGCACAATTTATCACAGTTTTCACGAACAGACAAATTATGCCTCTCCGCACTAAACTATAGATTCAAGAAAATCAGGTTTTAAGTTGCGTACTTTATAAAATGTCATTGGCATTAGAGTTATTAATTTATCATTTGTCTCTCTGTCAGAAATTGCCCTTTGTGCCCACAGAGTGTCCTTATTGTATATCTTCGTGAAAACTAGTCCTGCAGCCGAACCGCTGAACCGAACTAAAAATAGCCGAACATGACCAAAAAAAACCATTTAAGTTTTCAGGGTTAACTTTATGAAAAATTACACAAGAGGTTGCACCAGAGATTTTAGTTTTGAAAACAACTTCTTTGCAGTACAATCGTATGATTTGGTCTAATTTTTGTGAAATTAATCATTTTCTAGCCGACTACCGTGGATAGAAAATACACCATTGTTGTAGACTCTCCGAACCGATTGTTTACAAATATACATGTACATGCCGTAGCGCATCAATGCCTAAAGGTGATGATTTCTTGGGATGTGTTTGTTCCCAAAACTCAGTTTGTTAGAGCTGGGGGTCGGCCCACTAGATCAGAACTCACCAATTTAGGGAAGAATTTTGTCCTTTGGTAGGGCGGGCTTCACATCTTTATCTTTGTGTGCATTGCTGCATGCACCGGAAAGGGAGAATGTGGCCAGCTGCTCACGGCTGAAGAAGTATAGAAGTGCATCGGAGGTATACTTCTGCAGGTTGCTATGCGCCCACATGCTTTTGACTGCCTTTGGAACTTTCAATTCCCCGCACAAAGTAACCTAAGAATATAGAATAAAATACAAACAAAATTATAAAACAACAAATTAGAGATTTAGAGAGAGATTGAGACTATCAACATCTTTATCGTGTGTGAAAAAGTATCACAGGCATGACCAAGATACATGCAGGGACCAATATACATGTAGCTGTAGCAATCTGCCATCACATACCTCATCTGATGAACGAGCCGAATCTAGGACTTTCGTTGGTGGCTCCGAGGACATTGTTGATGTCAACACCCCACCTTCCTCTTCGGAGCAAGCTCCTTCATGGACTTGAGAAGTCCCGGTAGATCTTTAGAAATGAACAAACCAGTTAAGATTTACAACAATCTTTTCATCGAGATCTCCGGATCACAAGAATTCAAGCCCACGACCTTTCATGCAAATATTGGAGAAAAAACCCGCCCAAAGCCTCTGAAGAAATGGAAGATTCACCATATGCCAGTTGGAGATGTAATACACTGTAAAAACGTTGGGTAAAACATAATTTGGCAACTGTTATTTACCCAACATTAGGTATTAATTTACCACATTTTTGGTTAATTCAGGTAAAAATGGACCAATTATTGGGAAGAATTTGCCCAAGATTTTCGGTTGTTGATATGTTTCCCAACATTGGGCAAAATATCAACCCATTTTGACCAACTGTTTTTTACAGTGTACAATGCAATGTTATGTGCACGTAACACAGTTGAAATAACCTACTTTCTAAACAGGATAGAGCGTCAGTGAGTCGTCCCACTTCTTTCTCCAATGTGGCATTCATGCACTTTTCTCTCCAGGTCTTGTATCTTCATTTCGGCAGCAGCCTTGTTTTGTGGCCTGATGAAGCTCGTCTAAATATAGGGCAAGATAACTCAGTTGGTAGAGCACCATTACGGTATTACGGAGGTCCTGCTCTTGCCAGTTTTATGTGTTTACTTTACAAATTCATTAATTAATTTAATTCAACATTGCAACTGTAAATTTGGCAACCTAACAAATGACACTGTTCCGAAAATCAGAGGAGAAACCCTCACCCTTGAGTCTCGGACTTGGAGCTTGTAGCCTACATTATCTAGTAACCAAGGTGCCAGTTTTAGGAAATTGTTCTTGTCGGTTATTCGGCAGGCACCATTTTTTTATCAAATATTTGTAACTGTATGATGACATTGAGTAAAGAAGTAATTTGAAATATTTGAAATATAGGTACATATTTACAGAAGCCCATTAGTGCCAAGTACCTATTTCTCTTTCACAGCGATGCATTTTCTCTTTCGATGTGATGCATGGAAGTTAATATTTCTTTGATGTGTCCCTCTCTTTCGAGGGGAAGTTCATTTTTCACAGGGTTGTTTATCCCTTTCAGTGTGATTAATTAACTCGCGGCCGCGACTTATGCCCGCACTAAACGTCGTGCTGCTGCTGTGCCTAACTCAAATATATTGATTTTTTAAAATTCGGCACGGCAGTAGCACGACGTTTGAATAGAACAAATTGAATTCGGCACGGCAACGCCCTCTGGCTTGACAGGGTCTGCCGCGCTGTCGCCGTTCTGAACGGCAGTGGCACGGCACAGCTCTAAACGCCGTGCCGAATGTAAATGCATTCGAAGTTGGTGCGCACTGTCGCACCATTCACGAATGCGCATGGTCATACATCTCCGAGGAAAGAACTGCAAACAGACACACGTCAATAGAGCCTGAAAGTAAAAGGTCAAGCGGCTTGCTTCCAGAGACCTCGCGCATTGCGCTTTCACCTGCTGCAATTTTTTGGTAGATTGATTTGTAACCTTAACCACCGCAAGAAATACATAGGGTGGAATTTAATGCCATTATTTTTTTAAATACAATTGCGGGAAATAATCGTAGAGAGGGGAAAAGGAAATATTATTTTTAACCTTTACATCCGTTTTAGCATACGCAGGTGAAACATTTAAATTCAAAATAGGAATGAGAATAAGAATCAAAATAAGAATAAGAAATAAAATAAGATTTAGAATTACATTTTTAGTACTGCAGCGATTTGCAGGTTGCACACATGCAGTTTAGTGCAGTATACAAGCACACGTATGGCATGTACATGTACATGTATGCACGATGTCCGTTTGGGGTGTGTGTAGGCTACGTACATATGTACGTCGGGAACCGCGCGTTCTTGCGATTTTCGGAAGTAAGAGGTATTATTTCTCTGTTGTTTCTGATGGTTTTAAAGTTTTTACAAATTGATAAAGCAGAAATAATTTTGCAAAGGCCATTTCTGTGGGGGCGTTTCATTACCCCTCGCTGAATAAAACGAAATTAAAATACTAGCAATTTTACATGTTAATTTTTCTATTCGAGCTCTCCGGATGCGCGCCACTTTCAGGTTGCAGACCACGTACCAGTAAATCGGCCGAAAATTGCCTACGCCGGCCAAATCACGATTTGCGAGCCCTCAAATTCTCGGCTACTAGAGCATTTTGTGGGCCATGAACTTGAGGGTTTGTAAAAGAGAAGACTAGAAGCCGTGCATAGGACTGTCTGCTTGTACTGTGAAATTGGGATGAAATTGGGCCCTAAAAGTGCTCTATTTTGCAGTGGAGCGTGGGCATCATCTTTCAAGCTGGCAATGGGCTAGAGGAAGAAACATCTTTGGATGGAAATTTCTCCTAAAAGTTATCGGTTAATTCATACTAAACAGAAACTGAGAAATGATGACAAACTTTAATTCGATGTGTGTCTCAAACACCTTGGAGAGTTGTAAATATTTTTCCTGAATTTGGGAAGTTGGCGTATTTATCAATGGAAGTTTATTTATTGGTGTGCAACCTTCATGCTCAAAACAGAACAAAAATGGCAGCGAACAACTCTATGGAAATGACACACTTCTGTACTGTGGTCGGTCATCTTGACTTTGTTGCACTCGACTGTCGCAGCAATATAAGTTAGACGTTTAGAGCATGGAGGAAAAAACACAACAAATAATTTTACAAATATTATCAAAATATCAGCTATTAAAAATCTTTTTAAAATGAAAGCAACTAACTTTAACAGTATTTTTTCTTCAAAAATCAGACGAAAAATGAATCAAACTGGACTGGTGTGGGACGAGATGATGGTCGATTTCTATTAGAAATGTCTCCTGGCATGCCAAACACCCCCATTTTTTGCAAGAAAAAACACGAGCGCTCCACGTCGCTCCCAGACATGCAATACACTGCATGATTGAACAGATCTTCGACTTCACATGACCACATTTTCGGCGGTTGAAACGGCCCGGAAAGGCATTAAATTGACAAAAATATCATACAACATTTGCACAAGAGTCAATGCTTATACATACATGAAATTCCGTTGTAATTTACTAAGGAAATGTCTAAAAACCTCGGTAAAATTATCACTACATTCGTAATCTTTAGCTGCATCGAACGAAAAACGTTGCACATCTGTAGATTGCGTGAGTTTCTACTGCGCATGCGATTTGTCCTTTATTCGTTTGTTTGAGCCAGTGAAAAGGATGACCTCTTCACTCCAGTACTGTGTGTGCAGCGGCAAGTAGCCTTCGGATCAAAGCCGAGTTATCGCGGTCGTAAATCGGTCGCGCAGTCTGCGGTCGCCATGCTTTTTCCACTGGTCAGCTAGCCGGGTAATTGGCTGCTAATGGACGTTGATAAACTTTGGCGGGCCGTTCGAACTCTTGTTTGTGTTTCTTCCTCCATGTTTAGAGTAACTATACTGTGCTATTGCTGTGCTCTTGCCGCGCTCATTTTAATTAAGTTCGGCACGGCAGTAGCACGGCGTTTAAACTGGGCCTGATTAACTCGCGGCCGAGAGGTAATAAAGTGGAAATTACAAGTTCGTTTTTAAACGGAAACAGGTACCTGGCACTATGCTGGCACTAAAATGTTTCATTGTGTGATTTACGTCAGAAGCGCCAAGATATCGATCGCGGAGCATTTTATTGCAGTGTTACGCATTGACCGTGACAATGTACATGGCTGGGAGCCTAAGTATTTTTGTCATCAAATATCAAATGACAAGCATTATTATTATGGTGTGTTATTAAAATCATCATCGCAGCCAAAAAGGCTGAATTGCACATGATCTTACAAAAAATAGCACATTAAAAGATGAAATACATACATTAAACGGCATAAAGTTGTTAAAACTATAAAGACATACACAGATACAAATTAGTGGAAGTTTGGTCCTACTCATGCACCCACATCTCGTGAACAGTGCCACGATACCGACTGGGTTATCCGTTATTCAAGAGCCTGATGAGAGAGGGAATTGGACTAGTTTTATACCGCTCTGTTGTGCACAAAATTTGTTTAAATGGGTTAGGATTTCTAAGTCTCATAGATGTTACGTTATTTAAAGGTAACCAATGCAAAATTGAGAAGATTTAACAAGTGATTGAGCGAATTTAAGACAGTCTATTCCTTCTGTCACAGAGTGTTTCGAGTTGGATAACATTTAAGGCAACTTTATATGATTGATACTAAAATCCTAAAATTAAGCGTAACACCCGCTTCTGAACCCTCTCAATTTGGTTTATCTGAGCACGAGTGAGGGCTGAATTCCAAACAGGTGCAGCATACTCAAGGAGTGGCCGAATATACCCAGTATATATTGTTATAAGGTCACATCGAGGTAAATTAAAAGGAATAAGCCGTCGTAACATATGCATTCTGATATTCGCCTTTTTGATTATTTCTTGAATGTGTTTTTCCCATATTTAATCTGCCTGAATGAGTACACCCAGCACCTTCACCGACTCAACCTGTTGCAAAACCTGATTATTAATAGTTAATTGGAGGGGTTGAAGTGCGGTTTTTCCAAAGTATACCCTCATGGCGTGACATTTGTTAATATTAAGACACATATTATTTTCAGTACACCATTGATCCAAAGTATCAAATGGCTTGAGCCCGAGTGGTCACACCCCGCAGCATTGATTCCGCGATTGTCATGTCATCAACATACTTCCAGCACTGGGGCCCCGCAGAGGCAAGAGCATCATTAATAAGTACAAGGAAAAGCACTGGACCCAACCTTGTCCCTTTGAGGAACCCCTGCTGTAACTGGAGACCAATCAGACAGGCAACCGCGGTATCGTACACACTGGGTGCGGCCACTGAGGAAATCAACCATCCAAGGGGTCAACCAATCACGAGGGTTTAATTTAATAAGTTTTGAAATGACAACAGAATGGTCTACCCGGTCAAAAAAAAAATTCCTTCGAAAAATCAGTAGTAATTACCGTTGAAACAGAACTTGATTTATCGGCAGATTTGGCAAGATAATTAACAATATCCACCAAACAATGAGTAGTTGACCTTCCTGGGCGACTTCCAAATTGATTTAAATCCAAAGAGTGATTGATATCTGAAAGTAACAGTCTAGTAATCAACAACTCTGCTATTTTGGCAAGGTGATATGTAAGAGCTATGGGACGCAATTTATCCAAGGTGGCTGGTTGTGCCTTAGGTATTGGAACAATAATCGCCCTTTTCCATTGCTGAGGAACAGAATGTTTGGCAAAAGAGCAATTAAAAATGTCACAAAATGGTACACTAAGTTCATAGGCAAACATCTTGATAAGCCTTGCCGGAATTCCTTTAGGACCACATGCTTTTCCTGGTTGAATTTTAGAAAGTTCATTAAAAACTTCCCAAGGTTGAACTTGGGGTGGTTAACTGCAAGGCAAATAAGCAGGGAGATTTAATGCATCTAGTGGGGCTATATCACTAGTTACCTTTATGAAATGGTCATTTCATGCTACTTCGCTGCGCTCATACGCATGACAAGCAGTTTGGTTTTCAAACACCGACACAGCTAAATAAAGAAAAAATATGCAATAGAAATGCATTTCAATATTTTATTGAGACAGCATGGGATGGTGGCCTGCATGCACAAAGATGCTGAATGCCTTTTTTAAATGTACAACATCAATGACAGGTATACACTTTCACAAAGGTTACAATAATCACCGACTTAATTCAACAAGGCAACTGCCTTACACTTACGGCTCTCTCGGCCCTTCACCTAGGTCTGTGCCTGGAAACAACAACAATATCAAGTTGATATTACACATACATGTACATACCAAAGCCTCGCTGGCTCACAAAGGCAACAGCCCTAGTCACACTCGGCCTCGTTGGCTTTCATATAAACATAACAGCTATTCGTTAAATTAATTTCGATATTAAACAATGTGGCGATTCATGTTGGCAGAGAAATCTTACTGATACACCTATTAAGTAAACAAATGCAATCGATTCATCAATACGGCTTTGGACACCTCAAGTAGTAGGCTCACATCTCTTTTAACATATCGATTTTTGGCTAAATGAGTGGCCCCGCCGGATCGTAGGCTATGAA
Organism: Hippasteria phrygiana; assembly: GCA_037893225.1. Taxonomy (NCBI): domain Eukaryota; kingdom Metazoa; phylum Echinodermata; class Asteroidea; order Valvatida; family Goniasteridae; genus Hippasteria; species Hippasteria phrygiana. The sequence goes on along the minus strand of JAZGUH010000583.1, from coordinate 481,958 downwards.
GGCCAAATTCATTCACTTTGTCAATTCCGATAGAATTGAGAGCATCTAAAAATAGTTCCCTGCCCCTGGTGTAACTGAGGGGTTTGTTACGAGTACGTTTGTAAGTTTTAGAGCTAGAACAGAATGTGAGGGGGGTAAAAATGAACTGATCCTCTCCTATAGCTATCCCAACCCTGGACATGTATTTCATCAAAATGGAGTATGGAGAATAAAAATCTTTGGATATGGGCAAAAAAGCCATATTGCCCTCTCTAAAAATGTCAGTTTTGGATTTAGGCATGAAAATACTTAAACCTTGGTCATCTTCTAAACGGTTAAGATAAGAAGCCTTGATTTCAGCAATCTCATTATGTCTGAATAATAAAGGAACTTCAAACATACATAACAAGCGGTTCCGAGTTGAATGAGAGAGCAGTCGTCCGTGACAAAAAGTATCTATGATTTTCTTGAGTTGTTCTAAAGATAGAGGGCTTTTCTGATCGAGAGGGTGATAAAGGTATTTTCTGTAACTGATCAAAATTTGTTGAACTATTGGAGAATCTACCGGATTGTTTCTTATATTCATTAAGGAATTTAGCCATTTAATGGCAGCAGCAGTTGTAGTGATGACACTATCAGACCGAGAGGTTGATTTTATATGAGATAGATACATTGCCACTATCTCATCTCCGATTGGAAATGACATTGGAATTTTGTGTTCGACCAACCAAGTTATGAAAAGACGACACCTATAGAAGTACGAGTTGCATGTCCCTAATGATTTCGCTGCGATAGCTTCATACAACAACTGCTGCTTGGACTCCGAGATTACGGATGGAAAATCTGCCCAAAATGGTAGCTCCAAAATAATCTGTAACGACAAAAAGATAGAAAAACATATATATCTTTAAGAGAGAACTAATTTTACGGCAACCATAGCCAATTTTCCGGGCATGGTGATCATGTCGTGGATGAATGGCCTAAATTGTATCCATAATAATGGCCAGAAAGGACTGGACGGCCACCATGGGAACACAAGGGTACCAGACCCCTGACAAGATTGCAAATGATGCAACACCGAGGGAATCAGAGCGACAGGGGGAACTAATAACACATTCTCTTCAGACCAATTTTGGGCGAAGGCGTCGACAGCTTCTGCCCATGGGTTCCAAAACCTGGAGAAGAAACGAGGCAATTTAGTGTTGTAGTAAGAGGCAAAACAATATACAGTGAAAGTACCCCACTTGTTATTTATGGAAGCAAAGAATTCGTCCGATAGGCACCAATCGTCTACATCTACTAATTTACTAATAAAGTCGGCTTGATCGTTGAGGGTACGAGGAATCCAGTCAACTTCTAATCGGATACGATTCCATACACAAAATTCAAATATTTCGAAAGCTAAAGACTGGAGATCGTCTTTCATGATGCCCGTTTCTATGATTTTTGCAGCCGCCAGATTATCTGTGAAAAGTTTGGCGTTCGAGTTAGAAATGAGAGGCGAAAAAGAATATAAGGCAAACAAAATGGTTTCAAGTTCCCGCCAAGTCGAACTCCGAGACTTTTCTTCAGGGGACCAATTCTTGTGAGCCACATCGTCACAGTTTTCACGAACAGACGAATTTTGCCTCTCCGCACTAAACTAAAGTTACAAGAAAATCAGGTTTTAAGCTGCTCACTTTTTAAATTGAAGATAGTACCTGCGTTCATACCACATGTTGATTCAGTGTTGACACTATGTTAAAGTTCAGTTCTCGGTCTTTCACAAGTAATTGGCAGCTAAGCGATAAGTCAATTAATTACAGAGTTATTAATTGATTAATAACTTTGTCTGTTCGTGAAAACTCAGAAGCGAGAAATGGCCTGTTTTGCCCCACAGAGTGTCAATTGTCTCTTCGTGAAAACCCAAAATCCATTTTCTGGCAATTTTGCCCTTCACAGCCCCATTGTATTAACACGGAGTTCAAATTCGTCTCTTCGTGAAAACCCAAAATCCATTTTCTGGCAATTTTGCCCTTAACAGCCATACTGTATTAACACGGAGTTCAAATTCGTCTCTTCGTGAAAACCTAAAATCCATTTTCTGGCAATTTTGCCCTTCACAGCCCTATTGTATTAACACGGAGTTCCGAATTGGCACTTCGTGAAAACCCAAAATCCATTTTCTGGCAATTTTGTGCCAGACGACTGACAAACTACGGAAAGAGGACTAGTAACATAAGAGGGTGAAGTAATTTCCATAATTCTGTTCGAGGCAAGCAAATCCGAGATGGATTCAGTGACAAAGGAAGAATGCTGGAAGGCTGAAACATTGTTTTGAAAATACATAGGAGAAGGATCTTCTAGGAAACATATTTTAAAGCCTTCCTTTATGATCGACATAATCATACTCATAGCCGGTCTCTGATCATACTCCGGCCATTCTGAGTTGACATTAGAATGGCCGGTCTCTGATCAAACTCCGGCCATTCTGTGTGGACATTAGAATAGCGGGTCTCTTATACCCTGGCCATTATGAGTGTACATTAGAATAGCCGGTCTTTGATCATACTCCGGCCATTCTGAGTGGACATTAGAATGGCCGGTCTCTGATTATACTCCGGCCATTGTGAGTGGATATTAGAATGGCCGGTCTCTGATCATACTCCGGCCATTGTGAGTGGACATTAGAATGGCCGTTCTCTGATCAGACTCCGGCCATTCTGAGTTGACATTAGATAGCTGGTAGAATGGCCGGTCTCTGATCAAACTCCGAACATTCAGTGTGGACATTAGAATAGCGGGTCTCTTATACTCCGGCCATTTTGAGTGGACATTAGAATAGGCGGTCTCCGTACAGACTCCGGCCATTCAGTTTCCTGCAGCACTATTCGATTATTTAGATCCAAATTGAAGCAATTTCATTTTGTTCTAAAAACAATTACATTTTGATACAGAAAAAGACAGATGAAAAAGGAATGCATATTTCTAATCTTATTAGAGTCAGAAAAGTGGGAGTTCGTTTATTACACAAGAGAGTGCAACAAAAGTATGTTTTTGGAGCTAGATCTATATGTTTTACAAACAATCTGCAATAAGTGAAGATATTTGAAGCACAAAATAGAAATAGAAATATTATTTTAGGAAAATACTTCTCACTCTGTTATGTGTAATGCAAACATTCAAGCATATATAACAACAATTTTTCATTTGAAAGTGTTTGATAATTTCTATTTCGTTGTATTTTAATTAATATCAATTATGATTTTGTATGCGATTAGTGTTCAGGTGTAGGCCTTTAGATATTTTTAATATAAGGGGAAAAAGTGACCGAGAACCTAAGTGCTAGCTGTGCAGTGATCAAAGTAACCACTGAATTATTCCAGAAAATTGATACACCAACCTACGGAAAAATAGCCACGTTTACACATAGCCGATTTTGCCACGCGCGCCCACGCGATTGAACACGAATTTGGAAAATTTTAAAAACCGTGTCCAACCGTGTTGAACCTTGTGGGCATCGTTTGGATACCGTGTGGGGTCGTCTTAATTATTCCTGAACCGTGTCCATTCTTCTTGATTCGCCAGATTTTCAAACATGTTTAAAAATTAAATTTTGACTCGCATGGGATTCGTCTTAACATTTCAACCGTGTTGGTATCGCCATCATCCGTGTTGGAGTTGTATTGGGTCGCGAGGGGCTCGTGTTGCCATTCGCCTTAAATCGTCCTAATTCGCTGCTATTCGTCTCGATTCGCATGTTTTGTTTTTGTTTTTGTTGCACACGATGCCAGGGAGAGGTCATTAATTTTATACGCGGAATGCAAGCGATCTGTGGCGACTGAGGGCGAATTGCACGCGGATGAGGACGACTCAACACGGGTCCCTCGCGGATGAAGACGAATGAAGGCGACATCCACATGATTCCCGCGCGGTTCGACACGGTTTGTTGGGCGGTTCCTCACGAATTAGGAAGATTTGCATGCTGTTGACTGCGATTCCTGGCGGTTCATCACGAGGTGCACACGACCCCAACGCTTTGAATATAAATAGCGCCGATTTACCCAAGTGCAATCATTCTGTCTTTTTTTCTTCAGATGTCCAGACCTGCTGTCAAATTCACTTGAAAATGGCAAAAAACAAAACTTCCAAAAGTTCTGGGGCGATCAAACGCGAAGAGAAACGAATTTCTAATTTATAAAAATCGTCTGCAGATCGTCCGGGCATCGACTATGTGTAAACGTGGCTTTCTTAAAAGCCCGTTCTCTCTTGAACGATTTTCTACGCGAATGCCGTGCGCTCTGATTGGTTGTAAGGCGGTTGTACCGCATGCGCACAGGTCGCACGCGAGTTGAACAAAAACCGCACGGCGCTTGCGCGGGACTCGTACAGGTTGTACGGCAGTCGCACGGAACTTGAACCGTTATCGGAATTTTCGGGAGGAAAAGTCGCACGAGAGTTGAACGGCAGTCGCACGGCAGTAGTAGTATAGAAGATGCCGATTCTGCGACATTTCCTGTTTTTTCATTTTTCTCTCCAATTTTGCTGTAGGTACATACGTCAATTTGTTTTAAAAACAAAATAGTCTAAAAATCGCCCAAATTTTATTCAAAATTTTGCTGTGTATCTACACACCAAAATTTGCACAGAATCAAGAAAATAAAAAGTGCTTTTCATAGTCGAGAAGCATACGAAACGCCGGGCGCGCCCGGCGAAAAAGGCAAAAAAATTATTTGTCGCAAGCCAAAAAAAATATCCCTCATCTCTACACTCAGTAGAGATGAGGGATATTTTTTGTCGTACTCACATAGCTACGCTCTACTATACACTAAATTACAACTACTCTTCGTACGGAGCGCTAGGCCTAGGCTGTAAACTCTCATAATCAGGAGGTAAAATACTCACGTTAGAATCACACCCATACTCTTTACATATTTCTAATCTAAAGTTGTAAGTTTTGCGATAAGATCTTTTTTTTCTTTCTCCATTCTCTCGACCACTTTCTTTTCGACCTCATCGTCTATTTCTTTTTTATTTCTATCGGACTCTTCTCTCGCTTTAGTTTGAGTTCTAATAGCTTCTTTCATTCCATAAAACTTTCTTAATTCGTCGTTAATCAAAGCAAATTCTTCGTGACTTACATCACCATCGTCTACGGCCTGAGACACTAATTCATTTATCGTATTTAATTTTGTTTCGGCTACTACTCTAATCTCGTCGTGTTTCTTGGCTTTACCTCTAAACTTTTTACTAAATCGTTTTAATACTAAACTTACACCTATGCATCCTATAGCTAAGCCTTCTAACACCACGCCTATAGGTATACTAATGACGCCGGCAACGCTGGCTATGCCTATGGTGCCGGACACGGCACCGAAACATTCTATAACGGTCTCTGCGTTAGATAAACAGGTTATAATTTTATTATACTTTTTGTGCAGCCGTTCTCTCTTATCTCTCTCGACGGCTATCTCTTTTTGCACTCGTTCGATTTTATTTAACCTAAAGACTGAAGACTCGTTCGTTTCACTCGGGACATCGGGCAATTTAGGATAAATAGATTCTGCGGTCATTTTATAAAGTAGTATATTATTTTAATTTTGTTTGCATGTATACAAGAATCAAAGTACCGACACCTACCAATAACGCCCACACGTGCTCCGCCAACCAACCTACCGACTTACTTAATAGATTAAACAACCAACTCGCGATACTACCCAAAATACCGGGTAAAGCGGCTAATAACTTACCCCCGAGCTTTTTTAGCAAATTAGCCAAGTTTTTTAAATGATTACTCATCCAATCTTTCACGTTGCCTCCGGGTTTAGGCGGAACCGGAGTCGGAGCAGGAACAACCGCTGCAGCAGCTGTTGCAGCGCCGCCACCAACAGCCGCCACCAAAGAAGCAACGATCGTACTTATAGCTAAAGCAAACGCGGCCAATATACTTACAACCGTCACACCCTGTTCTCGAAACAGAATTCTAATCTTTTCTCTTAGCGAGGTATCTCTTTCTAATATTTTATTAATCGTTTCTTTGATTCTCATAAATTGGTTTTGGAGACTTTCCGTATTGCTTCGTACAGCCTCTAATCTAGGCGCTCTTTCATCTTCGAGATCTCTTAATTGATTAGCTAGGTAGTCTAGCTCGTTTTCATTTTCTGATTTACCTAAGGCTACTTTTGTTTTAGCAATTTCATCATCTATCCTACTCAGCTCGGCTAAATTTAATTCTAAACTACCACTGAGCGTTTGTAATTTTTTGTCTAAAGCTGCAAGTTCTCTATAATTTAGCCCCGCAGTTTGCGCTTGAGCATCTACCTCTTTTGGTTGAGGGGGAGGAATTGTATATCTACCGGTTTCAGGGTCATATTCGGGATCAATATCGGGACCCACCATAGCTATCTCAACTAGTCGTTTTGGAGTGACGTATGTATCATACGCTACATCTATCGTTTGCTCAGCATCCATCAAATTATATTCATCGGTCGTTAATAAACCCAAATCTTCTTTTAAAAATGTAGTAAAGTTTCCAAACGGAAACTTCGCTTTAAAGTTTTTTTCTAACGTCAATTTGAGTACAAATTTTGAGGGATTTTTAATATAAGTCAATCTAACACCGTCGAAGTAAATACCATTTTCATTCCTAGTAAAAAGTTCGTACCTAATGAGTTTTGGTCTAACTAAGCCGTCTTTTCCCCCTCCCAAAAATCATAAAAATTATTAGCTAAACCTTCTTTATATATATCACGACGTTTATCTATAATATCACCAGCTTCATCAATCGTCGTAGGCGGTTGTGGTTCAGCCGGTCTGTTTAATTCAAAATCTTTGTCGGGATCTATTCTTAAACCATCGTCGCCATTGGCATCTTCAAACTTATCATCAGCATCGGCATCATTTTGTTTGTCTTCTCGACCTAAGTCGCCCATTTCAAATTCTCCACCTTCAGCCATTTTATAAAGTCGTATATTTTATATTTTAAGTAGTATTTACCACATTCTGAGGAATTACTCCTTGACTCACCAACCAAGTCTGAGTAGCTAGAGCGCTACCTACCGTAGCGGTGATTTTAACCGTATCTTCTACGTCTAACTTTCCTAAATCGGCGGGCTTAATTTTCAAAAGTTTTTTACTCAACATAGTATAACCTACGGTCAACAAACTCAACACAGCGCCGTGATAAAGAGTATTTGCAACGTTCTTAGTATCCATTTTACTTGTACAAACATTTTATTTTTTTATTTATTCCATTTCTAATAGTTCTTCAACTTTAGGGGTTACGAACGTAACCCCTACTTTTTGCTGCGGATCTACAGGTTTACTCTTTTTAAACGCGAGATATCAAATTCCTAAAACAACCAAACCAACCATAGCGTATCCCCAGCTCGGAATGTCTGCCATCGTTCGCGCTGGCGTTTGCTGGGGAACTTCTTCTTCTATACTTTGCATTTTTTGTATTTGTTCTTTCATCTTTCTGTTTCTTTCGGCCAGTCTTTTACCTTGCTCTACTCTTTTAGGGTCTTTTACTCTCTTTTTTGTGACTCTCGCTAGAGCCGGCTGAGCCGGCTCTTGTGGAGGTTGGGGAGTCTCTTGGGGAGGCTGAGCCGGCTCTTGGGGAGGTTGAGGAGTCTCTGCTACTTGATCTGTCGTTGTCGTTTCTAGACTCATCTTTTATAGTAATACTATTATTATTTGTTGTTGTATTTGTACTACTACTATCTACCTGTACATGTTTAGTAGTGATCAACATAGCCACCAAAGGAGATAAATAAGCCCCATAATTGTAATGCACTTCGCAAAGTAAACTGGACAAGCTGCTAGAAATAACGGGATCTTTTTCTAAGTCGTTGATAAGGGCTTCTTCAGAATCTAAACAAAGTTTATAACCAAATGGCGAAGCCAGCGGCAAAGTCACGCCTAAAGCTTTTGCGTAAAGGGTCAACACGCAACTCCCCAAACTGACTATCATTTCTTTACCGAGCTTGGCTTCGTATCTTTTATATAGCTTTTCTTGTTTTTCCGCGGTCAAGCTCTCTATTTCATTAACGGAGTATTCTTTACCAAAATATTTTTTAGAATCACCGGAAGCAACTACGCCTAAAAGTCTATTTTTAGGATCTGGAGACTCGCTCGTCGTCGCTAAGTTATGTGCTATGGGCGTAGCAGCTACTGTTGGATGAGGTTCTTGAGATAACGTGCTTAGAGATTCTATCGATTTGCTCATTTAAAATAGAACTATATTTTTAAATCTTATTTCTACAAGACATATAATCGTAAGAAAATAAAGATAAGTTGATGGCTATTACTAGTTTTAATAATAGGTCTAGATATTCTATCATATTTTATAGATGACTAGATAATCTAACAGTTATCTATAGATCATCTAATAGTTATTTAACAGTTATTTAACAGTTATCTAATAGTTATCTAACAGTTATCTAATAGTTATCTATAAATCATCTAACAGTTATCTATAAATCATCTAATAGTTAACTAATAGATCATCTATAGATCATCTAACAGTTATATATAGATCAACTATAGATCAACCGCCAACAGACAGGAGGATCAATTTTTACCAATAATTTACTAAAAGGCACATCTCTTAAAATCTTTTTAATTCTCGATCTTTCTTCTAAAGGCACCGCATCATTTTCATCGAGGCATTGATCGAAACTATTTTTATCTTTGCAATAGAACAATACGACAAATGCAGTTTGAGCTCTGAAATCCGTCATTACGCAATTATACTTTTGAGTCATCAACCAACAGTAGTGATTGTCGTGCCTACCGCTAAACGCCAATTTCGTTAAAACGCAAGTGTTTTTCTCGAACGTCGCCTTACGATATTTTATTTCTTGTTCCGAGCTACAATCATCTATCAAAAATAAAACGTGCGATCCTTTAAATCGAGCTCTATAAAATTATAAAGCTTCGTTGAGAGACATCTTTTCTACCTCTAAATCGCATAGGTATATCTCGGGATCTAACCACAACCAACGTCTCTCACGATAAGTCTTGTTGTTGCTCAACGTAGGGCAAATAACTACGATATTTTCAAAGTGATCTTTATACTCAGTTTCTAATAGATCTTTCGAATTAGTCCTACCGCATATTAGTGCGCAGTGTGGTGCTTTTGGAAACGTTTTATACATATTTAATAGTAAGGTAGATAATTTACTCTTTTAAGAGTAACTATCGCTAAATCTTTTATCTATTAGGGGTACAGCTTATTTAGGCTTATTTAATAGTAAGGTAGATACTTTTGTATTTTAAAAGTAACTACCGCTAAATCGTCCATCTTCGAGAACCAACTGACCATCCATCACCAAGAAAACGTAACACGATAGTCCACCAGCTGTCTCAGCCTCTCTTTCTAAATGAAGAGAAATACCGCCACCTACGTCTCCTATTTTCCTGCCAGAACCGTGACTTTTGTTGTCGTCGGTTACCCTCGTATCTAGCCAAAGACCGTAACTAGTGCTTAAGTAATCTCCTAGCGTCATATCGTGTAAGTCTAAGTCTTTGCACACGCTAGCACCAAATTCTGTATTAGAGTCGCCGAAAAACTTGGTAATCTCATCCCAGTGTTGATAACGCTTCATGCCTTGACTATACAATTGATTCGGCTTACCCTCTATCGTAACGTCTACTTTTTCGATCTTTGGATTATAAAAAATTTGAGGATCTTTTTCGCCCGATGCTTTAAATAAAAGAAGTATACCTTTGAGACTTCTAATGGCTTGATTAAGATTAATGTTCCAAGTAGTATCAGACTTGTTTAACGTTAAAACCGTATATCTTTGAACTTTTTCATATAGAAAATGAGTTTTACCTCGATATTTTTGTCTGATACTATCGGCCAATGTTTTACTAGTCACCGTTTCAAACTCGAGATCTAACCCCGAAATGTTATACTTCGCGTTATTATCGGTAGATTTTACTACGCTCGCGTGATCGTTAAATGTAAATTCATACGTTAGTCTATCTTTGAGCGTCGATGGACTAAAAGGCTGATGATCCGTAAGCATTTCAAAATCTAGAGGAATGTAATATCGATTACCGTAAGCGTTGGCAATAGCTTTGTCTTTTCCACAATTCGCGCTAGCAACCCCATCGCTAGCGCCGATTCTGAGTTTCGTGACGTTAGAAGTTTCGAGTCCTCGATATGCATCGTTCGCGCTGGCTGGCCGCCACAAGTCTTTATACGCGTTATATACATCGGCGTCTGTAAACGCTACGAAATCTTTACCTTCTAGTTTGATTCTTACGCCACTAATTAAATTTCGTGCGACGTTATAATATAGAGTTCTTTCATCATCGGCGCTAGTGCCTTCAGATTCGAAGTCTATATTAAAAGCTAATCGTACAGTACCCGGTACGACTACATCGTCTTGACTGAACATAGGAAATTCAACGATCAACAGACTGCCAGCCCCTGCGGTACTAGGATTATGAGTAATAACCATCGACTGTCTCAACCCCTTCAACGCTCTAGGATTTTTTAAACTTCTGTGTGGATTCAGTTTGCTTCCATAAATTGCGTTCATTTTACTTAACGAAAAAAAAAAAAAAAAAAGCTAAAAACTTTTAAACAAACTTATAAACTAAATAACCTAAAACAGCAGTGCCTCCTAAGATAAATGCAATTTCGCCATCTTTTTGATCTTCGCTGGGTACGTAAAAGTCCGACAATACTGGTTCGCGAGGTAATCTCAACTCGTCGTTGGTTACTTCGTTATATTCTCTCAACGCCTCATCTACGTTTTTAAATGTTTTTTGAGCCCTGGCTTCTTTATGTAGTCGATTGTTTAGATAATCCAGAACCTTGGTTCTTTGTTCTACCCACTCTTGTTTAGCTTGAGTTAATCTTTCTAAAGCCAAATCGTGTCGTTTACGCTCTTCGTCCGCACCGCTTTTTCCTATCTTAGAAAAGGCAAAGCTCGTTCCGCTAAATGCCACAGCGCTTATTAAAGCTCCAGCACCCATAATTAAAAGACTCACCATTTTTAATAAGTCGTTAATAAAATGGAAACAAAATTAAGTAAAATATTTTACAGTCCTAGAGGATATTGGAAAGGTGCAGGCGCCATAAAAAAATTATCGTTAAAAGCCAATGTACCCGAGCCAGACGTTAGAAATTGGTTAAGAAAACAAGCCATGTGGCAAATTTATTTGTCTGCCCCCAGTACTATCCCGAGACCTACGAGCCTCAATAAGGCCATCGCACTACCCAATGAAATGCATCAAGCGGATCTGTTATATCTACCTCACGATGTAGTTAAACGGAAAACTTACAAATACGCGTTGACGATCGTTGATGTGGCCACTCGATATAAAGAAGCTGAACCCTTGACGAATAAAACGAGTACTCAAGTTGTAGAGGCGATAAAAAAGATTTATAAAAGATCGCCCTTGTCTTGGCCTCTCGCGATAAAAGTAGATCCCGGTACAGAATTTATGGCCGAATTTAATACTTTGATGCGGACTCGCAACGTCGCAGTACAGAAAGGTGAGGTTGGTAATCATAGAGCTCAAGGTATAGTAGAAAGATTTAATCGTACTTTAGCCGAAAGATTATTCGGTCATCAATACGCTCAAGAAATGTTAGAGCCTACCGAGCGTAGCCGCGAGTGGGTAAAAAGATTGCCCGATGTTATAAAATCGTTAAACGATGAAGAAACTAGATTGATATCGACTATGAAAGGCGAACCGTTAACTCCTCGAGCGGCTATGTCTCAGTTAGAAATAAGACAATTCAGTTCTTCGGGGCTCAAGAGCCCCGAAGAACTTTTAAGCGTAAATGATGATATCGTTAGATATCTTTACGCTCCTGGAGAGCTCGAAAAAGACGCTAGAAGAAGAGCTACCGATCCTATTTGGAGCTTAGAAATGTATACGATAAAAAAAAGAACGACGAATCCTGGACAGCCCGCATTGTACTGGCTGACTCACGGCCCCAAGAGATCGTTCGTTAAGAAAGAATTAATGGTCGTTCCGTCAGATACTGAGTTACCACCTTCTTCAGCGACGTAGAATATCGTAAGCTAGATACCCAACTCCAGCAGCGGCCATTAAACCAACGACTAAAGCCGTTTTTTCTTGTTCGTGCGAGTCTGGCGGTGGGTCTAAATTTTCTAAATCGTCTAAATTCTGCTGGGTAGATGTACGAGTACGACTCTTTTTTACGGGAGAGGGTGGGGGCGGTGCAGGGGTTGGTGTTGGGGGTGGTGCAGGGGTTGGTGTAGGTGGTGGTGTTGGGGGTGGTGTTGGAGGGGGTGTAGGTGTAGGTGGAGGGGTTTGTGTAGGTGTAGGGGCTGGAGTTTGTGGTGTAGGGAGTACGTCCGAGTTCAAGTTGATATTTAATCCTATCGGCGCGCCAGGCGTAGCTATCTGTATATTATTATTATAACCTCGATGAATACCGACTAAAAGCTCCATATTTGATGGAATCAAGTATAATCCTGGGCTAATCACAAAGTTTAACGAGCTTCTAGCGTACTGTAAAGAATCTTGAAATCTGGTTATAGAAGATTCTAAGTCCGTAGGGCTGTTTATAACGCCTTCTACTATATTTTCAAATTGTCTTTGGGCATCTAATCCGGTACCCGCTGTTAGTATACTCGTTTTTGCTTGGGCTTGCGCGCCGAGTATGGCGTACACGTACGTTCTAACGCTTTCGTTTATTTGTTCTATACCAACGTCGGTAAACGAGCTCTTCTGGCGTATGAAAGCTCGAAAACCGAGTCGTACAACGTCTACGGATTGTCTGATATACATGACGGTGTACTTACCGTACTTATACGTATCATCCGGCGTGGTAAAACCCATGGTGTAACCACCACCAGGTTGTGGATCTAAGTCTTCCTCATCGTGTATATAATCTATACCGGGTACCGGTAAATATTTATGCGAGCCTCTATCGTAATAATACGCAGTACCTAGACCCGCTGATGCTAAGTCTACGGTCTGTTTAAAACTCACGTTTGGATCGACTCGAAAGCGTTGGCCGACGTTGGTATAAGCACCGTGATCGATGCTATTGTTTAGATCATCGAATGCGTCGTCTTTTGGAACTGGGCATTTTAGAAAGTAAAGTATCTTTCTGATCGTGAAATATACGTGAAACTTGAATAAAGCCGATATTACGGGGTTTTTGTGTAGCAACGATTCTAGTCCTACGCCGCAACCTGACGTCGCGCACCAAAATGCGAAGTTGAGTTGATTTTGATAAAACGTCATGGGGTCTGATGCATAACGTTCGACCGCTTCGTCGCTCTTCACGTCGGACATTTTATAAACGCTAAATATATCCGCTAAATTAGCCATAAAACTCGCGTTCGTGTTAGCGTTTACGATGATGTTAAGTTGACTCAAGTTCATGTTCAACGGGGTACTCTCCGGGCTTATCGCTTCGTACTTGTCGCTATCGTCTTGACCTCTAGCTAGATTCACGATATCTAGAGCATTCTTTACCGTTCGATTATTAACGTCTAAAAATTTCATAAGTTGAGTGAATTTCATTTTTATATCTTATTTAATTTATAATAAATTAAATATATAAAATGGAATCGCACGTTTTTGAAATGGCTGGTAGCGAACTAACGTTTACTTTGTCAAAACCTATAGATAACTCTAAGAGAGATTACAGTATGAGTTTAAACAGCGCGATATTTACCGCGGGGTTTTATAATATGCCTAGTAATAGCGAAATTCTCTATTTTATACATCAAATCGATCCAAACACTGGGAAAAAAACGGGTAGTACGGATGGTAAAATTGATATTCCGGCTGGATATTACGATATAGATTGGATCGAAGAGAGACTCAGTAAATTAGTTTGGTTAGAAGTCTCTGTAGATAAACTTAATAAAAAAATATCTTTAAATATAACAGAAGAAAATAGCGTTCTACGCTTTGATAAAAACATTAAACAATTGTTGGGGATATCGGTCAAAAACTTAGTTTTTGGTGTAGATTACGTAGGGTATTATAATACAATGCCTATCGATGCAATTTTTTTACATTGCGATCAGTTATCTACGTCTAATAATTTCTATAACGGAAGGGGCACGCACTTGTTAGACGTTATACCGATAACGAAAAGAGATAATACGATTATCGAGCGTGCAAGATTAACCGCTCGTAGACTCGCGGGTGATAAGATAAACCAACTTAGCTTTAGTATCAGAGACCGAGACGGCGCTTTAATAAATAACCGAGGAAAAAAGATTAGTTTTAACTTGGCGATAGGTAAATTTTAAGCGATTTTTTGAAGATTTGTTTACGCTTTATTAAAATGGAATCGCACGTTTTTGAAATGGCTAGTAACGAACAAACGTTTAGACTGTCAAAACCTATAGATAACTCTAAGGGAAATTACTGTATGAGTTTAAACAACGCGATATTTACCATCGTTTTTTTAAATATAACTCAACGTATGACTATAGAATGGCGAATATTTGGTTTTCCGGCGAGCGACTTGAACGGTGAAATGGTAATTCCGGCTTGAAATTATACTATCGATGAGTTAATAGCTGAATTTAATAAATTAACTCTTATTGCAGTTTCCGTAGACAAGAGTACTAAAAAGATTATGTTTAATCCCGGTATAATATCGGAAGATAAATATGTTTGGATTGAATTCGATCTATATACTCAAAAAGTGTTGAGTCTACCAGTAAGTTGGTCGTCCATAGATCATGGTGAACTTGTAGGACATTATAGTATAAATTACTTGAATGCAATTTTTTTACATTGCGATCAGTTATCTACGTCTAATAATTTCTATAACGGAAAGAGCACGCACTTGTTAGACGTTATACCGATTGCATATATTGAGACTGATTCGGATGTAATAGCGACTGTCCAGAATAAAAGAAAAACTGTCATACCTCTAATTAGGAGTAAAATACCTGAACTGAGTTTTTCTTTCAGAGACTGTGACGGTGAGTTAGTCGATAATAACCATAAGAAATTTATTTTTCGAGTAGATATTTATCGATCGTCTTGTTCTGGCTAGAACGATGACCATAAGCCAGAGTGTCTATACCATTAGGTAAAATATATCTCTTCGTATCTAAAGGATTTAAAGATTGCTTGACTTGAGACTCTGTGTATATCATGTGACGCTCAGTTCCAAAACGAATCATCTTGTTTGAATAGCATTCGTTCGATAAAACGCAATTTTTATACTTTTCGTAAGATAGATCGTTGTTTATAACCACTCGGTTTACGCCTTTGGCCTTTTTTAATATATCGTGTTCCCCGTATAAAATCGAGTACATCTTCGATCTGATGCAAGTAGCTTCGCTTATGACTTTTCCTCCGCATTCGTCTTTAAATTTACCGATAACTTTCTTGTTAGTATCGTCGTATAAAAAGTGGTCTTTCTCGTAGTTAGAAAAATCATACAAGTCAGACTGTTTTTCCATATTCCGATAAACGTCTTTCGTATAGATAATCAAAAGCAGCGAGTCCGTGTCTGTATACATCAATCTTACTTTATCACCATACGTCTTTTTTAATTGGTTGTAATAAAAGTCATACATTAGAGTCTTCGATAAATCTAAGATACTAACGCCACAATAGATGGGCTTATTTAAATACGTTTTCTTTTTGTACGATTCCACGAATGAGAGACCACATTCTTTAAACGCCGTAGTAGACTTGTAACAAGGTTTAGAAACAATTTTTTCGTATTCTTCTACTTGATCGTCTCTTAATAGCACACCATCTATTCTATTTCTGACATTTTCCATCGTTTTGCCGAATACGGAATTATTCATTAATTTGAAAAAGTCTTTTTCGAAATCTGACTTTGCTTTCGTTCTGAGTTGCGTGTTTTTATCGATGTACGATTTCATCCAAGGTTTTTGTTTAAATTGTAACGCCCGATGTACTTTAGTTAGTTTTAGGCCTAGCCTCAAACACTGTTTCAAATTGACGTAATGCAATACATATTTTTCTTTGCGATATAGCGTACCGGTTAATTTTTTTACCTTAGCACCATCTCCTATCTCACTCGCCAACTCTCGTTGATACTCCGATAACCATTCTTCAGGTATGATTATATTATCGGCAGCTAAAGGATAATCGTTGTGTAGATCGTGTAGTTCGGCTGGATATTCCAGGTCAACTTCGAACATATATCCAGTTGAAGCCTTATCTTTTAACGCCATGATACGATCGTGGGTAAATTGTTTTGTGCCGACCCAATTAAATCCTCCGTAAGGTAGCGGTCGACTCATGGCCCATCCGTAGAGGTTGTTTGCGTCTAGATAGAGAATATACGAATCGGGTTTATCTTGCTTGTAATCTTTCAGATACTTATTGTTGGCCTTGGCATAGCGC
This sequence comes from Hippasteria phrygiana, assembly GCA_037893225.1. NCBI lineage: Eukaryota > Metazoa > Echinodermata > Asteroidea > Valvatida > Goniasteridae > Hippasteria > Hippasteria phrygiana. The sequence goes on along the minus strand of JAZGUH010000583.1, from coordinate 465,644 downwards.
GTACTACCGACGCTCGATATTCCTCCTCTTTTCGCTTTTTCAAAAAATAGATGTTTATCTACATCGGTTAATAATTCTAATTCTATTTTAGTATGTCTTAATAGAGCGTCCCAACTTAATCCCGGTGCTGTGAAGTAGTTGGCTGGATCCAACTCGTAATTCGTTCTACACATTTGTCTAAAATTCTCGAATACGCCGGCTAGTAATAGAGTATCTGTGGTTACATATAAGTCGTGGTATTCACCCATGTTTTTTAGATCAAAGGTCTGCCATACTTGTTGCGCTCTTTCGTAGTCTTCGTCCGACACGTGTTCGTCCTTTAGAGCGCTGTAAAAAGATTCTTTCGGCGGTAGAGTAGTTTCGCTAAATCGTTCAAAGCTGTCCATGTACTCGTACGGATATACACCCTTTTGTAATAAGAGGTCCGCGTTTTCTTCGCCATAACGTTTCAGGAGTAGCCTAAAGGCGTCTCTCGGGCAAGACTTTACCAATTTGTCGAGACCGCTAGACATAAAATGAAACGAGTCGATAAATCTATATTGACCGATCGAAAATGAAATATATTTTTCTGAATTTTTGGGTATACACCAGATATCTTCTTTATACTTGGAAATACCCTGCATGATAAAGTGCGCGTCATAATTTTCTAAGTTGTGAAAGACGACTGGTATTGTTGTTTCACCGGGTTTTACTCGTAATTTAAGATTACAGTAAGCGTGTGCGGCTCCTCTGTACTTACCCGTAGTGTGACAATGATCTCTTACTTTTCGAAATTTGTTAATTTTCTTTTGGCAGAACATACATGTTTTCTCGACGTATCCCTTTTCGTTTTCGTATGTGTATTCTTCCAGTTCTTCTTTACTTTTAGGTTCTACAGGCTTGTAGCACTGGCAATTACACGAGTAATTTGGATAAATTGGTTTTTCGCAAATCCAGCACTCGTTAGAGTTTAGGTGAATTTTTTCTTCTTTTAGCGTATATATTATCGGCTTAACGCGAGCTAGTAAGTCATTAATTTTAGGTTCGAGTTCTTGCAACGAGGTTATAAAATTGTCTATAGCATGTTCACCTCTATAAGTCTTTCGCTTCATTTTATGACCATCGCATCTAACTACAACGTACGAATAACCGCAGGCTTTGTGAATATGAGTTTTACTCGACGGTTCTACTTGCGTAGCTACGCTCGTAGGGCGTACTTGCGTAGCTACGCAAGTAGGGCATACCGTCGTCTTTTTCTAATATAGATTCAAAATCAGCGTATATGACGTAGGGTGCATCTTGTAAATTTTTGAAGTTTTTAAACATTAATTTGCTTTTGTCTAAGTATTTGTTCACACTTTCATGTGGCATTTTAATAGTAGATAAAGCAGAGTCTATTCCTTCACAATCTTCTATGTGCCTGTCTAATTTTTCTTTCGAATTAAAATGGGTTAAACATCTCAAGCAAAATATTTTACGATGCTGACTATTGGTAACGCCAGATAAAAATCTAGATAAGTCACTTATCCAACAATAATGACCTTCAAATAATAGCAAATTGATAGTTTTTGTATCGTATGGTCTTTTAGATAAATATAGCGGATATATCAAGCTCCTTTTATCTTGTGGATAGGTTTTATTTTTGCAGTCTGCGTCGTATCCTAACACGTTTATGGCTAGATTATTTTGTCTTTCTATTCTCGCTATCTGATGTATGGGTGTGGGGAAGTCTATGTTGGTGAAGTCTAATCCGTCATCGGTTTTATAATTAGAAGTTCTGTTTTTTTGCCAACTAAACAGCGGGTTGGTTTCTATTTGGTTTTTAACTTTATCGGTATATATACCTAGGGCGGCTCTTAAACACCATCTTATACACTCTTGATCTTCATTTTTGATGTTGACGGTTGCGTGTTTGTTAGCTACATACTCGGGTAGTTTTACGTAAGAAGCGCCTACCAGAGGGTTAACTCTGTTTATGTTAATGTAAAACGCGACTATTTTATCTATAGTCCAACCACTTCCTTTATTCGTATATTTATCTATCTGAGCTAATATCGTTTCATATTGTTTCCCGATAGTCGTAGCTATCTCACTCTTGTTTAAGACTCGATTTTGATAACTAAAATGAGTAGCGGTTGATGTTGTAGTCTCACCCGTTGTCGTTTTTACATACTTTATTTTCATAGCGATCTGTAGTTTCATCGTTTTTATTTCTCTTAATTCAGCGACGATTTTGTTTTTGATCATCGATATGTGGGTGTTGTAAAATTGCTCTGGATCGTCGATAAACAGACTCGGAATCAGTTCCAAATTTCGATAACTGTTTTCAAATCTTCTAGTCTCTCGAAATTCTGCTTCTCGAAAAGTATTTTGCTCCTTAAATCTTTTTATAGCTTCGATGTAATCTTGTTTTATTGCTCGACCATTTCTACCCGTTGATACGACTCGAATATTTCTCTCCAGCGCGAGTTGCGCTAACGAAGCTTTAGATCGTATTTTCAAATTTTTAAATTTGTCTTCTTCTCTTTTTATAGCTCGAATATATCTCGCCTGATATACGTATTACGGCGTCCTGTTGGTGTTCCTAAAGATAAGTTATACTTATCGATATATCTTTTTAAAGATATTTTGTTCCATCTATTGTATCCTCGAATTGTATGTTGTGTCTCCATCTTTTATAATAGCAATATAATATTTTTTTTAAAAATTAAAAATTATTTAATTTTTTTTGGTTTGCGACAAGTATTTGGGGTAATAGCTTTTTCGCCGGGCGCGCCCGGCGTTTCGTATGCTTCTCGACTATGAAAAGCACTTTTTATTTTCTTGATTTTGTGCAAATTTTGGTGTGTAGATACACAGCAAAATTTGTAATAAAATTTGGGCGATTTTTAGACTATTTTGTTTTAAAAAAAATTGACGTATGTACCTACAGCAAAATTGGAGAGAAAAGTGAAAAAACAGGAAATGTCGCAGAATCGGCATCTTCTATACTACTGCAGTTGTACAAGTGAGACTGCGCGGGAAATCGCACGGCTGTACGATTGTTTAGTCGCACCGCAGTTGTACACAAAATCGTTCAAGTGAGAACGGGCTATTTATTGTGAAAAGTTGCAATTCACCCAGATTTTGATTATGTGTTGTTACATTGTGATTTTGCTAATCCTGGTTGATTGTTGGTCCATTCAGCTGTTAGCTGCAGTATGAGGTTGCTATCAGGTGAGATCACATTTGCATATATATGGTTAGGTTGCAAAACGGCCCATTCAGTGTTAGTTGTTATATGGCGATGCTGTTCGGGGATGCTCGCCGTGCCCAGGATCAGTTGTTTCCTCCGCCAACTTAGTTTTGTTCATTGTGCAGATCTACAGTTGACCCTTTGTGTTGTACAACAGTACAAGTGACGTCAGATCAGTTACTTATTTTAAGCAATGAGGCGCTTATTTGCGTTTGAATAGGCATAATGGTGTTGCGTAATTGATTTGCATAGTAGCCTTTTACAAATCTTAAAGCATCTGAGTCATCTCCCGGGGAGTCGTCGGGTGTCGGACTGGCTCTGATTCCTGGCGGTTCTCTGGGGATTGGACGGGTGTCGTGTTTGCCTGGCACTGGTGAGTCCTTGGGCATTGGCGGGGGGGGGGGGGGGGGTCTGTCCCCTTGTCTGCACCTTTACCGTTAATAAGGATATCAGGGAGAAAATTTGCACAAACGAATATGTTGAATTTGGCCTGCTGCTTAATCCATCTCAAGCGGTAAAAAGCAACATCGTAGTCCTGCATGTTCCAGGCGGGACCAACGCATTGTGCTTAGCGTCACCAAACAAAATGGTTCCCAAAACCATACATGAATGGAATTCGGCCTTTGCCATATTTTCCACGGTTTATACTAGAAAGTACCCTATAGTGAAGCTGGTAAGCTGCTAAAGTAAGGGGAATTAATTCGTCAGATTGCAGGCGAGGGTGGTAACTTGGGCAAACCGCGCCTCTGCAGTGGGATCACTTTCACATGGAGCTGTACCTAATGGCAATGCAGTAGGAGGGGCTACATCGTCTTTTCTAACGGGGGCGGTGAGTAAACCGTCATATCCATCAGCCAGGAATCAACTTCAGCTAGGGTTCTGTTTCCGTTTCTTGCGCGGATTGGCTTGCGAGGGATCATGCGGATACAACTGTATGGGTGACCAAATGTATGGGTGACCACCCATACCATTAGCCTTTTAGAGGTATGGCGGACACAATAGGAGGGCGCTATTATATTTGGGTATAAATACACAGGTTTTACCCAAATCAAATAGCGCCCTCCTATTGTGTCCGCCATACCTCTAAAAGGCTAATACAAGGGATCATTCCCACGAGCAGCGACCACAAACTGCCCTGTCTTCCCATATAGAGGCGTGTTTCCACAACCTAAAGGCAGACCAGAAAAGGGACACCTTATTTAGCCCACGACAAACCAACAACGCCAGTAAATACAAAATGTGCTTGAAATTATGTTGAGGGGCTATGATACCGAAAAGAATAAATTCTTGATTGATGGTTTTACATTCGGTTTCCACTTAGGTTTTACGGGCACACAAGAAATTAGGACATTTCAAATCGGCTCTTGAAAATCCAGAGGTGGTTTCCGAAAAACTAGCGCTTGAACTTAAATTAGTCAGACTTGCAGCGCCCTCCCAGCGCCCTCCCAGCGCCCTCCCAAGAATTTTTGTTTAAGTCCAATTAATTGGATTAGTTCCTAAAAACAACCTGGGGAATTTCGAATCATTCACCATTTGTCGTATTCCCAGAAAACGGCTCGGTTAATAATGGTATACCAGATTGCTGTGCAACAGTCAAGTACGCATCAACAAATGACGCAATTAAAATGTTAAAGTCAGTGGGCCCAGGGAGCGTTTCTCTAAGCTCGACATAAAGTCTGCTTTCAAAATTATCCCAGTTCATCCAAGTGACCACAATCTGCTTGGGTTTTCTTGGGAAAATCTAATTTTTTATGATAAAACTCTACCAATGGGATGCCGAGTTGTGATATATTCGAAGAATTTAGCACAGCGCTTGAATGGATAGCACAGAGAGTTAAAACCCGCCAGCTTGGTTCATATTCTTGACGATGTTTTTATTATTTGGACAAATTATCAACATGGCATACACAATTCGGAAGGATTTCTAACATTATGTCATAAATTGGGTATTCCCCTAGCTTCAGAGAAAACCGAAGGACCAACAACCTGCCTTACATTTGCGGGGATCGAGCTAGATACAATAGCAATGGCTGCCCGGTTGCCAGCAGACAAACTAAAGAAAGCCATTGATTTAACCAGTTGGGCATTAGACAAGAAAAAAGCTACTTTACAGGAACTGCAGTCAATTATCGGTTTTCTTAATTTTACCTGTAAGGTTGTAGTTCCTGGTCGAGCATTTTTGAGGAGATTGATAAACTTACCATAGGTATCAAGTCCCCGAGGCACTTCCGGTTAACAGCCCAAGCAAAATTCGATTTATGGTCCCTACGGCGATTTAATGGAAAAGCATTTTTTTTGTCAGACCAGTGGCTAAAGGACCAAACACTACACTTATACATAGACATGCCTCGGGTTCAATAGGGTACAGCGCAATTTTTGGTGCCCAATGGTTTTATGGTTGGTGAGGAGTTGGGTTCATCATTACAAACCCTTTCCACAGTAGCCACCCTCAGTCTGTTCTACAGGTATTTCCATGGAAATTGTTCCACCAGTCTGTTTAACTTGGTCCCTCCTGTCAGGGTTTTTGAACGTGCAACCAGGCTCTCTGCTTCATTATCTCTGCTTCATGCTCTCGTTATACCGGTTTTAAAGAAATTGTATCTTGAACCATGTGTAAACAATTATAGACCAGTCAGTAATCTTTGTTAGGTGTCTAAAATTGTTGAAAAAGCTGTTGCTGATCAGATCCAAGAACACATGTGTTTGCATTCATTATACCCAGTCTTTTAGTCAGCATACAGAAATCATCACAGTACCGAAACTGCATTATTAGCTGTACAAAATGATATCCTTTTGAATATGAGCAAGCAACGTGTGACGTTATTAATTCTCCTTGATCGAGTGCTGCGTTTGACACAATCTACCATGGCATTCTCCTTCATCGTTTAAATTCTTCCACGTTCTGCCTCTCTTTGGAACTCCTTGCCCAGTAGTTGTTTCCCTCCATCCTATGACCTGGCCTCTTTTAAGAGAAATATCAATTCCTTTCTTTAGCTTTCCTGATTTCTTCTTCTTCTTTGTAGCCCTTTGCCTAGAGTGGCGTTAGCCTTGCTTGGGGCGATATTCCATGAAAAGAATGGGAAATGGCAAACATCTTCGGAAGATGAACATATAACACTAAAAGAGTGTTACCCGATTGTAGCCGCGGTGTGTGTCTGGGGACATCACTGGTCTAATCAAAGAATTCTCCTCCACATAGACAATGAGGCTTTAGTGAACATTATTAACTCAATTCAACTAAAGAATCGAAGCTGATGGCTTTGATACGTAAAGCTAGTTGTACAAAGCATGATGTTTAATATTCAATTTAAAGCTGTACATATCCCTGGATGTATCAATACGCTAGCTGATAAACTTTCTCGTCTGCAGGTGGAGGCGTTCAAAAAGGCAGCCCCACCATGGCAGAGCAACCATTGTTACTGCCAGTAGCAATACAGCCTCAGAGCTGGTTCCAGGGCTTCTAAGCTTACTTTCAAAATCGATGGCAGTTTCGTCATGGAGAATGTACCAAAGAGCGCAGACCATTTTGATTCAGTTTATCGTGAAACACGGGTTCAGCGCTTCATTGCCACTGCCACAAATCCTGGTAACGTGTCACTCACGTATTTGAAGCTAACTATGCATCCAGTACTATTTGTACGTTACTATAGGCCTTTTCACACTAGAGCGCCGAACCCCGCGGCGAACTCGCCCCGGGGCGGCCCCAGGGCCGCACCGGCGTTTTCACCCCCGAATTCAACCCCGCGTCGTTTCACACTCGTTTCGCGCAAACCTACCTCAGCCAACCCCGGGGCGAGCTCGCCCCGGGGTTGGGCATGAGCGTTTCACACTAGTTTGTATTTCATCGACCCCCAGATGGCCAGTAAATTCCTAACTTCATCCTCGCTGAAAATAATTCCTGAGATTCCGGGAACACAATGACCAACACAAAAGAGGGGGGGGGGGGGGGGGGGGTTCCATCTGCCACATATTGTGCTTCAGAATAATGGCGCTGCGCTTTCGGCCAAGCTGTATACAATTAACAATAGCGCGCGCTTTGACAGGACCTTTGGAATTCTTTTGTCGAGACCACCTGTTTCTCAACCCGGATTGTACGAAACCCTCGCACATTCTCACCCTGGCGTCGCCCCGGGTCCGCCCCCGAGATTTTGTCTAGTGTGAAAAGGCCTTATGTCTGCTATCAATTTAATTCACAGACTATATAACATGACAGAGCCTGGTCAAGCGTTTATTGTACAGAAAGCTATTCAAGGGGTTTGATGTAAGATTGCCTATTACTATCCATATCCTACATAAGATGGTAGATGGGTTACAACATTGTTCACAATCGGTTTACCACAGGTCGTTGTACAAAAGCATGTTTTTGCTGGCGTTCGCAGGTTTCTACGCGTGGGGGAAATTACGGTATCCAATCAAAATACAGAAAATGTGTTCAAATTGTGTCCATTTTGGTTCGGATGGCCAAAGCTTGAAGATTAAGTTTCGTTACTTTAAGCACTCGAAGGGTAGACAGGTTTGCATTAATATTACAAGTACAAACGGTGTTTACTGCCCGATAAAAGCCCTAACTCAATACTTTTACCACAGGGGAGCTTTTGAATCGCCTTTTTTGTACTGTAAGTAAAGTGGTGAGCCAATTAATTTAATTAACCCCTTGCGTACGGATGCCGCAAATATGCGCAAAAAAGACAGTGCCACCAGGCCGGATGACGCAATTGTCCGCCGTTTGTGCAGTTTCAATCCATTGTTGGATTAAACAGTGCCACCAGGCCGGATGACACCATTGGCCGCTGTTTGTGCAGTTTCAATCCATTGGTGGATTATTGTGTATAGGTTACGCTTGACTGCACAAACACATTGTAGCGGTTCGCTTGGCTGCCATAACCGCCGCGGCACCCCGACGTCTCCCGTAAAATACCGTACTCAAGGGGTTACGAGAGAGCAATTTGCTAAAATGCTACAATCAACTGCTAGATTTATTGGGTTAGATGACAATGTTTACACTTGCCATAGTTTCCGTATAGGGGCGGCTTGTCATGCGCTCTCGGAGGGGCTATTCTGATGCGGAAATTGGCAGATGGCGGTCCGACGCATTTAAAGCCTGCCAGTTGTCGGTTTGGTTGAATGTAGTAGAATAGTGCAGGCGATTACAGAATTTCCAGTCTTTGCGGTTTGAGTGTCTTGTTTTTGTGGGGAGCCGCCCTATGCAGATGAAAGGTCGGCTGCATCGGTCGACTGGTGGCGGATTTGCCCCACAAAAAGTGCATGAAGAATAATAAATAATCTTTTTTCAGTGGATCACATGATTCTATTAAGTATTCGCAAAACATTTAGAAAACAAATTAGCAAAGAAGATTTTTAAAGCAAAGAAAAATAGAAACCTTTTTGTGAGCAATTGAATAAGCTTGCTCAATCGTATTTCCAAATTACTAAATAGATTTCATGGGCAATGTATGAGTTGTTACTTATCTGAACAATATTATGTAAGTGTTAAAATGCAAGTTCCGATTTAATTAGTATTACTATATAGAAACTGAATCAGTTGGTCAGCGCATATATTGCAGGTGTATCGTGTGCCCGGCAGAAGGGCGTAAGGACGACAAATGGGTCAAAAGGTCAAATGGGGTTTTGGGGGTAATCGATAGAGTATTCAAATATCTTTATTTTGATACACATTTCGTCTCAAGGGGTTACGTCATTCTGACGTAATTAACAGAATGAAAAGGGCGTAAGGGTTTTTTACATTTTTCGTTCCCGGCAAAAGGGCGTTAGCGTGTAATACCAATGTAACAAAACATGATACAAGTTCGTTCACCTCTCCACTTCAACGGGGCGTAAGCGCGCTTGGAGCAAAGTTTGTTCCCGGCAAAAGGGCGTAAGCATTTCACATGCTGCTTACGCACACGTTTAAGGCAGAAGGACTTACCGGCAAAAGGGCGTTAGCATAAATATGCAAATAACTGTAACATTAAGTAATAATTTTTTTTTTAAATGCACAGCATTATTGGAAATATTAATAAATTTGCATCGGACAAAAATTAACCTTATGCGATTCTTAATTTAGAAATGCCAACACAAAAACTTTAAAGTCGATTTTCTCAGAAAGTGTAATCACGCGTCAAAGCGCGCTTACGCCCTTCTGCCGGGCACACAAAGGTGTATACTACTCACTGACCAACTGATTTTAAACACAAATGGATTGTAATGTTTCTTTGTTATATCAACTGCGAAAATTGAACCAGTGGACTCGTAACCCCAAAATGTATAAGCAACTAAAAAATCTGCGTCTTATTTCAGTCTGAGACTCGTAAATCCATAAAATTACACTGTCCTTTTTTATTGTGGAGAGAAATAAAATAATAATAATTTTACCGAGGATGGGTCATTTGGGAGACTTTGCCATAGACGCGTGCACAACAATTTTTCAACTTTAATGTAACCTAACCCAAATATCCCCTGTCCTACCACCACAAATGTTGGTATATTTTCGTTTTGGACCATCCTCTATCGATATAACTCACTTGCGACGGTAACATTCTCACTCCTTAGGGGGGCTGGGTACTTAGTGAGACACTGAAATGTCTCCCTAATTCCACTTGTCTCCCTAAGGTATAAAAAATTACGACAAAGTGTCCACTTAAGGGTACTTTTGTCATTATAAACATAATGATTATGCAATAAACGGGCGACACTTCTAATAATAACCTCAATAGGGCGACACTAGGTGTCGCCCTATTATAACACTTTTCCGATTTCCCTTACTAAAAGGGCGACATTTTGGAAAGGGCGACAATTATGTGTCGCCCTAACCCACTCTTTTGTTGCATTATGTGTCGCCCTAACCTACAATTAAGACTAATGTAGCTATTGTGCTTTGGTGTATAGTGCCGAATGCTCACATTCCAACCATCTTTCTGCCGAATAGAGTTATAACTAGCGTCAACTAGCCGAAAATCTGGTACCTTGCAATACCGCAATCCGTGTGGTCCCATCGTGGTGTACATGTCGCAGTCCTGTGCTCTTGCATAGTATTACTACACAGGGATAAATAGAATACAAAGGAATCTTTCTTGTCCTCGGGAGTCGGTCTTTTGTTAAAATGGGTCCTCGGACGTCAAAATATGTGCTAATGTTACAGTAAAGGGACAATAGAGAAGACAAAGCCTTGTCCTCGGACGTTGTGTGATGCACGACTGGGTGTGCCACCAAGATGTACAAATTTACAGTTTAGCGGAAATCCTGTCCGGTATCTTACATGCGAAACCTTTGACATAGTTGCATGGCACATCATTCCACAAGACATTCGCGAATATTTCAACGCATTCCTCTCCACCACTGGGCTCACCCGGGGACCAGTTGGTGTAGTTCTCGGGCCCATGTTGGCTGCCGTCCACCCAGTAGAAGGATCCTGAAGCTCGATCCAGGCGGTAACCAAACCAAACTCTTTCGTGTTGACCGTACGTCGCTGCGATCAACTCGATGAGGAAGTCGTGCTCCTCCTGGCTTTTGATGGACGTCAGATGAGACAGTCTGCCAAAGCGTGATAATCCCTGGCAGTGGGCCTCGGCTTCATCGAAGGTCTTGGGCTCGGTCACCACCAGGTAGCAGTGGTTCCTGAAACTTGCCCAAGAGAAAGGACAAGCCATACAGGCCAACGTGACTGGGAAATGCGTCTGAAAAGATGCCACGAAAAGGCAGAAAGCAACGGTTTTTGCGTTGCCCTTCATTGCGATTTTGGTGCATGTGAAGAAACCTATTGATCTTGCAGCACTTTCACACCGTTAAGCCATACTTAATCATCCGGGTCGACCAAAAATAGTAAGTTTGTATTCGACAACGAAAGTCTACACGTCCATCTTCCCGGTAGGACCGAAGATTTTGCTTGCAGTGTTGTTATCACAATCCCAAACGGAAAGTGGGCCCTACACGAGTGTTTCTGTTCCCTGTCTCTTCGTCTGAGGATGCGTGGTTTATCTACCAATCACATTCGTCCACATGTTTCTTCTCCTTTATTACCATGGTTTCATGAAAAAGCTATTGGAAAAATATTATGAGCAGACAGAACCTGTTTATACAGTGATAGGTATGAGACAATACAAATAATGAATGTTTATGAGTGCAATGGAAGGAATATTTTCATGAGGTGAATGATTAACTGTGCCATTCAACGAAGTGTAGTTCTATACTACACCTAAATAGATGGTTGTCATTTGATATTTGATGAAACAAATACTTATGCTTACAGCCATGTACATTGTACGGTCAATGCGTAACACTGCAATGAAATGCTCAACGATCGATATCTCGGCGCGTATGACGTAAATCACACAATGAAACATTTTAGTGCCAGGTACCTGTTTCTGTTTCAAAATGAACTTATAATTTACTATATAATGCTAATTAGGCCCGCTCTAAACGCCGTGCTACTGCCGTGCCCAGCTTAAAAATGGGCGCGGCAAGAGCACGGCAAGAGCACAGTATAGTTGCTCTAAACGTCGAACGTAATTGCTGCGACAGTCGAATGCAACAAAGTCAAGATGGCCGACCACAGTAGAGAAGTGTTTCATTTCCATAGTTGTTCGTTGCCATTTTTGTTCCGTTTTGAGCCTGAAGGTTGCACACCAATAAATAAACTTCCATTGATACATACGCCAACTTCCGAAATTCAGGAAAAATATTTACAACTCTCCAAGGTGTTAGAGACGCACATCAAATTAAAGTTTATGTCATCATTTTCAGTTTCTGTTTAGTGGGGATTGACCGATAACTTTTGGGAGAAATTTCCATCCAAAGATGTTTCTTTCTCTAGCCTATTTCCAGCTTGAAAGATGATGCCCACGCTCCACTGCAAAATAGAGCACTTTTAGGGCCCAATTTCATCCCAATTTCACAGTAATACAAGCTGACAGTCTCATGCACGGGTTCTAGCCTCCTCTTTTACAAACCCTCAAGTTCATGGCCCACAAAATGCTCTAGCAGCCGAGAATTTAAGGGCTCGCAAATCGTGATTTGCCCGGCGTAGGCAATTTTCGACCGAATTTCTGGAACGTGGTCTGCAACCTTAAAGTGGCGCGCATCCGGAGAACTCGAATAGGAAAATGAATGTGTACAATTGCTAGTATTTCAATTTCGTTTTATTCAGCGAGGGGTAATGAAATGCACCCACAGAAATGGCCTTTGCATAATTGTTTCTACCATATCATTTGTAATGCGTTAAAACCAGCAGAATCAAAAGAGAAATATCGTGCTAAAATTTAACTCGGTTCCCGACGTACGGATGTGTGTTTTGGTTTTTGTATTTGTGTACGTGCACTGTATATATCTCCGAGGACAAGAGAAGAAAGGAAACACAAAGAAACCTCTCAGTCCTCGAACGTAGAGTCTTTTGTTGAAATCGGTCCTCGAACGTAAGGATACGTGCTTAGTCTATTGGGGTTGGTTATATTAAAGGAACAATAGGAAACACAAAGCATTGTCCTCGGACGTATTGGGGAAGTACGACTGGGTGTTTTTGTTTGTGTTTGTGTACAGGTTCTGTATATACTTCCGAGGACAAGAGGAGAAAGGAAATACAAAGAAACCTTTGAGTCCTCGCAAGTCAAGTCTTTTGTTGAAATCGGTCCTCGCAAGTAGAAGTACGTGCTTAGTCTATGGGTTTGGGTTATATTAAAGGAACAATAGGAAACACAAAGCATTGTGCTCGGAAGTATTGGGAAAGTACGACTGTTTGGTTTTTTGATTTTTGATTTTTGTTTTCTGGTTTTTGTTTTTGTTTTGTTTTGTTTTGTTTTTTTGTTTTGTTTTGTTTTTTGTTTTTTGTTTTCTTGTTTTTTTGGTTTTTGGTTCCTTTTTTATATATTTATTTTTTGGTTTTGGGGTTTTTGTTTTTCTATTTTTTATTGTTAGTATTTTTTAGTGTGTTTTTTTGTTGGTGTGTGTGTGTTTTTTTGGTGTGCGTTTTTCTGGTATGTGTTTTCTGGTATACGCGTGAGTGGTGCAGAGTGAGCTCGTTTATGTGACTGGGAAGCCACGCTTCGAGGACGCGTTGCAAATCGAGGTCGTCCTCGATTTGCAATAACGTTAAAAATGGACACTTCGTGCAAAGTAATGACGGCGAGTGAAATGTTTCGCTTTTTAAAAGCAGTCCTCAGTGTACGGTAGTGGCACGCGGAGTGTGACTTTACACGCCCTCATTTTACCCCGGAGATCGCTTCAGACGTGCCCGGTAATGTAAAGAGTGCCCTCTCTGTCCATTCTTCGTGAGGGGAGGAGGCGCGTTAAAGTTTATTAAATGAATTCAATAAAACGTACAGTGTATATATACATGTATATTGCAGCAGTTTAAAAAAACAAATCTATTTTTTTACAGTATTAAATGACCAGGACATCTGCCAATTGAATTCTTCAGGATGGAAATTGAAAAAACATGAAAAAAGCTGTAACAATTTATGGTGTATTTTATATTTCTGATAACCACACACTGAACTCTGTTGCAGTTTTAACCTTCAATGGTGGTAAATTATATATTAACATAAATGTAAATTTGCAATAATGGTTTTAAGCTCTTTACAGAAATAAATAGTATCCAGTGAAACATTATTTTTACCTCAAGAATTAAAATAAATGAGTGAAGTTAACCATCTACTTTGATTTTAAATCCACTGCATTTGAGTGGTTGTTCGCTGGGCTTTCTATTTCAGATTTCTCTTCTTCATGTTCACTTTTTTTAATATTAGTACATGTATACATGGATTACTACACGTGTACATGTAGGAATGTAATATATTTAGTAGAGGATATTTTTATTGGGAGAAATAATATGAGTAATATAGACAATGATGAATTTAAGCTCCACCTTGAAGGCAAAGTGAGTAAAAGCGTTTTTCAGTGAAAAGTTGACCAGAGACCGTCCTGCTGGTAACAACCAATTTATTGTGCATGCAACTGGACTGAAATATCCAATACAATACTGGGCCTGGCCGTGGCGGGCTGCGAAAAAAGGCACCACACCGTAATACATGTGTGTACATGTAATTTAACAAGACTGGCAAAAATCCATCTTTGATAAAAGAGTAATTAAAAAATTGGACTAATCTGCACTTATTTATTCATTTAAATTCGCTAATTAATATCCCAGAGTAAAGTGCACACCTGCAGGTAAATTGTCATTATCTGGGACGTAGCAAAAAACGATCAGAAACTCCAAGTTATTCAAACTTGAAGTTTAAGTACGTACGTACACTATACATGCTACCTCCATGATACATGTATCGTATGTATATCCACAGAGTTCATGTGGATATACATTGTACAAGTGGCTATTGTAAACACGTCCACGTTTTTTTCAAACGGTATTATATTACACGTCGCGTCGACCGCAGGCGCATGTTGCATAATTGGGGCAATCGGTCAGGTCAGTCACGTGATATGAATAATGCATGTTTAGCCACGATTTCCACAGTCTGGTCCCGCCCTCAAAAGTAAGAATATCCAAGACGTTAATTATGGAGGACCAAAAGTGGACAACCCATTTTTTTCAAAAATCTACTAGAACAAAAACAGAATTAAGGTTGAAATGAATTCCTCTTTCTGAATTTTCATTTTTCTGTTATCAAACATTTTGAATTCTTTTTTTCTTGTAGGCCTACACAGGCGGTCGAAAAGTGTACAAACCAAATTTCTGAATTTCTACCAGCAGAAAATCAGAATGAGCCTTTACGACCAAACAAAATTTCCGAATTTCTACTGGCAGAAAAATGGAATGAACGTTTGATACCAAACAAAATTGGAATCATTGGAATGTGTTTCCGTGTTCCGGAACTCCAGTATAGGAAGTAGGCTGTAGAATGGATCATATAGGGTGTAACCATAATAGGGTGTAAACATAATTTGGCCAATGGTCACCTTATGGTCAGTAGGGGTCATTTTCTTCAAAACTACAAGTAACTTTTTCTCCTATAGTCTTGATGTCAAACTTGGTCAGTTACATCTCTGTACCAAGCCTCGTATAGGGTGTACAACAAATTTGGCCCAATTATGTGAACACCCCATACAGTCCAGAGATGTAACTGACTAAATTTGACATCAAGACTGGGAGAAGAAGCATTTCGTAATTTTGAAGAAAATGACCCCTACTGACCATTAGGTGACCTACCGCATCGTGAGGCTTAATTACTTTGCTTTAACAGTGAGCCCAGACAGCAGCAGCTATACGTGAAGTTATGATCCATTCTACAGCCTACTTCCGATACAGGAGTTCCGGAACACGGAAACACTATCCAATGATTCCAATTTTGTTTGGTATCAATTCGGAAATTTGGTTTGGTCGTAAACGGTCATTCCGATTTTCTGCTTGTAGAAATTCAGAAATTTGGTTTGTACACTTTTCGAACGCCTGTGTTCAAGAAAATATAAAATAAAAATTTGTGATAAGCGAAAAATGAAAATTCAGAAAGAGGACTTCATTTCAACCTTAATTCTGTTTTTGTTCTAGCAGGTTTTTGAGAAAATGGGTTGTCCACTTTTGGTCCTCCATATTAGAATGTGTTTCCGTGTTCCGGAACTCCTGTATCGGGAGTAGGCTGTAGAATGGATCATAACGTACAGCTGCTTTTGTCTGAGCTGTTAAAGCAAAGTAATTAAGCCTCGCGATGCGGTTGTGGGTCTGGGCTGGTCGATTGATTGAGATAGATGTACCAACAGCATGGTTCCGTACTATGGCGTCCATTGATAAACTTCTTCAACACAATAGAGATGTGTTTGATGATCTAAAAGATAAAGTCTACCGTGGCACATCTCATTCTGACATTGCTCTATTTTTGCAACAGCGGTTCCCTAATGTGAGGGAAATCTCCTTGAAAAGTGTGCGTCGGTTCATCAAAAGGTACAGGATAAATCAGATTAGTGACCATGATTTGGATAGGATAGTACAACGGTCGATTTTACAGGTAAGTTCGTATGTATATTTTATACCTGTAAAATACTGAACAAACAGCAACATAAAAGGCACTGTGCATGTACTTTTCGTTAAATAAGAAAAATAATAATAATTGTTTAGAATCATATTTTCTTTTTAATGTCGCGACACACATAAATCAAAGATGTATTTATCCTTTTCAATGTGAACTAAGAAACTGGCAGGAGCGGGATTCGAACCTGCAACCTCCGGGTTACCGTACCGGCGCTCTACCAACTGAGCTATCTTGCCCTATGTTGGCGGTTCCCAAATTGCCAGTATCTTTGTTCGGGTGGGCGCTAGTCAGAAGTCATAAACCCAGAATGCCGTATAGCCAGGGATCACACCCAATTTTACGATACAACCTAGGAAGCGACATTGTGGGGATCACTCAATGAGGATACGACTTTTTAACTTATAATTCGTCAACAATCCACAAGGAATGTATTTATCCTATTAAAGATATATCAAAAAGACACATCGCCCAATTTCTTTCGAATTCGGTAGTAAAAAATGAATTATTAGTGAATAGCTGGTTTTCTATAAAGCCGATCGATGAAATGTAATCCGTTATTTGAGATATTAAATGAAAATGGGTAAATGAATTGTAACAGTTAGCTACACCTAAATTGGCCAAAAGTAAAATAATACAGTTTGTAAAACGTAACAAATATACAACGTCAATGAAAGAATATAACAAGCTTAAAAACCACCTTTAATAACTATTTTATTATTAATTTGTATTTAAAAAATATTTCAGGTTTTTACCTGTTTCACATTTAAAGCATCACAAAAGTCTAGTGTTCATAATAATATGACAGATCTTGGACGAGGTTACGCGTTTCAAGCAATCGCAATCGCTCATTTGCTGTTATTTGTTTGGTTGATTTGACAGGTTGGTCCTCTATACGGGCGGAGAATGATGGTTGGGTACTTAACAGAAATTTGGTGGCTAAAGATTGGCTGGGGCAGAATTTCAAAATCTCTAGAGAGAGTTGATGCAAGAAACTATGGTCTACGGAGAATCGATGCCATTAACAGGACGAATCCGAGGCTTTACTCAGCTTACTATTATGGACACAAACTTCATATCGATCAAAATGAGAAACTAGCCATGTACGGGGTCACGCACGTGTGCGCAAGGGATGGCTATAGCGGCTATAGAATTGTCGGCTTCATCACAATTCCTTGCAAATGCAACTATGCCATCGTTGATCAACTCTTTGGGTAAGGAGATTCATTAAATTTAATTTTGGTATACTTTGTGATTGCTTTTGCTGTTGTTGTAGCTGCTGTTAAAGTTGCTGTTGCTGTCGATGTTGTTGTTGTTGCTGCTGTCGAGGTTATTGCTGCTGCTGTTGACTGTCGTTGCATCATTTTTGTTATTTTGGGGGTTGGGGTTGTGTTTTTGTTTGGTGTTTTATGTTTTATATTAAAAAGAACAGTGTATCTTTATTCCGGTTTGTGTATACCCCCCTCCCCCCGAATAATCAAAACTCTTGTTTTTTCCCAAACCTATCAGGCCATTATTGATTGATCAAGGAGTTTGGACACAGATTCGCGTGGATCAGGGGACTGAATTCGTTCTGACGACTTTCATACAGGATTGCCTGGCTGATTTTCGACCAGAACAGAACTGCCCGCCTTGGGTTGCAACCTCTTCTGTACATGTAAGCAAATACAGCGGATCCTTGGAGCTTAGGTGCTAAATTTCAGACGAGTTAACATTTGCTTTAGAACCATTTCAATGAATACCATATTGTTTACTGATATAATCGTAAAACGTCTATGCAGACATTTTGCCTGTGACACGTCCATTTGTAGGGCCTAATGTATAGGCCAGGACATCTTCAGGTACAACAAAACCAAAAACAGAAAATGCTAAAAACTCACGCGGCCATGACTTCATTCTTTTTTTAAATTGAGCACACTGAAATTGAAAACAGTAAATTTGAAAGAGATATGCGATAGTTTTATGCTTAACCATTTACTTTATTACAGAATTTACGAATTGAACGGGAATGGCCAGAGGTAAACCAGAGAATCAACTACCCTTTGAAACGCATAGTTCTTGCCATGCACGAAAGAGGTTTAATACACATGCAAGATACATGCGCTTCTGTGTCTCGATGGTCCTTATTAATGTTGCAAAGATTGGTGTACATCGCTTTGTTATCAGTTGGAACCATCGGAGTTTGGAAGGTACCGTATAAGATGTCTCACCAAACTGTCACTATACATCTTTTCCTTCTCTAAAATGAAAATGGGGAAATGTTTTGCAACCACATCAAAAGAAAGATATAATTCTAAAGATCAAATACTATATTTGTGTTTCTTACTTCTCACAAAAGTAAAGTATGTGATAAAGTAAGGGTTTTTGTGTGGGGGATCTGCTTACTATAGTGTGTGTTACTTTTCCTACCATTAGACCACTATAGATCTATATAAAGATCTATAGTTTTATTTCCTATTCACCGTGATTTTATTACCTTTATAGGGCATTGTGTGATTTTCCTTTGAGTTCTTATTTTTCAAAATGGGGTTTTGCAATCGATAACTGTAGACCTAATGAGATTGGTCTCAGAACCCCAAGTCCAACAAAGAAATAGATTAGAGGACCTATAAGCCCCATTAAGGAGTTGACAAATTTAAGTGATCAATAATTTAAGCCAGGAATGATCATCAAGTTATTTTGTATTCATTTCATTTTCAAGCATCTGTTGGACGACATGGTGCGGTTGGATCACCGGAAGAGTGTATGTGACAGAATTATCGAGTTGCACCGTTAGGACAACTTCACATACTAGCGACAGATGAACTAATTCATCTTTATCAACAAAGAGGGGGACGCATTGATGGTAAAGGTAAAGTTGGATGGGACCCTCTTTCTGATGACTTTCAACTTGTGCAAGAGCGTCAACAGCGCCTTGAGCGTGACTTTCCTTCATACGAGGAATGTTTTAGTGCCGCAGTACACGGTAATCCTCGTCCTCTTGAGCGTACCATTCTTTGATGCATCAGAACGACTTTTGACATTGTAAATACGTTGTAATGATAATTCAGTATTAGGCCGTGTCCGAATTAGCGACTACGGTTTGATTGTCACGTGATTGTGCGTTAAAAAATAGGATTCCCAAAGCAACACCCTTAGCAACGGCCATACCGCGGTCGTAGCCATAAATTCGGATGCGGTCTAATTTATCTGAGTAGCGTAACAGCGTTCATTGCTGTCTAAGTTGATGAGATGACCATCTTAAAAAAATACAAACCAGTGTGCTTATATTAACAATCGTATTAAGATACATCTTCGTGCTTTGTGGGATCCAAGTCCTGGCCGTATGGACTCCGGAAAACCTTTTGAACTCTGCAAACTCTGTGATAGTTAATTCTGGGTGTTATATTTGCAGATGTTTTAGTTTTTCCTATTAATTTAGATTTTTTAAAAAGTATAATACAACAGTTAATTAGTTTATGTACAGTTAGTTTATGTACGGTATGAGGGATGCAAGTATGGCCTTAAAATTGACGACATTATTGTTAATAAAGACATTCAATTTAAATTAAAGCGTACTGCTTTTTTTACTAACTTTAAAGGAAACCTGCTTCTCAAACTGGCCGGATCACATTATATTTCATAAATTCATTTATATGTATTAAATGTGAATTAAAAGCCAAACTGGTTCAAGTGAAGTTTTAGTGTGATTATTTGCCGCCCAAAAATTTACCCCCCCTTTTTGGAATTTGTTGAGACTCAAATTGAGGGCGCTGTTCCTGACGTAGACCGAGGCGCCGAAATTCATGGATCGACTCGATAGTCTGGACTCGGCCCGTATACACACACTAGGTCTACACGTGCAATTTCGTAAGTTGCAACAACTAACATCGAACTTACCCTGATTTTCTCCCTTTTAGCGAAGGCTCCTCGTGGAATGGGCCGTTTAACTGCTTTCGCCTATATCTTACTCACATCTAGGAAGTTTGTTGGGATGGCAGTGGACTTGAGCATATTTTTAATGGTCATCCCAAAGGATTTGAAAATACCAGTATCGAAACACGACGGCTCAAAGTGGTCGCTACATAACGCTGAGAAGCTGCTGGGGCCGGACCACTACGCTCTTGTCACCTTCACTTTCGCTGTCCAAATTCTCCGATATTTCGCATCAGTTGGAAATAAATGAAGGTTTACTCCATCTGTCGTTGTTTTGCTGCACCCAGCAGCAACACACATTGTCGGCATGGCCGAAAAACACTATTTTGCTTAGATTTTGGACGAAGAATTTTCGCCGTACAATGTACACACAATGCATACCCGTGATGAATGGGTAATGTGCCTCGATCTACGTCACACACTTATGTTAATGAGGGTCCCACTCAGGGGGCGGAGTAGCTTGGACAAACATTTTCAAAAATTGTTTTCTCATATTTAATCTAGGAAATAATTGTCTCTGGACACAAAATATCGTTGTCAAGATAATACTTTATTGTTTTAAGCATGAATAATGCAATATAAATCCTAAATCATGTTTCCTTTAAATCAATATCCTACCAGTTGTATACGCCTACTAAAAAGAATTCCCTCTGATCTGATGTAGTATGCCTTAAATGTCAGAGAAACTTACCCAATTCTCTGTTTCTTATGTATTGGTCCAAGTCAAATAAACACATAGAAAGTTCTAAATAAAACACAGCTCATTAATTGGTGTTTCTCAAAAACAGGACCACCTCATTTTCTAAAGGACAGTTTCACATATACTGGAACAAACAGGCACAGGTATAGATGGCCTACGGTTGTTTTTTTATGTATTTTTTAGGAAATAATACTCCGTTCAATTGGTTCTTTTTTTACAACAGATGTTTTTCTTGTTATTGTGCAAATCACATTCACGTTAACTATATCAGGACCAGAGGGGAGACCCCCCTATGTGTTTGCGCGAATCATTTAACGTTGCATTCAATCCGCACCAAACTTCCTGACTCAACATTTATCGAGAGTCACAACTTTTAAAACAAATGACATCAGGGGTCAGCTGTTTCCATGGCAACCGTTTGTTTGACTTTGCCCCACGTTTTTAAAGTTTTCAAGTTATATTTTAGCCTTTTAAAACAAAATCTCCACCAAGAGATAATGATGTGTAACGTGATAGTGTTAAAAGCATTACGGAAATCCAAGATGGCTGCTATATTCGCCGGACATCTTGGATATTGTGTTTTCAGCCAATATTTATGGGGTAAAATTTGTCAAATTTTGTCTGTTTCATGGTGTTTCTAAAATTTGTAAATTTTCAGACCAAAAAATACCCTACAGAATTGTCAACCAGGCCCTATCATTGCACCTTGGGCCCCGAAAGGCTGGCGGTCATATTGATTTTAAGTGAAAAAATTTAAAATACAATTTTCTCAGAACTGGCATAAACTAGCAATCACAGCGCCCCAACGGTGACCCGAGTAACGAAATATAATGCCATGTTATTGAGTATGTCCAAATAAACAAGTTTGCCATATTTTATTGCATTTGGACAAATACGGAAAAATGGGAAAAGTACTTTTTCACCCAAAATGGAAAAAAATGATTAAAACACGCTCTAGAATTTGATTTTGATTTTTTGTTTTTAATGTGAAGTGGAGAAAATAATATTTTAATATTTAATGTTAGATAAGGCTCAACTACAACAATTTATTGCAACAAAAACAAAGTTGCGCAAAACTACGACAAAAATATCGATATAATGGTCAATATGCATTTACAATTGGAAACGAAAACAAAATATCAACGTTTTTATAGTAATAACTCTTTAAATAATATGGCATGTCGACATCATTGCTTCATTGTAATTAACCTAAGCAGACTTGAAAACCACCCTATGGAACTAATATGAACCCTTTATAAAGAGTGAGATTTCAGCAGGGGTCAGCTACGGTAAGTACAAGTAACTTGCCGAACAGTAGGCCTGCTTAAAAGTGACATGCCTCTGTGTTTCTTTTCATTTTGACTTTAAATTGTACTTCGTGATAGGTTATTTCCTTACATGGAAATTTGAAACAAATTCCCCTTCATACAACTTCAAAAGAACATTAAAACAAAAGAAAACTATTTTTGTCATGTGTGATGAGCGATACAACTGACTTCCATATGAAATAGAAGAACCGAGATTGACCGGGAGAAACTTTCAATGATAATTTCAGGGAATAGTATTTTTGTTTATCGAAATCAGAGACAACCGCTTTTATCATAAAATATTCAAACTTAAATAAACAGACATCTTCCCATAATACAAACAAAGACCTTCAAAATAGGTCCATCTGCATAGGCTATAGTTAAATCTGTACTTAAAGAGCAACTAAAACGCCGATTACAATTTTGACTTTTTGGACTTTTCCGACAGTTTAAATACTCTTTTAACTGATGGAGATTAGTTTGCAGACGAGAGGGATTCTTTTATTTAAAAAAAGGGTTGTTATTCTGAACCATTCATCCTGTTTCACGAAAGCTCATTATGTATGTAAATGTATGTACGTGACGTACACGTGTAGAGTTGGTTGATGCTGCAGCCAAACACTATTGCATGTACGTATACGTGGAGTTGATGCTGCTGTAAGAGTTTTTGTCGACATAACTCCTCCGTTTTCCCGTTTATTTTGTCTAATTTTGATATTATTTCAGTATGAGCGTGGTTCTGAGATAATCATTATGCCTCGATCATGTGTAGTTGGGGGTTCCACGAGGAACAGCGACAAAAAACCTTGACCTAACTTTACTGCGATTCCCAGTGCTGAATGGAGTTCAAAGGCGACAGTGGGTCCGCTTTGTAGACAATACAATATCTGATTTTCGGCTCTTGTCGAAATGGTTGAAAATATGTTCAGAACGTTTCGCCAAAGACTGTATTGATGATAGTGTTAGTATGAAAACTCAGCTGGGTTTGAAGGCACAATTCCGTTTGAAGGCTGAGCCATTCCAACTCTAAAGGCACCGAGCATTCCAATCCTGTCCCGGACTCACGCGCCCCGGACCACACGATGTTCCCTGCGGTTGCCGGCTCGAGCAGCCAGAGCCCCGGCCGTCTCCCTATCCACGCTCGCTTGACTCAACATGCATTGTACACGTACGGTACCGTAAACAGGCTGCATGCGATTGAGTCTGGTACCTTATAACATAAATTGTGTGTATAGTTCTGAGAAGGTGCGGGTCCTTATGAGGGCTGCATAAGGAAAGTCGCCAGACTGGAGTATAGTATCAGCTCACACACAACTCGCCGCGCAGGTCAAAATAGAAGCCCGACTGCAAACAAAGGAAAGTATGACTCATAACTAACTTTTCGCAAGAACAAGCCTACAACCCCAATTCAAAATGTGTCTCACAAAGATGTCAACACTTTAGTATATGTTTATCGTGGTGTTACACCTGAATCATCATGCAAAAAGCACAGCAAGTAATACTAGCCTTAGACAAAAAAATACATACAGACTCCACGTAAAACATTGTCGTATAATACAGTGACGTCATATGTTTCTACACGTATACGTCAATACTCGCGCGATACGGCACGCAGTTGACCTCGGCCTTTTCTGAATCGCTCAAAAACATTTATTTTTATTTTTCAGAATCATGAAACTTGTTACATTAGTTTTGGGGAGGAGTAGTAGAGAAAGGAGAGTACTGCCCCCCTTTCTTTTTCCCTCCTCTCTCTCCCTCCCCCTTTCCTCTTTTTTCCCAAAAATTTCAAAATCAAAATGAGAAAATCGCCAGATTCCAAAAAAGGGGAAACCCCCCCAAAAATACGTACAGACTCTACGTAAAACATTGTCGTATAATACAGTGACGTCATATGTTTCTATATACACGTATGCGACATCACTCGCGTGATACGACACGCAGTTGACCTCGGCCTTTTCTGAATCAAGTTAAAGTGGCTCAGAAGAAAAAGGCTCAAAATTTTTCTTTTTCAGACTCATGAAACTTGTTATATTAGTTTTGGGGAGGCATAAACTATCAGATAAGTCCAAAAAGTCAAAATTGTAATCGGCGTTTTAGTTGCTCTTTAAGAATTGAAATGTCACAGGTTGTCCCAACGTTTAATGGATTCCTGCTAGGTTCGTAGTTTTGTTAAAGGAACTTTGCTCAGAAATAAATCCACACGGACAGCAAGTTAACGTTGATCCTCTTTCTCGGGATAAAATGTTGTATTTCAATAATCATCACCCCAAAAAGTACAGTGTATACAACAATACAAATGAGGATAAGAAGAAATCAATCAAATGGTTCAGTTCAGTTCAGTTCAGAGAAAATCAGTGGATAATCCCAATTAAATGAATTTCTTGAATCGCTAAACAAGAGTTAAACTTTGGCTACAGTCACGAGCAATAAACTCAATCGGAAAAGGTAAAATATAGAAGTACCTTCCTTCGAAATAGGCACAGGAATTGTTAAATGCACAAGGGGTCATCCAGTTATGATTAGCACTGATATGGTACACGATAATTCAAATCAAAATAAAATGGAAAATACATCATAAATACAGGTTATGGGTCTTAGCTGGGTTCTTTTTCGTGCGCTTACATCAGAACTTGGGTTCGGCTTGATGGACTTGACTGAGGCTTGACACGGGGGTGGCTCCGAGTCCAAAGGTATGGGTTCAGGCACACAAACCGAGTTCCGATGACATCACGAACAGGGGAATGGGACAGGTGTGTGGGGAGGCGAACCGGGTCGGCTCCCCAAAGCGTGACCTATATGGACAGTAATCTCGTATCAGCAGAGCACAATGGTGAGGGTGAGAATGGCTATCATTAGAAAATGACTTTAGGGAAAGTACACAATTTATAATGATACTAAGTGTAAACGGGCACTCAGTCTGAACAGCCTTCTCACCAGAGGTCCGAATCGCTTCTGAGGAGAGGCCAGCGATCTGGGGGAATATTATTCCGTCGACCACGCGCTCTGCCATTTCGGTGGAACAATCTTAAATTGGTCAAAATTATGAAACCAGGCAGATAATTCGCCTTGGGATGAAGAGTGACCAATCAGAAAGTTACTGTCTACACATGGTAGACGTAGACATACAAAATGCAGACATGGCCATACAGTTTTAGCCGCGGGCATAAATGTAGCTATGTTGGCTGGGTTCTCAGACCACATTTCCATCTGGTCAAATACTTATCCGCGTTGAGACAATTAAAAGAGGTCGTCTCAGCGACATATGGAACTTGGCCAACTTAGGAGTAAAATCTCCTACTGGACGGTAATTAAATTTACTGGAACAAAGAGGTTGTCTATCCCTTGAAATCGTGGTAACTGTTCCTGTCGGACCAAGTGTTAGGGGCAGTAAAGGGGAATTTTAACAGGGGCAGACAGAAAGAACTAAAATTAACGAATAAACAAACAGATAAGGAAAGTTCCTTTTCTCTCTCTATAATCTGTGACGGATATACTTCCCTCATCAACTAAACGGAAATCTACGCATAATAGAAAACCGAGATGACCTTTATATTATACAATTATAACAATTTCTCAGAAACCAACTCAGAAACCAACATTTTGGCCCTTTGATAAGTAGCAAAACAATTAATTAACAATAAAAAAATATAAAGTATATACGAATTTTCACATAAACAAAACATAATTTATAACATTCAGAATTTAACAGAGTGACGAGTTTTGTTTTTTCCTTTATCATTGATAATGTTATGTGCGCACAGTAAATGTAATAAATGTTATGAAATTTCCCTCACGGAATGTATATACGCCCCTCATTCATGTACAACCGGCACAAACAAATGTTTTGTCACAGGCCACGCGCCACTTATTTGCATACGCGTGCGACCTCGGCTGACCCTGCGAATGAAAGGGTCAGAGTTGTTTACGCCAAGCCTTATACAATGTACATGTGTCAGAAGGTTCTCGCATGGGGGCTGTGTAGAGGATTATTTTTTAGATGTGACGTAATTTGTACGATTCTCTAGAATTTCTAGTAATCTCTGGAATGAATGAAATTCTCTATATACGGGCTAGATTTGGAATAAAATCAGGACTTGATTTTCGACGGTGGACTTTAAACGGAGGGAGAATTTCGTTGGGATTTCGGTTATCGACTTTATCGAGCCGTTTTATTCGGACCTGTGACCTGTATATGACTCGTCTGCGTAGGAGCGTCTGGAGGCAGTTAGAGCTGAGTTCTATTTCCGGAGAAGAGACATTTATCTGTGAACTGTCGTCGGTTCACTATTTGGGGTCTCATATCCCCATATTTTCGCGACGGGAGCCAGTTTGTGTCGTCCCCCGCTGTTTATGTCTCTCTTCGGCTGTTTTGGAACTGTATTCGCTCGCATTATTGGAGTCGTCCAATACAAATGAAAAACCTCATTACTATCATTACTTTATAATTAAAAAAGCGGTGTTTTCCTTCATGAACTTTTTTCTTTCTTTTTATAATTGGTAATTGGATATACTATTACATTTATATAATAAAACAGAAATGTAAACCGGAATTGCCCCTGATAGAAAACATTATGGTTTCATAATTCTATATAATTTATCTTCTATCTGGAAACGTTCCTTATCAACTGAACCGAAAACATACCACGATATGGAAAAATATTACCTTATTATCATTTCTTCATTAGAAGAGAAACTAAGTTTTCCCCCGTAATCAGTTTTAAATTAAAAATAACAAAAATTGTTTAGCTTATATCAGCAGTAGAACAAAAACCCAACTTATACAACACAACTTAAACTTGATACATTCCACCATATCCTCAATACGTTTCAGGCGGTTATATAAAACCTTTACTTTTCGGGGCACACGCTGGTTTTCAAAGTCAGTTTCTGAGGACGAAGACACAAATAAAGTGATTGTGGGGAGTTTAAGTTTTGAGCTGTATCCACTCAGTTGTTCGAACTGTCTTCACTTTACGGCTCGTTTCCCAATAGGCTTTTCCTGAATTAAAGAAGACAAATAAAAAATGTGCTATTAAACAAATAACGAACACATTAAGAAAGTACACAATAAACAGTAATAACAACAACCAAAGCGAACTATGCCAATTAATCAAATACACACCATTATTCTTTGTATAATTGTTGATGTGTAGGCCTACCTTCAAATTAAAAACAAAACGAATTGAGTCTCATCAAAACCTGTTACGAGCTAAAACGCCACATTATTAATAAAGTTTTTCCAAAATACACATGGCTTGATTCGTATTGTGGACGTAGGGGGAAGGGTGTTGGCAGTGCCCCTTCCGTATTTTCCAATTTGTTAACCGATTTTTAGGAAACTTGCCACGAATGTATATTTCACCAACTTCTATCTGATGATGTAGAAACATTTCAAATATTTAACACTAGCATAGGCGTAGCAAGGTCATATTCTTTTCTTTTTTTTGAGGGGGGGGGGAGGGTAGACGTGAAAAGGGGCACTCGATATATCAGGGGCACAGGGGAAATTAACATTTTAAGGGCGGTTTGGTTGGTGCAGTCTATACAACCACATAACTCTGTGCAGGAAACCTCATTGTTATTGCAGGAACAACCCTTGTGCTGCACGTTGACTTCAAGAGGGGCAGGAGAATCTCTCATTCATGACAACACCCGTCTGTATGATCCGTGGCTCGATGGTACTTACACAATACAGTAAAAATTGATCACATGATGCAGTGACTTGTGGTTATTTTACTAAAATGAAAACAAACAACGAAATAGGAAAACACTTTCAACAGGGTTTGAAAAGTGGACTTACAAAGTGGACAATGTTACAAAGTTGACTAACAATACTGCACTTTACCATGAGATAAACTTTGGACAAAGGAATCAATAGATTGGCTTCATTGTCCATTACTTTATTGGGGCCAAAACATTAAACATCAATAACATTCAATAAACTCAAGAAAAGTTATTTTCCATCAGGAATTGCACCAACCTTAACCCTTTTCTAGAAGGACATTCAGTTTAGAGAAAACAAATATATATCATCCCGCTTTTACAATAATGAAGAATGTCCTCTCTTTCCCAAAGATCGCAGATTTCAAAAGATGAATGAAAGATTCTTAAATTTTCTACACTCATTTGCTAATGGAAAATGTTGTCTTTAGAAGCTGTCATTTTTTACATAGCTTTATTTTCTTGATAAAAAATATGGACCATTGTTTTCACTTCCCTTATGTTTGGAACCCACATAAATGTCCATTGCAGAATGAACCCCGTCTTAAAATGTATCCTTCAAATTATATTCTAAACTACATCAGAGGTTTCAGTGAATTGTGGCTTGTCAGCAACATGTTTCCCATTTCTGGTGATGTAGTGTGTTCTTGCTTGCAAATTATACATGATGAAGAAAGTCCTGCACGACCTGAACTGGCAGATACATATCGACGTTTCATGCTGATCACTTTGGCACTGAGGAGGATGAGGTTGATGCCACATTGTGTTCTGGCTGGTCTTCAGCAGGCATTTAGTGACGTTTTGTGGCGGCACTGATGATGGATGTGGGTACAGTTTAAAGGTTGAACCTTTTTTAGGAAGACAGCATAGTTAAACCAATATAAATTACACACAAACACGATACATTCATGTTAGCTTGAGTATTCCTACATGTATGATGTTTCTCTGTGATATTCCAAAAAATTATTCAGAAAATGTTGTATATGTTTTTGAAGTTGTTGCTGCAAATGTTGATGCAAATTACCCAACGCTAAACCAAGTTGACTTCACCCCCAAATAAAACGTAATATTAACAGGCATACAGAAGGGGCAGTTCATCTAAATTGTTCCATTTGAAGGACAAATTGTTCTTTTTTATGGCTATGCACACTGATCTACTCAAAAGCGCCGTGTTCAAGGACAAGGTCTCAAGTGTCAGCTATGGCCAGCTACTAGTACTAGGCAAGGCCTCAGCGATTGAGGAGTTTTGGCGCCTAAGTCTTTTTTATTCTTGAAAAGATTTTGTCACTCTAAAATTACATTTGCGACCTAAAATTATATTTGCTCCTATTTTTCATATTGACCCTATTTCTTTTGTATTTCTATTTTTGAACAGTTTTTGGGGATGGGAGAAAGTATGAGCTTTCTTACTCGAGTTTTGAGGAGAAACCGTGCTAATTCAGACACTCATGCTGCCGTCATATATGTTTTCCGTGTGTCGCTGCATAGTTTTAATTAAGTAGATTTTCGTTCTCTTAGTCTGAAACAGGTTCCTAAACTCCACAATCCCCGAGCTCAGTCAAGCCTACTTCAAGTTGTTTTGCAGATTATCTGACAATCTATGGTTGCATTCACATATTCTATCCACTTTTTTCTTCAAACCAATGTAAAAATAATCTTCATGCCATATATATTTATCAGCTGCCTTTTCTCAACGTTCGCAACGTTTCCCGTATCATCAAATTTCAGCCACATATCAACGCACTTAAACACCTTCCTCCATCTTATCACTTTCCCTGCTGGGAATTGTGTGTCCAGTACACGCCATTTCTGTAAACCGACGAAAAACCCGAAAATCACCACCGAAAAACGACAGTCACGTTGTCCATGGAGGCTGCCATCTCTATTTTAATGAGAGGTCACGTGCGCAATTATTTCGCTCTAATTGGCAGAAGAGGTATTTACGTCACATGAGCCGTCGGTGGCGCAATGTATCATGGGATTAAAACATGCCGCGTATTTTAAACATATTAATCGAAATTAGCTAATTAACTGCAGGAATTGGAAACCTCCAACAACCATATTTGGATTCAGCTTGTAATTAACTGCAGGAA
Organism: Hippasteria phrygiana; assembly: GCA_037893225.1. NCBI lineage: Eukaryota > Metazoa > Echinodermata > Asteroidea > Valvatida > Goniasteridae > Hippasteria > Hippasteria phrygiana. The sequence continues at coordinate 435,726 of JAZGUH010000583.1, read as the reverse complement.
TTGGAAACCTCCAACAACCATATTTGGATTCAGCTTGTAAAAATCTATCGAAATTGGCACTTTTTTCTAGTTCTAAGAGGGGTGCCACTCAAATGCAAGATAATCGGGGACATTTCCTCGCCTATTATCACCACTGCAGCCTACATACAACCTAGTATGTATATATACACGTATCGAAAACCTCGCAAAAACGGGGTGGGGGGGGGGGGGGGGGGGGCTGACATAAGAGGCTATTACCGACGACAGATCTATTTTTCATTTCTGTGAAATATTGTTTGTCGGTTATCAGTGGTCTCAGATTGCTATTCTGTATTCATAGGGGAATAGACATTAATCACTTTGCCCTTTTTATGCCAATTTTATGAAACATTGTACTTTCTAGAACCTGACAAAGCAGAGAAGCACATTAACTTTCATCGTGGCTAAAGCTCTTCCAAAATGGCAACCAACATTGTAGAAAATTAAAATGACTATACAACAGGGGAGTAATTCGCAAGTTATAGTGAAATCATCAGCTACTCCAAAATCCTCTCCTCGCTAAAAAGCAAGTTGTATAACCAACTTTTGTAATCTATAATGAAATATATTTTAATTTCCACACTCTAAATTTAAGCAGTTTTGTGTATACCTATGTGACTTGGGTATTTCATTGACTTTTGATGTAAGTTGGTTGAACATTTCTAACACAGGAACATGACTATGCACAGACAGCTGATATAGCATATGAAAATAATGATCTCAAGAACCAGCTGAAATCGGCTAAAAGAGAGCTTGCTGCGACTAAATAAAAACTAAAGAGACGAGACGATACAATCGCATACATGGCAAGTCAATTGGCGGAACAGATGCTTATCACTGGTTGTCTTTGCTGCGGAAAGTTGTGAAAGAGTTCATCAAGATCAGGCATTTCTTTGCAGCGAAGAGATATACTAAGACAATAAATGGGGAACGCGTCCGTCACAAGCTTACAAAGAACATCCTTTTTAAGAGTCAATAAAGCCATGTTCTGTTTGTAGTCTTGTAACTGCCAATAAGAACTTCGTCAGCTCTCTATTACCAAGCATACTTTATCGCGCAATCTTCTAATGAACATTCTTCCTATTTCCACTTTACTGCTCCAAACTGTTTTATGATGAGAACAATTGGTCAAAATGTGTTATTGTAACATAATGTATACAGTTTTGTGTTTAATAAGGGAATAGAAGTCATTTCCTAATGGGACAAGGACATTTTCCTTGATGTACAACTAGCAGTAAATTTGTGAAGAGTTTACCTGACTGCTATTTGATTACGTTTGGCTAGTCCACGGGGCAATGTTGTATTGTTCAAATGGAATAACATTACTGTATAGGCCGTATACTTGCAATCAGTTTCGAGTTTTCTTTGATCTCAGGCGGTTTAACATGTGTGTTTGATATAACTCGCAAATATATACGCGAGTAGTGAAAACTGCCAAGCTAACCCTTTACACAAGAGTTCAGTGTCAGTGCTGGTTAATACAGTACCGGTACCGGTAACCGTGATTATTGTATTTATAGGCCCTGAAAATCATTGTCAAAAGACTGATTCTCGATTCTAAGATCAATTATTTCTCTGACAACTCCTTGACTTTTTTATCGAGAAGGTTCAGAAAATTTGGACCCATGTGATCTTCGAACAAACCACGTGTGTAACTCAGCAGTTGTCGAACCCAATACTGCCTCTTTAATGTCTGATTTCGAGCATCTTATGTGTGATGATGTTCGCTCCTTTGGATAGTTAAAGATAATCTCTCCTCCTCCTTGTTATCGGTTATCACAAAGATTGTGAATGCATCGCTTTCATCAGGTACATTCCCTGTTAATCTCAAACAGTCCCATTATAGCACCTGTACTTAGGAAAACTCTTGCTGATCATAATAACCTGAGGAGTTATCGTCCTGTGGTGAACATCCCATTTTTGGCAAAGGTTATTGAGAAGGCGGCGGCATGCCAAGTTATACACCATGTGGACAGCAACAATCTCGGTGAGCAATTTTAGTCAGCGTACAAAAAAATGCACAGTACGGAGACAGCTCTTCTTATTAAGGTCAAAGATGACACACCTTCTCACTATTGGTGGCGCCATTTAACCTCTTTGTTTTTTCTCATTACCCATAGGCAAAATATGACATGTAGGGTTTCTGGTTTGCAACTTTAGGCGTAGGCCCCGCCGCATAATTTTTTTCCTAGGAAGGTTAGGGGCAATTATCATAAATGGGCGTATCTAGACCGCTATTAACATGCATATTCATGATTAAGTTAATTTATATAATAACCATCGCACGCATCATTCACACAACTATATAAGGTTGAAGTAAAAGTATTTGGTCGAGCTACCGTTGTGGCTATATTGGTAGAGCATAAGGCTTTGGACTACAGAGGCCTGGGTTCGGTTTTTTGTGTACGTGCGTTGTGTTGTCTGAAAATTTGAAGTTCACCCCCCCCGCCCCCCACCGGGCCCGCGCGCGTCGACCTTTAAAGGATTGCGCGATCCGCGTGACCCATGGGAAATATTGTTTAAGTTGACGTGCAGCAGGCACGACGTTTCGTTAAAACCGCGGAAAAAATTTCTGAAGTTTATTTAGACATCAAATAAGTGTATACAAAATAATTATTTGTGCGACACTTGCCACAGACAAGTGAGGAAAGTATTTTAAAACTTCTTTAAAATTAATACATGAGAAGGATGATGAGTGAACATGTAAGGTATTTTAATACTTCCGAATGTAAATTGAAAAGTATAACCTTGGATGAAAACCAGTGTGTTTACGTGCTCATTATTCCACCTTTCCAAAAATCCACATTTGTTGTGCAGCAAGGTCAGCCGCCAACTCCAGGTGATCCAGAGCAGAGGATGCGGTATTCGAGATGGTTCACTGCTGTGCGACGACGATTTATCTGTGGTGATGAGGCAAAGTTTCCTCTGAACAGGTGCATCAACAAACAGAACACTATAGCCTATGCAGCAAAATACCATCCACCCAGGGAGTTTACTTCAGACTCAAGAGGTTGCCTGGTTTGGCCTGGACATTTTTTTTGGGACACCCTGTTTTTGATAGGTCAATCCAGGTTTTTGGCTTGTTAATTGCTGGTTTTGTAATCCCTTTCCATTCGTTGGTTTGAATCTGTCGCTGTCTGTTGTATCCAGTTAGTGTTCGCTTTCTTTAAGCCGTGTGCGTCCACGAATAAGAAATTATATTTATTGTATCTGACTGCAAGAAATCCTTTTTATATAATAATAACTGAAAATAATGGCCACGCGGGAATGCGACAGGTTCTGTTTAAAGCATGTAACCCATTAATCACTCATTAATTAATTTCAATCGTCACACAAACTACAAAGGTTTGTCGTATCCTCACTGAGTGATCCCCACAATGTCGCTTCCCAGGTTGTATCGTCAAGTTGGGGCGTGAACCCTGGCTATACGGCATTATGGATAACTTTTGACTAGCGCCCCCCCCCCCCCCCCCCCCACACACACACGGTCATGTAAACGGGTGCAATCGTGGACCTCCCATTGTTCCTCTTTTGTTTATACTCTAACTTTTTCGGAAGACCTCCCATTGGTTTTGTACACGATTTTCAATCGTGGACGTTCGGTCAAACGTGGACCCCTTTGTCTACGCCCGAATTCTTTTGTCCTAGGTCCACGATTGCCGGCATATGCAAACTCACACACACACATACCCAAGTGTGTAAACGCCTGCAATCGGGGACCTCCTATTGTCCTTATATTGTTCATACTGTAGCGAAATGTTGATGTATTTTGCATTAGGCCGGCCATGGATTTGTTTGGCTGATACCGCGCGCGTGACTTTGCACGCGTTTGCTGGTACCCGCGGCCATGTGCGCGCGAGTATAAAAGCGCGTGCCACATGCGCTCGCTCCCCCTAGCTGCTGGCTTTGGGAGCCGACGGCTGCATCACGGTGCTCTGCCATTTGGCGCGTTTTATGCACGAGGTGTATTGGGGCGCATAGACCAGGAGCCGAGTCTGCCGCCGAGTTGTGCGGGATAGCTGTGTGGAAGAGGTAGCTGAGACAGTCAGGGTGAGTGCCGGCTGTGCTGCTTTGGAGGGCTGCTTCCGTTGAGCGGCGCCCGTCGTCCTTGTTTAGTTTTAGAGCAATCAACTTAATTTCCGACTTTTGTGACTTACTGTTAAGTTTATAGTCGAGGTATCACCCGGTTTAAGAGCCAATTAAGAACACTTTGACAACTGGGAAGGGTCCTGCTCGTATAAGTAGAAGTACATGGGCTGGGAATTTGAGCAAGATTGAGCTTGGGGTCGACATAGCCTGTACACAGGAGACCAAGCCTGTTTAGGAGACAACTTATATCCAGCCCGTACAAGAAACCAAGCCCGTATAGGAGATTTGAAGGCCATTGAGCCTGTCTAGGAGAAAGCCTGTATAGGAGATTTTGAGTTCATTGAATCTGTCTAGAATTTGTTACATTAAACCAGTTGAGTGCCGCTTTACAAAGTGTTTGCGTCTAAGACATCCTTTCTTACTGGTGGGTGTGGTGAGCGTGAGAATGCGAGGGTGTGTGTTCCCGAGGTGCCTGGTGGTATACTGCCCCAAAACGGGCCTGCTGCCCTGGTCTGCGTTGACTACCGCTCGTTGACGTCGGCCGAGGACGACTCTGGGTGCCGAGTAAAAGAGAGTACCGCCACAATACTTTAACTTTTTGGCAAGGGCTCTCATTGGTTTTGTACACGATTTTCAAACGGGGACCTTTCTCAATCGGGGACCCTATTGTCATCTATTGTTAAAGGTCCCTATTGAATGCAAAAACAAAATCACCCACACCCCTAAGACATTGACAATTTTGGAGATCGCCAATATAGGGCAAGATAACTCAGTTGGTAGAGCACCATTACGGTATTCCGGAGGTCCTGCTCTTGCCAGTTCTATTTGTTTACTTTAAAAATTCATTAATTAATTTCATTCAACATTGCAACTTTAAATTTGGCAACCTAACAAATGACACTGTTCCGAAAATCAGAGGAGAAACCCTCACCCTTCAGTCTCGGACTTGGAGCTTGTAGCCTACATTATCTAGTAACCAAGGTGCCAGTTTTAGGAAATTGTTCTTGTCGGTTATTCGGCAGGCACCATTTGTTATCAAATGTTTGTAACTGTATGATGACAATGAGTAAAGAAATGATTTGAAATATTTGAAATATAGGTACATATGTATACGGAAGCCCATTAGTGCCAAGTACCTATTTCTCTTTCACAGCGCTGCATTTTCTCTTTCGATGTAATGCATGGAAGTTAATCTTTCTTTGATGTGTCCCTCTCTTTCGAGGGGAAGTTCATTTTTCACAGGGGTGTTTATCCCTTTCAGTGTGATTAATTAACTCGCAGCCGCGACTTATTCCCGCACTAAACGTCGTGTTGTTGCTGTGCCTAACTCAAATAAATTGATTTTTATTAAAATTCGGCACGGCAGTAGCACGACGCTTAGAACAAATTGAATTCGGCACGGCAACGCCCTCTGGCTTGACAGGGTCTGCCGCGCTGTCGCCGTTCTGAACGGCAGTGGCACGGCACTGCTCTAAACGCCGTGCCGAATGTAAATGCATTCGAAGTTGGTGCGCACTGTCGCACCATTCACGAATGCGCATGGTCAAACATCTCCGAGGAAAGAACTGCAAACAGACACACGTCAATAGAGCCTGAAAGTAAAAGGTCAAGCGGCTGGCTTCCGGAGACCTCGCGCATTGCGCTTTTACCTGCTGCAATTTTTGGTAGATTGATTTCTAACCTTAACCACCGCAAGAAATACATAGGGTGGAATTTAATGCCATTATTTTTTCAAATAAAATTGCGGGAAAAAATCGTAGAGAGGGGAACAGGAAATATTATTTTTAACCTTTACATCCGTTTTAGCATACGCAGGTGAAACATTAAAATCAAAATAAGAATGAGAATAAGAATCAAAATAAGAATAAGAAATAAAATAAGATTTAGAATTAACATTTTAGTACTGCAGCGAGTTGCAGGTTGCACACATGCAGTTTAGTGCAGTATACAAGCACACGTATGGCATGTACACACATGCACGATGTCCGTTTGTGTGCGTGTGTACGTACACACACGTCGGGAACCGCGCGTTCTTGCGATTTTCGGAAGTAAGAGGAAATTTTTAGCACGATATTTCTCTGTTGTTTCTGATGGTTTTAATGTTTTTACAAATTGATAAAGCAGAAATAGTTTTGCAAAGGCCATTTCTGTGGGGGGGGGGGGGGGGGGGTTTAAAACGAAATTAAAATACTAGCAATTTTACACATTAATTTTCCTATTCGAGGTCTCCGGATGCGCGCCACTTTCAGGTTGCAGATCACGTACCAGTAAATCGGCCGAAAATTGCCTACGCCGGCCAAATCACGATTTGCGAGCCCTCAAATTCTCGGCTACTAGAACATTTTGTGGGCCATGAACTTGAGGGTTTGTAAAAGAGAAGACTAGAACCCTTGCATGAGACTGTCAGCTTGTATTACGGTGAAATTGGGATGAAATTGGGCCCTAAAAGTGCTCTATTTTGCAGTGGAGCATGGGCATCATCTTTCAAGCTAGCAATGGGCTAGAGGAAGAAACATCTTTGGATGGAAATTTCTCCTAAAAGTTATAGGTTAATTCATACTAAACAGAAACTGAGAAATTATGACAAACTCTAATTTGATGTGTGTCTCAAACACCTTGGAGAGTTGTAAATATTGTTCCGGAATTTCGGAAGTAGGCGTATTTATCAATGGAAGTTTATTTATTGGTGTGCAACCTTCAGAACAAAAATGGCAGCGTACAACTCTATGGAAATGACACACTTCTGTACTGTGGTCGGTCATCTTGACTTTGTTACACTCGACTGTCGCAGCAATATAAGTTAGACGTTTAGAGCATGGAGGAAAAACCCAACAAATAATTTTACAAATATTATCAAAATATCAGCTATTAAAAATCTTTATAAAATGAAAGCAACTAACTTTAACAGTTTCTTTTCTTCAAAAATCAGACGACAAATGCCTCAAACTGGACTGGTGTGGGACGAGATGATGGCCGATTTCTATTAAAAATGTCTCCTGGCATGCCAAACACCCCCATTTTTTGCAAGAAAAAACACGAGCGCTCCACGTCGCTCCCAGACATGCAATACACTACAATGATTGAACAGATCTTCGACTGCACATGACCAAATTTTCGGCGGTTGAAACGGCCCGGAAAGGCATTAAATTGACAAAAATATCAAGGGTCAATGCTTATACATACATGAAATTCCGTTGTAATTTACTAAGGAAATGTCTAAAAGCCTCGGTAAAATTATCACTACATTCGTAATCTTTAGCTGCATCGAACGAAAAACGTTGCACATCTGTAGATTGCGTGAGTTTCTACTGCGCATGCGATTTGTCCTTTATTCGTTTGTTTGAGCCAGTGAAAAGGATGACCTCTTCACTCCAGTACTGTGTGTGCAGCGGCAAGTAGCCTTCGGATCAAAGCCGAGTTATCGCGGTCGTAAATCGGTCGCGCAGTCTGCGGTCGCCATGCTTTTTCCCCTGGTCAGCTAGCCGGGTAATTGGCTGCTAATGGACGTTGATAAACTTTGGCGGGCCGTTCGAACTCCTGTTTGTGTTTCTTCCTCCATGTTTAGAGTAACTATACCGTGCTATTGCTGTGCTCTTGCCGCGCTCATTTTAATTAAGTTCGGCACGGCAGTAGCACGGCGTTTAGATCGGGCCTGATTAACTCGCGACCGAGAGGTAATAAAGTGGTAAATTACAAGTTCGTTTTGAAACGGAAACAGGTACCTGGCACCATATGCTGGCACTAAAATGTTTCATTGTGTGATTTACGTCATAAGCGCCAAGATATCGATCGCGGAGCATTTTATTGCAGTGTTACGCATTGACCGTGACAATGTACATGGCTGCGAGCCTAAGTATTTTTGTCATCAAATATCAAATGACAAGCATTATTATTATGGTGTTTTATTAATATCATCATCGCAGCCAAAAAGGCTAAATTGCACATGATCTTACAAAAAATAGCACATTAAAAGATGAAATACATACATTAAACGGCATAAAGTTGTTAAAACTATAAAGACACACACAGATAAGAATTAGTGGAAGTTTGGTCCTACTCATGCACCCACATCTCGTGAACAGTGCCACGATACCGACTGGGTTATCCGTTATTCAAGAGCCTGATGAGAGAGGGAATTGGACTAGTTTTATACCGCTCTGTTGTGCACAAAATTTGTTTAAATGGGTTAGGATTTCTAAGTCTCATAGATGTTACGTTATTTAAAGGTAACCAATGCAAAATTGAGAAGATTTAACAAGTGATTGAGCGAATTTAAGACAGTCTATTCCTTCTGTCACAGAGTGTTTCGAGTTGGATAACATTTAAGGCAACTTTATATGATTGATACTAAAATCCTAAAATTAAGCGTAACACCCGCTTCTGAACCCTCTCAATTTGGTTTATCTGAGCACGAGTGAGGGCTGAATGCCAAACAGGTGCAGCATACTTAAGGAGTGGCCGAATATACCCAGTATATATTGTAATAAGGTCACATCGAGGTAAATTAAAAGGAATAAGCCGTCTAACATATGCATTCTGATATTCGCCTTTTTGATTATTTCTTGAATGTGTTTTTCCCATATTTAATCTGCCTGAATGAGTACACCCAGCACCTTCACCGACTCAACCTGTTGCAAAACCTGATTATTAATAGTTAATTGGAGGGGTTGAAGTGCGGTTTTTCCAAAGTATACCCTCATGGCGTGACATTTGTTAATATTAAGACACATATTATTTTCAGTACACCATTGATCCAAAGTATCAAGTGGCTTGAGCCCGAGTGGTCACACCCCGCAGCATTGATTCCGCGATTGTCATGTCATCAACATACTTCCAGCACTGGGGCCCCGCAGAGGCAAGAGCATCATTAATAAGTACAAGGAAAAGCACTGGACCCAACCTTGTCCCTTTGAGGAACCCCTGCTGTAACTGGAGACCAATCAGACAGGCAACCGCGGTATCGTACACACTGGGTGCGGCCACTGAGGAAATCAACCACCCAAGGGGTCAACCAATCACGAGGGTTTAATTTAATAAGTTTTGAAATGACAACAGAATGGTCTACCCGGTCAAATGCCTTCGAAAAATCAGTAGTAATTACCGTTGAAACAGAACTTGATTTATCGGCAGATTTGGCAAGATAATTAACAATATCCACCAAACAATGAGTAGTTGACCTTCCTGGGCGACTTCCAAATTGATTTAAATCCAAAGAGTGATTGATATCTGAAAGTAACAGTCTAGTAATAAACAACTCTGCTATTTTGGCAAGGTGATATGTAAGAGCTATGGGACGCAATTTATCCAAGGTGGCTGGTTGTGCCTTAGGTATTGGAACAATAATCGCCCTTTTCCATTGCTGAGGAACAGAATGTTCGGCAAAAGAGCAATTCAAAATGTCACAAAATGGTACACTAAGTTCATAGGCAAACATTTTGATAAGCTTTGCCGGAATTCCATTAGGACCACATGCTTTTCCTGGTTGAATTTTAGAAAGTTCATTAAAAACTTCCCAATGTTGAACTTGGGGTGGTTAACTGCAAGGCAAATAAGCAGGGAGATTTAATGCATCTAGTGGGGCTATATCACTAGTTACCTTTATGAAATGGTCATTTCATGCTACTTCGCTGCGTTCATACGCATGACAAGCAGTTTGGTTTTCAAACACCGACACAGCTAAATAAAGAAAAAATATGCAATAGAAATGCATTTCAATATTTTATTGAGACAGCATGGGATGGTGGCCTGCATGCACAAAGATGCTGAATGCCTTTTTTAAATGTACAACATCAATGACAGGTATACACTTTCACAAAGGTTACAATAATCACCGACTTAATTCAACAAGGCAACTGCCTTACACTTACGGCTCTCTCGGCCCTTCAGGTCTGTGCCTGGAAACAACAACAATATCAAGTTGATATTACACATACATGTACATACCAAACCTCGCTGGCTCACAAAGGCAACAGCCCTAGTCACACTCGGCCTCGTTGGCTTTCATATAAACATAACAGCTATTCGTTAAATTAATTTCGATATTAAACAATTTGGCGATTCATGTTGGCAGAGAAATCTTACTGATACACCTGTTAAGTCAAAAAATGCAATCGATTCATCAGTACGGCTTTGGACACCTCAAGTAGTAGGCTCACATTTCTTTTAACATATCGATTTTTGGTTAAATGAGTGGCCCCGCCGGATCGCAGGCTATGAAGGCCAAATTCATTCACTTTGTCAATTCCGATAGAATTGAGAGCATCTAAAAAATAGTTCCCTGCACCTGGTGTAACTGAGGGGTTTGTTACGAGTACGTTTGTAAGTTTTGGAGCTAGAACAGAATGTGAGGGGGGTAAAAATGAACTGATCCTCTCCTATAGCTATCCCAACCCTGGACATGTATTTCATCAAAATGGAGTATGGAGAATAAAAATCTTTGGATATGGGCAAAAAAGCCATATTGCCCTCTCTAAAAATGTCAGTTTTGGATTTAGGGATGAAAATACTTAAACCTTGGTCATCTTCTAAACGGTTAAGATGAGAAGCCTTGATTTCAGCAATCTCATTATGTCTGAATAATAAAGCAAACTTCAAACATACATAACAAGCGGTTTTGAGTTGAATGAGAGAGCAGTCGTCTGTGACAAAAGTATCTATGATTTTCTTCAGTTGTTCTAAAGATAGAGGGCTTTTCTGATCGAGAGGGTGATAAAGGTATTTTCTGTAACTGATCAAAATTTGTTGAACTATTGGAGAATCTACCGGATTGTTTCTTATATTCATTAAAAATTGAGCCATTTAATGGCAGCAGCAGTTGTAGTGATGACACTATCAGACCGAGAGGTTGATTTTATATGAGATAGATACATTGCCACTATCTCATCTCCGATTGGAAATGACATTGGAATTTTGTGTTCGACCAACCAAGTTATGAAAAGACGACACCTATAGAAGTACGAGTTGCATGTCCCTAATGATTTCGCTGCGATAGCTTCATACAACAACTGCTGCTTGGACTCCGAGACTACGGATGGAAAATCTGCCCAAAATGGTAGCTCCAAAATAATCTGTAACGACAAAAAGATAGAAAAAACATATAATTATATCTTTAAGAGAGAACTAATTTTACGGCAACCATAGATCTTAGAAATTGCGACGAGCCAAGCAAAGAATTTGTGTTTCTGCCGTGAACTACAGCCAATTTTCCGGGCATGGTGATCATGTCATGGATGAATGGCCTAAATTGTATCCATAATAATGGCCAGAAAGGACTGGACGGCCACCATGGGAACACAAGGGTACCAGACCCCTGACAAGATTGCAAATGATGCAACACTGAGGGAATCAGAGCGACAGGGGGAACTAATAACACATTCTCTTCCGACCAATTTTGGGCGAAGGCGTCGACGGCTTCTGCCCATGGGTTCCAAAACCTGGAGAAGAAACGAGGCAATTTAGTGTTGTAGTAAGAGGCAAAACAATCAACAGTGAAAGTACCCCACTTGTTATTTATGAAAGCAAAGAATTTGTCCGATAGGCACCAATCGTCTACATCTACTAATTTACTAGTAAAGTCGGCTTGATCGTTGAGGGTACGAGGAATCCAGTCAACTTCTAATCGGATACGATTCAATACACAAAATTCAAATATTTCGAAAGCTAAAGACTGGAGATCGTCTTTCATGCTGCCCGTTTCTATGATTTTTGCAGCCGCCTGATTATCTGTGAAAAGTTTGGCGTTCGAGTTAGAAATGAAAGGCGAAAAGGAATATAAGGCAAACAAAATGGTTTCAAGTTCCCGCCAAGTCGAACTCCGAGACTTTTCTTCAGGGGACCAATTCTTGTGAGCCACATGATTATCATTGCAAATGATAGCACCCGAACCTACGGAACTAGCGTCTGAGCAGATTATCTTGTTGGTTCTCGGGGAAAGAAACACATATCGATTGTTCGGACGGAAAGCGTTATTCTGCCAAAATGTGATTTCCCTAAGACATGGGTTATTGAGGACGATTACATCGTCTTCATCGTTAGCCTGCGCAATGACTACTTGACAGTTACGCGTCATCAACCTGGTAACATTGCCTGCCACTGGCGATGGTGAAATTATTTGTCCTATGAAGGAATGAAGATCCCTAACACGGCAAACGGGGGATTGGCGTAGGGCGAGAATGTAAGCCTGGATTTTGTTTATTCTGCGATCCAAAACTTTGAGAGTACCTAAACGCGCTAAATTATGCCTAGCCAAACTATAGAAGTAGAAGGATACCAAACACATTTACGAATGTTGTAAATGAATCCTGCATTTAAAAGATCCGATCTGACGTGGGCCGAAATATCAGTGGCTAACTTGAGATGCGAATCATGTGAAAGGTTAGATCGGGGTACAATGACGATACCATCCAGGTACAGGACAATGAGAACGCCACAGGAACGCCAGTGAGTAACGAGAGGTTTCATGATTTTGGTGAATATCAGTGGGGCAGAAGAGAGACAAAAGAACAAAACCACGAACTGAAAATACCTTGGCTCACCATCATTGCACCAAGAAAAACCCAAATATTTGTGATAGTGCGGATGAATTTCAACATGGTGGTATCCAGACTTTAAATCAAATGTAAACAAAAAAGCATTCTGATCGAAATATTGAAGAGCAATCTTGCATACATCTATTTTGAAATGATCTTTCTTGACGTAGTTATTTAATTGACTCAGATCCAGAATTAAACGATTTTTGCCAGACGACTGACAAACTACGGAAAGAGGACTAGTAACATAAGAGGGTGAAGTAATTTCCATAATTCTGTTCGAGGCAAGTAAATCCGAGATAGATTCAGTGACAAAGGAAGAATGCTGGAAGGCTGAAACATTGTTTTGAAAATACATAGGAGGAGGATCTTCTAGGAAACAAATTTTAAAGCCTTCCTTTATGATCGACATAATCATACTCATAGCTGGTCTCTGATCATACTCCGGCCATTCTGAGTTGACATTAGAATGGCCGGTCTCTGATCAAACTCAGGCCATTCTGTGTGGACATTAGAATAGCGGGTCTCTTATACCCTGGCCATTCTGAGTGTACATTTGAATTGCCGGTCTTTGATCATACTCCGGCCATTCTGAGTGGACATTAGAATGGCCGGTATCTGATCATACTCCGGATATTGTGAGTGGATATTAGAATGGCCGGTCTCTGATCATACTCCGGCCATTGTGAGTGGACATTAGAATGGCCGGTCTCTGATCATACTCCGGCCATTGTGAGTGGACATTAGAATGGCCGGTCTCTGATCAGACTCTTGCTATTCTGTGTGGACATTAGAATAGCGGGTCTCTTATACTCCAGCCATTTTGAATGGACATTAGAATAGGCGGTCTCCGTACAGACTCCGCCATTCAGTTTCCTGCAGCACTATTTGATTATTTAGATCCAAATTGAAGCAATTTCATTTTGTTATAAAAACAATTACATTTTGATACAGAAGAAGACGCGTGGTAAGAACCCCATGAGCGTGGTGAGAGCGCCGCGGGATCGCCGGTGATCGCCGTTGCCAAGCACATAGATCTCACTAGAAACGCACAAGCGCGGAGAGATGAAAAAGGAATGCATATTTACAATCTTATTAGAATCAGAAAAGTGGAAGTTCGTTTATTACACAAGAGAGTGCAACAAAACTATGTTTTTGGAGCTAGATTTATATCTTTTACAAACAACCTGCAAAAAGTGAAGATATTTGAAGCACAAAATATGGTTAAAATATAAATATTATTTTAGGAAAATACTTCTCACTCTGTTATGTGTAATGCAAACATTCAAGCAAATATAACAACAATTTTTCATTTGAAAGTGTTTGATAATTTCTATTTCGTTTTATTTTAATTAATATCAATTATGATTTTTTTATGCGATTAGTGTTCAGGTGTAGGCCTTTAGATATTTTTAATATAAGGGGAAAAAGTGACCGAGAACCTAAGTGCTAGCTGTGCAGTGATCAAAGCAACCACTGAATTATTCCAGAAAATTGATACACCAACCTACGGAAAAATAGCCACGTTTACATATAGCCGATATTGCCACGCGCGCCCACGCGATTGAACACGAATTTGGAAAATATTAAAAACCGTGTCCAACCGTGTTGAACCTTGTGGGCATCGTTTGGATACCGTGTGGGGTCGTCTTAATTATTCCTGAACCGTGTCCATTCTTCTTGATTCGCCAGACGGGCGAAACATTTCAAACATTTTTAAAAATTAAATTTTGACTCGCATGGGATTCGTCTTAACATTTCAACCGTGTTGGTATCGCCATCATCCGTGTTGGAGTTGTATTGGGTCGCGAGGGGCTCGTGTTGCCATTCGCCTTAAATCGTCCTAATTCGCTGCTATTCGTCTCGATTCGCATGTTTTTGTTTTGTTTTTTTTGCACACGATGCCAAGGGGGTCATTAATTTTATACGCGGAATGCAAGCGATCTGTGGCGACTGAGGGCGAATTGCACGCTGATGAGGACGACTCAACACGGGTCCCTCGCGGATGAAGACGAATGAAGGCGACATCCACATGATTCCCGCGCGGTTCGACACGGTTTGTTGGGCGGTTCCTAACGAATCAGGACGAATTAAGGCGTTTCCCGCGCGACTCCAGACGGACCCCCGCGGTGTTCACGCGAATTAGGAAGATTTGCATGCGGTTGACTGCGATTCCTGGCGGTTCATAACGAGGTGCACACGACCCCAACGCTTTGAATATAAATAGCGCCGATTTACCCAAGTGCAATCATTCTGTCTCTTTTTCTTCAGATGTCCAGACCTGCTGTCAAATTCACTTGAAAATGGCAAAAACAAAACTTCCAAAAGTTCTGGGGCGATCAAACGCGAAGAGAAACGAATTTCTAATTTATGAAAATCGTCTGCAGATCGTCTGGGCATCGACTATGTGTAAACGTGGCTTTCTTAATAGCCTTGAACGATTTTCTACGCGAATGCCGTGCGCGCGACTACCAAATCGCACAGGGCGTACGGGAGTCGCACGGCAGTCTGTTGATGATTCGCACAGGTTGTAGGGTGTCGTGTGTAATTCAGACGGGTCGCATGTTGAAAATGTTGAACATTTTCATACGGTTGTCGCACGGTTCGCATAGTTCGCATTTGTCGCATGGGGGTCGCACGGCAGTGGCACGGCAGTCGGATAGGTCGCACGTGAGTCTGAAGAGAGTCGCACGGTTTGGCCGTGCCGTTCTTGCTGCCTGCCTATTTGCCATCACTCTTCTTCGGTGGCATCGTTGTGTTGTGTTGTGTTTAATACTTGTTGACTGTCGAACATCAAGGGCGGTTATAAAGGCCCTGCTTTTATGCGATTCGCGCGGATCGAACGGCGCTTGTACGGCGGTCGCACGGCGCTCTGATTGGTTGTACGGCGGTTGTACCGCATGCGCACAGGTCGCACGCGAGTTGAACAAAAATCGCACGGCGCTTGCGCGGGACTCGTACAGGTTGTACGGCAGTCGCACGGAACATGAACCGTTATCGGAATTTTCGGGAGGAAAAGTCGCACGAGAGTTGAACGGCAGTCGCACGGCAGTTGTACAAGTGAGACTGCGCGGGAAATCGCACGGCTGTACGATTGTTTAGTCGCACCGCAGTTGTACAAAAAATCGTTCAAGTGAGAACGGGCTATTTATTGTGAACAGTTGCAATTCACCCAGATTTTGATTATGTGTTGTTACATTGTGATTTTGCTAATCCTGGTTGATTGTTGGTCCTTTCAGCTGTTAGCTGCAGTATGAGGTTGCTATCAGGTGAGATCACATTTGCATATATATGGTTAGGTTGCAAAACGGCCCATTCAGTGTTAGTTGTTATATGGCGATGCTGTTCGGGGATGCTCGCCGTGCCCAGGATCAGTTGTTTCCTCCGCCAACTTAGTTTTGTTCATTGTGCAGATCTACAGTTGACCCTTTGTGTTGTACAACAGTACAAGTGACGTCAAATCAGTTTCTTTTTTTAAGCAATGAGGCGCTTATTTGCGTTTGAATAGGCATAATGGTGTTGCGTAATAGATTTGCATAGTAGCCTTTTACAAATCTTAAAGCATCTGAGTCATCTCCCGGGGAGTCGTCGGGTGTCGGACTGGCTCCGATTCCTGGCGGTTCTCTGGGGATTGGACGGGTGTCGTGTTTGCCTGGCACTGGTGAGTCCTTGGGCATTGGCGGGGGGGGGGGGGGGGGGGTGTCTGTCCGCTTGTCCCCTTGTCTGCACCTTTACCGTTAATAAGGATATCAGGGAGAACATTTGCACAAACGAGTATGTTGAATTTGGCCTGCTGCTTAATCCATCTCAAGCGGTAAAAAGCAACATCGTAGTCCTGCATGTTCCAGGCGGGACCAACGCATTGTGCTAAGCGTCACCAAACAAAAAGGTTCCCAAAACCATACATGAATGGAATTCGGCCTTTGCCATATTTTCCACGGTTTATACTACAAAGTACCCTATAGTGAAGCTGGTAAGCTGCTAAAGTACGTCGAATTAATTCGTCAGATTGCAGGCGAGGGTGGTAACTTAGGCAAACCGCGCCTCTCCAGTAGGATCACTTTCACACGGAGCTGTACCTAATGGCAATGCAGTAGGAGGGGCTACATCGTCTTTTCTAACGGGGGCGGTGAGTAAACCGTCATATCCATCAGACAGGAATCAACTTCAGCTGGGGTTCTGTTTCCGTTTCTTGCGCGGATTGGCTTGCGAGGGATCATGCGGATACAACAATAAATGTACCAAATGTATGGGTGACCACCCATACCATACAAGGGGTCATTCCCACGAGCAGCGACCACAAACTGCTCTGTCTTTCCATATAGGGGCGTGTTTCCACAACCTAAAGGCAGACCAGAAAAGGGACACCTCATTTAGCCCACGACAAACCAACAACGCCAGTAAATAAAAAATGTGCTTGAAATTATGTTGAGGGGCTATGATACCGAAAAGTATAAATTCTTGATTGATGGTTTTACATTCGGTTTCCACTTAGGTTTTACGGGCACACAAGAAATTAGGACATTTCAAATCGGCTCTTAAAAATCCAGAGGTGGTTTCCAAAAAACTAGCGCTTGAACTTAAATTAGGCAGACTTGCAGCGCCCTCGCAGCGCCCTCCCAAGAATTTTTGTTTAAGTCCAATTAATTGGATTAGTTCCTAAAAACAACCTGGGGAATTTCGAATCATTCACCATTTGTCGTATTCCCAGAAAACGGCTCGGTTAATAATGGTATACCAGATTACTGTGCAACAGTCAAGTACGCATCAACAAATGATGCAATTAAATTTTTAAAGTCAGTGGGCCC
This sequence comes from Hippasteria phrygiana, assembly GCA_037893225.1. NCBI lineage: Eukaryota > Metazoa > Echinodermata > Asteroidea > Valvatida > Goniasteridae > Hippasteria > Hippasteria phrygiana. The sequence continues at coordinate 418,283 of JAZGUH010000583.1, read as the reverse complement.
AGGAAGCGTTTCTCTAAACTCGACATAAAGTCTGCTTTCAAAATTATCCCAGTTCATCCGAGTGACCACAATCTGCTTGGAAAATCAAATTTTTTTATGATAAAACTCTACCAATGGGATGCCGAGTTGTGAAATATTCGAAGAATTTAGCACAGCGCTTGAATGGATAGCACAGAGAGTTAAAACCCGCCAGCGTGGTTCATATTCTTGACGATGTTTTTATTATTTGGACAAATTATCAACATGGCATATACAATTCGGAAGGATTTCTAACATTATGTCATAAATTGGGTATTCCCCTAGCTTCAGAGAAAACCGAAGGACCAACAACCTGCCTTACATTTGCGGGGATCGAGCTAGATACAATAGCAATGGCTGCCCGGTTGCCAGCAGACAAACTGAAGAAAGCCATTGATTTAACCAGTTGGGCATTAGACAAGAAAAAAGTTACTTTACAGGAACTGCAGTCAATTATCGGTTTTCTTAATTTTACCTGTAAGGTTGTAGTTCCTGGTCGAGCATTTTTTAGGAGATTGATAAACTTAACCATAGGTATCAAGTCCCCGAGGCACTTCCGGTTAACAGCCCAAGCAAAATTCGATTTATGGTCCCTACGGCGATTTAATGGAAAAGCATTTTTTTTTGTCAGACCAGTGGCTAAAGGACCAAACACTACACTTATACATAGACATGCCTCGGGTTCAATAGGGTACAGCGCAATTTTTGGTGCCCAATGGTTTTATGGTTGGTGAGGAGTTGGGTTCATCATTACAAACCCTTTCCACAGTAGCCACCCTCAGTCTGTTCTACAGATATTTCCATGGAAATTGTTCCACCAGTCTGTTTAACTTGGTCCCTCCTGTCAGGGTTTTTGAACGTGCAACCAGGCTCTCTGCTTCATTATCTCTGCTTCATGCTCTCGTTATACCGGTTTTAAAGAAATTTTATCTTGAACCATGTGTAAACAATTATAGACCAGTCAGTAATCTTTGTTAGGTGTCTAAAATTGTTGAAAAAGCTGTTGCTGATCAGATCCAAGAACACATGTGTTTGCATTAATTATACCCAGTCTTTTAGTCAGCATACAGAAATCATCACAGTACCGAAACTGCATTATTAGCTGTACAAAATGATACCATTTGAATATGAGCAAGCAACGTGTGACGTTATTAATTCTCCTTGATCTGAGTGCTGCGTTTGACACAATCGACCATGGCATTCTCCTTCATCGTTTAAATTCTAGTCTGGGTGTGTCAGGGTAGCATTGAATTGGTTTGAATCATTCTTGTCGGACAGGTCATACAGAACCTCTGTAAAGGGTGTAATATCAAATGAATTTCAGTTAAAATGGGGGGTCCCACAGGGATCGTGTCTTGGTCCCCTCCTTTTCACCATCTACACCAGTAAACTATTTCAGATTATCAAACCATTTTTACCGGATGTTCACACATTTGCAGACGATACACAATTGTATTTGTCTTTCAAACCAGACAGGGATGTAGATCAAACCAATGCTATTACAGCATTGCAGGGGGATTGCGTGGAAGCTGTCAGGCGTTGGATGCTCATGGATAAACTTATGATTAATGATAATAAGACAGAATTCATCATAATTGGTACCAAACAACAACTTTCAAAGGTTAACATCTATCATATTACTGTTGGCGATAGTAACATTGTTCCTGTGAATAAGGTTAAGAATTTGGGTGTTTGATTCGACAGTAATCTTAAAATGGACACCCATATAGCAAAAACATGTAGTGCATGTTTTTACCAGTTGTATAACATCCGTGCCATCAGAAAACATCTTTCTTGTGAGGACACACACATTCTGGTTCATGCTCTTGTTATTAGTCGAATTGATTATTGCAATAGTTTGTTATTTGGAATAGCTCAGACCCAACTTGACCAACTTCAGCGTGTTCAGAACACTGCAGCAAGGTTAATCTGTAATCAATCTAAGTTTTGCCATATCACTCCATTTTTGTTCAAATTGCACTGGTTACCTATTATGTTACGCATCCAATTTAAAATGTTGTTGTTAGTTTTTAAATCATTGCATAAACTCTGCCCCGAGTATTTAAACGATTTTTTCAAAATCCGTCAACATACAAGGTACTCGCTCAGATCAACAGATCAGCTTTGCTTGCAGGTTCCAATAACTAAAAACCAATTTGATGACGGGTCATTTTCTGTTGCTGGGCCCAGACTGTGGAATGAACTGCCACTGGAGATTAAACAGCAGCGTAACATTGAGTGTTTTAAAGGCAAACTTAAGACCTTCTTATTTCGGAAGGCTTTTAATTCATAATAATTACCCGGGTAGTGTTTTATGCTATTTTTCTATTTATTTTTATTTTGTTTACCAGTTTTGACATTTTTGACTTTTGAATGTTTAACTCTTGTATTCAATTCATAATTTTGATGTTAGCTGTGTTTTTATTTGAATTTTATTGTAAGGCGCACTTGATCATTTTTACAATGGAAAGTGCGCGGTATAAATGTTATTATTATTATTATTATTATTATCTCACCCATACACTCTAGCTGTGCCGAGATGTAGAACAAAGAGCTACTCTAATAGCTTTTTTCCAGGTTCTGCCTCTCTTTGGAACTCCTTGCCCAGTAGTTGTTTCCCTCCATCCTATGACCTGGCCTCTTTTAAGAGAAATATCAATTCCTTTCTTTAGCTTTCCTGATTTCTTCTTCTTCTTTGTAGCCCTTTGCCTAGAGTGGCGTTAGCCTTGCTTGGGGCGATATTCCATGAAAAAGAATGGGAAATGGCAAACATCTTCGGAAGATGAACATATAACACTAAAAGAGTGTTACCCGATTGTAGCCGCGGTGTGTGTCTGGGGACATCACTGTCTAATCAAAGAATTCTCCTCCACATAGACAATGAGGCTTTAGTGAACATTATTAACTCAATTCAACTAAAGAATCGAAGCTTATGGCTTTGATACGTAAAGCTAGTTGTACAAAACATGATGTTTAATATTCAATTTAAAGCTGTACATATCCCTGGATGTATCAATACGCTAGCTGATAAACTTTCTCGTCTGCAGGTGGAGGCGTTCAAAAAGGCAGCCCCACGCATGGCAGAGCAACCATTGTTACTGCTAGTAGCAATACAGCCTCAGAGCTGGTTCCAGGGCTTCTAAGCTTACTTTCAAAATCGATGGCAGTTTTGTCATGGAGAATGTACCAAAGAGCGCAGACCATTTTGATTCAGTTTATCGTGAAACACGGGTTCAGCGCTTCATTGGCACTGCCACCAATCCTGGTAGCGTGTCACTCACGTATTTGAAGCTAACTATGCATCCAGTACTATTTGTACGTTAATATAGGCCTTTTCACACTAGAGCGCCGAACCCCGCGGCGAACTCGCCCCGGGGCGGCCCCAGGGCCGCCCTGGCGTTTTCACTCCCGAATTCAACCCCGCGTCGTTTCACACTCGTTTCGCGCAAACCTACCTCAGCCAACCCCGGGGCGAGCTCGCCCCGGGGTTGGGCATGAGCGTTTCACACTAGTTTGTATTTCATCGACCCCCAGATGGCCAGTAAATTCCTAACTTCATCCTCGCTGAAAATAATTCCTGAGATTCCGGGAACACAATGACCAACACAAAAGAGGGGAGGGGGGGGGGGGGGGGATTCCATCTGCCACATATTGTGCTTCAGAATAATGGCGCTTCGCTTTCTGCCAAGCTGTATACAATTAACAATAGCGCGCGCTTTGACATGACCTTTGGAATTCTTTTGTCAAGACCACCTGTTTCTCAACCCGGATTGTACGAAACCCTCGCACATTCTCACCCTGGCGTCGCCCCGGGACCGCCCCCGAGATTTTGTCTCGTGTGAAAAGGCCTTATGTCTGCTATCAATTTAATTCACAGACTATATAACATGACAGAGCCTGGTCAAGCGTTTATTGTACAGAAAGCTATTCAAGGGGTACAACGGGCCAAACCGAGGTTTGATGTAAGATTGCCTATTACTATCCATATCCCACATAAGATGGTAGATGCGTTGCAACATTGTTCACAATCGGTTTACCACAGGTCGTTGTACAAAAGCATGTTTTTGCTGGCGTTCGCAGCGTTTCTACGCGTGGGGGAAATTACGGTATCCAATCAAAATACAGAAAATGTGTTCAAACTAGATTGTGTCAATTTTGGTTCGGATGGCCAAAGCTTGAAGATTAAGTTTCGTTACTTTAAGAACTCAAAGGGTAGACAGGTTTGCATTAATATTACAAGTACAAACGGTGTTTACTGCCCGATGAAAGCCCTAACTCACTACTTTTACCACAGGGGAGCTTTTGAATCGCCTTTTTTGTACTGTTAGTAAAGTGGTGAGCCAAATAAGAGGGAGCAGTTTGCTAAAATGGTGCAATCAACTGCTAGATTTATTGGGTTAGATGACAATGTTTACACTTGCCATAGTTTCCGTATAGGGGCGGCATGTCATGCGCTCTTGGAGGGGCTATTCTGATGCGCAAATTAGAGAAATTGGCAGATGGCGGTCCGACGCATTTAAAGCCTGCCAGTTGTCGGTTTGGTTGAATGTAGTAGAATAGTGCAGGCGATTACAGAATTTCCAGTCTTTGCGGTTTGGGTGTCTTGTTTTTGTGGGGAGCCGCCCTATGCAGATGCAAGGTCGGCTGCATCGGTCGACTGGTGGCGGATTTGCCCCACAAAAAGTGCATGAAGAATAATAAATAATCTTTTTTCAGTGGATCACATGATTCTATTAAGTATTCGCAAAACATTTAGAAAACAAATTAGCAAAGAAGATTTTTAAAGCAAAGAAAAATAGAAACCTTTTAATGAGCAATTGAATAAGCTTGCTCAATCCCGAGTAAAGAAAGCTCGTATTTCTAAATTACTAAATACATTTCATGGGCAATGTATGAGTTGTTCCGATTTAATTAGTATTACTATATAGAAACTGAATCAGTTGGTCAGCGCATATATTGCAGGTGTATCGTGTGCCCGGCAGAAGGGCGTAAGGACGAAAAATGGGTCAAAAGGTCAAATGGGGTTTTGGGGGTAATCGATAGAGTATTCAAATATCTCTATTTTGATACACATTTCGTCTCAAGGGGTTACGTCATTCTGACGTAATTAACAGAATGAAAAGGGCGTTTTTTTGCATTTTTCGTTCCCGGCAAAAGGGCGTTAGCGTGTAATACCAATGTAACAAAACATGATACAAGTTCGTTCACCTCTCCACTTCAACGGGGCGTAAGCGCGCTTGGAGCAAAGTTTGTTCCCGGCAAAAGGGCGTAAGCATTTCACATGCTGCTTACGCGCACGTTTAAGGCAGAAGGACTTACCGGCAAAAGGGCGTTAGCATAAATGTTACCCGCTCCAGAAAAAGGTGATATAAGTCGCGCTATGCATTTTCGTGTAATCGCCCTTTCAACGTTGAGAGGGTGACATTTTTCTTCAAAATTCATTTTTGTTTTTTTGTCTTTAATGACATCTTAAATATCTCAAGCTTTATGTTTGGTGCACAACAATGTTGATTTCAGTGAATAAAGTGAAAAAAATAACCTTTTTAGAGTGCATTGTTCCATTGCATTGTATTAGAACTAGCTATTTCAAAGCCTGTTTTCTCTGTTGTGCAATTTAAACTCCATATAACTAATTAATATGCAAAAACGTGATATCTCCAGAACGGAAAGGGCTTTGGAGCTCTATCATGTACCAAATGAAAGCTTACATTGCAGGCTTTCCAAACATACATAAAACAAATTTTTTATATTTTGCGACATAATATACCTTTTTCCAGAGTGGGTCACAAATATGCAAATAACTGTAACAATAAGTAATAAAAAAAATGCACAGCATTATTGGAAATATTAATAAATTTGCATCGGACAAAAATTCACCTTATGCGATTCTTAATTTAGAAATGCCAACACAAAAACTTTAAAGTCGATTTTCTCAGAAAGTGTAATCACGCGTCAAAGCGCGCTTACGCCCTTCTGCCGGGCACACGAAGGTTTATACTACTCACTGACCAACTGATTTTAAACACAAATGGATTGTAATGTTTCTTTGTTATATCAACTGCGAAAATTGAACCAGTGGACTCGTAACCCCAAAATGTATAAGCAACTAAAACATCTGCGTCTTATTTCAGTCTGAGACTCGTAAATCCATAAAATTACACTGTCCTTTCTTATTGTGGAGAGAAATAAAATAATAATAATTTTACCGAGGATGGGTCATTTGGGAGACTTTGCCATAGACGCGTGCACAACAATTTTTCAACTTTAATGTAACCTAACCCAAATATCCCCTGTCCTACCACCACAAATGTTGGTATATTTTCGTTTTGGACCATCCTCTATCGATATAACTCACTTGCGACGGTAACATTCTCACTCCTTAGGGGGGATGGGTACTTAGTGAGACACTGAAATGTCTCCCTAATTCCACTTGTCTCCCTAAGGTATAAAAAATGACGACAAAGTGTCCACTTAAGGGTACTTTTGTCATTATAAACATAATGATTATGCAATAAACGGGCGACACTTCTAATAATAACCTCAATATGGCGACACTAGGTGTCGCCCTATTATAACACTTTTCCGATTTCCCTTACTAAAAAGGGCTACATTTTGGAAAGGGCGACAATTATGTGTCGCCCTAACCCCACTCTTTTGTTGCATTATGTGTCGCTCTCAACTACAATTAAGACTAATGTAGCTATTGTGCTTCGGTGTACAGTGCCGAATGCTCACATTCCAACCATCTTTCTGCCGAATAGAGTTATAACTAGCGTCAAAGTGTAGCCGAAAATCTGGTACCTTGCAATACCGCAATCCGTGTGGTCCCATCGTGGTGTACTTGTCGCAGTCCTGTGCTCTTGCATAGTATTACTACACAGGGATAAATAACATACAAAGGAATCTTTCTTGTCCTCGGGAGTCGGTCTTTTTTTAACATGGGTCCTCGGACTAAGTGCTAATGTTACAGTAAAGGGACAATAGAGAAGACAAAGCCTTGTCCTCGGACGTTGTGTGATGCACGACTGGGTGTGTGCCACCAAGATTACAGTTTAGCGGAAATCCTGTCCGGTATCTTACATGCGAAACCTTTGACATAGTTGCATGGCACATCATTCCACAAGACATTCAGGAATATTTCAACGCATTCTTCTCCACCACTGGGCTCACCCGGGGACCAGTTGGTGTAGTTCCCGGGCCCATGCTGGCTGCCGTCCACCCAGTAGAAGGATCCTGAAGCTCGATCTAGGCGGTAACCAAACCAAACTCTTTCGTGTTGACCGTACGTCGCTGCGATCAACTCGATGAGGAAGTCGTGCTCCTCCTGGCTTTTGATGGACGTCAGATGAGACAGTCTGCCAAAGCGTGATAATCCCTGGCAGTGGGCCTCGGCTTCATCGAAGGTCTTGGGCTCGGTCACCACCAGGTAGCAGTGGTTCCTGAAACTTGCCCAAGAGAAAGGACAAGCCATACAGGCCAACGTGACTGGGAAATGCGTCTGAAAAGATGCCACGAAAAGGCAGAAAGCAACGGTTTTTGCGTTGCCCTTCATTGCGATTTTGGTGCATGTGAAGAAACCTATTGATCTTGCAGCATTTTCACACCGTTAAGCCATACTTAATCATCCGGGTCGACCAAAAAAGTAAGTTTGTATTCGACAACGAAAGCCTACACGTCCGTCTTCCCGGTAGGACCGAAGATTTTGCTTGTAGTGTTGTTATCACAATCCCAAACGGAAAGTCGGCCCTACACGAGTGTTTCTGTTCCCTGTCTCTTCGTCTGAGGATGCGTGGTTTATCCACCAATCACATTCGTCCACATGTTTCTTCTCCTTCATTACCATGGTTTCATGAAAAAGCTATTGGAAAAATATTATGAGCAGACAGAACCTGTTTATACAGTGATAGGTATGAGACAATACAAATAATGAATGTTTATGAGTGCAATGGAAGGAATATTTTCATGAGGTGAAAGCTTAACTGTGCCATTCAACGAAGTGTAGTTCTATACTACACGTACCTAAATAGATGGTTGTCATTTGATATTTGATGAAAAAAATACTTATGCTTACAGCCATGTACATTGTACGGTCAATGCGTAACACTGCAATGAAATGCTCCGCGATCGATATCTCGGCGCGTATGACGTAAATCACACAATGAAACATTTTAGTGCCAGGTACCTGTTTCTGTTTCAAAATGAACTTATAATTTACTATATAATGCTAATTAGGCCCGCTCTAAACGCCGTGCTACTGCCGTGCCCAGCTTAAAAATGGGCGCGGCAAGAGCACGGCAAGAGCACAGTATAGTTGCTCTAAACGTCGAACGTAATTGTTGCAACAGTCGAATGCAACAAAGTCAAGATTGCCGACCACAGTACAGAAGTGTTTCATTTCCATAGTTGTTCGCTGCCATTTTTGTTCTGTTTTGAGCCTGAAGGTTGCACACCAATAAATATACTTCCATTGATACATACGCCAACTTCCGAAATTCAGGAAAAATATTTACAACTCTCCAAGGTGTTTGAGACGCACATCAAATTAAAGTTTATGTCATCATTTTCAGTTTCTGTTTAGTGGGGATTGACCGATAATTTTTGGGAGAAATTTCCATCCAAAGATGTTTCTTTCTCTAGCCCATTTCCAGCTTGAAAGATGATGCCCACGCTCCACTGCAAAATAGAGTACTTTTAGGGCCCAATTTCATCCCAATTTCACAGTAATACAAGCTGACACTCTCATGCACGGGTTCTAGCCTCCTCTTTTACAAACCCTCAAGTTCACGGCCCACAAAATGCTCTAGCAGCCGAGAATTTAAGGGCTCGCAAATCGTGATTTGCCCGGCGTAGGCAATTTTCGACCGATTTACTGGAACGTGGTCTGCAACCTGAAAGTGGCGCGCATCCGGAGAACTCGAATAGAAAAATTAATGTGTAAAATTGCTAGTATTTCAATTTCGTTTTATTCAGCGAGGGGTAATGAAATGCACCCACAGAAATGACCTTTGCAAAATTGTTTCTACCATTTGTAAAACGTTAAAACTAGCAGAATCAAAAGAGAAATATCGTGCTAAAATTTAACTCCGGAAATCTCAAGAACGCCCGGTTCCCGACGTACAGATGTGTGTTTTGGTTTTTGTATTTGTGTTTTTGTTTTTGTTAGTGTTTGTGTACAGGTTCTGTATATACTTCCGAGGACAAGAGGAAAAAGGAAATACAAAGAAACCTTTCAGTCCTCGCAAGTCAAGTCTTTTGTTGAAATCGGTCCTCGCAAGTAGAAGTACGTGCTTAGTCTATGGGTTTGGGTTATATTAAAGGAACAATAGGAAACACAAAGCATTGTGCTCGGAAGTATTGGGAAAGTACGACTGTTTTTTTTTTGTTTTTTTATTTTTGTTTTCTGGTTTTTTTGTTGTTTTTTGTTTGTTTGTTTGTTTGTTTTTGTTTGGTTTTTGTTTTGTTTCTTAGTTTTTTGGTCCTTGGTTTTCTTGCTTTTTGGTTTTGGGGTTTTTGGTTTTTGGGTTTTGGGGGTTTTGGGGTTTATTTGGTGTGCGTTTTTTGGTGTGCGTTTTTCGGTTGTGTGTGTTTTTTGGTTGTGTGTGTTTTTGAGTTTGTATATGCCGGCAATCGTGGACCTAGGACAAAAGAATTCGGGCGTAGACAAAGGGGTCCACGTTTGACCTAACGTCCACGATTGAAAATCGTGTACAAAACCAATGGGAGGCCTTCCGAAAAAGTTAGAGTATAAACAAAAGAGGAACAATGGGAGGTCCACGATTGCACCCGTTTACATGACTGGGTGGGTTGGCGTGTGGTTTTTTGGTTGGTGTGTGTTTTTTTGGTGTGTTTCTTTTTTGGTGTGTTTCTTTTCTGGTGTGTGTTTTTCTGCGTGTTCTTTTGGTGTGTGTTCTTTTGGTGTGTTTTTTGTTTTGTTTTGTTTTTGTTTATTTTTTTGTGTATTTTTGTTTTGTTTGTTGGTGTGTGCGTTTTTTTTTTGGTTTGCGTTTTTCTGGTGTGTGTTTTCTGGTATACGCGTGAGTGGTGCCGAGTGAGCTCGTTTATGTTACTGGGAAGCCACGCTTCGAGGACGCGTTGCAAATCGAGGTCCTCGATATGCAATAACGTTAAAAATGGACACTTCGTGCAAAGTAATGACGGCCAGTGAAATATTTCGCTTCTTAAAAGCAGTCCTCAGTGTACGGTAGTGGCACGCGGAGTGTGACTTTACACGCCCTCATTTTACCCCAGAGATTGCTTCAGACGTGCCCGGTAATGTAAAGAGTGCCCTCTCTGTCCAATCTTCGTGAGGGAAGGAGGCACGTTAAATTGTATTAAATGAATTTAATAAAACGTACAGTGTACATATACATGTATATTGCAGCAGTTTTAAAAATAATCTATTTTTTACAGTATTAAATGACCAGGACATCTGCCAATTCAATTTTTCAGGATCGAAATTGAAAATACATTAAAAAAGCTGTAACAAAGTATATATTAACATAAATGTAACTTTGCAATAATGGTTTAAACTCTTTACAGAAATAACTTTTATCCAGTGAAAAATTATGTTTACCTCAAGAATTAAAATAAATGAGTGAAGTTAACCATCTACTTTGATTTTATATCCACCGCATTTGAGTGGTTGTTCGCTGGGCTTTCTATTTCAGACTTCTCTTCTTCATGTTCATTTTTTTAAATATTAGTACATGTATACATGGATTACTACACGTGTACATGTAGGAATGTAATATATTTAGTGGAGGATTTTTTTATTGGGAGAAATAATATGAGTAATAAAGACAATGATGAATTTAAGCTCCACCTTGAAGACAAAGTGAGTAAAAGCGTTTTTCAGTGAAAAGTTGACCATAGACCGTGCTGCTGGTAACAACTAATTTATTGTGCATGGAACTGGACTGAAATATCCAATACAATACTGGGCCTGGCCATGGCTGGCTGCAAAAAAAGGGCACCACACCATAATATACATGTTTGTACATGTAATTTAACAAGACTGGCAAAAATCCATCTTTGATAAAAAATTATTTACAAATTGGACTAATCTGCATTTATTTATTCATTCATTCAAATTGCTAATTAACATCCCAGAGTAAAGTGCACATCACCTGCAGGTAAATTGTCATTATCTGGGACGTAGCAAGAAAGATCAGAAACTCCAAGTTATTTAAAACTTGAAGTTCAAGTACGTACGTACACTATACATGCTACCTCCATGATACATGTATCGTATATGTATATCCACAGAGTTCATGTGGATATACATTGTACAAGTGCCGTTACACACATCCACGATTTTTTCAAACGGTATTATATTACACGTCGCGTCGACCGCAGGCGCATGTTGCATAATTGGGGCAATCGGTCAGGCCAGTCACGTGATATGAATAATGCATGTTTAGCCACGATTTCCACAGTCTGGTCCCGCCCTCAAAAGTAAGAATATCCAAGACGTTAATTATGGAGGACCAAAAGTGGACAACCCATTTTTTTCAAAAATCTGCTAGAACAAAAACAGAATTAATTCCTCTTTCTGAATTTTCATTTTTCTGTTATCAAACATTTGGATTTTTTATTTTCTTGTACACAGGCGGTCGAAAAGTGTACAAACCAAATTTCAGAAAATCAGAATGAGCCTTTACGACCAAACCAAATTTCCGAATTTCTACTGGCAGAAAAATGGAATGAACGTTTGATACCGAACAAAATTTGAATCATTGGAATGTGTTTCCGTGTTCTGGAACTCCTGTATCGGAAGTAGGCTGTAGAATGGATCATAACGTATAGCTGCTTCTGTCTAAGCTGTTAAAGCAAAGTAATTAAGCCTCACGATGCGGTTGTGCGTCTGGGCTGGTCGATTAATTGAGATAGATGTACCAACAGCATGGTTCTGTACTATGGCGTCCATTAATGAACTTTTTCAACATAATAGAGATGTGTTTGATGATCTAAAAGATAAAGTCTACCGTGGCACATCTCATTCTGACATTGCTCTATTTTTGCAACAGCGGTTCCCTAATGTGAGGGACATCTCCTTGAAAAGTGTGCGTCGGTTCATCAAAAGGTATAGGATAAATCAGATTAGTGACCATGATTTGGATAGGATAGTACAACGGTCGATTTTACAGGTTTGTATGTATATTTTATACCTGTAAAATACTGAACAAACAGCAACATAAAAGGCACTGTGCATGTACTTTTCGTTAAATAATAATAATTATTTAGAATAATATTTTTAATGTCGCGACACACATAAATCAAAGATGTATTTATCCTTTTCAAAGTGAACAAAGAAACTGGCAGGAGCAGGATTCCAACCTGCGACCTCCGGGTTACCGTACCGGCGCTCTACCAACTGAGCTATCTTGCCCTATGTTGGCGGTCTCCCAAATTGCCAGTATCTTTGTTCGGGTGGGCGCTAGTCAGAAGTCATAAACCCAGAATGCCGTATAGCCATGGATCACACCAAATTTTACGATACAACCTGTGAAGCGACATTGTGGGGATCACTCAATGAGGATACGACTTTTTAACTTATAATTCGTCAACAATCCACAAGGAATGTATTTATCCTATTAAAGATATATCAAAAAGACACATCGCCCAATTTCTTCCGAATTCGGTAGTAACAAATGAATTAATATTGAATAGCTGGTTTTCTATAAAGCCGATCGATGGAATGTAATCCGTTATTTGAGATATTAAATGAAAATGGGTAAATGATTAGTAACAGTTAGCTACACCTAACAATTGGCCAAAAGTAAACTATTACAGTTTGTAAAACGTAACAAATATAAAACGTCAATGAAAGAATATAACAAGCTCAAAAACCACCTTTAATAGCTATTTTATTATTAATTTGTATTAAAAAAATATTTCAGGTTTTTACCTGTTTCACATTTAAAGCATCACAAAAGTCTAGTTTTCATAATAATATGACAGATCTTGGACGAGTTTACGCGTTTCAAGCAATCGCAATCGCTCATTTGCTGATATTTGTTTGGTTGATTTGACAGGTTGGTCCTCTATACGGGCGGAGAATGATGGTTGGGTACTTAACAGGAATTTGGTGGCTAAAGATTGGCTGGGGCAGAATTTCAAAATCTCTAGAGAGAGTTGATGCAAGAAACTATGGTCTACGGAGAATCGATGCCATTAACAGGACGAATCCGAGGCTTTACTCAGCTTACTATTATGGACACAAACTTCATATCGATCAAAATGAGAAACTAGCCATGTACGGGGTCACGCACGTGTGCGCAAGGGATGGCTATAGCGGCTATAGAATTGTCGGCTTCATCACAATTCCTTGCAAATGCAACTATGCCATCGTTGATCAACTCTTTGGGTAAGGAGATTCATTAAATTTAATTTTGGTATACTTTGTGATTGCTTTTGCTGTTGTTGTAGCTGCTGTTAAAGTTGCTGTTGCTGTCGATGTTGTTGTTGTTGCTGCTGTCGAGGTTATTGCTGCTGCTGTTGACTGTCGTTGCATCATTTTTGTTATTTTGGGGGTTGGGGTTGTGTTTTTGTTTGGTGTTTTATGTTTTATATTAAAAAGAACAGTGTATCTTTATTCCGGTTTGTGTATACCCCCCTCCCCCCGAATAATCAAAACTCTTGTTTTTTCCCAAACCTATCAGGCCATTATTGATTGATCAAGGAGTTTGGACACAGATTCGCGTGGATCAGGGGACTGAATTCGTTCTGACGACTTTCATACAGGATTGCCTGGCTGATTTTCGACCAGAACAGAACTGCCCGCCTTGGGTTGCAACCTCTTCTGTACATGTAAGCAAATACAGCGGATCCTTGGAGCTTAGGTGCTAAATTTCAGACGAGTTAACATTTGCTTTAGAACCATTTCAATGAATACCATATTGTTTACTGATATAATCGTAAAACGTCTATGCAGACATTTTGCCTGTGACACGTCCATTTGTAGGGCCTAATGTATAGGCCAGGACATCTTCAGGTACAACAAAACCAAAAACAGAAAATGCTAAAAACTCACGCGGCCATGACTTCATTCTTTTTTACATTGAGCACACTGAAATTGAAAACAGTAAATTTGAAAGAGATATGCGATAGTTTTATGCTTAACCATTTCCTTTATTACAGAATTTACGAATTAAACGGGAATGGCCAGAGGTAAACCAGAGAATCAACTACCCTTTGAAACGCATAGTTCTTGCCATGCACGAAAGAGGTTTAATACACATGCAAGATAACGTGTAGCGCTTCTGTGTCTCGATGGTCCTTATTATTGTTGCAAAGATTGGTGTACAGCGCTTTGTTATCAGTTGGAACCATCGGAGTTTGGAAGGTACCGTATAAGATGTCTCACCAAACTGTCACTATACATCTTTTCCTTCTCTAAAATGAAAATGGGGAAATGTGTTTGCAACCACATCAAAAGACAGATATAATTCTAAAGATCAAATATTCTATTTGTGTTTCTTACTTCTCACAAAAGTAAAGTATGTGATAAAGTGAGGGTTTTTGTGTGGGGGATCTGCTTACTATGGTGTGTGTTACTTTTCCTGCCATTAGACCACTATAGATCTATATAAAGATCTATAGTTTTATTTCCTATTCACCGTGATTTTATTACCTTTATAGGGCATTGTGTGATTTTCCTTTGAGTTTCTATTTTTCAAAATGGGGTTTTGCAATCGATAACTGTAGACCTAATGAGATTGGTCTCAGAACCCCAAGTCCAACAAAGAAATAGATTAGAGCCCCTATAAGCCCCATTAAGGAGTTGACAAATTTAAGTGATCAATAATTTAAGCCAGGAATGATCATCAAGTTATTTTGTATTCATTTCATTTTCAAGCATCTGTTGGACGACATGGTGCGGTTGGATCACCGGAAGAGTGTATGTGACAGAATTATCGAGTTGCACCGTTAGGACAACTTCACATACTAGCGACAGATGAACTAATTCATCTTTATCAACAAAGAGGGGGACGCATTGATGGTAAAGGTAAAGTTGGATGAGACCCTCTTTCTGATGACTTTCAACTTATGCAAGAGCGTCAACAGCGCCTTGAGCGTGACTTTCCTTCATACGAGGAATGTTTTAGTGCCGCAGTACACGGTAATCCTCGTCCTCTTAAGCGTACCATTCTTTGATGCATCAGAACGACCTTTGAAATTGTAAATACGTTGTAATGATAATTCAGTATTAGGCCGTGTCCGAATTAGCGACTACGGTTTGATTGTCACGTGATTGTGCGTTAAAGAATAGGATTCCCAAAGCAACACCCTTAGCAACGGCCATACCGCGGTCGTAGCCATAAATTCGGATGCGGTCCAATTTATCTGAGTAGCGTAACAGCGTTCATTGCTGTCTAGTTGATGAGATGACCATCTTAAAAAAATACAAACCAGTGTGCTTATATTAACAATCGTATTAAGATAAATCTTCGTGCTTTGTGGGATCCAATTCCTGGCCGTATGGACTCCGGAAAACCTTTTGAACTCTGCAAACTCTGTGATGGTTAATTCTGGGTATTTTATTTGCAGATATTTTAGTTTTTCCTATTAATTTAGATTTTTTATGTATTGGTCCAAGTCAAATAAACACATAGAAAGTTCTAAATAAAACACAGCTTATTAATTGGTGTTTCTCAAAAACAGGACCACAGTTTCACATATACTGGAACAAACAGGCACAGGTATAGATGGCCTACGGTTTTTTTTTTATGTAATTTTTAGGAAAAAATACTCCGTTCAATTGGTTCTTTTTTTACAACAGATGTTTTTCTCGTTATTGTGCAAATCACATTCACGTTAACTATATCAGGACCAGAGGGGAGATCCCCCTATGTGTTTGCGCGAATCCTTCAACGTTGCATTCAATCAGCACCAAACTTCCTGACTCAAAATTTATCGAGAGTCACAATTTTTAAAACAAATGACATCAGGGGTCAGCTGTTTCCATGGCAACCGTTTGTTTGACTTTCCCCTACGTTTTTAAAGTTTTCAAGTTATATTTTAGCCTTTTAAAACAAAATCTCCACCAAGAGAGAATGATGTGTCACGTGATAGTGTTAAAAGCATTACGGAAATCCAAGATGGCTGCCATATTCGCCGGACATCTTGGATTTTGTGTTTTCAGCCAATATTTATGGGGTAAAATTTGTCAAATTTTGTCTCTGTTTCATGGTGTTTCAAAAATTTGTAAATTTTCAGACCAAAAAATACCTTACAGAATTGTCAACCGGGCCCTATCATTGCACCTTGGGCCCCGAAGGCTGGCGGCCATATTGATTTTAAGTAAAAAAATATAAAATACAATTTTCTCAGAACTGGCATAAACTAGCAATCACAGCGCCCCAACGGTGACCAGAGTAACGAAATATAATGCCATGTTATTGAGTATGTCCAAATAAACAAGTTTGCCATATTTTATTGCATTTGGACAAATACGGAAAAATGGGAAAAGTACTTTTTTCACGCAAAATGGGAAAAATATGATTAAAACACGCTCTAGAATTTGATTTTAATTTTTTGTTTTTAATGTGAAGTGGTGGCACAATTAAAGGAATGGTTCACTAAAAAACAAGATGTGTAATATCTTTCTCTAAATTTCAAAGAAGACATCGTTCCCAAAAATATCCAACGAACGCAACTAGACGGTAAAATGCAATTCAGAGTTTCTTTTTTTTTCAATTTAAGGCTGTCTTTATTACTAAGATTTGTGCATAAAAGGTTTATAATCAGTTTGCCGTGAAATATTTATGTGGCTGCACGGACTTCTTTAGAACATGAATATTGTAATTGCGTCCAAATCGTGAGGATAACACTAATATATTGAAGGCTTAGGCCTATTCGGTAAGGTTAATAAACTGTTTAATGTTAAATAATTTAACCCCAGATTCAGTTTACTTGGATAATATACAAGTCTGACATTTTAAACTGGGCAGTCGCTTTACAAGTAAGTCTCGTGTACAACCGTATAACTGACCGAATCCATTCACGGCCTGGTTAATTTGTATGTTTCTTTTACAAAAACACAGAATTTCCGGGTAACAGGTCGTCGAAATAGTTTAACAGTGAAGATTATCCCAAAATATAGGCCATCCATGAGCTAGTGTATGGACGAGCTGACCCCACACATTTATTACAAGCGCTCCCAATAGGCCTACATAGTCTCCAAATAATAGACGGAGCAAACCGGTTACCATTAACGATTCCCACCAATAAACTATGTACTCATTTACAGACCAATTATTATAGTATATAGACCTACATTACAGTAGGGTGATTAAAAACATAATCCTCTTGCCCTCCAATACTTCATAAGTTGACCACTCAATGAATTCTGTCTATTTATTCGTTTCCGTGTCTTGTTTTATTTAATGCTACATTCTTTTTTTTCGTAGTTTGCTTCCTCGTAATAGCCATATTTTCTTAGTTTATTCTTTGAGTTCTTGCATTTGTATTGAACTTGTATGGGATGACGTAAACCCAATCAAGTGTAAGTATAGTATACAGTATACCCTACTATAATAAAAGTAATTTTAAAATACAATACCATAAGATATACAAAATATCAGAATATGAGTAACAAAAAACAAGAGAAGAAAAAACCCTTAAATGTTATTTGTGCACATTTTGTCGAAAACGTTTTACTTGCTTTGTTCTGGCGGCAGTGTGGCCGGATATCCTCTGTGCAACTGGTATTGCAACTGATAAGATATGAGGAATATCGGTGCGACCAAGTGGGGCTGACCATCACTCCGGTCCTGACCATAATAGGACGTATGGGTTATAACTTGCTCTCTGGAATTTACCGTGAATATCTCTGCAGTGTCGGACTGTATATATGCTGCTCACCGGTGAGTGTTCCACTACCACAACTTTTAAGACAAAACGTATGTTTTCATATTTTCAGCCACCACAGACATTATGATCGGTACAAACTGGTACATGTCTGCACACGTAAAACCCATTCGCGCGATTGCACAATAGACTACGAAGGGGACGTGAGTCATTCCCAACAAATCTTGCGTGTTAATTGTTCCATTGCACATGCTGATATGTTCCCATTGCTCTGTGGCATCTTATTTCTGGGTTGATTCTTCACTTTGACGCTAAAAAGTCATTTCTAAAATTCCAATAACCTCAAAACTCATTCTTTAAATACGATTCCATAAAATTGTCTGTTGGCAAATCATTGTCGAATTCGCTTACGCAACACCCCTCCCACACGAATGGGGTTGATCTAACTTGCTCTACAAACAGACCCATTTTTATTTTTATTTTTCCCCGTTTTGTTTGGTAATTTTCAATTAAATTTTTTTTTGTATTTTTTTTTTTGTATTTTTTTTAATGTTCTTTTAAAGATTCCAACAATTCATATGCTGTTCTATCAAGATTTTTAGGTTCACCCATTCACATGTAGTCCTATGGAGATTTCCAGGCTCTCACAATTCATATGTGCTGTCCGGTAGAGATTTCTAAGTCCTATACTGTCTTATAGAGATTCTTAGCATCAGGCTCATGTAAATGAGTCCTATAGAGATTCCTAGGTCCTACGCTGTCTTATAGAGATTCATAGGTTCCTTTTGTTTTTCCTTTAATTATGCTAATGGTCCGTTAAAGATTCTTAGGTTCATCCATATCCCGTCCTATTAAGATTCTTACGTCCTACGCTGTCCTATCAAGATTTTTAGGTTCCTTATGTTTTTTTTTCGGTAGTTAATCAACAGCGGAGTTATAATACGATATTTAATCGTAAGAACGACAATGGGGAAATTTCTAATTCCCCCAACCAAATGTTGGACCATGTTAGAAATGTCTATGTCAAATTGTTTTCTTCCGAAGGTATTAACAATTTTCACTTAAACAAAATCATTAACCAATTTGAAGCAGTTCACTTTGAGGAAGATTTACTTCTGGATATGAATAAAGACATCGGTATAGATGAGCTTTCAGATGCCCTGAAAGATATGTCTAGAGATAAGGCTCCTGGTATGGATGGTTTAACCACGGAATTCTACACCCATTATTGGGATCCAATTAAGCATGATTTTCACGAGGTAGTCAGCTTCTGTAAAACTAATAACGTGCTTCCTCACACTATGAACATGGCTCTTATTAGACTCAGAGGGGAAAGAGAAGATCTTAAAAACTGGAGACCAATTAGTTTGTTAAACGTCGACTACAAAATTATATCAAAAGTCATTACCAAACGCTTATCTCGTCTTATGCCTTGTAGATAGATGAGGCTCAGACTTGCGGAGTAAAAAACAGGAATATTCAGGATAATTTAATGATTATCAGAGATACCATAGACTATGTCAACCACACGAATCAAGGGGCAGCTATTATTAGTCTCGATCAAGAAAAAGCATTTGACAGAATAGAATAGAAATATTTGTACGCTATTCTAGATAAACTCAACATACCTGATTATTTAAGTGATTGGATCAAAATCCTATATTCTGATCCTTTAGTTTCCATTAATGTTAATAATTTTTTCACGGCTCCCTTTAAAGCAACAAGGGGAATAAGACAGGGCTGTCCTCTTTCTCCCCTGCTGTATGCTATATGCGTTGAAGGTTTGGGTAAGTTAATTAAAAATAACGAGTTTCTTAGCGGAATTGTCTTACCTACTAATGAGTGTATTAGGATTATACAACACGCTGATGATACCAGTGTTTGTATTAATGACGACAAAGATTTTAAAGGAAACATGATTTAGGATTTATTTTGCATTATTCCTGCTTAAAACAATAAAGTATTATCTTGACAATGATATTTTGTGTCCAGAGACAATTATTTTCCAGATTAAATATGAGAAAAACATTCTTGAAAATGTTTGTCCAAGCTACTCCGCCCCCTGAGTGGGACCCTCATTAACATAAGTGTGTGACGTAGATCGAGGCACATTACATATTCTGCTGGAGCCGGCCCCACGCACGCGTATGCATTGAGTGTACATTCTTCGTCCAAACGTCTAAGCAAAATATAGTGTTTTTCGGCCATACCGACAAGGTGTGTGGCTGCTGGGTGCAGCAAAACAACGAAGGCTGGAGTATGCCTTCATTTAATTTCAACTGATGCGAAATATCGGAGAATTTGGGCGGCGAAAGTGAAGGTGACAAGAGCGTTATGTAGCGACCACTTGGAGCCGTCGTGTTTCGATACTGGTATTTTCAAATCATGGGATGACCATTAAAAATATGCTCAAGTCCACTGCCATCCCAACAAAGTTCCCAGATGTGAGGAGCCTTCGCTAAAAGGGAGAAAATCAGGGTAAGTTCGATGTTAGTTGTTGCAACTTACGAAATTGCACGTGTAGACCTAGTGTACGTGTGTATACGATGTACATGCGTCATTTACCGGTTCCAGTCGATCCATGAATTTCGGTGCCTCGGTCTACGTCACGAACAGCGCCCTCAATTTGAGTCTCAACAAATTCCAAAATGGGGGGGGGGGGAATTTTTGGGCGGCAAATAATCACACTAAAACTTCACTTGAACCAGTTTGGCTTTTAATTCACATTTAATACATATAAATGAATTTATTCATGAAATAAAATGTGATCCGGCCAATTTGAGAAGCATGTTTCCTTTAAAGTGTTGGACAAAATTTTGTATACTTACAGTGAAGGTTCCGGTTCCAGAATCAACTTTCAGAAAACAACTGGTTTGTGGCTTGGGTCTTGGGAAAATAGAACTGACAACCCAGGTAATTTCCAGTGGAAAAGAGATCGACTCAAAATTCTAGGCATTTATTTTGGCAATTACATTCGCCCAGAAGAAAATTGGGATGAGAAAATTAGCAAAATCAGTCATGTGCTGAAAAGGTGGAAGGGAAGATCCCTTACCATGAAAGGCAGGGCTGTAGCCATTAATTCGGTGGTCGGGAGTACTTTGGCGTACTATGGTAGTATACTTTCCTGCCCTGGTTACTTGATCAAGAAATTAGATCACTCTATTTGGGATTTTTACTGGCAGGGTAAGAAAGATAAAATAGAAAGGAATACCATTCAAGGTCCACCGAAATTGGGTGGTACTGGAGTTATTAACGTTGACTTCAAACTCCAAGCCCTCAGACTAAGATGGTTAAAAAGATTTCACCAAACCAGTGGGAAATGGTGCATTCTATTTGATTTTTGGATAAAAAAGCGAGTGGGGGTAAATTGTTAGATTGGTTCATTGTTAATAATCCCAAACAACTGGATCCTTGTACGCCTCCCTTTTACAGGGATATGTTTTTAGCTTTCAGAAATATGCATGGCAAAGTGGACATCCGCATAAGTTGTATGAACGAGACGCTAGGAATTCCTTTATTTCACAATACCGTTATTACGCAAGGCAAAACAAAGATGGTTTCAAAGATTTTGATTCCACTGGGTATTGTTCATCTTGGACAAATTATGGAAAAAGGCAAGATAATTTCCCCACAAGCTTTAGCCAAACAATGTAATATTAGACCAATTGATGCAGGTAGAATATTAGCTAATTTTAAAAGGAATATAGCCTCGGATTATTTAGAGGAAAACAGAGAAGGTCCGGCTAACCGAATTATTGATTCCATGTATATCTGTTCGAGTGACGACGAAGATTTGCATGTTAGTTAAATCATTGTGAAAGAAATGTATAATAATTTGATTAAAAAAGCGTATGTTCCTCCTAAGGCAGAAATTATGTGGCAAAATAAATTAAAAGTTGTTAAACCCATTAATTGGTTAGAGATTTGGCAAAATTCCAACTGTAAATTATTAGATCACAATGATAAAGATCTTTGGTATAAATTAAGACATAGAATTCTACCCACTAAAGATTTGTTGTTTAAAATGAAGAAAGTTCAAGATGTTAAATGTGGTTTATGTAAAGAAGACACTGAAAGTTTAGAGCACTTGTTTATATATTGTAGAAAAACCCTCTCTTGTTGGATTTTCATTGAGAACAAAATTAAATGTCACACCGCTAACAAATTTTTCTATCTTAATGATTGTAACAGAATATTGGCATATGGAGATGCACTGTCTGATGCTCACTTATTTCTTATTGCTAAATGTCATAACACAATTTGGAAGGTAAGGTGCAAGAATTTAGACGTGGATAAACCGGTTGCCGACGAATATATTTTACATATGTATAAGCAAGTTTTAAAGTTTTCGCTTGTTACGGAAAAAACAAGGTTATCCAACCTAGATTTCATGCAACTCTTTGGCAAAATAATTCCTTTGTAAACAACTACTGCTGTCTTTTTTGCCCTCAAACATTTCTGACTGTAGATTGTTTCAGGATTCGTAAAACTGTTTGCTTAAGATAATTATCTAAGTCCGATGAGAGGAAAGTTTTTGATTTTTGTTTATATTTTTATTTAAAATTATTTTCCTCGACAATTATTGTTTTAATTGTATAAAGATAATCGTTTCTGTTTATTTGCTACAATTTTTTTTGTAAATATCTGTTCTCATTGTAAACATGTGTGGAGATAATAAGAAAAAATGAATTATCTCAGAACCACGCTCATACTGAAATAGTATCAAAATTAGACAACGGAGGAGTTATGTCGACAAAAACTCTTCCAGCAGCATCAGCTCCACGTATACGTACATGCACTAGTGTTTGGCTGTAGCATCAACCAACTCTACACGTGTACGTCACGGGGTCACGTACATACATTTACATACATAATGAGCTTTCGCGAAACAGGATGAATGGTTCAGAATAACAACCCTTTTTAAAAATAGAAACATCCCTCTCGTCTGCAAACTAATCTCCATCAGTTAAAAGAGTATTTAAACTGTCGGAAAAGTCCAAAAAGTCAAAATTGTAATCGGCGTTTTAGTTGCTCTTTAAGTACAGATTTAACTATAGCCTATGCAGATGGACCGATTTTGAAGGTCTTTGTTTGTATTATGGGAAGATGTCTGTTTATTTAAGTTTGAATATTTTATGATAAAAGCGGTTGTCTCTGATTTTCATAAACAAAAATACTATTCTCTGAAATTATCATTGAAAGTTTCTCCCGGTCAATCTCGGTTCTTTTATTTCATATGGAAGTCAGTTGTATCGCTCATCACACATGACAAAAACTCTGTTTTAGGTTACAAGTATAATTAATGTTCTTTTGTTTGAATGTTCTTTTGAAGTTGTATGAAGGGGAATTTGTTTAAAATTTTCATGTAAGGAAATAACCTATCACGAAGTACAATTTAAAGTGAAAATGAAAAAGACACACAGAGGCATGTCACTTTTAAGCAGGCCTACTGTTCGGCAAGTTACTTGTACTTACCGTAGCTGACCCCTGCTGAAATCTCACTCTTTATAAAGGGTTCATATAAGTTCCATGGCGTGGTTTTCAAGTCTGCTTAGGTTAATTACAATGAAGCAATGATGTCGACATGCCATATTATTTATTACTATACAAACTTTGATATTTTGTTTTTGTTTCCAATTGTAAATGCATATTCACCATTATATCGATATTTTTGTCGTAGTTTTGCGCAACTTTGCTTTTGTTGCAATAAATTGTTGTAGTTGAGCCTTATCTAACATTTTAGTGTGTTAAGTTATTTTTGAAGAAAACTACAAATTAAATATTAAAATATAATTTTCTCCACTTCACATTAAAAACAAAAAATTAAAATCAAATTCTAGAGCGTGTTTTAATCATATTTTTCCCATTTTGGGTGAAAAAAGTACTTTTCCCATTTTTCCGTATTTGTCCAAATGCAATAAAATATGGCAAACTTGTTTATTTGGACATACTCAATAACATGGCATTATATTTCGTTACTCTGGTCACCGTTGGGGCGCTGTGATTGCTAGTTTATGCCAGTTCTGAGAAAATTGTATTTTATATTTTTTTACTTAAAATCAATATGGCCGCCAGCCTTCGGGGCCCAAGGTGCAATGATAGGGCCCGGTTGACAATTCTGTAAGGTATTTTTTGGTCTGAAAATTTACAAATTTTTGAAACACCATGAAACAGAGACAAAATTTGACAAATTTTACCCCATAAATATTGGCTGAAAACACAAAATCCAAGATGTCCGGCGAATATGGCAGCCATCTTGGATTTCCGTAATGCTTTTAACACTATCACGTGACACATCATTCTCTCTTGGTGGAGATTTTGTTTTAAAAGGCTAAAATATAACTTGAAAACTTTAAAAACGTGGGGGAAAGTCAAACAAACGGTTGCCATGGAAACAGCTGACCCCTGATGTAATTTGTTTAAAAAATTGTGA
Organism: Hippasteria phrygiana; assembly: GCA_037893225.1. Classification (NCBI taxonomy): domain Eukaryota; kingdom Metazoa; phylum Echinodermata; class Asteroidea; order Valvatida; family Goniasteridae; genus Hippasteria; species Hippasteria phrygiana. Next base: position 394,021 of record JAZGUH010000583.1, on the reverse strand, counting down.
CTCTCGATAAATTTTGAGTCAGGAAGTTTTGTGCTGATTGAATGCAACGTTGAAGGATTCGCGCAAACACATAGGGGGATCTCCCCTCTGGTCCTGATATAGTTAACGTGAATGTGATTTGCACAATAACGAGAAAAACATCTGTTGTAAAAAAAAAACCAATTGAACGGAGTATTTTTTCCTAAAAATTACATAAAAAAAAAACCGTAGGCCATCTATACCTGTGCCTGTTTGTTCCAGTATATGTGAAACTGTGGTCCTGTTTTTGAGAAACACCAATTAATAAGCTGTGTTTTATTTAGAACTTTCTATGTGTTTATTTGACTTGGACCAATACATAAGAAACAGAGAATTGGGTAAGTTTCTCTGACATTTAAGGCATACTACATCAGATCAGAGGGAATTCTTTTTAGTAGGCGTATACAACTGGTAGGATATTGATTTAAAGTTAGTAAAAATAACAGTACGCTGTAATTGAAATTGAATGTCTTTATTAACAATAATGTCGTCAATTTTAAGGCCATACTTGCATCCCTCATACCGTACATAAACTAACTGTACATAAACTAATTAACTGTTGTATTATACTTTTTAAAAAATCTAAATTAATAGGAAAAACTAAAATATCTGCAAATAAAACACCCAGAATTAACCATCACAGAGTTTGCAGAGTTCAAAAGGTTTTCCGGAGTCCATACGGCCAGGAATTGGATCCCACAAAGCACGAAGATTTATCTTAATACGATTGTTAATATAATCACACTGGTTTGTATTTTTTTAAGATGGTCATCTCATCAACTTAGACAGCAATGAACGCTGTTACGCTACTCAGATAAATTAGACCGCATCCGAATTTATGGCTACGACCGCGGTATGGCCGTTGCTAAGGGTGTTGCTTTGGGAATCCTATTCTTTAACGCACAATCACGTGACAATCAAACCGTAGTCGCTAATTCGGACACGGCCTAATACTGAATTATCGTTACAACGTATTTACAATGTCAAAGGTCGTTCTGATGCATCAAAGAATGGTACGCTCAAGAGGACGAGGATCACCGTGTACTGCGGCACTAAAACATTCCTCGTATGAAGGAAAGTCACGCTCAAGGCGCTGTTGACGCTCTTGCACAAGTTGAAAGTTGGGTCCCATCCAACTTTACCTTTGCTCTCAATGCGTCCCCCTCTTTGTTGATAAAGATGAATTAGTTCATCTGTCGCTAGTATGTGAAGTTGTCCTAACGGTGCAACTCGATAATTCTGTCACATACACTCTTCCGGTGATCCAACCGCACCATGTCGTCCAACAGATGCTTGAAAATGAAATGAATAAAAAATAACTTGATGATCATTCCTGGCTTAAATTATTGATCACTTAAATTTGTCAACTCCTTAATGGGGCTTATAGGTCCTCTAATCAATTTCTTTGTTGGACTTGGGGTTCTGAGACCAATCTCATTAGGTCTACAGTTATCGATTGCAAAACCCCATTTTGAAAAATAAGAACTCAAAGGAAAATCACACAATGCCCTATAAAGGTCATAAAATCACGGTGAATAGGAAATAAAACTATAGATCTTTATATAGATCTATAGTGGTCTAATGGTAGGAAAATTAACACACACTATAGTAAGCAGATCCCCCACACAAAAACCCTCACTTTATCACATACTTTACTTTTGTGAGAAGTAAGAAACACAAATAGAATATTTGATCTTTAGAATTATATCTGTCTTTTGATGTGGTTGCAAACACATTTCCCCATTTTCATTTTAGAGAAGGAAAAGATGTATAGTGACAGTTTGGTGAGACATCTTATACGGTACCTTCCAAACTCCGATGGTTCCAACTGATAACAAAGCGCTGTACACCAATCTTTGCAACATTAATAAGGACCATCGAGACACAGAAGCGCTACACGTTATCTTGCATGTGTATTAAACCTCTTTCGTGCATGGCAAGAACTATGCGTTTCAAAGGGTAGTTGATTCTCTGGTTTACCTCTGGCCATTCCCGTTTAATTCGTAAATTCTGTAATAAAGGAAATGGTTAAGCATAAAACTATCGCATATCTCTTTCAAATTTACTGTTTTCAATTTCAGTGTGCTCAATGTAAAAAAGAATGAAGTCATGGCCGCGTGAGTTTTTAGCATTTTCTGTTTTTGGTTTTGTTGTACCTGGAGATGTCCTGGCCTATACATGTAGTAGGCCCTACAAATGGACGTGTCACAGGCAAAATGTCTGCATAGACGTTTTACGATTATATCAGTAAACAATATGGTATTCATTGAAATGGTTCTAAAGCAAATGTTAACTCGTCTGAAATTTAGCACCTAAGCTCCAAGGATCCGCTGTATTTGCTTACATGTACAGAAGAGGTTGCAACCCAGGGCGGGCAGTTCTGTTCTGGTCGAAAATCAGCCAGGCAATCCTGTATGAAAGTCGTCAGAACGAATTCAGTCCCCTGATCCACGCGAATCTGTGTCCAAACTCCTTGATCAATCAATAATGGCCTGATAGGTTGGGGAAAGACAAGAGTTGTGATTATTCGGGGGAGGGGGTATACACAAACCGGTATAAAGATACACTGTTCTTTTTAATATAAAACATAAAAACACCAAACAAAAACACAACCCCAACCCCCAAAATAACAATAATGATGCAACGACAGTCAACAGCAGCAGCAATAACCTCGACAGCAGCAACAACAACAACATCGACAGCAACAGCAACTTTAACAGCAGCTACAACAACAGCAAAAGCAATCACAAAGTATACCAAAATTAAATTTAATGAATCTCCTTACCCAAAGAGTTGATTAACGATGGCATAGTTGCATTTGCAAGGAATTGTGATGAAGCCGACAATTCTATAGCCGCTATAGCCATCCCTTGCGCACACGTGCGTGACCCCGTACATGGCTAGTTTCTCATTTTGATCGATATGAAGTTTGTGTCCATAATAGTAAGCTGAGTAAAGCCTCGGATTCGTCCTGTTAATGGCATCGATTCTCCGTAGACCATAGTTTCTTGCATCAACTCTCTCTAGAGATTTTGAAATTCTGCCCCAGCCAATCTTTAGCCACCAAATTCCTGTTAAGTACCCAACCATCATTCTCCGCCCGTATAGAGGACCAACCTGTCAAATCAACCAAACAAATAACAGCAAATGAGCGATTGCGATTGCTTGAAACGCGTAAACTCGTCCAAGATCTGTCATATTATTATGAACACTAGACTTTTGTGATGCTTTATTTGTGAAACAGGTAAAACCTGAAATATTTTTTAAATACAAATTAATAATAAAATAGCTATTAAAGGTGGTTTTTAGGCTTGTTATATTCTTTCATTGACGTTTTATATTTGTTACGTTTTACAAACTGTATTATTTTACTTTTGGCCAATTTAGGTGTAGCTAACTGTTACTAATCATTTACCCATTTTCATTTAATATCTCAAAAAGCGGATTACATTCCATCGATCGGCTTTATAGAAAACCAGCTATTCAATATTAATTCATTTGTTACTACCGAATTCGGAAGAAATTGGGCGATGTGTCTTTTTGATATATCTTTAATAGGATAAATACATTCCTTGACGATTCCTTGGATTGTTGACGAATTATAAGTTAAAAAGTCGTATCCTCATTGAGTGATCCCCACAATGTCGCTTCCCAGGTTGTATCGTAAAATTGGGTGTGATCCCTGGCTATACGGCATTCTGGGTTTATGACTTCTGACTAGCGCCCACCCGAACAAAGATACTGGCAATTTGGGAGACCGCCAACATAGGGCAAGATAGCTCAGTTAGTAGAGCGCCGATACGGTAACCCGGAGGTCGCAGGTTCGAATCCCGCTCCTGCCAGTTTCTTAGTTCACTTTGAAAAGGATAAATACATCTTTGATTTATGTGTGTCGCGACATTAAAAAGAAAATATTTTTCTAAACAATTATTATTATTATTATTATTATTATTATTATTTAACAAAAAGTACATGCACAGTGCTTTTTATGTTGCTGTTTGTTCAGTATTTTACAGGTATAAAATATACATACGAACTTACCTGTAAAATCGACCGTTGTACTATCCTATCCAAATCATGGTCACTAATCTGATTTATCCTATACCTTTTGATGAACCGACGCACACTTTTCAAGGAGATTCCCCTCACATTAGGGAACCGCTGTTGCAAAAATAGAGCAATGTCAGAATGAGATGTGCCACGGTAAACTTTATCTTTTAGATCATCAAACACATCTCTATTATGTTGAAAAAGTTTATCAATGGACGCCATAGTACGGAAACATGCTGTTGGTACATCTATCTCAATCAATCGACCAGCCAAGACGCACAACCGCATCGTGAGGCGTAATTACTTTGCTTTAACAGCTCAGACAAAAGCAGCTAAATTTTGTTCGGTATCAAACGTTCATTCAATTTTTCTGCCAGTAGAAATTCGGAAATTTGGTTTGGTCGTAAAGGCTCATTCTGATTTTCTGAAATTTGGTTTGTACACTTTTCGACCGCCTGTGTAGGCCTACAAGAAAATAAAAAATCCAAATGTTTGATAACAGAAAAATGAAAATTCAGAAAGAGGAATTCATTTCAACCTTAATTCTGTTTTTGTTCTAGCAGATTTAAACAAAAAAATGGGTTGTCCACTTTTGGTCCTCCATAATTAACGTCTTGGATATTCTTACTTTTGAGGGCGGGACCAGACTGTGGAAATCGTGGCTAAACATGCATTATTCATATCACGTGACTGGCCTGACCGATTGCCCCAATTATGCAACATGCGCCTGCGGTCGACGCGACGTGTAATATAATACCGTTTGAAAAAACGTGGATGTGTGTAACGGCACTTGTACAATGTATATCCACATGAACTCTGTGGATATACATACAATACATGTATCATGGAGGTAGCATGTATAGTGTACGTCAGTGGCGGATCTACCGGGGGGGGTTTTGGGGGTTTAAACCCCCCCCCCCCCCCCCCCCTTGGGCTGAAAAAAAAAAAAATAAATTCGGCACGCTGGGGTGTGTAGGCCAATCACCACAGGTAACCCCCCCCCCCCCCCCCCCCCCCTTAGTTAAAACCTAGATCCGCCCCTGTACGTACGTACTTGAACTTCAAATTTTGAATAACTTGGAGTTTCTGATCTTTCTTGCTACGTCCCAGATAATGACAATTTACCTGCAGGTGATGTGCACTTTACTCTGGGATGTTAATTAGCCAATTTGAATGAATAAATAAATGCAGATTAGTCCAATTTGTAAATTATTTTTTTGTATCAAAGATGGATTTTTGCCAGTCTTGTTAAATTACATGTACAAACATGTATATTATGGTGTGGTGCCTTTTTTGCAGCCAGCCATGGCCAGGCCCAGTATTGTTGTGGATATTTCAGTCCAGTTCCATGCACAATAAATTAGTTGTTACCAGCAGCACGGTCTCTGGTCAACCTTTCACTGAAAAACGCTTTTACTCACTTTGTCTTTAAGGTGGAGCTTAAATTCATCATTGTCTTTATTACTCATATTATTTCTCCCAATAAAAAAATCCTCCACTAAATATATTACATTCCTACATGTACACGTGTAGTAATCCATGTATACATGTACTAATATTTAAAAAAATTGAACATGAAGAAGAGAAGTCTGAAATAGAAAGCCCAGCTAACAACCACTCAAATGCGGTGGATATAAAATCAAAGTAGATGGTTAACTTCACTCATTTATTTTAATTTTTGAGGTAAACATAATTTTTCACTGGATAAAAGTTATTTCTGTAAAGAGTTTAAACCATTATTGCAAAGTTACATTTATGTTAATATATACTTTGTTACAGCTTTTTTCATGAATTTTCAATTTCCATCCTGAAAAATTGAATTGGCAGATGTCCTGGTCATTTAATACTGTAAACAAAATATATATTTTTTAAACTGCTGCAATATACATGTATATGTACACTGTACGTTTTATTGAATTCATTTAATAAAATTTAACGCTCCTCCTTCCCTCACGAAGAATGGACAGAGAGGGCACTCTTTACATTACCGGGCACGTCTGCAATCTCCGGGGTAAAATGAGGGCGTGTAAAGTCACACTCCGCGTGCCACTACCGTACACTGAGGACTGCTTTTAGAAAGCGAAATATTTCACTGGCCGTCATTACTTGCACGAAGTGTCCAATTTTAACGTTATTGCAAATCGAGGACCTCGATTTGCAACGCGTCCTCGAAGCGTGGCTTCCCAGTCACATAAACGAGCTTACTCGGCCACTCACGCGTATACCTGAAAACACATACCAGAAAAACGCACACCAATAAACACACACACACCAAAAAAATAAATAAAAAGATACACAAAAAAAACAAAAACAAAACAAAACAAAAAACACACCAAAAGAACACACACCAAAAGAACACGCAGAAAAACACACACCAGAAAAAAAACCACACCAAAAAATAAACAGACCAAAAAAACACACCAAAAAAACACACACAACCAAAAAAACACACACAACCCCCAAAACCCAAAGACCCCAAACCCCAAAACCCAAAAAGAAAAAAACCAAAGACCAAAAAACCAAGAAACAAAAAAGAAAACCAAACAAAAACAAACAAACAAACAAACAAACAAAAAAACAACCAAAAAACAAGAAAAAAACAATCAAAAAAAACAAAAAAAAACAGTCGTACTTTCCCAATACTTCCGAGCACAATGCTTTGTGTTTTCTATTGTTCCTTTAATATAACCTAAACCCATAGACTAAGCACGTACTTGTACTTGCGAGGACCGATTTCAACTAAAGACTTGACTTGCGAGGACTGATAGGTTTCTTTGTATTTTCTTTCTCCTCTTGTTATCAAAAGTATATACAGAACCTGTACACAAACACAAACAAAAACCAAAACACAAATACAAAAACCAAAACACACATCCGTACGTCGGGAACCGGGCGTTCTTGAGATTTCCGGAGTTAAATTTTAGCACGATATTTCTCTTTTGATTCTGCTAGTTTTAACATTTTTCAAATGATATGGTAGAAACAATTTTGCAAAGGCCATTTCTGTGGGTGCATTTCATTACCCCTCGCTGAATAAAACGAAATTGAAATACTAGCAATTTTACATATTAATTTTCCTATTCGAGGTCTCCGGATGCGCGCCACTTTCAGGTTGCAGACCACGTTCCAGTAAATCGGTCGAAAATTGCCTACGCCGGGCAAATCACGATTTGCGAGCCTTTAAATTCTCGGCTACTAGAGCATTTTGTGGGCCGTGAACTTGAGGGTTTGTAAAAGAAAAGGCTAGAACCCGTGCATGAGACTGTCAGCTTGTATTACTGTGACATTGGGATGAAATTGGGCCCTAAAAGTGCTATATTTTGCAGTGGAGCGTGGGCATCATCTTTCAAGCTAGCAATGGGCTAGAGAAAGAAACATCTTTGGATGGAAATTTCTGCCAAAAGTTATCGGTTAATCCCCACTAAACAGAAACTGAAAAATGATGACATAAACTTTAATTTGATGTGTGTCTCAAACACCTTGGAGAGTTGTAAATATTTTTCCTGAATTTCGGAAGTTGGCGTATGTATCAATGGAAATATATTTATTGGTGTGCAACCTTCAGGCTCAAAACAGAACAAAAATGGCGGCGAACATGTCAGGAATGACACACTTCCGTACTGTGGTCGGCCATCTTGACTTTGTTGCATTCGACTGTTGCAGCAATTACGTTCGACGTTTAGAGCAACTATACCGTGCTCTTGCCGTGCTCTTGCCGCGCCCATTTTTAAGTTGGGCACGGCAGTAGCACGGCGTTTAGAGCGGGCCTAATTGACATTATATAGTAAATTATAAGTTCATTTTGAAACAGAAACAGGTACCTGGCACTAATATGTTTCATTGTGTGATTTACGTCATACGCGCCATACGAGCATTTCATTGCAGTGTTACGCATTGACCGTACAATGTACATGGCTGTAAGCATAAGTATTTTTTTCATCAAATATCAAATGACAACCATCTATTTAGGTGTAGTATAAAACTACACCTCGTTAAATGGCACAGTTAATCTTTCACCTCATGAAAATATTCCTTCCATTGCACTCAAACATTCATTATTTGTGTTGTCTCATACCTATCACTGTATAAACGGGTTCTGTCTGCTCATAATATTTTTCCAATAGCTTTGTCATGAAACCATGGTAGTAAAGGAGAAGGAACATTGGACGAATGTGATTGGTGGATAAACCACGCATCCTCAGACGAAGAGACAGGGAACAGAAACACTCGTGTAGGGCCCACTTTCCGTTTGGGATTGTGATAACAACACTGCAAGCAATATCTTCGGTCCTACCGGGAAGATGGACGTGTAGGCTTTTGTTGCCGAATACAAACTTACTGTTTTTGGTCGACCCGGATGATTAAGTATGGCTTAACGGTGTGAAAGTGTTGCAAGATCAATAGGTTTCTTCAAACGCACCAAAATCGCAATGAAGGGCAACGCAAAAACCGTTGCTTTCTGCATTTTCGTGGCATCTTTTCAGACGCATTTTCCAGTCACGTTGGCCTGTATGGCTTGTCCTTTGTCTTGGGCAAGTTTCGGGAACCACTGCTACCTGGTGGTGACTGAGCCTAAGACCTTCGATGAAGCCGAGGCCCACTGCCAGGGATTATCACGCCTTGACAGACCGTCTCATCTGACGTCCATCAAAAGCCAAGAGGAGCAGGACTTCCTCATCGAGTTGATCGAAGCGACGTACGGTCAACACGAAAAAGTTTGGTTTGGTTACCGCCTGGATCGAGCTTCAAAATCCTTCTACTTGGTCGACGGCAGCCAGCATGGGCCCGGGTACTACACCAACTGGAACAATGGTGAACCCAGTCACGGAGGTGGTATAGAAGATTGCGGTGTAATATCCGATAATGTCTTGTGGAATGATATAACCTGCAGCTCAGTCAGAGGTTTCGTATGTAAGATACCGGACAGGATTTCCGCTAAACTGTAAATTTGTACATCTTGGTGGCACACCCAGTCGTGCATCACACAACGTCCGAGGACAAGGCTTTGTTTTCTCTATTGTCCCTTTACTGTAACATTCTCCCATAGACTAAGCACATATTTTGACGTCGGAGGACCGATTTTAACAAAAGACCGACTCCCGAGGACAAGAAAGATTCCTTTGTATTTTCTGTATCCCTGTGTCCTCAGTAGTAATACTATGCAAGAGCACAGGACTGCGACCAAGTACACCACGATGGGACCACACGGATTGCGGTATTGCCAAGGGGTTCACATGCAAGGTACCAGATTTTCGGCTACACTTTGACGCTAGTTATAACTATTCGGCAGAAAGATGGTTGGAATGTGAGCATTCACCACTATATACACCGAAGCACAATAGCTACATTAGTCTTAATTGTAGGTTAGGGCGACACATAATGCGACACAAGAGTGGGTTAGGGCGACACATAACTGTCGCCCTTTTCAAAATGTCGCCCTTTTTAGTAAGGGAAATCGGAAAAGTGTTATAATAGGGCGACACCTATAGTGTCGCCCTATTGAGGTTATTATTAGAAGGGTCGCCCGTTTATTTCATAAATTATTACTATTATTATTATTATTATTTATTTATTTATTTATTTTTTTTATATTTTTTTTTTTATTTTTTTTATATTTTTTTTTTCACATTGGAGCCGAGTTGCTCCTTTTATTTCACGTTTCTTCACGAAAACAGATATTTACAGCAAAACAGAAATGAAAATTATATACATACTAAAAGGTAAGTACATTAAAAGGAAAATACTAATTTGCCATCGTACACTTTACATAAAGCATTATTTTTACAAAAAATTGTGATAAATTCGTACTCCGACAATCTTTGCTTCTCTAATTTCAGTGAATGTTTCAAACTGCCTTTATAACTTGTAATAAGGAGAATATCATCTTTTTTAACCCTTTCACTCAAAACCATACATCTAGTATTCCAAATAGTGTTTAACAGTTTAGCAATTAAGTACATGGGTATATCAGTTAGTTTTTTCCCGTATCCAAGAATTTTGTTACTATCATTTAGGTAGAAAAATCTGTTCTCTGTATAAGTACGCAAAATACTTTCGATAAATATCCATACTGGCCAAGTTTTAATACAAAATAAAAACAGATGTTCTAAGGTTTCTTCAGCATGCTCGCAAAGACAACAAGTTTTGTTACGGACTTTGCCCATCTTAAAAAGAACGTTCAAAGTTGGAAGAATTCTGTGTTTAATTCGATACCACAAATCTCTGTCTCTATGATCTAAAATGTTCCGTGTACCATTCAACCATATTTCCTCCCAATCCAGAGTACTGCAAATATTTAATTTATTCGGCCATACACCTTCTGCTTTGCTAGGGAGAAAGGCGTTTTCAACTAGTTTACTGTATACATCTTTGGCAGTAATTTTGGAAAGTGGGACAGGATCGTCTTTGCATAATTTAACATTTATAAAATTCACAATGTGATTAGCCGGTCCTTCTCTGTCTTCGTTAAGAAATCTAGTAGCAATATGTTTTCTTAAACCTTCACGGATTCTGCCAGCATTAATAAACATGATATTACATCTATGGGCTAACTTTTGATAAGTACAGAGCTCATTGTTATCCATAACATGTTCAAGGGTAAACATCCCGAAATCCTTTAGAATTACGGTGTTCATACTCTTGTTACCATCAGTAATAACAGTGTTTTTCCACAAGGGAATGTTTCTAGCTTCATTACAGCAACTGACTTGAACATCGATTTTTCCATTCAGGTTTTTGAAAAGCTGAATTAATTCTCTGTAGAAAATCGGAGTACTTGGGTGGACGGAATTGTCATTATTGAAAACATACCACCCGAGATTATTTCCACTGCCAGCCTTTTTAATCCAAAAATCAAAACCCTTAGTCCATGTACTGTTGCTGGAGGGATTATATCTCTGTAACCACTTGATTTTCAAAGAATTAATTTTAGATTTAATATCTATAACCCCAAGCCCTCCCAATCTGGAAGGCCCCCTGACAGTGACCCTTTTTAATCTATCGCCTTTACCGGACCAAAAGAAATCCCAAATGCTGTCATTAAACTCTTTGATGACATGATCGGGACACGGTAGGATGGACCCATAATAAGCCAAAATGCTGCCGACAAGACTATTAATAACAATCGTTTTACCTTTCAAAGTAAGAGATCTTCCTTTCCATCGATTCAGAATGTATCTAATCTTACAGACTTGACTGTTCCAATTATCATCAGGATTAACACTGTTGCCAAAAAAGATGCCAAGGATTTTCAATTTGTCATTTTGCCACTGCAAATTGAGCGGGGTATCATTTCTGTTTTTCCAGGCTCCCAGCCAAAGGCCGGTAGTTTTGTGAAAATTTACTTTTGAACCCGAACCTTGGCTATATGTGTATATATTGCGTTCGAGGGCATCAAACTCATCATTACCAGTGATAAAACAGCTCGTGTCGTCAGCATGTTGGATTACTTTGATCCTATCTGAAATAATCTTAACACCCTTAATATAATCATTTTTCCTAATTAAACTACTCAAACCTTCCGCACACAAGGCATAAAGCAGAGGTGAGAGCGGACATCCTTGGCGGATACCACGCTCCGCCCGAAGGGGTTCAGTATAGTAATTATTAACATTAATAGAAATCAGAGGGTTTTGATACATAATTCTGGTCCACTCGATAATTTGACCAGGAATCCCCATTTTATGCATAATGGCATACATGTATTTCCACTCAATACGGTCAAAAGCTTTCTCTTGATCTAAGCTTATCAGAGCTGCACCTATGTCGTTTATGTTAATGTAATCAATGGTGTCTCTAATGATCGTAAGGTTCTCAAGAATACTTCTACCTTTGACTCCACACGTTTGTGTTTCGTTAACAACAAAGGGCATGATCTTAGATAACCTCTGTGTGAGAACTTTAGAGATAATCTTGTAATCAATATTCAACAAACTTATGGGTCTCCAGTTTTTTAAATCACTTCTCTCCCCTCGGTTTTTATATATAAGTCGAACTAAGGCTAAATTCATGGACTTTGGTAATCTGCCACTGGCCTTACAAAAATTGACAACCTGGAGAAAATCATCTTTGAGAACATTCCAAAAACTTAAATAAAACTCGACCGTTAGAGAATCTGAACCGGGTGCTTTATCACGGGCCATTTCCTGGATAGCGTTAAGGAGGTCGTGAGCATTGATAGCTCTGTTAGTCTCTTCAACCAGATCATCATCAAAGTAAACTGTATTGATTGTACGCAAAATCTGATTCAGGTGATGATTGTTAATACCTTCAGAGGAAAACAATTTACCATAAAATTCATTCACATAATTAATCATATCCTTAATCTCGGTTAAAATTTCACCTCGGTCATTTTTGAGACTGTCGATCGAATTAGTTTTCTGTTGTTGTTTGACTGCGGAGAAAAAGTATTTACTAGGTTTTTCACCATGCACTTTCTGTTTTATGTGGAGTTGTAATTTCATTTTTTCCCATTCTCTATGCTCATGAGCTTTAATTAATCTTTCTAATTCAAGATATCTGGTTTTGTCGACAGTTGCCTGGGAATTAAGTAAAATATCTAAGTTCTTTTGGAGGTCCCTTTTTTCCTTTTTCTCCTGGTAATTCTTGTGGCTGCTATAATCTTTAAGGATTTCCTTCAACCTGTTCTTGCCAATATCCCACCAATCGAGAATATCAACATAATCATTCTTTTTAGATTTCCAATATCTCCAAAAAATTTCAATTCTTGTTTTGCATTCGTTATCTTTAAAAACGGCATTGTCGCAAATCCATCTACCTGGTCCTAACTGTATGGTTCTATTTCCCAATCTCATTGTGATAATTCTGTGATCCGATAAAACTGTAGTATTGACCGAAAACTCCTTTACTTGCGACATGACGATGTCGGAAACAAAAACATAATCGATAAGACTAGTTTTGTTTAATCCTTTGTGATACAGAGTGGGGCTAGTGTTACCAAGTGTCTCACCTACATCAAACAGACCATTGTTATCGATGATATTTTTAAGAATTTTGGAACTTGGATCATGAGAATTGGACATTTGACAATTAAAATCGCCTGCTATAACACAGTCGTCAAGATCATTTTGAAAAAGGAATTGTTGAAACTTTATTAAAAAAGACTTTCGGTCAACCATGCTATTAGGACCATAAATCGAAATCAAAGAAAACACTTGGTCATCAACAGTTATATCACCTTTAACCCAACGGCCATCAACATCCTGACGAGGATTGCTCAAATGAATACCACTCTTATAGGAAGTGAAAATGGCGACTCCTTTGCTATTACGGGAGCCATGGCTGAAAAAACAGCTGCCACCCCACTCCTTAGTCCACAATTTTTCATCAGAGTTGACGCTGTGGGTTTCTTGTAAAAAGGCAATATCAACTTTTCTGCGTGTAAGGTAAGTAAAAACCATATCTCTTTTTGTATCATTACGGAGTCCATTAACATTTAGAGTGACAATCGTTATCATAACCAGAATTGAAATTTGGGTTTTATACATCACGAGTTGTTAAATAAACAGATTAGTTACCAGTCCCCAGATTCTTTCCTCGTCCTCTCCCTCTAGGTGATTGCGTGGCTGATGAAGATTGCGAGTCTCTAGTCTGCTGAGCTATTGCCCCAGTTCCTCTTTTTCTTCTGAATCTTTGAACTCCTTTCCTGTAGTACGGAACATATTCGGCTTCATCCCCGCTTTTATCCATTTCGGATCCAGACTCGCCATCGTTTTCTTGGACGCTCTTCTCTATCTCCTCTCTGTCGGGTGGCTCATGGAGTTTTCGTTTCCTTCCTTCGTTTACATGTTCGTCCCAGAAACCCCCCTGTGATTTTTTGTTCGCTTTTGACTGTTCGCCCTTGCTTGTTTCAGTTTTGTCCTCCGTCCTCTGGGAAAGCTGTTCCTTTGTGCCGTGTGCGTTTCTGTCCTTCTCGATGTTTGCTGAATTTGTTGGCTGTTCCCGTTTTTCGTCCTGGTCTTCACGCCGGGTTTCTCCCGGTTCTCCATTGTTGACACCCCCTTGTTTTCCTGGTGTTTCGTCTCTGGATACCCTCTCCCCTCTGTTCCCCTTTCTGCCCTTGGTGACCGTCTTGCTTCTCGTGTTTTCGACATTAGTAGCTGCATCCCCCGACTTCTCTTGTAGTACTGTCGTTTGTTGCTCTTCGCTCGCTTGTAAACGGCTTGTAGACGGTTTCTCACTCTCTTGATCTTGTTCCTCTTGCTGTTTGCCCTCCTGTTGTTTCTGCTGCAGTTTCGATAGTTTTTGTTGTTGCTGCTGTCCAAGCTGCAGTTTCCTCGTTAGATTCTGCCTGTCCCTCTGTACTCGTTCTGCCCAAGATAGCCCAGGGGGTTCGTGTTCGTCTTCGTCTTCGTCATCGTAATCTTCTTCTGCTTCTTCTTCTTCTTCTTGCTTCTTGTCAGTATCCAAATCTGTATCTGTGCTGAGGTCATCATCGATTGCATGGTCGCTACCATCGGTGTCCTGTGTCAATCCGTCTTCTTTCCTTAGTCTGTTCCATGTGGAGGGTGCGTCATGGTGGTCTGCGCGGTGATTGCTGTCTCCACATATGAAACACCGTCCTTTAGATTGACAATCCCGGGCTAAGTGGCCTGGTTGCTGGCAGAGGCGACACGTTTTTTGTTGTCCTTTGTGGCGCACTGAAAGGTTGAATGAGCCTATTCTGATGAAGCTGGGAATGGGTTTCTTTATGTTTCTTATTAGAATACTCCGCACACCATTCTCTACCTCACGGTCGAAAGCGTGGAATTGGCGTCTGATGTTGACGACCGTTCCATATTCCATCAGGGCGTTCTGAACAACTGCATCTGTCATCTCGTATGGCGCTTTGACATAGGCTACTACTGAATTCAAGATGTTCGCTCTTTCGCATTGAATCAGCATTCCACTTATTCTTAAACCGTGTGCCGCTATTGCGTCACAGTTCTTTTCATTGACTAAGGTTATATTGTACCATCCACTGTCTAGCTGGGCGATGCATTTCGTGGCTTTTGTTGTCGTTAGTTCTTTAGCTACGGCTTGGTAGACTTCCTCTGGGGTAATGTCAATGGCATTTGTGAAGAACTTTACTGTGTTCGGCCTTTGTAACCCTCTGGCTTGTGGGGCGTGGGAACCCATGGTCCAAAATGGCGTCGGTAGCCCCGAGGAGCCCCGAAAACCAAATCAGAGGGACCCACAAAACTAGCTCTTGCGTTGACAAAGTTCAGTCAAAATATCACGAAAATGTTCTACAGTCTCTTATAAGGCAACTGTTTAATTTAAATCACGAAATCTCACCCTCTATCCGGCGAAATTTACGAACCTTTACAGAGCTGTTGGTAGTACGTTGCGTCCCCGAAGATCGCTATTATTATTATTATTATTATTATTATTAATATTATTCTATTTCTCTCCACAATAACAAAGGACAGTGTAATTTTATGGATTTACGAGTCTCAGACTGTAATAAGACGCAGATGTTTTAGTTGCTTATACATTTTGGGTTGACGAGTCCACTGGTTTAATGTTCGCAGTTGATATAACAAAGAAACATTACAATCCATTTGTGTTTGAAATCAGTTGGTCAGTGAGTAGTATAAACTCATTACACCTGCAATATATGCGCTGACCAACTGATTTAGTTTCTATATATAGCAATAATAATTAAATCGGAACTTGCATTTTAACATTTACATAATATTGTTAAGATAAGTAACAACTCATACATTGCCCATGAAATTAATTTAGCAATTTAGAAATACGAGCTCTTTTTACTCGGGATTGAGCAAGCTTATTCAATTGCTCACAAACAAATTCAATTTTTCTTTGCTTTAAAAATCTTCTTTGCTAATTTTTTTTCTAAATGTTTTGCGAATACTTAAAAGAATCATGTGATCCACTGAAAACAAGTATTTACTCTTCTTCATGCACTTTTTGTGGGGCAAATCCGCCACCAGTCGACCGATGCAGCCGATCTTTTATCTGCATAGAGCGGCTCCCCACAAAAACAAGACACTCAAACCGCAAAGACTGGAAATTCTGTAATCGCCTGCACTATTCTACTACATCCAACCAAACCGACAACTGGCCTTACAGTCTAATATAGGCTTTAAATGCGTCGGACCGCCATCTGCCAATTTCTCAAATTTGCGCATCAGAATAGCCCCTCCAAGAGTGCTTGACATGCCGCCCCTATACGGAAACTATGGCCAGTGTAAACATTGTCATCTAACCCAATAAATGTAGCAGTGGATTGTAGCATTTTAGCAAACTGCTCTCTCTTAATTGGCTCACCACTTTACTAACAGTAAAAAAAAAAGGCGATTCAAAAGCTCCCCTGTGGTAAAAGTAGTGAGTTAGGGCTTTCATCGGGCAGTAAACACCGTTTGTACTTAATCTTCAAGCTTTGGCCATCCGAACCAAAATGGACACAATCTAGTTTGAACACATTTTCTGTATTCTGATTGGATACCGTAATTTCTCCCACGCGTAGAAACGCTGCAAACGCCAGCAAAAACATGCTTTTGTACAACGACCTGTGGTAAACCGATTGTAAACAATGTTGTAACGCATCTACCATGTAGGATATGGATAGTAATAGGCAATCTTACATCAAACCTCGGTTTGACCCGTTGTACCCCTTGAATAGCTTTCTGTACAATAAACGCTTGACCAGGCTCTGTCATGTTATACAGTCTGTGAATTAAATTATTAGCAGACATAAACGTACTTGTGATGGACTTGCATGGACCTGCATGGACTTGCATGGACCTGCATGGGCCTGCATGGGCCTGCATGGGCCTGCATGGGCCTGCATGGGCCTGCATGGGCCTGCATGGGCCTGCATGGGCCTGCATGGGCCTGCATGGGCCTGCATGGGCCTGCATGGGCCTGCATGGGCCTGCATGGGCCTGCATGGGCCTGCATGGGCCTGCATGGGCCTGCATGGGCCTGCATGGGCCTGCATGGGCCTGCATGGGCCTGCATGGGCCTGCATGGGCCTGCATGGGGCCTGCATGGGGCCTGCAGGGGCCTGCAGGGGCCTGCAGGGGCCTGCAGGGGCCTGCAGGGGCCTGCAGGGGCCTGCATGGGCCTGCATGGGCCTGCATGGGCCTGCATGGGCCTGCATGGGCCTGCATGGGCCTGCATGGGCCTGCATGGGCCTGCATGGGCCTGCATGGGCCTGCATGGGCCTGCATGGGCCTGCATGGGCCTGCATGGGCCTGCATGGGCCTGCATGGGCCTGCATGGGCCTGCATGGGCCTGCATGGGCCTGCATGGGCCTGCATGGGCCTGCATGGGCCTGCATGGGCCTGCATGGGCCTGCATGGGCCTGCATGGGCCTGCATGGGCCTGCATGGGCCTGCATGGGCCTGCATGGGCCTGCATGGGCCTGCATGGGCCTGCATGGGCCTGCATGGGCCTGCATGGGCCTGCATGGGCCTGCATGGGCCTGCATGGGCCTGCATGGGCCTGCATGGGCCTGCATGGGCCTGCATGGGCCTGCATGGGCCTGCATGGGCCTGCATGGGCCTGCATGGGCCTGCATGGGCCTGCATGGGCCTGCATGGGCCTGCATGGGCCTGCATGGGCCTGCATGGGCCTGCATGGGCCTGCATGGGCCTGCATGGGCCTGCATGGGCCTGCATGGGCCTGCATGGGCCTGCATGGGCCTGCATGGGCCTGCATGGGCCTGCATGGGCCTGCATGGGCCTGCATGGGCCTGCATGGGCCTGCATGGGCCTGCATGGGCCTGCATGGGCCTGCATGGGCCTGCATGGGCCTGCATGGGCCTGCATGGGCCTGCATGGGCCTGCATGGGCCTGCATGGGCCTGCATGGGCCTGCATGGGCCTGCATGGGCCTGCATGGGCCTGCATGGGCCTGCATGGGCCTGCATGGGCCTGCATGGGCCTGCATGGGCCTGCATGGGCCTGCATGGGCCTGCATGGGCCTGCATGGGCCTGCATGGGCCTGCATGGGCCTGCATGGGCCTGCATGGGCCTGCATGGGCCTGCATGGGCCTGCAGGGGCCTGCAGGGGCCTGCAGGGGCCTGCAGGGGCCTGCAGGGGCCTGCAGGGGCCTGCAGGGGCCTGCAGGGGCCTGCAGGGGCCTGCAGGGGCCTGCAGGGGCCTGCAGGGGCCTGCAGGGGCCTGCAGGGGCCTGCAGGGGCCTGCAGGGGCCTGCAGGGGCCTGCAGGGGCCTGCAGGGGCCTGCAGGGGCCTGCAGGGGCCTGCAGGGGCCTGCAGGGGCCTGCAGGGGCCTGCAGGGGCCTGCAGGGGCCTGCAGGGGCCTGCAGGGGCCTGCAGGGGCCTGCAGGGGCCTGCAGGGGCCTGCAGGGGCCTGCAGGGGCCTGCAGGGGCCTGCAGGGGCCTGCAGGGGCCTGCAGGGGCCTGCAGGGGCCTGCAGGGGCCTGCAGGCGCCTGCAGGCGCCTGCAGGCGCCTGCAGGCGCCTGCAGGCGCCTGCAGGCGCCTGCAGGCGCCTGCAGGCGCCTGCAGGCGCCTGCAGGCGCCTGCAGGCGCTTGCAGGGGGACTTGCAGGGACACTTGCAGGGGGACTTGCAGGGACACTTGCAGGGGGACTTGCAGGGACTTGCAGGGACACTTGCAGGGACTTGCAGGGACTTGTGCAGGGACTTGTGCAGGGACTTGTGCAGGGACTTGTGCAGGGACTTGCAGGGACTTGCAGGGACTTGTGCAGGGACTTGCAGGGACTTGTGAAAGGACTTGCAGGGACTCGAATACAACTCTGGTACAAATAGTACTGGATGCATAGTTAGCTTCAAATACGTGGGTGACAAAATAATAAGGCTACCAGGATTCGTGGCAGTGGCAATGAAGCGCTGAACCCGTGTTTCACGATAAACTGAATCAAAATGGTCTGCGCTCTTTGGTACATTCTCCATGACGAAACTGCCATCGATTTTGAAAGTAAGCTTAGAAGCGCTGGAACCAGCTCTAAGGCTGTATTGCTACTGGCAGTAACAATGGTTGCTCTGCCATGGTGGGGCTGCCTTTTTGAACGCCTCCACCTGCAGACGAGAAAGTTTATCAGCTAGCGTATTTATACATCCAGGGATATGTACAGCTTTAAAATGAATATTAAACATCATGCTTTGTACAACTAGTTTACGTATCAAAGCCATAAGCTTCAATTCTTTAGTTGTATTGAGTTAATAATGTTCACTAAAGCCGCATTGTCTGTGTGGAGGAGAATTTTTTGATTAGACCAGTGATGTCCCCAGACACACACCGCGGCTACAATCGGGTAACACTCTTTTAGTGTTATTATGTTCATCTTTCGAAGATGTTGGCCATTTCCCATTTGTTTTCATGGAATATTGCCCCAAGCAAGGCTAACGCCACTCTAGGCAAAGGGCTACAAAGAAGAAGAACACATCAGGAAAGCTGAAGAAAGGAATTGATATTCCTCTTAAAAGAGGCTAGGTCATAGGATGGAGGGAAACAACTACTGGGTAAGGAGTTCCAAAGAGAGGCAGAACCTGGGATAAAACTATTAGAGTAGCTCTTTGTTCTACATCTCGGCACAGCTAGAGTGTATGGGTGAGAGGAAGCAGAGAGCCTGGTTGCACGCTCAAAAACCCTGACAGGAGGGACCAAGTTAAACAGACTGGTGGAACAATTAACATGGAAATATCTGTAGAACAGACTGAGGGTGGCTACTGTGGAAAGGGTTTGTAATGATGAACCCAACTCCTCACCAACCATAAAACCATTGGGCACCAACAATTGCGCTGTACCCTATTGAACCCGAGGCATGTCTATGTATAAGTGTAGTGTTTGGTCCTTTAGCCACTGGTCTGAAAAGAAAATGCTTTTTCATTAAATCGCCGTAGAAACTATAACCACGCCTGTAAATCTAATTTTGCTTGAGCTGTTAACCGGATAAAGTACCTGGGGGACTTGATACCTATGGTTTATCAATCTCCTCAAAAATGCTCGACCAGTAACTACAACCTTTCAGGTAAAATTAAGAAAACCGATAATTGACTGCAGTTCCTGTAAAGTAACTTTTTTCTTGTCTAATGCCCAACTGGTTAAATCAATGGCTTTCTTTAGTTTGTCTGCTGGCAACCGAGCAGCCATTGCTATTGTATCTAGTGCGATCCCCGCATAGTAAGGCAGGTTGTTGGTCCTTCGGTTTTCTCTGACGCTAGGGGAATACCCAATGTATGACATAATGTTTGAAATCCTTCCGAATTGTGTATGCCATGTTGATTGTTTGTCAAAATATATAAATAATAAAAATAATCGTCAAGAATATGAACCAAGCCAGCGGGTTTTAACTCTCTGTGCTATCCATTCAAGCGCTGTGCTAAATTCTTCGAACATATCACAACTTGAGCGGCATCCCATTAGTAGAGTATTATCATAAAAAAAATGCTGGCGCTGCGTTGAGTAGTGTGAAAAGGCAGCGTAATTGACCCGTGTTGAAAATTTAAGAAGTCTACACGGGTCGGACCCGTGTCGGACCCGTGTAGATTTCAACACGGGTCGAACGTACATAGTGTGAACAGGCCTAATGTTTGAAATCCTTCCGAATTGTGTATGCCATGTTGATAATTTGTCAAAATAATGAAAACATCGTCAAGAATATGAACCAAGCCGGCGGGTTTTAACTCTCTGTGCTATCCATTCAAGCGCTGTGCGAAATTCTTTGAATATATCACAACTCGGCATCCCATTGTTAGAGTTTTATCATAGCAAAATTTGATTTTCCCAAGAAAACCCAAGCAGATTGTGGTCACTTGGATGAACTGGGATAATTTTGAAAGCAGACTTTATGTCGAGTTTAGAGAAACGCTTCCTGGGCCCACTGACGTTCAAATTGCGTCATTTGTTGATGCGTACTTGACTGTTGCACAGCAATCTGGTATAACATTATTAAACGAGCCGTTTTCTGGGTATACGACAAATGGTGAATGATTCGAAATTCCCCAGGTTGTTTTTAGGAACTCATCTAATTAATTGGACTTAAACTAAAATTCTTGGGAGGGCGCTGGGAGGGCGCTGGGAGGGCGCTGCAAGTCTGCCTAATTTAAGTTCAAGCGCTAGTTTTTCGGAAACCACCTTTGGATTTTTAAGAGCCGATTTGAAATGTCCTAATTTCTTGTGTGCCCGTAAAACCTAAGTGGAAACCGAATGTAAAACCATCAATCAAGAATTTATACTTTTCGGTATCATAGCCCCTCAACATATTTTCAAGCACATTTTTTATTTACTGGCGTTGTTGGTTTGTCGTGGGCTAAATGAGGTGTCCCTTTTCTGGTCTGCCTTTAGGTTGTGGAAACACGCCCCTATATGGGAAGACAGAGCAGTTTGTGGTCGCTGCTCGTGGGAATGATCCCTTGTCTGGTATGGGTGGTCACCCATACATTTGGTACATTTATAGTATGATCCCTCGCAAGCCAATCCGCGCAAGAAACGGAAACAGAACCCTAGCTGAAGTTGATTCCTGGCTGATGGATATGACGGTTTACTCACCGCCCCCGTTAGAAAAGACGATGTAGCCCCTCATACTGCATTGCCATTAGGTACAGCTCCGTGTGAAAGTGATCCCACTGGAGATACGCGGTTTGCCTAAGTTACCACCCTCGCCTGCAATCTGACGAATTAATTCCCCGTACTTTAGCAGCTTACCAGCTTCACTATAGGGTACTTTCTAGTATAAACCGTGGAAAATATGGCAAAGGCCGAATTCCATTCATGTATGGTTTTGGGAACCTTTTTGTTTGGTGACGCTGAGCACAATGCGATGGTCCCGCCTGGAACATGCTGGACTACGATGTTGCTTTTTACCGCTTGAGATGGATTAAGCAGCAGGCCAAATTCAACATACTCGTTTGTGCAAATTTTCTCCCTGATATCCTTATTAACGGTAAAGGTGCAGACAAGGGGACAGACCCCCCCCCCCCCCCCCCCCCCCGCCAATGCCCAAGGTCTCACCAGTGCCAGGCAAACACGACACCCGTCCAATCCACAGAGAACCGCCAGGAATCGGAGCCAGTCCGACACCCGACGACTCCCCGGGAGATGACTCAGATGCTTTAAGATTTGACCCTGTCCCAGATCCAGTGCTGGCTGATACTAGTGCGCTGTTGTCCAACTCTGGAGATGGCACTCCTTCGCCTGTATTCTGGAGTGTTCATGTTGCAGCTGCTGGACGCACCGTGAGTGAACCGACGGATGTGATAGACTGGGCCTCCTGAAGCTGAGTGCCACTGCTGGTTGCCTGTTGGGTTGTAGGGAATGCCCTTGCCAGTTCTGCCTGCACAGCAGATCGAACTTGCTCCGTATATGGCGCTCACTATCGACGCCGTCACCGACTCTTGTATTCTGACTGTGTCTATAACAAACACCTCTTCTGGTTGAACCGGCTTGTCTTGTGACCCTGCTGGTGACGTGTCGTGCGGACGTGCCGCTGGCGAAGCTGCCGTCTCCTGAGCGACTGGCTGAGGCTCTTTCGTACTTAACTGCCTCGGCGAATCCGACGAGGACGCCTTACGCTTTGCTCTTCCCATCCTGCAACAAACAACAAACTAGACCGCAGCCATTGAACTCCTAATAATTTTGGCTTCCATAACCAACTATAGAACAACTATATGGCGAACCTGACTGGTGACTGCCCTCGGTTTTAACTAACTGGCTTTATGTGGACTCGTCGGATGGTTGCCATTTGTAGGGCAACCGACTTGGTCACGGCATAGTGCCTTCACGTATGTTGACGTATTATTGCGGGTGTATCAGTTTGGTTTATTCACAGGCTGGTAATGCTGCACTCTCATAGCTTAAGCCGTTGCCCGGATCGGGTCTTTTGTGGCTACGGCTTCGAATTTGGCCATTGACAGGCTACAGTGAAGAGCCGTAGCCATTGATAATAATGTCTGTGAGATGTATGTGAGATGTATGTGAGATGTATGTGAGATGCTACTAGGCGTGTTGCCAAAATACTGCACAAACGCTATGACAACACGAACCATTCAAATTGTCTCTTAAAGGGACACATTGCCTTCAAATGTCATGAAATTTTGCTGTTTGGAAATGTTTCTTATCTTTTATAAGGGTTGTTCATGCAAAAAAACACGTATAATGTGTTGTAATTAGTGAGTAGTGATTACAAAACAAAATATTGGCCGCTGATCCCTGACATCTGACCCGCGAAACATAGACTTATTTCCAGTAGTAAATACCACCGTCTAAATAATGCGCAAAATACGCTGTAAGAGTCTTTAGGCTGGCGCCGCAGCCAGTGGCCTTGTGAACCTATCAGATGATCGCCAGGTACAATTCTCTACCTCGCGACACATATCGCCAGTGCTGCGCGCCGTGCCACACATCAAAATGGATCAACAGAACGTACTTCAACCAGATGCGACTGGAAATACGACTGGTGAACACAGTCCGCCATTTTGTGGAGTCAAAAATTTGGTTCTACAAAATGGCGGACCGTTATTTGTCACGAAATTAAACAAAAACCACGCAATTTGAATGGATAGTTATGTGAATCTTTATATTCTACTTTTAAAAAAGCTTCCCAACCATATCCATTTCAGTTTTATAGCCCAAATCGCAAAATCCAAAGCAATGTGTCCCTTTAACGGGGTTTTCTGTCAGATGTACCCCAGAAATATACGTGCACAAGAAGTATCCCAAGACACACATTATACAATCAGGCGTGCAAAGGCTTTTTAAAGTAATATTTATTGATTTCTTTGTAACATTGTCAGGTAAAGTCGGAAGTAGATAGTATCGATTCTTGGCATATTTATATAGTGATTGGTATCGATATGATTAAAAGCTATTGAATTATGCACTATTCGAAAATCACTGGGATCGCTGGTTCAGTTAACCAATTGCTGCAACAGAATCGAAGCACAGCCTACACCGGGTTTGAACTCGTGAATCTGACACAAAAAACCTGTGCACACTAGTAATCACCAGAAAGGTTTCAAGTTGGTCGTTAGCTTTACTTCCATGGGATTCGCATTCTTGTAAAAACCCCGCTTCCAAAGAATCTCCTGAAAACTATGACAGCAATAGAGGAAATCAACGAATATCACTGCTTGTGAAAACTACTATGCAAATCAATTACGCAACACCATTATGCCTATTCAAACGCAAATACGCGCCTCATTGCTTAAAAAAGAAACTGATCTGACGTCACTTGTACTGTTGTACAACACAAAGGGTAAACTGTAGATCTGCACAATGAGCAAAACTTGGTGGACGTGAGACAACGCGGGGGGACGGGATGGGCAAACGTGACAGGCCGTGATTGCCGTGGATGCCGGGCCAGATTTTTAAACTGTCCAAAAATTTGCCACGGCAGTAACGGTGCGGATGAGAAACCTAGTAGGCCGTAGTAAAACGGGGTGAACGCAATAAAACGTGACAGTACGTAATAGGCCGTAACAAAACTTGCAGGCGGTCCGTAGTGGGACGGGAAGCATGTGTATTCCCCGGCATCTCACGGTCCTTTCAAGTTTTGTCACGTTCTGCCGCGTTTAGTGCGCGTTTTGTCACGGTTGCTTCACGGTTGCTGCGCGTTTTGTCCCGTTTTGCCACGTTTTGTCACGGTTCTCACGGCAAGCTAGGGTGTATGGCAGCATAGTTAAACCAATATAAATTGCACACAAACACGATACATTCATGTTGGCTTGAGTATTCCTACATGTATGATGTTTCTCTGTGATATTCAAAGAAATTATTCAGAAAATGTTATATATTTTTTTGAAGTTGTTGCTGCAAAATGTTGATGCAAATTACCCAACGCTATACATGCATTGAAACCAAGTTGACTTCACCCCCAAATAAAACGTAATATTAACAGGCATACAGAAGGGGCAGTTCATCTAAATTGTTCTATTTGAAACACAATTTTTTTTTATGGCTATGCACACTGATCTACTCAAAAGCGCCGTGTTCAAGGACAAGGTCTTCAAACCAATGTAAAAATAGTCTTTATGCCATATTTATTGATCAGCTGCCTTTTCTCAACGTTCGCAACGTTTCCCGTATCATCAAATTTCAGCCACATATCAACGCACCCAGTCATGTAAACGGGTGCAATCGTGGACTTCCCATTGTTCCTCTTTTGTTTATACTCTAACTTTTTCGGAAGGCCTCCCATTGGTTTTGTACACGATTTTCAATCGTGGACGTTAGGTCAAACGTGGACCCCTTTGTCTACGCTCGAATTCTTTTGTCCTAGGTCCACGATTGCCGGCATATACAAACTCACTTAAACACCTTCCTCCATCTTATCACTTTCCCTGCTGGGAATTGTGTGTCCAGTACACGCCATTTCTGTAAACCGACGAAAAACCCGAAAATCACCACCGAAAAACGACAGTCACGTTGTCCATGGAGGCTGCCATCTTTATTTTAATGAGAGGTCACGTGCGCAATTATTTCGCTCTAATTGGCTGAAGAGGTATTTACGTCACATGAGCCGTCGGTGGCGCAATGTATCATGGGAGTAAAACATGCCGCGAACTTTAAACAATTTAATCGAAATTTGTATTTATAGGGAATAGACATTAATCACTTTGCCCTTTTTATGCCAATTTTATGAAACATTGTACTTTTTAGAACCTGACAAAGCAGAGAAGCACATTAACTTCCATCGTGGCCAAAGCTCTTCCAAAATGGCAACCAACATTGCAGAAAATTAAAATGACTATACAACAGGTGAGTAATTCGCAAGTTATAGTGAAATCATCAGCTACTCCAAAATCCTCTCCTCGCTGAAAAGCAAGTTGTATAACCAACTTTTGTAATCTATAATGAAATATATTTTACTTTCCACACTCTAAATTTAAGCAGTTTTGTGTATACCTATGTGACTTGGGTATTTCATTTACTTTTTATTTAATTTGGTTGAACATTTCTAACACAGGAACATGACTATGCACAGACAGCTGGTATAGCATATGAAAATAATGATCTAAAGAACCAGCTGAAATCGGCTAAAAGAGAGCTTGCTGCGACTAAACAAAGACTAAAGAGACGAGACGATTTAATCGCATACACGGCAAGTCAATTGGCGGAACAGATGCTTATCACTGGTTGTCTTTGCTGCGGAAAGTTGTGAAAGAGTTCCTCAAGATCAGGCATTTCTTTGCAGCGAAGAGATATACTGAGACAATAAATGGGGAACGCGTCCGTCACAAGCTTACAAAGAACATCCTTTTTAAGAGTCAATGAAGCCATGTTCTGTTTGTAGTCTTGTAACTGCCAATAAAAACTTCGTCAGCTCTCTATTACCAAGCATACTTTATCGCGCAATCTTCTAATGAACATTCTTTCTATTTCCACTTTACTGCTCCAAACTGTTTTATGATGAGAACAATTGGTCAAAATGTGTTATTGTAACATAATGTATACAGTTTTGTGTTTAATAAGGGAATAGAAGTCATTTCCTAATGGGACAAGGACATTTTCCTTGATGTACAACTAGCAGTAAATTTGTGAAGAGTTTACCTGACTGCTATTTGATTACGTTTGGCTAGTCCACGGGGCAATGTTTCCCAAGTTGTATTGTTCAAATGGAATAACATTACTGTATAGGCCGTATACTTGCAATCAGTTTCGAGTTTTCTTTGATCTCAGGCGGTTTAACATGTGTGTTTGATATAACTCGCAAATATATACGCGAGTAGTGCAAACTGCCAAGCTAACCCTTTACACAAGAGTTCAGTGTCAGTGCTGGTTAATACAGTACCGGTACCGGTAACCGTGATTATTGTATTTATAGGCCCTGTATTTTTTTTAAGTTTGTAGAATGACACAGAAAGTGGAAGAAGAGTCGATTGGCACTTGATGAACAGGCTTTTCGAGACCAGAAAATCATTGTCAAAAGACTGATTCTCGATTCTAAGATCAATTATTTCTCTGACAACTCCTTGACTTTTTTATCGAGAAGATTCAGACAATTTGGACCCATGTGATCTTCGAACAAACCACGTGTGTAACTGAGCAGTTGTCGAACCCAATACTGCCTCTTTAATGTCTGATTTCGAGCAGCTTATGTGTGATGATGTTGAGAAGATCATCATGCAATTCTCTAACAAAGCCTGCTCGCTCCTTTGGATAGTTAAAGATAATCTCTCCTCCTCCTTGTTATCGGTTATCACAAAGATTGTGAATGCATCGCTTTCATCAGGTACATTCCCTGTTAATCTCAAACAGTCCATTATAACACCTATACTTAGGACAAATCTTGCTGATCATAATAACCTGAGGAGTTATCGTCCTGTGGTGAACATCCCATTTTTGGCAAAGGTTATTGAGAAGGCGGCGGCATGCCAAGTTATAAACCATGTGGACAGCAACAGTCTCGGTGAGCAATTTTAGTCAGCGTACAAAAAAAACCACAGTACGGAGACAGCTCTTCTTATAAAGGTCAAAGATGATATTCTTGGATCTCTTGATCGAAACAAAGCTGTCCTTATATGGTCTAACTCAACATGTCTGCGGCGTTCGACACTGTTGACCATGACATTTTGTTGCAGAGACTTGACAGCCAATTCGGTATATGTGGTAATGTCAAATCCTGGTTTAGCGACTACCTTAAAGATCGATTAACTAAGGTGTCAATTAAAGGAATTTGTTCTTGCCTGCAGGTGTTTAGTACACTGTACAACTTACGTTTTGTTTAATCCATTTTTGTTTGATACTATACGATGCAGATTAGATTGTTTTAAAGTTGATTGTGGTCAAAGTGTGTACAGGCCCCCTAACATTAATAATTGTTTCAAGGAAACATGCCCTGAAAACGTACTTTATCCAGCGAGGGCAAATTTTTCATTCTTTTTCTGTGAGTTGCGACTGAATTGGTTCTCTTTTTAAGTATTCAATATAAAAATAGAGTGATTTTCACTCTAAATCGTCTTGTCCCTAATTTCACTCTTTGGGATGTAGAGAGCGAGTATACAGTTTATACGGGCTGACATTTCTCAAACTGAGGTTTACACGTGGATACGGAGTCAACACTGAACAATTATGGGGGTTAAATTTATCCAAATGTAGGTGAAAACTGCAACTACCAAAAATTTGAGAAAGTCTATCTTGAACACAATCGGATGAGAATTTGGGGTAGTTGCATTTTTTACTAACAATTGGGTAAATTTAACCCCGTGATTTTTCATCGAAGGCGTTAGTGTTTTCCACTAAAAAAGGTCTGAATCATTTTGTCACACACACACATGCAACCAAAAGCCGAGTAAAACATGTTAAACTCGGATACTGAATAAATCTATAATGTGAAAACTTGACTTACAGTGCGTAGATGTCATATTTTATGATGTTTCTGTCGTCCTTGTTCCTTTAGACGACACAACTTAACTAGACGGAAAGATGTGACCCCTTCCCGCTATAGAGCAACATCTTATAACCAACTTTCATTGATAACAAGCCAACATGTGACACAACTTGCTATTTCAAGATTTATTTCAGTAAAATCTGTAAAAAGAATGAGGCAGAACTCATGGGCGGATCCAGGATTTTTTGCGGGGGGAGGGTTTCTGAAATTTGCCCAGAAAGTTAACTCCCAAAATGTTCCGTCTGCTAAATTAGGCGTAGGCCCCGCCGCATAATTTTTTTCCTAGGAAGGTTAGGGGCAATTATTATAAATGGGCGTATCTAGACCGCTATAAACATGCATATTCATGATTAAGTTAATTTATATAATAAGCATCACACGCATCATTCACACAACTATTGGGGAATCAGGTTGGCGCAGTGGTTACTGTCCCCGCCTTTCACCGCTGTGGCCTGGGTTCAATTCCGGTCCACATGTGGATTGGGTTTTCAGTCTCTACCTGATTCCGTGGGTTTTCCCCAGAATATTCTTCTGGGGTTTTCCTCACACCTCTAAAACTGTAACTTCTTCTCATTGTCTTCTCTCTACAGGTTTCTTCAAGCCAGGGCGCTTTTGAGGAATCCTTGGTTTCATTACCAGAAAGAATTAAAAATAATAATAATTTATAATAATACTATAAGGTTGAAGTAAAAGTATTTGGTCGCGCTACCGTTGTGGCTATATAAGGCTTTGGACTACAGAGGGCTGCGTTCGAATCCTCTGCCCGATTTATAATTCTTTTTCTTGTACTAATTGTGGTGTGGAGGATTCTATTTCAAGGGAAAACAAGTCTGAGAACCTGTCTCACAGCTCACACAGCCAAGTACAACGCCCATTTATGATAATTTTTCCTAGGAAACAAATCACGCAGGCCCCTACAAGCAAAAAATACAATGGCAACGAGCGGGGGCGGGGGGGGGGGGGATTTGACTCCCCCCCCCCCCCCCCCACCTGGACCCGCGCCTGGAACTGGTGACCACTGTGCGAAGAACATATACCACTAATACAAGACAAACCTTTAGCTTCTTCCCCTATTGCACGAAAATTTACTCAATTCTCAAACTTGTGCCACGTGTTTATACAATTCTGAACACACACCACCAAGATTTGCTGTTCCTGACCGATTTGGGTGGGGGTAACGTAAAATATTTCCCGATAAATATTTAAAAGCATGCAAATCTTTACAAAGCTAGCGCCGCTTATACGATTGCCATGATTAGTTTTAACTGTGGCAAACAACTCCACGCATGCGTGTTTTCACTCGTAAACCACCTAAGTGAGATA
This sequence comes from Hippasteria phrygiana, assembly GCA_037893225.1. Classification (NCBI taxonomy): domain Eukaryota; kingdom Metazoa; phylum Echinodermata; class Asteroidea; order Valvatida; family Goniasteridae; genus Hippasteria; species Hippasteria phrygiana. The sequence goes on along the minus strand of JAZGUH010000583.1, from coordinate 364,290 downwards.
CGCGGCGTACCGCAGCGTTGACCATCGAAAGTGTGCAAACGCGCTTGAGGTGTCCTATCCAGTCAATAATAATGGAGATCAATGGTTTCAAGACCTTCGTGTTCCTTTTTTCCTTCCGCTAAAATAACGAGGGCGCTGTTTCTCAGTGAATCGACTCGGCAATGTATTCGATTCTAAAATGTTCTATATTGCGCGCTCTGATAAGAATCGATTCTACCGTTCTTTGCACGATTCTGTACTTCCGGTTCAACGAAGGTCTTGGATATTTTTCCAAGCGGGTCTTAACTTTTTCTTAACTTTTTCGATCATTCTCCCCCGACTTTCAGGGGAGCCAATCAGCGATTGAGTTTGACCTTGATTAATGAATTATTCATAACTTGGGTGCGGTGTTTTGTGTACGTGCGGTGTGTTGTCTGGAAATTTGAAGTTCACCCCCCCCCCCCCCCCCCGGGCCCGCGCGCGTCGACCTTCAAAGGATTGCGCGATCCGCGTGACCCATGGGAAATATTGTTTAAGTTGACGTGCAACAGGCACGACGTTTCGTTAAAACTTCGGAGAAAATTTCTGTAGTGCAGCTGAAGTATATTTAGACATAAAATAAGTGTATACGAAATATTTGTGCGACACTTGCCACAGACAAGTGAGGAAAGTATTTTAAAACTTCTTCAAAATAAAGAAATGAGAAGGATGATGAGTGAACATGTAAGGTATATTAATACTTCCGAATGTAAACCTTGGATGACAACCAGTGTGTTTACGTGCTTACTATTCCACCTTTCCAAATTTCCACATTTTTTGTGCAGCAAGGTCAGCCGCCAACTCCAGGTGATCCAGAGCGGAGGATGCGGTATTCGAGATGGTTCACTGCTGTGCGACGACGATTTATCTGTGGTGATGAGGCAAAGTTTCCTCTGAACAGGTGCATCAACAAACAGAACACAGAGGCTATGCAGCAAAAGACCATCCACCCAGGGAGTTTACTTCAGACTCAAGAGGTTGCCTGGTTTAGCCTGGACATATTTTTTGGGACACCCTGTTTTTGATAGGTCAATCCAGGTTTTTGGCTTGTTAATTGCTGGTTTTGTAATCCCTTTCCATTCGTTGGTTTGAATCTGTCGCTGTATGTTGTATCCAGTTAGTGTTCGCTTTCTTTAAGCCGTGTGCGTCCACGAATACGAAATTATATTGATTGTATCTGACTGCAAGAAATCTTTTTTTATATAATAATAACTGAAAATAATGGCCACGCGGGAATGCGACAGGTTCTGTGTAAAGCATGTAACCCATTAATCACACTTCCAATCGCGGACGTATGCTGGGAATCGCGGACGATATTGTACTATTTTGTTCTCAGGAATTTTTCGTCCGCGGTTTGAATACCCCAACACGTTCACACACACACCCAAGTGTGTAAACGCCTGCAATCGGGGACCTCCTATTGTCCTTATATTGTTCATACTGTAGCGAAATGTTGATGTATTTTGCATTAGGGGCTGGCCATAGATTTGTTTGGCTGATACCGCGCGCGTGACTTTGCACGCGTTTGCTGGTACCCGCGGCCATGTGCGCGCGAGTATAAAAGCGCGTGCCACATGCGCTCGCTCTCTCTAGCTGCTGGCTTTGGGAGCCGACGGCTGCAACACGGTGCTCTGTCATTTTGCGCGTTTTATGCACGAGGTGTATTGGGGCGCATAGACCAGGAGCCGAGTCTGCCGCCGAGTTGTGCGGGATAGCTGTGTGGAAGAGGTAGCTGAGACAGTCAGGGTGAGTGCCGGCTGTGCTGCTTTGGAGGGCTGCTTCCGTTGAGCGGCGCCCGTCGTCCTTGTTTAGTTTCAGAGCAATCAACTTAATTTCCAAATTTTGTGACTTACTGTTAAGTTTATAGTCGAGGTATCACCCGGTTTAAATGCCAGTTAAGAACACTTTGACAACTGGGAAGGGTCCTGCTCGTATAAGTAGAAGTACATGGGCTGGGAATTTGAGCAAGATTGAGCTTGGGGTCGACATAGCCTGTACACAGGAGACCAAGCCTCTTTAGGAGACAACTTATATCCAGCCCGTACAAGAAACCAAGCCCGTATAGGAGATTTGAAGGTAATTGAACCTGTCTAGGAGAAAGCCTGTATAGGAGATTTGGAGTTCATTGAATCTGTCTAGGATTTGTTGCATTTAAACCAGTTGAGTTCCGCTTTACAAAGTGTTTGCGTCTGAGACATCCTTTCTTTCTGGTGGGTGTGGTGAGCGTGAGAACGCAAGGGTGTGTGTTCCCGAGGTGCCTGGTGGTATACTGCCCCAAAACGGGCCTGCTGCCCTGATCTGTGTTGACTACCGATCGTTGACGTCGGCCGAGGACGACTCTGGGTGCCGAGTAAGAGAGAGTACCGCCACAATACTTTAACTTTTTGGCAAGGGCTCTTATTGGTTTTGTACACGATTTTCAAACGGGGACCTTTCTCAATCGGGGACCCTATTGTCCTTTATTGTTAAAGGTCCCTATTGAATGCAAAAACAAACTCACCCACACCCCTAAGACATTGACAATTTTGGAGATCGCCAATATAGGGCAAGATAACTCAGTTGGTAGAGCACCATTACGGTATTCCGGAGGTCCTGCTCTTGCCAGTTTTATTTGTTTACTTTACAAATTCATTAATTAATTTCATTCAACATTGCAACTTTAAATTTGGCAACCTGACAAATGACACTGTTCCGAAAATCAGAGGAGAAACCCTCACCCTCGAGTCTCGGACTTGGAGCTTGTAGCCTACATTATCTAGTAACCAAGGTGCCAGTTTTATTAAATTGTTCTTGTCGGTTATTCGGCAGGCACCATTTGTTATCAAATGTTTGTAACTGTATGATGACATTGAGTAAAGAAATAATTTGAAATATTTGAAATAGGTACATATGTACGGAAGCCCATTAGTGCTAATTACCTATTTCTCTTTCACAGCGATGCATTTTCTCTTTCGATGTGATGCATGGAAGTTAATCTTTCTTTGATGTGTCCCTCTCTTTCGAGGGGAAGTTCATTTTTCACAGGGGTGTTTATCCCCTTCAGTGTGATTAATTAACTCGCGGCCGCGACTTATGCCCGCACTAAACGTCGTGCTGCTGCTGTGCCTAACTCAAATAGATTGATTTTTGTAAAAATTCGGCACGGCAGTAGCACGACGTTTAGAACAAATTGAATTCGGCACGGCAACGCCCTCTGGCTTGACAGGGTCTGCCGCGCTGTCGCCGTTCTGAACGGCAGTGGCACGGCACAGCTCTAAACGCCGTGCCGATTGTAAATGCATTCGAAGTTGGTGCGCACTGTCGCACCATTCGCGAACGCGCATGGTCACACATCTCCGAGGAAAGAACTGCAAACAGACACACGTCAATAGAGCCTGAAAGTAAAAGGTCATGCGCCTGGCTTTTGGAGACCTCGCGTATTGCGCTTTTACCTGCTGCAATTTTTGGTATATTGATTTCTAACCTTAACCACCGCAAGAAATACATAGGGTGGAATTTAATGCCATTATTTTTTTCAAATAGAATTGCGGAAAAAAATCGTAGAGAGGGGAAAAGGAAATATTGTTGTTAACCTTTACATTCGTTTTAGCATACGCAGGTGAAACATTAAAATCAAAATAGGAATGAGAATAAAAATCAAAATAAGAATGAGAAATATGATAAGATTTAGAATAACATTTTAAGTACTGCAGCGAGTTGCAGGTTGCACACATGCAGTTTAGTGCAGTATACAAGCACATGTATGGCATGTACATGTACACACATGCACGATGTCCGTTTGGGGTGTGTGTACGAACATGTACGTCGGGAACCGCGCGTTCTTGCGATTTTTGGAAGTAAGAGGTAATTTTTAGCACGATATTTCTGTTGTTTCTGATGGTTTTAAAGCTTTTACAAATTGATAAAGCAGAAATAGTTTTGCAAAGGCCATTTCTGTAGGGGCGTTTCATTACCCCTCGCTGAATATAACGAAATTAAAATACTAGCAATTTTACACGTTAATTTTTCTACTCGAGGTCTCCGGATGCGCGCCACTTTTAGGTTGCAGACCACGTTCCAGTAAATCGGCCGAAAATTGCCTACGCCGGCCAAATCACGATTTTCGAGCCCTTAAATTCTCGGCTACTAGAGCATTTTGTGGGCCGTGAACTTGAGGGTTTGTAAAAGAGAAGACTAGAAGCCGTGCATAGGACTGTCTGCTTGTATTTGGGCCCTAAAAGTGCTCTATTTTGCAGTGGAACGTGGGCATCATCTTTCAAGCTGGCAATGGGCTGGAGGAAGAAACATCTTTGGATGGAAATTTCTCCTAAAAGTTATCGGTTAATTCATACTAAACAGAAACTGAGAAATGATGACAAACTTTGATTTGATGTGTGTCTTAAACACCTTGGAGAGTTGTAAATATTTTTCCTGAATTTCGGAAGTTGGCGTATTTATCAAAATAGAACAAAAATGGCAGCGAACAACTCTATGGAAATGATACACTTCTGTACTGTGGTCGGTCATCTTGACTTTGTTGCACTCGACTGTCGCAGCAATATAAGTTAGACGTTTAGAGCATGGAGAAAAACCCCAACAAATAATTTTACAAATATTATCAATATCAGCTATTACAAATATTTTTAAAAGGAAAGCAACTAACTTTAACAGTTTTTATTTCTTCAAAAATCAGACGAAAAATGCCTCAAACTGGACTGGTGTGAGACGAGATGATGGCCGATTTCTGAGTAGGATAATACACGAGGAGCGCGCCGTTCGTGGGTGAGAATGGCCCGAGGGCGCAGCCCGAGGGCCATTCGTCACCCACGAACGGCGTGCTACCGAGTGTATTAACCGTCTTAACACCCTCCAAGAATGTTTCATTATTGTATAAACGAATGTCGTGTTTTTGTAAAATCAAGAAAGCCAGTAAAGGAATATTGACAATACATTGGTATGTTGGTCACGTAATCTCTTTTATCCTATGCACTCCAAGTAGTTTGAACGATATCAATAGGGGAATTCAAATGGCAAACGTTTCATTTGACACCAAGGTGGGAATATGGCGAGTTCGGACAGGGACTGCAGTATTTTTCTAACGCAAAACACATTCATTTATTCATTCGTGTCATAAATACATTTTTGGGCAATGTGTAAATGGAAAATTATACTGTAAACCCTAATCAATTGTCATATATTTGTCCAATGCTGTATTTGTTTGGGAGTAAAATAATAATGAAAATAAGTTGTAAAATTCGCACTTTGCCCTATATCTCCTACTGGGGTTGAGTGCAACACGCCATTCGTAAAATGCAGAATGGCGCGTCGCGCTCCATTCGTGCAAAATAATGGAGAGGGAAAACAATAGTGTGACGTCACAGGAGGGTGTTAAATTAAAAATAACTACTGGCATGCCAAACACCCCCATTTTTTTGCAAGAAAAAACACGAGCGCTCCACGTCGATCCCAGACATGCAATACACTACATGATTGAACAGATCTTCGACTTCACATGACCAAATTTTCGGCGGTTGAAACGGCCCGGAAAGGCATTAAATTGAAAAAAATATCATACAACATTTGCACAAGAGTCAATGCTTATACATACATGAAATTCCGTTGTAATTTACTAAGGAAATGTCTAAAAACCTCGGTAAAATTATCTCTACATTCGTAATCTTTAGCTGCATCGAACGAAAAACGTTGCACATCTGTAGATTGCGTGAGTTTCTACTGCGCATGCGATTTGTCCTTTATTCGTTTGTTTGAGCCAGTGAAAAGGATGACCTCTTCACTCCAGTACTGTGTGTGCAGCGGCAAGTAGCCTTCGGATCAACGCCGAGTTATCGCGGTCGTAAATCGGTCGCGCAGTCTGCGGTCGCCATGCCTTTTCCACTGGTCAGCTGGCGGGGTAATTGGTAGTCTTGGTTCAAGACAACAGTGATCGATAATGGATCGTGTAGCGTCGCGTTTATTCGTTCCATGCAATGCGCCCTCTGACGGTACGATTAGACCAACTCAAGAGCTCGCACTATCGTCTTGTGAATCCTGCACCAGCGGTTTAACTTTTTCTTTATTTCTTCCTAGGCTTTCCTAGGGAGCCAATCAGCGATCGCAAAACGGACATGCATATGAATTATGTGATGACCTGAATATATTAACGGGTCGGGATCTGTGGGATAATGTAAACATGAATGGCCACTGTCACGTCACCGAGCGCGCGATATGCGATACGCGATACGCGATTATCGCACAAGCACTTGAACTGTGACTGGGAACGACCGTTTCGTGAAGGGTTTGTGTTTCTTCCTCGATGGTGCGTTTGTATAGCTATTCAGACCGTGGACCTTTAACAAAGAGGACAACAGGGTTCGCGATTGTGTCAAGGTCCACGATTGAAAATCGTGTACAAAACCAATGGGAGGCCTTCCGAAAAAGTATAAACAAAAGAGGGACAATAGGAGGTCCGCGATTGCCGGTGTTTACACACTTGAGTGTGTTTGCCGACTGGGTTCGGTAAACCATGGAGGAAGGGGTAAACCATGGAGGAGTAAAAATGTGTTTTATTCCTCCATGGGTATTACCATGGAGGAAGGAACCTGTGCCTCTCTGTTTTGATTTCAATAACAACTTCGCCTCCAATTTCTAAATCACTCGTCACAGCCTATATAGTACCGGTAGTATCATATATTGTACAAAACCTCTTAAGTTGGCTTTAGATAAAGCCTGACCGACGAGGTGCTGAAGAAGGACGCTCAGGGCCAGTATTAATTCGTTTGTGTTTGCAAGCCATTTTAGCAGTCGATCGAGGACGGGAATTCTTGCGTGCAGTCGGAGTCTGTCTACAATCAGAGTACGAGTATGCGGTCAGGATCTAGAGTGAAAACGAAATCCTGCACTGTTGTATTTATGGACCTGCATGAAATATGGTTTAAATTTAGCTTGAAAATTCCAGCTCTAGGCTCATGGCGAATCATAACATCGATCCAGCTAGCTATAACTTACCGTGGTTGGGGCAAATAGGAATGAGTGGTTGGGGCAAATATAAATGGAAATAGGGATATTTAAAACCATAATAAACACTGAATTTTATACACTTGCCCACCTAGGCCAGCCTGTGTGGCAATTCATATTGAATTTCAGAGTACAAATTTTCACTTTACTAAAAAAATGTGTCCGTGATTCTCGACAGTGCTTTATTACTTGTGACATGAATCACACACGTAACGTGATGCAAAAGTATAATCCCCAACGATATCCCCAATAAAAACCATCAATTTCACGTTTATTTAACAGAGAAATATGTTTTGCATGTTATTTGTTCCTTCCAAAGATATAATAGTACGCCTCTCACTACCATACGCGGCGCTGCGGGTATACATACGATCTTCGGTTTCTTCCCACAAACCAGACACTATCATATGGCATGTCATGGGGTCGCCGACTGCATGAAGCGCCATGTTGTTCGAAAGTTATGAATATTAACACAACAAACTCATTTGCATATTACAGCCGCGCCCACATTTTGCAGGATTCCCAAGACGATAGTGCGAGCCCATGAGTTGGTCTAATCGTACCGTCAGAGGGCGCACTGCATGGAACGAATAAACGCGACGCTACACGATCCATTATCGATCACTGTCGTCTTGAACCAAGACTAGGTAATTGGCTTCTTATGGACGTTGATAAACTTTGGCGGGCCGTTCGAACTCCTGTTTGTGTTCCTTCCTCCATGTTTAGAGTAACAACCGTGATACTGCTGTGCTCTTGCCGCGCTCATTTTAATCAAGTTCGGCACGGCAGTAGCACGGCGTTTAGATCGGGCTTGATTAACTCGCGGCCGAGAGGTAATAAAGTGGTAAATTACAAGTTCGTTTTGAAACGGAAACAGGTACCTGGCACTAAAATGTTCCATTGTGTTATTTACGTCATAAGCGCCAAGATATCGATCGCGGAGCATTTTATTGCAGTGTTACGCATTGACCGTGACAATGTACATGGCTGGGAGCCTAAGTATTTTTGTCATCAAATATCAAATGACAAGCATTATTATTATGGTGTTTTATTAAAACCACCATCGCAGCCAAAAAGGCTGAGTTGCACATGATCTTACAAAAAATAGCACATTAAAAGATGAAATAAATACATTAAACGGCATAAAGTTGTTAAAACTATAAAGACACACACAGATAAGAATTAGTGGAAGTTTGGTCCTACTCATGCACCCACATCTCGTGAACAGTGCCACGATACCGACTGGGTTATCTGTTGTTCAAGAGCCTGATGAGAGAGGGAATTGGACTAGTTTTATACCGCTCTGTTGTGCACAATTTGTTTAAATGGGTTAGGATTTCTAAGTCTCATAGATGTTACGTTATTTAAAGGTAACCAATGCAAAATTGAGAAGATTTAACAAGTGATTGAGCGAATTTAAGACAGTCTATTCCTTCTGTCACAGAGTGTTTCGAGTTGGATAACATTTAAGGCAACTTCATATGATTGATACTAAAATCCTAAAATTAAGCGTAACACCCGCTTCTGAACCCTCTCAATTTGGTTTATCTGAGCACGAGTGAGGGCTGAATGCCAAACAGGTGCAGCATACTCAAGGAGTGGCCGAATATACCCAGTATATATTGTTATAAGGTCACATCGAGGTAGATTAAAAGGAATAAGCCGTCGTAACATGCATTCTGATATTTGCCTTTTTGATTATTTCTTGAATGTTTTCCCATATTTAATCTGCCTGAATGAGTACACCCAGCACCTTCACCGACTCAACCTGTTGCAAAACCTGATTATTAATAGTTAATTGGAGGGGTTGAAGTGCGGTTTTTCCAAAGTATACCCTCATGGCGTGACATTTGTTAATATTAAGACACATATTATTTTCAGTACACCATTGATCCAAAGTATCAAGTGGCTTGAGCCCGAGTGGTCACACCCCGCAGCATTGATTCCGCGATTGTCATGTCATCAACATACTTCCAGCACTGGGGCCCCGCAGAGGCAAGAGCATCATTAATAAGTACAAGGAAAAGCACTGGACCAACCTTGTCCCTTTAGGAACCCCTGCTGTAACTGGAGACCAATCAGACAGGCAACCGCGGTATCGTACACACTGGGTGCGGCCACTGAGGAAATCAACCATCCAAGGGGTCAACCAATCACGAGGGTTCAATTTAATAAGTTTTGAAATGACAACAGAATGGTCTACCCGGTCAAATGCCTTCGAAAAATCAGTAGTAATTACCGTTGAAACAGAACTTGATTTATCGGCAGATTTGGCAAGATAATTAATTAACAATATCCACCAAACAATGAGTAGTTGACCTTCCTGGGCCACTTCCAAATTGATTTAAATCCAAAGAGTGATTGATATCTAAAAGTAACAGTCTAGTAATAAACAACTTTGCTATTTTGGCAAGGTGATATGTAAGAGCTATGGGACGCAATTTACCCAAGGTGGCTGGTTGTGCCTTAGGTATTGGAACAATAATCACCTTTTTCCATTGCTGAGGAACAGAATGTTCGGCAAAAGAGCAATTCAAAATGTCACAAAATGGTACACTAAGTTCATAGGCAAACATTTTGATAAGCCTTCCCGGAATTCCATCGGGGTCACATGCTTTTCTTGGTTGAATTTTAGAAAGTTCATTAAAAACTTCCCAAGGTTGAACTTGGGGTGGTTTACTGCAAGGCAAATAAGCAGGGAGATTGAATGCATCTAGTGGGGCTATATCACTAGTTACCTTTATGAAATTTTCATTAATGGCATTGTCGATACCCTGAAATTTGTTTTGCTCTATCCCTGGGATGCTTATAACATCAGGCTTCGATGTAGACAATGTCATCAATTTGATGTATCTATACCATGATGCTGGATTATCATATTTCAATTGAAGAACACGATTATGGTAAAAATGATTCTTAGCATTTTTAATACAACGAATAATTTTGTTGCGACACTTCTTCCAAGCTCTGTTATCTCCTTGGTTAAAATATATTGTCGATTTATAAGCGCTTTAATTTCAGTAGTTATCTTATCACACGTTTTAATGTATTTTTGGTAGGCCTAGTAGGTAAATGTTGGTTAGGAGACTATAAAACCAAATTATGGTCACTTCTGCCAAGAGGGGGGAAAATGTAAACACCCTTAAGCATGTACATGTACATTAGTTAAAATTGTTTCCAATATAGCATTTTTTGTGTAAACTTATCAACAATCTGCTTAAAACCGCATCCACCACATATTGGGTTTGTATCGAGCTTATTAAAATCTCCCATAATAATAAAACCTGCTTCTGGATGGGAAGCTTTATATATTAGTTGGTCAACCGCATTGATTAAATGTTCGCTAAGTTCATCTCCAGTGTCACTGTTCAGAGGGAAGTACAAAACAGCGACACAAATTCCTGATACTTGTCGTGGTAGTCTCTTTGGTCTAAGATGAATCCAAACGATTTCAAGTTCTCTAGGTACCGAGATACAGTGAACCAGTGTAGGGTTGAATTCATGCTTCACGTAGATAAGTACCCCACCACCTCTTTTTGCTTCACGGGATTTCGTAAAATGTACAAAACCATCAATTGTGGGAGGGGGTGTTTGGTCATGTGACAGCCAGGTTTCGGAGATTGCACACATGTCGATATTCTGGTCTCGCAACACAAGCTCCAGTTCGTCATGTTTATTGTGGATCGAACGAGCGTTGGTCATCATAATACGTGGGAAATTGTAACAAGGTCTCTCGGGTGTTTTCGACCAGGATGCAGTTGAAGATACATGAACAATGTTAGGACAGTTGACTGATTGTTGGCTTGCATGTGCTTTAAGATATGGTCGCTGAGATACTCTAACTGCGATAGGTCGAATTTTACCAGATCCTGCTCGACAACCTCTATATCTCAAAATGCCGCACTCTTTAAGCATCAATAATGTTTCAGAATGTCGACTAAACTTTGCAGCGCCCCGTAACTGGTACAGTTGACTGATTGAATATCTGATCCTCTAAGCATCCTTAACCGTTGAGGCATTACAATTACTCATACAGTTCGGTGGAGGTGAACTAACATGATTGTCACTGCATCGCTGCCAACAGCTTCCTGGGCCAGGATTAGTCTGAATGTCCATAGATAAAGTCATATCAAGTGGTGGTTGGTGCTCAATCGTGGGTAAACATAAGCAAGAATACCCACGCTTAGTCCAATTGTATCGTGGCGATTTAATAGCAGGAACATTCCTTTGGACTGTACGGTGCACAGTTACTTGCAGTAGAATAGGTGCATTAAAGTTACACTGGTGATAGGCAGCGTTGTGTTTATGTAAGGATTGTAAGTAGTAGCCGGTCACAAGAATCTGACAAGTTGTTAAAAACAGTGTCATTTTGTATTTACCCTTGGCAAACGTGGCGACAGACATGTTGTACTCTATGCAGTAGACAAACAAAAAGGACACCAACGGAGGATGAAACCACTTTAAAAAACATCAATTATAAAAGTAGAGTCAGATGGCACAAAATAATGACAGGATTTGAAGATAAAACTAGCAAACGGGGAGAGCTAAAAAGAGCAGCCGCGGCACCTGATCAACAGCGCCCTCACACTCAGCATCTATTAAGGTGTAGTGTAAAACTACACTTCGTTGAATGGAACAGTTAATCTTTCACCTCATGAAAATATTCCTTCCATTGCACTTATAAACATTCATTATTTCTATTGTCTCATTCCTATCACTGTATAAACGGGTTCTGTCTGCTCATAATATTTTTCCAATAGCTTTGGCATGAAACCATGGTAGTGAAGGAGAAGGAACATGTGGATGAATGTGATTGGTGGAGAAACCACGCATCCTCAGACGAAGAGACAGGGAAAAGAAACACTCGTGTAGGGCCGAATTTCCGTTTGGGATTGTGATAACAACACTGCAAGCAAAATCTTCGGTCCTACCGGAAAGATGGACGTGTAGGCTTTCGTTGTCGAATACAAACTTACTTTTGTTGGTCGACCCGGATGATTAAGTATGGCTTAACGGTATGAAAGTGATGCAAGGTCAATATCTCCCCTCACATGCACCAAAATTGCGCAATGAGGGGCAACGCAAAACCATTACTTTCTGCCTTTTCGTAGCATCTTTTCAGACGCATTTCCCAGTCATGTTGACTTGTATGTCTTGTCCTTTCTCTTGGGCAAGTTTCGGGAACCACTGCAACCTGGTGGTGACCGAGCCCAAGACCTTCGATGAAGCCGAGGCCCACTGCCAGGGAGTGTCACGCCTTGACAGATGCATTTGCACGCATCGGCACTCATCGATACGGACTTGCACTCAGTGGCACGCAGTGGCCTCGGTGTTATTACGCAAACGCTCATTTGCAACTAGCCCGAGTGTATAGAGATCGTCTCCGGCGGCAAGTTTTATGTCCCGGGTAATCCGCTAATCCGGATTAGTGTGCAACTGGTAGACGTAATCTGTCTTTCTTCAAGTAGGAGCCCACGCGATTTCTCATAACTATAGGTTTTCCCGGCCGAATTCGTCAAAACAGCAGTCAAATTCAACGTGCATTTGTGTCCGAGTGATTTTTCTCAGCTCGTTGCTCCCATGCTTCATTTATAAACTTTGAGCCTTCAATTTCGTTTGCAGACACTGAATTGTGTACTTTCACTCATTTAATTTAGAAATAGCTTCATTCAATTAGCCGATGCACACTTGTCATTCAATTTGGCGCCGGGTGAATGGAAGGAGAATTCCCTGACGAATTTTACTTTCGTTTTCGTCTATGGGCAATCATTTTCGCACTTCGAGCCTTCAAATTGGAGAAGGAAAGTACAATGTATATGAGGAAAACTTTAAGATAACAGGAATGCACGACAAATTAAGGTGCGTATAGAACAGAAAAGGGGAATACATATACGTAAGTATAAAAATATATGATAGAGGTATGTTCCACGTTTTGGCTTGTATCACAAACGACAAATTACAGATCAGAAATGCATTTAGTCCAATAATGATTGGAGGCGATACTCGCCCTGGACCTTCATTACGGATGCTGATACAAAAATCCCTGAAATGCAGTTTATTGATTTGTAATGTGTACAACCAACACACAGTTATATGAACGTTGTCGTACTTCCCCAATTCGTCCGAGGGCAATGCTTTGTGTTTCCTATTGTTCCTTTAACATAACCAACCCCTATAGACTAAGCATGTATCCTTTACGTTTGAGGACCGATTTCAACATAAGACTCTACGTTCGAAGACTGAAGGGTTTCTTTGTGTTTCCTTTTTCTCTTGTCCTCGGAGATATATACAGTGCACGTACACACTGCATGTGTATTGTGATTTATGTTTGTGCCAATTAAGATTATTCTGATTTTTTTTTCGCAATGGTTTATTTTCTTCATTTATCACATTTTGAAAGTAATTATATATTTGTCTCTTCATTTTTCATTTGCTTTTTTGCCATCCTTTTTTTAAGCATCCCCCTTTCTAATTTATTACTCCTTTCTGTTATATACATAAGCTTACTTTAGGCTGTTTTATTTGATTGTACTTAGGTGTTATTCTTTCTTTTCATAATTATTCAAACAGAAACAAAATACGAATTAGAAGATTAACATTAAATGGAAAACACTGCACGAATGTCACAAATGCTTCACGAAATTGAATGCCCAAACGATTACCGCGGAGTGTCCGCGCGAATCTGAATGCTATTTGCATTTTTTTCCAAATTGAATGCTGACTCTTCAATTTTGTATAACAAGAGTGTGCAATCGCATGCTCATGAATTTAAATTGAATGATCATTTTTGTTTTCTGAATGGTGATCTAGATCGTCAATCAATTTCGTGCTAAATTGAATGAACCTGTAGTTAATTCGGATGCTAAGTTTACGAAGTTGGGCGGGAAAACCTATATTAAGGGTTTTCTGTAGAATTTGCGATACAGTTTCTCGGACTTGTTTCCGTAAAAAAAACTCCAAACACAAATCTGAGACAAATGATATGAGAATTTAATAAAAGGTCCTCCATGAAAATTCTTCACTCTTCAAACCCAATTCTTGACTCTTCAAACCCAATGAATGGAAAGGTGAACATGTATATGTAGGTCCTTATATCTTCATCATGTAAAAGTTGTTTGAGTTGGCTCCGCCATCTTGAATTTCTGCACAGTTTCATAAATCGTAAGCGCCATATTAGAGCTTTTATAATGATCTCACAATCAAGAAATCGTTTTTCTGTATTTTCTTAATAAAGCAAAGAAATAATTATTTAAATTGAAGGTTGAAATCTTGACTCTTCAAATCGAATGGATGGAAAGGTAAACATACATGTGCATGTAGGTCGCAATACCTTTATCATGTAAAAGTTGTTTCAGTAATTCCTAAGCGCCATGCTAGAACTGTTTTTTCTTTGGTGTATTTTCTCAATAAAGCAAAGAAATTAAGAAATAATGCAAGAAAGAATTGAAGGTTGAAATATTCACTCGATAAAATGGATGGAAAGGTGAACATGTACAAAATGTAAGTGTATAGAGTACCAAAGTCTGACGTCAGTTGGCACGACAACTGGCTCCAAACAAATGGAGACTTCGACTGTTCCTTTGTTAACAGCCAGTCATGAAAAACACATTGACACAAAATGTCAAAGGTATTCTAGTTCCAAAAATTGCATTGACGTCATCACTTCGGTACTTTATGGGTGCGTTCGGACGTGTTACGTTTGATACTCGCGGGTGCAGGAAAATGTTGCGTTCGCATTATACTCTCGAACCGGATCGCGCGAACGGTCAAGAGCTGCGTTCCACTCACGCGAACGTTGCCAACGTTTGCCAACTACGCGAACAATCTTCCATTGGATGTGCACACAAATTTGAACATAGTTTTTCGTTCGATTTTTCGTACAATAATGGGCTGTGTTTTAAATTTTTAAAGATTTGTATCTTTAAAGTGATGACGAAGCAGTGATGTTTTTATGGGTGGTAAACTTGAATATTGATGTACATCTACACTTAATTTCTACAAAACTTATTTTTCTATCACAAAAGATAGAATTTGAGGAAATAAATGATGCCGCCCTTACAAAAAAATCCTATAGGAATCCTATCAGAAAATTCCTATAAGATCCTATATGATTTATCTTATAGGATTCCTATAGGATTCTTATAGGTTTTTCGTCACCTTCTATAGGATTTTTTTATAGGAATGCTATAGGATTCCTATAGAATTCCTATATAAAATCTATTTAAAAAAATAGGAATGCCATAAGAATCCTATTCAGGAATTTGATAAAAGCTGTCCTTTGAAATGTTTACAAAGCTACAGGACTGTAACTTTGTAAACATTTGAAAGGACAGCTTTTATCAAATTCCTGAATACGATTCCTATAGCATTTAGTCCTCATCTGACTTCATATAGAAATTCACAGGGGTTTTATAACAGTCCTATAAAAGTTTAAAATCCTCAAAGTCCCCGGTATTGGATCGGATTTAGTGACTGACAAGAAAACACACTGAATCAAAGATAAATATTTAAGGACTTTCACAAAAAAATCCTACAGGAATCCTATAAGAAAATTCCTATAAGATCCTATAGGATTTATCTTATATGATTCCTAAAGGATTCTTACAGGTTTTTCGTCACTTTCTAAAGGATTTTTTTATAGGAATGCTATAGCATTCCTATTGAATTCCTATATAGGAAATATATAGGATTCCTATTGGAAATCCATAGATTCCTATAGGAAATCTATATAAAAAAAAATTAGGAATGCTATAGGAATCCTATTCAGGAATTTAATAAAAGCTGTCCTTTGAAATGTTTACAAAGCTACAGAACACTACAATATCTTCCTAAGAATCACGTACTACTCTGAATATCATTGTCATGTTGGAGAATATGGGAGGTCTTTAGGCTTAGGCCTACTTTCAATATTTAAATCTACATTTAAATAATGCAATATCACATTAAATTTGTTTTCGTAACAAGCATATTAAAAACAAATACAGTCAAACACCTTTATAACAAGGCCCTTGTGACTTTACAATTTACCTTGTCATAACAGGTACCTTGCATTATCAGTAATGGAAAACAAAGAAAAACAAAGACTAAGGAGCTATTTTTGTCCTTGTTATAAGCAGGATGTTGTATTAACAGTACTCTTATTATCAGGGTTCGACTGTAGTATCAACTATTTTCAACTGTTTTCCACAAGTATTAAAATCGAAAATTCCCTTTTCATGCGACAATATTGAAATACACAATGTGTTTGGAAAGTCAGCGGGCTAGAATGGAAAACCCTGGTTACAAGGAAAACTCTTTTAAAAATGTCACTTTTTGTAACATGTAAGTCATAATACTGTTACAATTGTTAAAACGAGTCCAGATAGACATATTTTTAGAAACCCTTTTGCATTAGCCTATAGCGTGCGCTATAGCCATGTGTAAATTTACAGATTATTATGATTTACATTTTAATTTGGAAATGTTTCTGAAGCCAACCAAATATTTTTGTTTGTCTTGCGACGTGAAAATCACAGATATTGTGCCAATATACAGTCACTGGCCAATGTATGGGCTATTCTGTATTAATCAGATGGAGTCTCGCCCTTATCTTCGACTCGGTGTTCAGCTTGGCTCTGATTGCCTGTTTCACCGCCGATTCTTCAACCTTGAACACTGTCTTCATGTGAGCTGTTTGGAGAAAAAAATAAACAAACCAGTTATATTTGAAGGTAACAAAACACGGCGCACAATTTATCACAGTTTTCACGAACAGACAAATTATGCCTCTCCGCACTAAACTATAGATTCAAGAAAATCAGGTTTTAAGTTGCGTACTTTATAAAATGTCATTGGCATTAGAGTTATTAATTTATCATTTGTCTCTCTGTCAGAAATTGCCCTTTGTGCCCACAGAGTGTCCTTATTGTATATCTTCGTGAAAACTAGTCCTGCAGCCGAACATGACAAAAAAAAAACATTTAAGTTTTCAGGGTTAACTTTATGAAAAATTACACAAGAGGTTGCACCAGAGATTTTAGTTTTGAAAACAACTTCTTTGCAGTACAATCGTATGATTTGGTATAATTTTTGTGAAATTTATCATTTTCTAGCCGACTACCGTGATAGAAAATACACCATTGTTGTAGACTCTCCGAGCCGATTGTTTAAAAATATACATGTACATGCCGTAGCGCATCAATGCCTAAAGGTGATGATTTCTTGGGATGTGTTTGTTCCCAAAACTCAGTTTGTTAGAGCTGGGGGTCGGCCCACTAGATCAGAACTCACCAATTTAGGGAAGAATTTTGTCCTTTGGTAGGGCGGGCTTCACATCTTTATCTTTGTGTGCATTGCTGCATGCACCGGAAAGGGAGAATGTGGCCAGCTGCTCACGGCTGAAGAAGTATAGAAGTGCATCGGAGGTATACTTCTGCAGGTTGCTATGCGCCCACATGCTTTTGACTGCCTTTGGAACTTTCAATTCACCGTACAAAGTAACCTAAGAATATAGAATAAAATACAAACAAAATTATAAAACAACAAATTAGAGATTTAGAGAGAGATTGAGACTATCAACATCTTTATCGTGTGTGAAAAAGTATCACAGGCATGACCAAGATACATGCAGGGACCAATATACATGTAGCTGTAGCAATCTGCCATCACATACATCATCTGATGAACGAGCCGAATCTAGGACTTTCGTTGGTGGCTCCGAGGACATTGTTGATGTCAACACCCCACCTTCCTCTTCGGAGCAAGCTCCTTCATGGACTTGAGAAGTCCCGGTAGATCTTTAGAAATGAACAAACCAGTTACGATTTACAACAATCTTTTCACCGAGATCTCCGGATCACAAGAATTCAAGCCCACGACCTTTCATGCAAATAATGGGAAAAAAACGCCCAAAGCCTCTGAAGAAATGGAAGATTCACCATGCCAGCTGGAGATGTATACACTGTAAAAACGGTGGGTAAAACATAATTGGGCAACTGTTATTTACCCAACATTAGGTATTAATTTACCACATTTTTGGTTAATTCAGGTAAAAATGGACCAATTATTGGGAAGAATTTGCCCAAGATTTTCGGTTGTTGATATGTTGCCCAACATTGGGCAAAATATCAACCCATTTTGACCAACTGCTTTTTACAGTGTACAATGCAATGTTATGTGCACGTAACACAGTTGAAATAACCTACTTTCTAAACAGGATAAAGCGTCAGTGAGTCGTCCCACTTCTTTCTCCAATGTGGCATTCATGGATCGCAAGTCCTGCACTTTTCTCTCCAGGTCTTGTATCTTCATTTCGGCAGCAGCCTTGTTTTGTGGCCTGATGAAGCTCGTCTAAATATAGGGCAAGATAACTCGGTTGGTAGAGCACCATTACGGTATTACGGAGGTCCTGCTCTTGCCAGTTCTATTTGTTTACTTTACAAATTCATTCATTAATTAATTTAATTCAACATTGCAACTGTAAATTTGGCAACCTAACAAATGACACTGTTCCGAAAATCAGAGGAGAAACCCTCACCCTTGAGTCTCGGACTTGGAGCTTGTAGCCTACATTATCTAGTAACCAAGGTGCCAGTTTTAGGAAATTGTTCTTGTCGGTTATTCGGCAGGCACCATTTGTTATCAAATGTTTGTAACTGTATGATGACATTGAGTAAAGAAGTAATTAGAAATATTTGAAATATAGGTACATATTTACAGAAGCCCATTAGTGCCAAGTACCTATTTCTCTTTCACAGCGATGCATTTTCTCTTTCGATGTGATGCATGGAAGTTAATCTTTCTTTGATGTGTCCCTCTCTTTCGAGGGGAAGTTCATTTTTCACAGGGTTGTTTATCCCTTTCAGTGTGATTAATTAACTCGCGGCCGCGACTTATGCCCGCACTAAACGTCGTGCTGCTGCTGTGCCTAACTCAAATATATTGATTTTTTTAAATTCGGCAAGGGAGTAGCACGACGTTTGAATAGAACAAATTGAATTCGGCACGGCAACGCCCTCTGGCTTGACAGGGTCTGCCGCGCTGTCGCCGTTCTGAACGGCAGTGGCACGGCACAGCTCTAAACGCCGTGCCGAATGTAAATGCATTCGAAGTTGGTGCGCACTGTCGCACCATTCACGAATGCGCATGGTCATACATCTCCGAGGAAAGAACTGCAAACAGACACACGTCAATAGAGCCTGAAAGTAAAAGGTCAAGCGGCTGGCTTCCAGAGACCTCGCGCATTGCGCTTTCACCTGCTGCAATTTTTTGGTAGATTGATTTGTAACCTTAACCACCGCAAGAAATACATAGGGTGGAATTTAATGCCATTATTTTTTTAAATACAATTGCGGGAAATAATCGTAGAGAGGGGAAAAGGAAATACTATTTTTAACCTTTACATCCGTTTTAGCATACGCAGGTGAAACATTTAAATTCAAAATAGGAATGAGAATAAAAATCAAAATAAGAATAAGAAATAAAATAAGATTTAGAATTACATTTTTAGTACTGCAGCGATTTGCAGGTTGCACACATGCAGTTTAGTGCAGTATACAAGCACACGTATGGCATGTACATGAACATGTATGCACGATGTCCGTTTGGGGTGTGTGTAGGCTACGTACATATGTACGTCGGGAACCGCGCGTTCTTGCGATTTTCGGAAGTAAGAGGTATTATTTCTCTGTTGTTTCTGATGGTTTTAAAGTTTTTACAAATTGATAAAGCAGAAATAGTTTTGCAAAGGCCATTTCTGTAGGGGCGTTTCATTACCCCTCGCTGAATAAAACGAAATTAAAATACTAGCAATTTTACACGTTAATTTTTCTATTCGAGCTCTCCGGATGCGCGCCACTTTCAGGTTGCAGACCACGTACCAGTAAATCGGCCGAAAATTGCCTACGCCGGCCAAATCACGATTTGCGAGCCCTCAAATTCTCGGCTACTAGAGCATTTTGTGGGCCATGAACTTGAGGGTTTGTAAAAGAGAAGACTAGAAGCCGTGCATAGGACTGTCTGCTTGTACTGTGAAATTGGGATGAAATTGGGCCCTAAAAGTGCTCTATTTTGCAGTGGAGCGTGGGCATCATCTTTCAAGCTGGCAATGGGCTAGAGGAAGAAACATCTTTGGATGGAAATTTCTCCTAAAAGTTATCGGTTAATTCATACTAAACAGAAACTGAGAAATGATGACAAACTTTAATTCGATGTGTGTCTCAAACACCTTGGAGAGTTGTAAATATTTTTCCTGAATTTGGGAAGTTGGCGTATTTATCAATGGAAGTTTATTTATTGGTGTGCAACCTTCATGCTCAAAACAGAACAAAAGTGGCAGCGAACAACTCTATGGAAATGACACATTTCTGTACTGTGGTCGGTCATCTTGACTTTGTTGCACTCGACTGTCGCAGCAATATAAGTTAGACGTTTAGAGCATGGAGGAAAAAACACAACAAATAATTTTACAAATATCAAAATATCAGCTATTAAAAATCTTTTTAAAATGAAAGCAACTAACTTTAACATTATTTTTTCTTCAAAAATCAGACGAAAAATGAATCAAACTGGACTGGTGTGGGACGAGATGATGGCCGATTTCTATTAGAAATGTCTCCTGGCATGCCAAACACCCCCATTTTTTGCAAGAAAAACCACGAGCGCTCCACGTCGCTCCCAGACATGCAATACACTGCATGATTGAACAGATCTTCGACTTCACATGACCACATTTTCGGCGGTTGAAACGGCCCGGAAAGGCATTAAATTGACAAAAATATCATACAACATTTGCACAAGAGTCAATGCTTATACATACATGAAATTCCGTTGTAATTTACTAAGGAAATGTCTAAAAACCTCGGTAAAATTATCACTACATTCGTAATCTTTAGCTGCATCGAACGAAAAACGTTGCACATCTGTAGATTGCGTGAGTTTCTACTGCGCATGCGATTTGTCCTTTATTCGTTTGTTTGAGCCAGTGAAAAGGATGACCTCTTCACTCCAGTACTGTGTGTGCAGCGGCAAGTAGCCTTCGGATCAAAGCCGAGTTATCGCGGTCGTAAATCGGTCGCGCAGTCTGCGGTCGCTATGCTTTTTCCACTGGTCAGCTAGCCGGGTAATTGGCTGCTAATGGACGTTGATAAACTTTGGCGGGCCGTTCGAACTCCTGTTTGTGTTTCTTCCTCCATGTTTAGAGTAACTATACCGTGCTATTGCTGTGCTCTTGCCGCGCTCATTTTAATTAAGTTCGGCACGGCAGTAGCACGGCGTTTAAACCGGGCCTGATTAAAGGTACACATTGCTTTGGATTTTGCGATTTGGGCTATAAAACTGAAATGGATATGGTTGGGAAGCTTTTTTTAAAGTAGAATATAAAGATTCACATAACTATCCCTTCAAATTGCGTGGTTTTTGTTTAATTTCGTGACAAATAGCAGTCCGCCATTTTGTAGAACCAAATTTTTGACTCCACAAAATGGCGGACTGTGTTCACCAGTCGTATTTCCAGTCGCATCTGGTTGAAGTACGTTCTGTTGATCCATTTTGATGTACTGTGGCACGGCGCGCAGCACTGGCGATATATGTCGAGAGGTACAGAATTGTACCTGGCGATCATCTGATAGGTTCACAAGGCCACTGGCTGCGGCGCCAGCCTAAAGACTCTTACAGCGTATTTTGCGCATTATTTAGACGGTGGTATTTAGTACTGGAAATACGTCTATGTATCGCGGGTCAGATGTCAGGGGTAAGCGGCCAATATTTTTGTTTCTTAATCACTAATCACAACACATTATACGTGTTTTTTTGCATGAACAACTCTTATAAAAGATAAGGAACATTTCCAAACAGTAAAATTTCATGACATTTGAAGGCAATGTGTCCCTTTAACTCGCGGCCGAGAGGTAAAAAAGTGGAAATTACAAGTTCGTTTTTAAACGGAAACAGGTACCTGGCACTATGCTGGCACTAAAATGTTTCATTGTGTTATTTACGTCAGAAGCGCCAAGATATCGATCGCGGAGCATTTTATTGCAGTGTTGCGCATTGACCGTGACAATGTACATGGCTGGGAGCCTAAGTATTTTTGATATCAAATGACAAGCATTATTATTATGGTGTGTTATTAAAATCATCATCGCAGCCAAAAAGGCTGAATTGCACATGATCTTACAAAAAATAGCACATTAAAAGATGAAATACATACATTAAACGGCATAAAGTTGTTAAAACTATAAAGACACACACAGATAAGAATTAGTGGAAGTTTGGTCCTACTCATGCACCCACATCTCGTGAACAGTGCCACGATACCGATTGGGTTATCCGTTATTCAAGAGCCTGATGAGAGAGGGAATTGGACTAGTTTTATACCGCTCTGTTGTGCACAAAATTTGTTTAAATGGGTTAGGATTTCTAAGTCTCATAGATGTTACGTTATTTAAAGGTAACCAATGCAAAATTGAGAAGATTTAACAAGTGATTGAGCGAATTTAAGACAGTCTATTCCTTCTGTCACAGAGTGTTTCGAGTTGGATAACATTTAAGGCAACTTTATATGATTGATACTAAAATCCTAAAATTAAGCGTAACACCCGCTTCTGAACCCTCTCAATTTGGTTTATCTGAGCACGAGTGAGGGCTGAATTCCAAACGGGTGCAGCATACTCAAGGAGTGGCCGAATATACCCAGTATATATTGTTATAAGGTCACATCGAGGTAAATTAAAAGGAATAAGCCGTCGTAACATATGCATTCTGATATTCGCCTTTTTGATTATTTCTTGAATGTGTTTTTCCCATATTTAATCTGCCTGAATGAGTACACCCAGCACCTTCACCGACTCAACCTGTTGCAAAACCTGATTATTAATAGTTAATTGGAGGGGTTGAAGTGCGGTTTTTCCAAAGTATACCCTCATGGCGTGACATTTGTTAATATTAAGACACATATTATTTTCAGTACACCATTGATCCAAAGTATCAATTGGCTTGAGCCCGAGTGGTCACACCCCGCAGCATTGATTCCGCGATTGTCATGTCATCAACATACTTCCAGCACTGGGGCCCCGCAGAGGCAAGAGCATCATTAATAAGTACAAGGAAAAGCACTGGACCCAACCTTGTCCCTTTGAGGAACCCCTGCTGTAACTGGAGACCAATCAGACAGGCAACCGCGGTATCGTACACACTGGGTGCGGCCACTGAGGAAATCAACCATCCAAGGGGTCAACCAATCACGAGGGTTTAATTTAATAAGTTTTGAAATGACAACAGAATGGTCTACCCGGTCAAATGCCTTCGAAAAATCAGTAGTAATTACCATTGAAACAGAACTTGATTTATCGGCAGATTTGGCAAGATAATTAACAATATCCATCAAACAATGAGTAGTTGACCTTCCTGGGCGACTTCCAAATTGATTTAAATCCAAAGAGTGATTGATATCTGAAAGTAACAGTCTAGTAATAAACAACTCTGCTATTTTGGCAAGGTGATATGTAAGAGCTATGGGACGCAATTTATCCAAGGTGGCTGGTTGTGCCTCAGGTATTGGAACAATAATCGCCCTTTTCCATTGCTGAGGAACAGAATGTTCGGCAAAAGAGCAATTCAAAATGTCACAAAATGGTACACTAAGTTCATAGGCAAACATTTTGATAAGTCTTGCCGGAATTCCATTAGGACCACATGCTTTTCCTGGTTGAATTTTAGAAAGTTCATTAAAAACTTCCCAAGGTTGAACTTGGGGTGGTTAACTGCAAGGCAAATAAGCAGGGAGATTTAATGCATCTAGTGGGCCTATATCACTAGTTACCTTTATGAAATGGTCATTTCATGCTACTTCGCTGCGCTCATACGCATGACAAGCAGTTTGGTTTTCAAACACCGACACAGCTAAATAAAGACAAAATATGCAATAGAAATGCATTTCAATATTTTATTGAGACAGCATGGGATGGTGGCCTGCATGCACAAAGATGCTGAATGCCTTTTTTAAATGTACAACATCAATGACAGGTATACACTTTCACAAAGGTTACAATAATCACCGACTTAATTCAACAAGGCAACTGCCTTACACTTACGGCTCTCTCGGCCCTTCATGTCTGTGCCTGGAAACAACAACAATATCAAGTTGATATTACACATACATGTACATACCAAAGCCTCGCTGGCTCACAAAGGCAACATCCCTAGTCACACTCGGCCTCGTTGGCTTTCATATAAACATAACAGCTATTCGTTAAATTAATTTCGATATTAAACAATGTGGCGATTCATGTTGGCAGAGAGATTTTACTGATACACCTGTTAAGTCAAAAAATGCAATCGATTCATCAGTACGGCTTTGGACACCTCAAGTAGTAGGCTCACATCTCTTTTAACATATCGATTTTTGGTTAAATGAGTGGCCCCGCCGGATCGTAGGCTATGAAGGCCAAATTCATTCACTTTGTCAATTCCGATAGAATTGAGAGCATCTAAAAATAGTTCCCTGCACCTGGTGTAACTGAGGGGTTTGTTACGAGTACGTTTGTAAGTTTTGGAGCTAGAACAGAATGTGAGGGGGGTAAAAATGAACTGATCCTCTCCTATAGCTATCCCAACCCTGGACATGTATTTCATCAAAATGGAGTATGGAGAATAAACATCTTTGGATATGGGCAAAAAAGCCATATTGCCCTCTCTAAAAATGTCAGTTTTGGATTTAGGGATGAAAATACTTAAACCTTGGTCATCTTCTAAACGGTTAAGATGAGAAGCCTTGATTTCAGCAATCTCATTATGTCTGAATAATAAAGCAAACTTCAAACATACATAACAAGCGGTTCTGAGTTGAATGAGAGAGCAGTCGTCTGTGACAAAAGTATCTATGATTTTCTTGAGTTGTTCTAAAGATAGAGGGCTTTTCTGATCGAGAGGGTGATAAAGGTATTTTCTGTAACTGATCAAAATTTGTTGAACTATTGGAGAATCTACCGGATTGTTTCTTATATTCATTAAGGAATTGAGCCATTTAATGGCAGCAGCAGTTGTAGTGATGACACTATCAGACCGAGCGGTTGATTTTATATGAGATAGATACATTGCCACTATCTCATCTCCGATTGGAAATGACATTGGAATTTTGTGTTCGACCAACCAAGTTATGAAAAGACGACACCTATAGAAGTACGAGTTGCATGTCCCTAATGATTTCGCTGCGATAGCTTCATACAACAACTGCTGCTTGGACTCCGAGACTACGGATGGAAAATCTGCCCAAAATGGTAGCTCCAAAATAATCTGTAACGACAAAAAGATAGAAAAACATATATATCTTTAAGAGAGAACTAATTTTACGGCAACCATAGATCTTAGAAATTGCGAGGAGCCAAGCAAAGAATTTGTGTTTCTGCCGTGAACTACAGCCAATTTTCCGGGCATGGTGATCATGTCATGGATGAATGGCCTAAATTGTATCCATAATAATGGCCAGAAAGGACTGGACGGCCACCATGGGAACACAAGGGTACCAGACCCCTGACAAGATTGCAAATGATGCAACACCGAGGGAATCAGAGCGACAGGGGGAACTAATAACACATTCTCTTCCGACCAATTTTGGGCGAAGGCGTCGACGGCTTCTGCCCATGGGTTCCAAAACCTGGAGAAGAAACGAGGCAATTTAGTGTTGTAGTAAGAGGCAAAACAATATACAGTGAAAGTACCCCACTTGTTATTTATGGAAGCAAAGAATTCGTCCAATAGGCACCAATCGTCTACATCTACTAATTTACTAATAAAGTCGGCTTGATCGTTGAGGGTACGAGGAATCCAGTCAACTTCTAATCGGATACGATTCCATACACAAAATTCAAATATTTCGAAAGCTAAAGACTGGAGATCGTCTTTCATGCTGCCCGTTTCTATGATTTTTGCAGCCGCCAGATTATCTGTGAAAAGTTTGGCGTTCGAGTTAGAAATGAGAGGCGAAAAAGAATATAAGGCAAACAAAATGGTTTCAAGTTCCCGCCAAGTCGAACTCCGAGACTTTTCTTCAGGGGACCAATTCTTGTGAGCCACATGATTATCATTGCAAATGATAGCACCCGAACCTACGGAACTAGCGTCTGAGCAGATTATCTTGTTGGTTCTAGGGGAAAGAAACACATATCGATTGTTCAGACGGAAAGCGTTATTCTGCCAAAATGTGATTTCCCTAAGACATGGGTTATTGAGGACGATTACATCGTCTTCATCGTTAGCCTGCGCAATGACTACTTGACAGTTACGCGTCATCAACCTGGTAACATTGCCTGCCACTGGCGATGGTGAAATTATTTGTCCTACGAAGGAATGAAGATCCCTAACACGGCAAACGGGGGATTGGCGTAGGGCGAGCATGTAAGCCTGGATTTTGTTTATTCTGCGATCCAAACTTTGAGACTACCTAAACGCGCTAAATCATGCCTAGCCAAACTATAGAAGTAGAAGGATACCAAACACATTTACTAATGTTGTAAATGAATCCTGCATTTAAAAGATCCGATCTGACGTGGGCCGAAATATCAGTGGCTAACTTGAGATGCGAATCATGTGAAAGGTTAGATCGGGGTACAATGACGAGACCATCATCCAGGTACAGGACAATGAGAACGCCACAGGAACGCCAGTGAGTAACGAGAGGTTTCATGATTTTGGTGAATATCAGTGGGGCAGAAGAGAGACCAAAGGGCAAAACCACGAACTGAAAATACCTTGGCTCACCATCAATGCACCAAGAAAAAACCAAATATTTGTGATAGTGCGGATGAATTTCTACATGGTGGTATCCAGACTTAAATCAAATGTAAACAAAAAAGCATCCTGATCGAAATATTGAAGAGCAATCTTCCAATCATCTATTTTGAAATGATCTTTCTTGACGTAGTTATTTAATCGACTCAGATCCAGAATTAAACGATTTTTGCCAGACGACTGACAAACTACGGAAAGAGGGCTAGTAACATAAGAGGGTGAAGTAATTTCCATAATTCTGTTCGAGGCAAGCAAATCCGAGATGGATTCAGTGACAAAGGAAGAATGCTGGAAGGCTGAAACATTGTTTTGAAAATACATAGGAGGAGGATCTTCTAGGAAACATATTTTAAAGCCTTCCTTTATGATCGACATAATCATACTCATAGCCGGTCTCTGATCATACTCCGGCCATTCTGAGTTGACATTAGAATGGCCGGTCTCTGATCAAACTCCGGCCATTCTGTGTGGACATTAGAATAGCGGGTCTCTTATACCCTGGCCATTCTGAGTGTACATTAGAATAGCCGGTCTTTGATCATACTCCGGCCATTCTGAGTGGACATTAGAATGGCCGGTCTCTGATCATACTCCGGCCATTGTGAGTGGACATTAGAATGGCCGGTCTCTGATCAGACTCCGGCCATTCTGAGTTGACATTAGATAGCTGGTAGAATGGCCGGTCTCTGATCAAACTCCGGCCATTCTGTGTGGACATTAGAATAGCGGGTCTCTTATACTCCGGCCATTTTGAGTGGACATTAGAATAGGCGGTCTCCGTACAGACTCCGGTCATTCAGTTTCCTGCAGCACTATTCGATTATTTAGATCCAAATTGAAGCAATTTCATTTTGTTCTAAAAACAATTACATTTTGATACAGAAAAAGACAGATGAAAAAGGAATGCATATTTCTAATCTTATTAGAGTCAGAAAAGTGGGAGTTCGTTTATTACACAAGAGAGTGCAACAAAAGTATGTTTTTGGAGCTAGATTTATATGTTTTACAAACAATCTGCAATAAGTGAAGATATTTGAAGCACAAAATATGGTTAAAATAGAAATACTATTTTAGGAAAATACTTCTCACTCTGTTATGTGTAATGCAAACATTCAAGCATATATAACAACAATTTTTCATTTGAAAGTGTTTGATAATTTATATTTCGTTGTATTTTAATTAATATCAATTATGATTTCTTATGCGATTAGTGTTCAGGTGTAGGCCTTTAGATATTTTTAATATAAGGGAAAAAAGAGACCGAAAACCTAAGTGCTAGCTGTGCAGTGATCAAAGCAACCACTGAATTATTCCAGAAAATTGATACACCAACCTACGGAAAAAGAGCTACGTTTACACATAGCCGATTTTGCCACGCGCGCCCACGCGATTAAACACGAATTTGGAAATTTAAAAAACCGTGTCCAACCGTGTTGAACCTTGTGGGCATCGTTTGGATACCGTGTGGGGTCGTCTTAATTATTCCTGAACCGTGTCCATTCTTCTTAATTCGCCAGACGAATTTAAAAATGTAATTTTGACTCGCATGGGATTCGTCTTAACATTTCAACCGTGTTGGTATCGCCATCATCCGTGTTGGAGTTGTATTGGGTCGCGAGGGGCTCGTGTTGCCATTCGCCTTAAATCGTCTTAATTCGCTGCTATTCGTCTCGATTCGCATGTGTTTGTTTTTGTGTGTGCACACGATGCCAGGAAGAGGTCATTAATTTTTCACGCGGAATGCAGGCGATCTGTGGCGACTGAGGGCGAAATGCACGCGGATGAGGACGACTCAACACGGGTCCCTCGCGGATGAAGACGAATGAAGGCGACATCCACATGATTCCCGCGCGGTTCGACACGGTTTGTTGGGCGGTTCCTGACGAATCAGGACGAATTAAGGAGTTTCCCGCTCGACTCCAGACGGACCCCCGCGGTGTTCACGCGAATTAGGAAGATTTGCATGCGGTTGACTGCGATTCCTGGCGGTTCATCACGAGGTGCACAAGACCCCAACGCTTTGAATATAAATAGCGCCGATTTACCCAAGTGCAATCATTCTGTCTCTTTTTCTTCAGATGTCCAGACCTGCTGTCAAATTCACTTGAAAATGGCAAAAGGCCAAACTTCCAAAAGTTCTGGGGCGATCAAACGCAAAGAGAAACGAATTTCTAATTTATAAAAATCGTCTGCAGATCGTCTGGGCATCGACTATGTGTAATAGCCCGTTCTCACTTGAACGATTTTCTACGCGAATGCCGTGCGACTACCAAATCGCACAGGGCGTACGGGAGTCGCACGGCAGTCTGTTGATGATTCGCACAGGTTGTAGGGTGTCGTGTGTAATTCAGACGGGTCGCATGTTGGATATGTTGAAAATTTCCATACGGTTGTCGCACGGTTCGCATAGTTCGCATTTGTCGCATGGGGGTCGCACAGCAGACGCACGGCAGTCGGATAGGTCGCATGGGAGTCTGAAGAGAGTCGCACGGCTTGGCCGTGCCGTTCTTGCTGCCTGCCTGCTTGCCATCACTCTTCTTCGGTGGCATCGTTGTGTTGTGTTGTGTTGAATACTTGTTGACTGTCGAACATCAAGGGCGGTTATAAAGATCGACGCCAAAAGGCCCTGCTTTTATGCGATTCGTGCGGGTCGAACGGCGCTTGTACGGCGGTCGCACGACGCTCTGATTGGTTGTACGGCGGTTGTACCGCATGCGCACAGGTCGCACGCTAGTTAAACAAAAATCGCACGGCGCTTGCGCGGGACTCATACAGGTTGTACGGCAGTCGGACGGAACTTGAACCGTTATCGGAATTTTCGGGAGGAAAAGTCGCAAGAGAGTTGAACGGCAGTCGCACGGCAGTTGTACAAGTGAGACTGCGCGGGAAATCGCACGGCTGTACGATTGTTTAGTCGCACCGCAGTTGTACAAAAAATCGTTCAACTGAGAACGGGCTATTTATTGTGAACAGTTGCAATTCACCCAGATTTTGATTATGTGTTGTTACATTGTGATTTTGCTAATCCTGGTTGATTGTTGGTCCATTCAGCTGTTAGCTGCAGTATGAGGTTGCTATCAAGTGAGATACATTTGCATATGGTTAGCAGTGTTGTAGGTCTCGAGACCGGTCTCGGTCTCGAGACCGGTCTCGAGACCATTTGTTTCTGGTCTCGGTCTCGGTCTCGGTCTCGGTCTCGGTCTCGGTACCCTGTGGTCTCGGTCTCGGTCTCGGTCTCGGTACCCCGTGGTCTCGGTATTTTGCTGGTCTCGGTATCGAGACCACCAATATTTTATACAAACAGCACAAGTGCAGAATCGAGTACAGCACGCTCGACTCGACTCGAGAAGTATAATTGTGCAGTATATGACAACTTCTTGTGTACAGAATCGATTACAGTACGCTCTACTCGACTAAAGATTTATAAACGTGCAGTACATGACATGGTGACAACCTTGTTTCTTTGGCGTGTACGCGTGCCCAAACGTACATGTAGCGCATTAGCTTCATGTATGGGAAGTTGGGAACGACATGCTCAAATACACGAACTACGTGTACATGTATTACAATCAGCGGCGTGTACTTTTTATACCGCGTAAATGTAAACATGTAACCGGATAAATGGTCAGTTAACCGTGTAACCGCAGCCTTATTCTTGATGTCAATAAATACGGTTTACTTGTACATGTACATGTATACTCCTTTGCACATAATGCATATGGAAATTTGTGATCTTTTTGCAATCTTTTATTATGTAAATGACATACAAGGTCTCGAGGTCTCGGTCTCGGTCTCGGGCCATTAGGTCTCGGTCTCGGTCTCGGTCTTCCAGGTCTCGGTCTCGGTCTCGGTCTCGGTCTCGGACCATCAGGTCTCGGTCTTGGTCTCGGTCTCGGACTTCGGGGTCTCGACTACAACACTGATGGTTAGGTTGCAAAACGGCCCATTCAGTGTTAGTTGCTATATGGCGATGCTGTTCGGGGATGCTCGCCGTGCCCAGGATCAGTATTGCCAGTAATGCTAGGTTTACATTATGTTCCCGGCAGCCACGGCAGTCACGTTTGCCCGAAACGTAGTGCGCCGTGGGATTTTGGCAATTTTTTCTCCGTATTCAAGTTTTGTTAAGGTCCTGCTAAGTTTTCTCACGGTCTATCACGGTATCCGTGACGGGCCGTGGGGGGGGGGGGGGGAGGGGCTGCTGAGTCCCGAAGGCTCAAAGGCGCAGTACGGTTCGGCCCGCGGTCTACCACGGATGCCAATACGTTCCCTCCCGGCCCGTAACGTTCTAATGGGGTCCCTCACGTTTCTCACGTTCTGATCAAGGTCTGACACGTTTTCACGTTCTGTCAAGGCTTTCTGCGGACGTCGGGCAGCTTTGGAGCACGTTTGTGCCCACGGTATAAAAAGAAGGCCTCCCAAGCAATAGCAATCATTGTATCCCTCCCAGACCGCGCGCGCCGTGTCAGACCGTAGTAGAACGCAACGCGCCGTATCGCGCCGGGCCCGTAAACCGTCACACGCCGGGACGCGCCGTGATTGAACGCGACGAAACGGCTACCATACACCCTAGCTTGCCGTGAGAACCGTGACAAAACGTGGCAAAACGGGACAAAACGCGCAGCAACCGTGAAGCAACCGTGACAAAACGCGGCAGAACGTGACAAAACTTGAAAGGACCGTGAGATGCCGGGGAATACACATGCTTCCCGTCCCACTACGGACAGCCTGCAAGTTTTGTTACGGCCTATTACGTACTGTCACGTTTTATTGCGTTCACCCCGTTTTACTACGGCCTACTAGGTTTCTCATCCACACCGTTACTGCCGTGGCAAATTTTTTGACAGTTTAAAAATCTGGCCCGGCATCCACGGCAATCACGGCCTGTCACGTTTGCCCATCCCGTCCCCCCGCGTTGTCTCACGTCCATCCCGTTTTGTCCACGGTGGCCTGAAACGTGACTGCCGTGGCCGCCGGGAACATAATGTAAACCTAGCATCACGTATGTTTCCTCCGCCAACTTAGTTTTGCTCATTGTGCAGATCTACAGTTTACCCTTTGTGTTGTACAACAGTACAAGTGACGTCAGATCAGTTTCTTTTTTTAAGCAATGAGGCGCTTATTTGCGTTTGAATAGGCATAATGGTGTTGCGTAATTGATTTGCATAGTAGTTTTCATCACAAGCAGTGATATTCGTTGATTTCCTCTATTGCTGTCATAGTTTTCAGGAGATTCTTTGGAAGTGGGGTTTTTACAAGAATGCGAATCCCATGGAAGTGAAGCTAACGACCAACTTGAAACCTTTCTGGTGATTACTAGTGTGCACAGGTTTTTTGTGTCAGATTCACGAGTTCAAACCCGGTGTAGGCTGTGCTTCGATTCTGTTGCAGCAATTGGTTAACTGAACCAGCGATCCCAGTGATTTTCGAATAGTGCATAATTCAATAGCTTTTAATCATATCGATACCAATCACTATATAAATATGCCAAGAATCGATACTATCTACTTCCGACTTTACCTGACAATGTTACAAAGAAATCAATAAATATTACTTTAAAAAGCCTTTGCACGCCTGATTGTATAATGTGTGTCTTGGGATACTTCTTGTGCACATATATTTCTGGGGTACATCTGACAGAAAACCCCGTTAAGAGACAATTTGAATGGTTCGTGTTGTCATAGCGTTTGTGCAGTATTTTGGCAACACGCCTAGTAGCATCTCACATACATCTCACAGACATTATTATCAATGGCTACGGCTCTTCACTGTAGCCTGTCAATGGCCAAATTCGAAGCCGTAGCCACAAAAGACCCGATCCGGGCAACGGCTTAAGCTATGAGAGTGCAGCATTACCAGCCTGTGAATAAACCAAACTGATACACCCGCAATAATACGTCAACATACGTGAAGGCACTATGCCGTGACCAAGTCGGTTGCCCTACAAATGGCAACCATCCGACGTGTCCACATAAAGCCAGTAAGTTAAAACCGAGGGCAGTCACCAGTCAGGTTCGCCATATTATAGTTGTTCTATAGTTGGTTATGGAAGCCAAAATTATTAGGAGTTCAATGGCTGCGGTCTAGTTTGTTGTTTGTTGCAGGATGGGAAGAGCAAAGCGTAAGGCGTCCTCGTCGGATTCGCCGAGGCAGTTAAGTACGAAAGAGCCTCAGCCAGTCGCTCAGGAGACGGCAGCTTCGCCAGCGGCACGTCCGCACGACACGTCACCAGCAGGGTCACAAGACAAGACGGTTCAACCAGAAGAGGTGTTGGTTATAGACACAGTCAGAATACAAGAGTCGGTGACGGCGTCGATAGTGAGCGCCATATACGGAGCAAGTTCGATCTGCTGTGCAGGCAGAACTGGCAAGGGCATTCCCTACAACCCAGCAGGCAACCAGCAGTGGCACTCAGCTTCAGGAGGCCCAGTCTATCACATCCGTCGGTTCACTCACGGTGTGTCCAGCAGCTGCGACATGGACACTCCAGAATACAGGCGAAGGAGTGCCATCTCCAGGGTTGGACAACAGCGCACTAGTATCAGCCAGCACTGGATCTGGGACAGGGTCAAATCTTAAAGCATCTGAGTCATCTCCCGGGGAGTCGTCGGGTGTCGGACTGGCTCCGATTCCTGGCGGTTCTCTGTGGATTGGACGGGTGTCGTGTTTGCCTGGCACTGGTGAGACCTTGGGCATTGGCGGGGGGGGGGGGGGGGGGGGGGGTCTGTCCCCTTGTCTGCACCTTTACCGTTAATAAGGATATCAGGGAGAAAATTTGCACAAACGAGTATGTTGAATTTGGCCTGCTGCTTAATCCATCTTAAGCGGTAAAATGCAACATCGTAGTCCAGCATGTTCCAGGCGGGACCAACGCATTGTGCTTAGCGTCACCAAACAAAAAGGTTCCCAAAACCATACATGAATAGAATTCGGCCTTTGCCATATTTTCCACGGTTTATACTAGAAAGTACCCTATAGTGAAGCTGGTAAGCTGCTAAAGTACGGGGAATTAATTCGTCAGATTGCAGGCGAGGGTGGTAACTTAGGCAAACCACGCCTCTCCAGTAGGATCACTTTCACACGGAGCTGTACCTAATGGCAATGCAGTAGGAGGGGCTACATCGTCTTTTCTAACGGGGGCGGTGAGTAAACCGTCATATCCATCAGCCAGGAATCAACTTCAGCTAGGGTTCTGTTTCCGTTTCTTGCGCGGATTGGCTTGCGAGGGATCATGCGGATACAACTATAAATGTACCAAATGTATGGGTGACCACCCATACCATACAAGGGATCATTCCCACGAGCAGCGACCACAAACCGCTCTGTCTTCCCATATAGGGGCGTGTTTCCACAACCTAAAGGCAGACCAGAAAAGGGACACCTCATTTAGCCCACGACCAACCAACAACGCCAGTAAATAAAAAATGTGCTTGAAATTATGTTGAGGGGCTATGATACCGAAAAGTACAAATTCTTGATTGATGGTTTTACATTCGGTTTCCACTTAGGTTTTACGGGCACACAAGAAATTAGGACATTTCAAATCGGATCTTGGAAATCCAGAGGTGGTTTCCGAAAAACTAGCGCTTGAACTTAAATTAGGCAGACTTGCAGCGCCCTCCCAGCGCCCTCCCAAGAATGTTTGTTTAAGTCCAATTAATTGGATTAGTTCCTAAAAACAACCTGGGGAATTTCGAATCATTCACCATTTGTCGTATTCCCAGAAAACGGGTCGGTTAATAATGGTATACCAGATTGCTGTGCAACAGTCAAGTACGCATCAACAAATGACGCAATTAAAATGTTAAAGTCAGTGGGCCCAGGGAGCGTTTCTCTAAACTCGACATAAAGTCTGCTTTCAAAATTATCCCAGTTCATCCAAGTGACCACAATCTGCTTGGGTTTTCTTGGGAAAATCAATTTTTTTTAATGATAAAACTCTACCAATGGGATGCCGAGTTGTGATATATTCGAAGAATTTAGCACAGCGCTTGAAGGGATAGCACAGAGAGTTAAAACCCGCCGGCTTGGTTCATATTCTTGACGATGTTTTTATTATTTGGACAAATTATCAACATGGCATACACAATTCGGAAGGATTTCAAACATTATGTCATAAATTGGGTATTCCCCTAGCGTCAGAGAAAACCGAAGGACCAACAACCTGCCTTACATTTGCGGGGATCGAGCTAGATACAATAGCAATGGCTGTTCGGTTGCCAGCAGACAAACTAAAGAAAGCCATTGATTTAACCAGTTGGGCATTAGACAAGAAAAAGGTTACTTTACAGGAACTGCAGTCAATTATCGGTTTTCTTAATTTTACCTGAAAGGTTGTAGTTCCTGGTCGAGCATTTTTGAGGAGATTGATAAATTTAACCATAGGTATCAAGTCCCCCAGGCACTTTATCTGGTTAACAGCCCAAGCAAAATTAGATTTACAGGCGTGGTTATGGTTTCTACGGCGATTTAATGGAAAAGCATTTTTTTTGTCAGACCAGTGGCTAAAGGACCAAACACTGCACTTATACATAGATGGCTCGGGTTCAATAGGGTACAGCGCAATTTTTGGTGCCCAATGGTTTTATGGTTGGTGAGGAGTTGGGTTCATCATTACAAACCCTTTCCACAGTAGCCACCCTCAGTCTGTTCTACAGATATTTCCATGGAAATTGTTCCACCAGTCTGTTTAACTTAGTCCCTCCTGTCAGGGTTTTTGAGCGTGCAACCAGGCTCTCTGCTTCTTCTCACCCATACACTCTAGCTGTGCCGAGATGTAGAACGAAGAGCTACTCTTTTGTCCAGGTTCTGCCTCTCTTTGGAACTCCTTGCCCAGTAGTTGTTTCCCTCCATCCTATGACCTAGCCTCTTTTAAGAGAAATATAAATTCCTTTCTTTAGCTTTCCTGATGTTTTCTTCTTCTTTGTAGCCATTTTCCTAGAGTGGCGTTAGCCTTGCTTGGGGGATATTCCATGAAAAAAATGGGAAATGGCCAACATATTCGGAAGATGAACATATAACACTAAAAGAGTGTTACCCGATTGTAGCCGCGGTGTGTGTCTTCTAAGCTTACTTTCAAAATCGATGGCAGTTTCGTCATGGATGTACCAAAGAGCGCAAACCATTTTGATTCAGTTTATCGTAAAACACGGGTTCAGCGCTTCATTGCCACTGCCACGAATCCTGGTAGCCATACTATTTTGTCACCCACGTATTTGAAGCTAACCATCCAGCACTATTTGTACCAGAGTTGTATTGGAGTCCCTGCAAGTCCTTTCACAAGTCCCTGCAAGTCCCTGCAAGTCCCTTCACAAGTCCCTGCAAGTCCCTGCAAGTCCCTGCAAGTCCCTGCAAGTCCCTGCAAGTCCCTGCAAGTCCCTGCAAGTCCCTGCAAGTCCCTGCAAGTCCCTGCAAGTCCCTGCAAGTCCCTGCAAGTCCCTGCAAGTCCCTGCAAGTCCCTGCAAGTCCCTGCAAGTCCCTGCAAGTCCCTGCAAGTCCCTGCAAGTCCCTGCAAGTCCCTGCAAGTCCCTGCAAGTCCCTGCAAGTCCCTGCAAGTCCCTGCAAGTCCCTGCAAGTCCCTGCAAGTCCCTGCAAGTCCCTGCAAGTCCCTGCAAGTCCCTGCAAGTCCCTGCAAGTCCCTGCAAGTCCCTGCAAGTCCCTGCAAGTCCCTGCAAGTCCCTGCAAGTCCCTGCAAGTCCCTGCAAGTCCCTGCAAGTCCCTGCAAGTCCCTGCAAGTCCCTGCAAGTCCCTGCAAGTCCCTGCAAGTCCCTGCAAGTCCCTGCAAGTCCCTGCAAGTCCCTGCAAGTCCCTGCAAGTCCCTGCAAGTCCCTGCGCAAGTCCCTGCGCAAGTCCCTGCGCAAGTCCCTGCAAGTCCCTGCAAGTCCCTGCAAGTCCCTGCAAGTCCCTGCGCAAGTCCCTGCGCCAGTCCCTGCGCCAGTCCCTGCGCCAGTCCCTGCGCCAGTCCCCGCGCCAGTCCCCGCGCCAGTCCCCGCGCCAGTCCCCGCGCCAGTCCCCGCGCCAGTCCCCGCGCCAGTCCCCGCGCCAGTCCCCGCGCCAGTCCCAGCGCCAGTCCCAGCGCCAGTCCCCGCGCCAGTCCCCGCGCCAGTCCCCGCGCCAGTCCCCGCGCCAGTCCCAGCGCCAGTCCCCTCGCCAGTCCCCGCGCCAGTCCCCGCGCCAGTCCCCGCGCCAGTCCCCGCGCCAGTCCCCGCGCCAGTCCCCGCGCCAGTCCCCGCGCCAGTCCCCGCGCCAGTCCCCGCGCCAGTCCCAGCGCCAGTCCCCTCGCCAGTCCCCGCGCCAGTCCCCGCGCCAGTCCCCGCGCCAGTCCCCGCGCCAGTCCCCGCGCCAGTCCCCGCGCCAGTCCCCGCGCCAGTCCCCGCGCCAGTTCCCGCGCCAGTCCCCGCGCCAGTCCCAGCGCCAGTCCCCGCGCCAGTCCCCGCGCCAGTCCCCGCGCCAGTCCCCGCGCCAGTCCCAGCGCCAGTCCCAGCGCCAGTCCCCGCGCCAGTCCCCGCGCCAGTCCCCGCGCCAGTCCCCGCGCCAGTCCCCGCGCCATTCCCCCGCGCTTGTCCCCCGCGCTTGTCCCCCGCGCTTGTCCCCGCAAGTCCCCGCGCAAGTCCCCGCAAGTCCCCGCAAGTCCCTGCGCAAGTCCCTGCGCAAGTCCCCGCAAGTCCCTGCGCAAGTCCCCGCAAGTCCCTGCGCAAGTCCCCGCAAGTCCCTGCAAGTCCCCCGAAAGTCCCCGCAAGTCCCCCGCAAGTCCCCCGCAAGTCCCCGCAAGTCCCCGCAAAGTCCCCGCAAGTCCCCGCAATTCCCCGCAAGTCCCCGCAAGTCCCCGCAAGTCCCCGCAAGTCCCCGCAAGTCCCTGCAAGTCCCCGCAAGTCCATGCAAGTCCCTGCAAGTCCCTGCACAAGTCCCTGCACAAGTCCCTGCACAAGTCCCTGCACAAGTCCC
This sequence comes from Hippasteria phrygiana, assembly GCA_037893225.1. NCBI lineage: Eukaryota > Metazoa > Echinodermata > Asteroidea > Valvatida > Goniasteridae > Hippasteria > Hippasteria phrygiana. The sequence continues at coordinate 326,574 of JAZGUH010000583.1, read as the reverse complement.
TGCAAGTCCCCGCAAGTCCCCGCAAGTCCCCGCAAGTCCCCGCAAGTCCCCGCAAGTCCCCCGCAAGTCCCCGCAAGTCCCCGCAAGTCCCCGCAAGTCCCCGCAAGTCCCCGCAAGTCCCCGCAAGTCCCCGCAAGTCCCTGCAAGTCCCCGCAAGTCCCTGCAAGTCCCTGCAAGTCCCTGCACAAGTCCCTGCACAAGTCCCTGCACAAGTCCCTCCACAAGTCCCTGCAAGTCCCTGCAAGTCCCTGCAAGTCCCTGCAAGTCCCTGCAAGTCCCTGCAAGTCCCTGCACAAGTCCCTGCACAAGTCCCTGCACAAGTCCCCGCAAGTCCCTCCAAGTCCCTGCAAGTCCCCGCTAGTCCCCGCAAGTCCCCGCAAGTCCCCGCAAGTCCCTGCAAGTCCCCGCAAGTCCATGCAAGTCCCTGCAAGTCCATGCACAAGTCCCTGCGCAAGTCCCCGCAAGTCCCCGCAAGTCCCTGGAAGTCCCCGCAAGTCCCTGCAAGTCCCCGCAAGTCCCCGCAAGTCCCCGCAAGTCCCCGCAAGTCCCCGCAAGTCCCCGCAAGTCCCCGCAAGTCCCCGCAAGTCCCCGCAAGTCCCTGCAAGTCCCTGCAAGTCCCTGCGAGTCCCTGCGAGTCCCTGCGAGTCCCTGCAAGTCCCTGCAAGTCCCTGCAAGTCCCCGCAAGTCCCTGCAAGTCCCTGCAAGTCCCTGCACAAGTCCCTGCACAAGCCCTCCAGTACTAATCCCAATCACAAGCTATTCAAATGAGCTGCGACAAAGACATTCCTTTGTCATTCTTCATCCAGTTACTTGTGACTGGCTTTATGAAAGAACTTTTGACGTGGCTTGCGAAAGGACTTGTGAAAGGACTTGCAGGGACTCGAATACAACTCTGATTTGTACGTTTATGTCTGCTATCAATTTAATTCACAGACTATATAACATGACAGAGCCTGGTCAAGCGTTTATTGTACAGAAAGCTATTCAAGGGGTACAACGGGTCAAACCGAGTTTTGATGTAAGATTGCCTATTACTATCCATATCCTACATAAGATGGTAGATGGGTTACAACATTGTTCACAATCGGTTTACCACAGGTCGTTGTACAAAAGCATGTTTTTACTGGCGTTTGCAGCGTTTCTACGCGTGGGAGAAATTACGGTATCCAATCAGAATACAGAAAATGAGTTCAAACTAGATTGTGTTTATTTTGGTTCGGATGGCCAAAGCTTGAAGATTAAGTTTCGTTACTTTAAGCACTCGAAGGGTAGACAGGTATACATTAATATTACAATTACAAACGTTGTTTACTGCCCGATGAAAGCCCTAACTCACTACTTTTACCACAGGGGAGCTTTTGAATCGCCTTAGTTTGTACTGTTAGTAAAGTGGTGAGCCAATTAAGAGGGAGCAGTTTGCTAAAATGCTACAATCCACTGCTAGATCTATTGGGTTAGATGACAATGTTTACACTGGCCATAGTTTCCGTATAGGGGCGGCATGTCAAGCGCTCTTGGAGGGGCTATTCTGATGCGCAAATTTGAGAAATTGGCAGATGGCGGTCCGACGCATTTAAAGCCTATATTAGACTGTAAGGCCAGTTGTCGGTTTGGTTGGAAGTAGTAGAATAGTGCAGGCGATTACAGAATTTCCAGTGTTTGCGGTTTGAGTGTCTTGTTTTTGTGGGGAGCCGCCCTATGCAGATAAAAGGTCGGCTGCATCGGTCGACTGGTGGCGGATTTGCCCCACGAAAAGTGCATGAAGAATAATACATAATTTTTTCAGTGGATCACACGATTCTATTAAGTATTCGCAAAACATTTAGAAAAATAATTAACAAAGAAGATCTTTAAAGCAAAGAAAAATAGAAACTTTTTGTGAGCAATTGAAAAAGCTTGCTCAATCCCGAGTAAAGAAAGCTCGTATTTCTAAATTACTAAATACATTTCATGGGCAATGTATGAGTTGTTACTTATCGTAACAATATTATGTAAATGTTAAAATGCAAGTTCCGATTTAATTAGTATTACTATATAGAAACTGAAACAGTTGGTCAGCGCTTATATTGCAGGTGTATCGTGTGCCCGGCAGAAGGGAGAAAGGACGAAAAATGGGTCAAAAGGTCAAATGGGGTTTTGGGGGTAATCGATAGAGTATTCAAATATCTTTATTTTGATACACATTTCGTCTCAAGGGGTTACGTAATTCTGACGTAATTAACAGAATGAAAAGGGCGTAAGGGTTTTTTGCATTTTTCGTTCGCGGCAAAAGGGCGTTAGCGTGTAATACCAATGTAACAAAACATGATAAAAGTTCGTTCACCTCTCCACTTCAACGGGGCGTAAGCGCGCTTGGAGCAAAGTTTGTTCCTGGCAAAAGGGCGTAAGCATTTCACATGCTGCTTACGCGCACGTTTAAGGTAGAAGGACTTCCCGGCAAAAGGGCGTTTGCATAATTATGCAAATAACTGTAAAATAAAAATTAACCTTATGCGATTCTTAATTTAGAAATGCCAACACAAAAACTTTAAAGTCGATTTTCTCAGAAAGTGTAATCACGCGTCAAAGCGCGCTTACGCCCTTCTGCCGGGCACACGACGGTTTATACTACTCACCGACCAACTGATTTTAAACACAAATGGATTTTAATGTTTCTTTGTTATATCAACTGCGAAAATTGAACCAGTGGACTCGTAAACCCAAAATGTATAAGCAACTAAAACATCTGCGTCTTATTTCAGTCTGAGACTCGTAAATCCATAAAATTACACTGTCCTTGTTTATTGTGGAGAGAAATAAATAATAATAATTTTACCGAGGATGGGTCATTTGGGAGACTTTGCCATAGACGCTTGCACAACATGTTTTCAACTTTAATGTAACCTAACCCAAATATCCCTGTCCTGCCCCCACAAATGTTGGTATATTTTCGTTTTGAACCATCCTCTATCGATATAACTCACTTGCGACCGTAAAATTCTCACTCCTTAGGGGGGCTGGGAACTAATTTCACTTGTCTCCCTAAGGTATAACAAATGACGACAAAGTGTCCCCTTAAGGGTACTTTTGTCATTATAAACATAATGATTATGCAATAAACGGGCGACACTAATAATAAGCTCAATAGGGCGACACTACGTGTCGCCCTATTATAACACTTTCCGATTTCCCTTACTAAAAAGGGCGACATTTTGAAAAGGGCGACAGTTATGTGTCGCCCTAACCCACTCTTTTGTTGCATTATGTGTCGCCCTAACCTACAATTAATACTGATGTAGCTATTGTGCTTCGGTGTATAGTGCCGAATGCTCACATTCCAACCATCTTTCTGCCGAATAGAGTTATAACTAGCGTCAAAGTGTAGCCGAAAATCTGGTACCTTGCAATACCGCAATCCGTGTGGTCCCATCGTGGTGTACTTGTCGCAGCCCTGTGCTCCTGTATAGTATTACTACACAGGGATAAATAGAATACAAAGGAATCTTTCTTGTCCTCGGGAGTCGGTCTTTTGTTAAAATGTGTCCTTGGACGTCAAAATAACTGCTAATGTTACAGTAAAGGGACAATAGAGAAGACAAAGCCTTGTCCTCGGACGTTGTGTGATGCACGACTGGGTGTGCCACCAAGATGTACAAATTTACAGTTTAGCGGAAATCCTGTCCGGTATCTTACATGCGAAACCTTTGACATAGTTGCACGGCATATCATTCCACAAGACATTCTGGTATATTTCAACGCATTCTTCTCCACCAAATTCGTTACTGGGCTCACCCGGGGACCAGTTGGTGTAGTTCCCGGGCCCATGCTGGCTGCCGTCCACCCAGTAGAAGGATCCTGAAGCTCGATCCAGGTGGTAACCAAACCAAACTCTTTCGTGTTGACCGTACGTAGCTGCGATCAACTCGATGAGGAAGTTGTGCTCCTCCTGGCTTTTGATGGACGTCAGATGAGACAGTCTGCCAAAGCGTGATAATCTCTGGCAGTGGGCCTCGGCTTCATCGAAGGTCTTAGGCTCAGTCACCACCAGGTAGCAGTGGTTCTCAAAACTTGCCCAAGACAATGGACAAGCCATACAGGCCAAAGTGACTGGGAAATGCGTCTGAAAAGATGCCACGAAAAGGCAGAAAGCAACGGTTTTTGCGTTGCCCTTCATTGCGATTTTGGTGCGTGTGAAGAAACCTATTGACCTTGCAGCACTTTCACACCGTTAAGCCATACTTAATCATCCGGGTCGACCAAAAAAAAGTAAGTTTGTATTTGACAACAATAGCCTACACGTCCATCTTCCTGGTAGGACCGAAGATTTTGCTTGCAGTGTTGTTATCACAATCCCGAACGGAAAGTCGGCCCTACACGAGTGTTTCTGTTCCCTGTCTCTTCGTCTGAGGATGCGTGGTTTATCCACCAATCACATTCGTCCACATGTTTCTCTCCTTCATTACCATGGTTTCATGACAAAGCTATTGGAAAAATATTATGAGCAGACAAAACCCGTTTATACAGTGATAGTTATGAGACAACACAAATAATGAATGTTTATGAGTGCAATGAAAGGAATATTTTCATGAGGTGAAAAATTAACTGTGCCATTCAACGAGGTGTAGTTTTATACTACACCTAAATAGATGGTTGTCATTTGATATTTAATGAAAAAAATACTTATGCTTACAGCCATGTACATTGTACGGTCAATGCGTAACACTGCAATGAAATGCTCCGCGATCGATATCTCGGCGCGTATGACGTAAATCACACAATGAAACATTTTAGTGCCAGGTACCTATTTCTGTTTCAAAATGAACTTATAATTTACTATATAATGTTAATTAGGCCCGCTCTAAACGCCGTGCTACTGCCGTGCCCAACTTAAAAATGGGCGCGGCAAGAGCACGGCAAGAGCACGGTATAGTTGCTCTAAACGTCGAACGTAATTGCTGCAACAGTCGAATGCAACAAAGTCAAGATGGCCGATCACAGTACGGAAGTGTGTCATTCCTGACATGTTCGCCCCCATTTGTGTTATGTTTTGAGCATGAAGGTTGCACACCAATAAATAAACTCCCATTGATAAATACGCCAACTTCCGAAATTCAGGAAAAATATTTACAACTCTCCAAGGTGTTAGAGACGCACATCAAATAATAAAAAGTTTATGTCCTCTAGCCCATTGCTATAGCTTGAAAGATGATGCCCACACTCCACTGCAAAATAGAGCACTTTTAGGGCCCAATTTCATCCCAATTTCACAGTATTACAAGCTGACAGTCTCATGCAAGGGTTCTAGCCTTTTCTTTTACAAACCCTCAAGTTCACGGCCCACAAAATGCTCTAGCAGCCAAGAATTTAAGGGCTCGCAAATCGTGATTTGCCCGGCGTAGGAAGTTTTCGACCGATTTACTGAAACGTGGTCTGCAACCTGAAAGTGTCGCGCATCCGGAGACCTCGAATAGGAAAATTAATGTGTAAAATTGCTAGTATTTCAATTTCGTTTTATTCAGCGAGGGGTAATGAAATGCACCCACAGAAATGGCCTTTGCAAAATTGTTTCTACCATATCATTTGTAAAACGTTAAAACCAGCAGAATCAAAAGAGAAATTTCGTGCTAAAATTTAACTCCGGAAATCTCAAGAACGCCCGGTTCCCGACGTACGGATGTGTGTTTTGGTTTTTGTATTTGTGTTTTTGTTTTTGTTTGTGTTTTTGTACAGGTTCTGTATATACTTCCGAGGACAAGAGGAAAAAGGAAATACAAAGAAACCTTTCAGTCCTCGCAAGTCAAGTCTTTTGTTGAAATCGGTCCTCGCAAGTAGAAGTACGTGCTTAGTCTATGGGTTTGGGTTATATTAAAGGAACAATAGGAAACACAAAGCATTGTGCTCGGAAGTATTGGGAAAGTACGACTGTTTGGTTTTTGGTTTTTGGTTTTTTGTTTTCTGGTTTTGTTTGTTTGTTTGTTTGTTTGTTTGTTTGTTGGTTGTTTTTTTTTGGTTTTTGGGGTTTGGGGGTTTTGGGGGTTTTGGGGTTTTTTTTGGTGTGTGTTTTTTGGTGTGTGTTTTTTGGTTGTGTGTGTTTTTTGGTTGTGTGTTTTTTGGTTGTGTGTGTTTTTTTAATTGTGTGTGTTTTTTGTTGTGTGTGTTTTTTAGTTGGAGTGTGTCTTTTTGGTTGGATGTGTTTTTTGGGAAAGTACGACTGTTTGGTTTTTTGTTTTTTGTTTTTTTGTTTTCTGGTTTTGTTTGTTTGTTTGTTTGTTTGTTTGTTTGTTTGTTGGTTGTTTTTTGTGTGTTTTTTGTGTTTGTTGTTATATTTTGTTTGTTTCTTGGTTTTTTGTTTTGTTTTGTTTTTTGTTTGTTTGTTTGTTTGTTTGTTTGTTTGTTTTTGGTTTTTGGGGTTTGGGGGTTTTGGGGGTTTTGGGGGTTTTTTTGGTGTGTGTTTTTTGGTTTGTGTTTTTTGGTTGTGTGTGTTTTTTGGTTGTGTGTGTTTTTTGGTTGTGTGTGTTTTTTTAATTGTGTGTGTTTTTTGTTGTGTGTGTTTTTTTAGTTGGAGTGTGTCTTTTTGGTTGGATGTGTTTTTTTGTACGTGCACTGTATATATCTCCGAGGACAAGAGAAGAAAGGAAACACAAAGAAACCTTTCAGTCCTCGAACGTAGAGTCTTTTGTTGAAATCAGTCCTCGAACGTAAGGATACGTGCTTAGTCTATGGGGGTTGGTTATATTAAAGGAACAATAGGAAACACAAAGCATTGTCCTCGGACGTATTGGGGAAGTACGACTGTGTGGTCCGTTTTTTGTGTGTGTGTTTTTGTGTGTGTGTGTTTTTCTGGTGTGTGTGTTTTTCTGGTGTGTGTTTTTCTGCGTGTTCTTTTAATGTGTGTTCTTTTGGTGTGTTTTTTGGTTTTGTTTTGTTTTTGTTTATTTGTTGGTGTATTTTTTGGTGTGGTCTTTTTTTGGTGTGTGTGTGTTTTTTTGGTGTGCGTTTCTCTGTTGTGTGTTTTCTGGTATACGCGTGAATGGTGCCGAGTGAGCTCGTTTATGTGACTGGGAAGCCACGCTTCGAGGACGCGTTGCAAATCGAGGTCGTCCTCGATTTGCAATAACGTTAAAAATGGACACTTCGTGCAAAGTAATGACGGCCAGTGAAATGTTTCGCTTTTTAAAAGCAGTCCTCAGTGTACAGTAGTGGCACGCGGAGTGTGACTTTACATGCTCTCATTTTACCCCGGAGATCGCTTCATACGTGCCCGGTAATGTAAAGATTGCCCTCTCTGTCAATTCTTCGTGAGGGAAGGAGGCGCGTTAAAGTTTATTAAATGAATTCAATAAAACGTACAGTGTACATATACATGTATATTGCAGCAGTTAAAAAAAAAAAAATCAATTTGTTTACAGTATTAAATGACCAGGACATCTGCCAATTTAATTGTTCAGGATGGAAATTGAAAATACATGAAAGAAGCTGTAACAATTTATGGTGTATTTCATATTTCTGATAACCACACACTGAACTCTGTGGCAGTTTTAACCTTCAATGGTGGTAAAGTATATATTAACATAAATGTAACTTTGCAATAATGGTTTTAAACTCTTTACAGAAATCAATTTTATCCAGTGAAAAATTATGTTTACCTCAAGAATTAAAATAAATGAGTGAAGTTAACCATCTACTTTGATTTTAAATCCACTGCATTTGAGTGGTTGTTCGCTGGGCTTTCTATTTCAGACTTCTGTTCTTCATGTTCACTTTTTTGAATATTAGTACATGTATACATGTAGGAATGTAATATATTTAGTAGAGGATATTTTTATTGGGAGAAATAATATGAGTAATAAAGACAATGATGAATTTAAGCTCCACCTTGAAGACAAAGTGAGTAAAAACGTTTTTCAGTCGAAAGTTGACCAGAGACTGTCCTGCTGGTAAGAACTAATTTATTGTGCATGGAACTGGACTGAAATATCCAATACAATACTAGGCCTGGCCATGGCTGGCTGCAACCCAAAAAAGGCACCACACCGTAATACATGTTTGTACATGTAATTTAACAAGACTGGCAAAAATCTATCTTTGATAAAAAAACAAGAAATTTTCATTGTTTTTTTTCTTTCAAAATGTTCCAAAAAGGTTGCCCCGAACATTTTAACCCTAAAAATAAATAATTTAGAAAAGCGGGTGGAGGTCCTGAGTCGCCATTTTCTGACGTTGGTTTTATGCTACTCGGATATGTCACATACATATCATCACTGACCCGTGCGACAAAAAAGAGAGAGAGAAAAAGCAAACATGGGGAGGCTTAATGTGTTAAGCCCCCGACCACCCCCCCCCCCCCCCCGCCCCCAGCACTTTGAGCGCGCCACTGCACATTGCTGCAGGTGCGGCCTTCTCGGAAAAAACAGTCATAGACAGTCAACTGAAAAAGGATGACGCCCTTAAATTTTCATTTTCATGTTTGTAGTATTGACAGGGGTTCATTGATATTGGCCGCGACGTACACGAACCAGACACATCATGAGGAATTTTATTTCATTTGTCAAAAGGCCTTCCATACTTAAATTTATTTCGAGGTAACGAAATAATATTTCGAGGTAACGAAATAATATTTCGAGGTAACGAAATAATATTTCGAGGTAACGAAATAATATTTCGAGGTAACGAAATAATATTTCGAGGTAACGAAATAATATTTCGAGGGAACGAAATAATATTTGGAGGGAACGAAATAATATTAGGAGGGAACGAAATAATATTTGGAGGGAACGAAATAATATTTGGAGGGAACGAAATAATATTTGGAGGGGAACGAAATAATATTTGGAGGGAACGAAATAATATTTGGAGGGAACGAAATAATATTTCGAGGTAACGAAATAATATTTCGAGGTAACGAAAAAATATTTCGAGGTAACGAAATAATATTTCGAGGGCACGAAATAATATTTCGAGGGAACGAAATAATATTTCGAGGTAACGAAATAATATTTCGAGGTAACGAAATAATACTTCGAGGTAACGAAATAAAACCACCCTGATTTTCTACTAGTACAAAAATGAAATTGTGTTTGTATCAAACACTCTTTCCGATTTTCTGCTAGTAGAATTTTCGACCGCCTGTGTATGAGAAAATAAAAAATCCAAATTTTTGATAAGAGAAAAATGACAATTCAGAAAGAGGACTTCATTTCAACCTTAATTCTGTTTTTGTTCTTGCAGATTTTTTAGAAAATGGGTTGTCCACCTTTGGTCCTCTATACTTTACTGTACATCCGTGATTGATCGCGAGCACGACCGCATGTGACAGCCTGTAAATTGCGCCCTCTGTTGATCAAGTATCAGACAGTAACGTCTTGAACCAAGACTAGGCCATGGCTTCAGCTGCTTGAACAGCACACAATTATAAATGGCCAATGACCTGAAGATTCCCTGACGTCTATATCTTAGGTCAGGTACATGTAGCTCCAAGGTTTAAAATAGATCATGACGTACAGTGTTAGTCCGAGTGACGTCAGTGGCGTCATTCAAATTTAATATTCTTGCAAAATCCAGTCGGCAAAATACTGGAAGAGTGTGGCATTGATTTTTCAGTTTTTATATTTAATTGAGAATTCAAATTCCAGGATCTGTAAACGTGCCAACAGACATTTTGTTATTGCGAACATCAACGTTAACAGCCGAATGTTACCGAAAACAAGTTCGGAAAACTTCGGATATTTTCGAAAACGGGCAGAATTCTGCCCGTTTTCGTCACATGATATTGGCGGCTACCGATTTTAATACAACGATCTGGGGCATTATGTGTACTTTGCTATGGGACATAGTTTATCACCGTTCTCGAGCGGACACTATCTCCACTCGACTCGCCGTGTCGTGTGTGCGAACATTGCAATCAGCGACGGTAGCCTTTATAGGCTGGTTTATAGTCGGTCGCGCGATGAAAATCGCCCGACGCTGATGGTCGCTGGACGCTAGGCCTTTTTGTGTAGTTTATAGTCGTCACGCGACGTATGTAAACACACGCACAGCATACGCGTAGCGCGTCTGGAATTCGAATGCGACGTGTGACGATCAACGCATTTTCACTGCTGAACGTACAATTATTTTAGCTGCGATAATAATTAACTATCGGAGTGGAAAGAGTTCCATATCCGGCCATCACTTTAGACCTTGTGCACAAAGTCTATGGGCCATGACAGAAAAAGTCAAAGTATTTTCAAAGAATAAGTTGAATTTTTTCCCCTCCTAAATTTGTGTTTCTTCATCAGATTTAAGGCTGGTTTATAGTCGGTCGGCGATGGTCGCCGCGACTGAAAATTGACGCGCGATCCTTTCACGCACATAAATATAGAACTATATCTATATATTCTATATCTATGTGCGTGAAAAGTTTGCGTTTGGAACTCTTTCCATATTATTCATCGTTTCTTACCGATCAGGCAATTCTATTGGCCCATTGAAAAAAGTGAAGTCAGCGACCATGTCAAAGTTCAATTGATTGAACTCTGCAGCGACGTCGCCAGCGTCTTTCAGCGACTAGTCGCTGGTGCTTCCGCGTTAACTATAAACCCTGCGTGAGAGGATCGCGCGTCAATTTTTAGTCGCGGCGACCATCGCGCGACCGACTATAAACCAGCCTTTTCACGCCTGCTTGCTCCGTCTTGTAGCCTTTATTCAAGTCGCTTTAAAAGCTAGTACCCCAGCTCGTATCGCGAATGCCACGGGGCTCACGCGATCGAGTCGAACCCGGTACGGTGGTGGCTAACCCTACAAATAGGGATGTAAATGGTTCCTTTTTAACTTCTGGCTTTTTACTGTCACCATTACAGCCCTACTCCAACGGCAGCCCTACAAGCCGAGTTTTACAACCGGTCAACTTTGATTTCAAATACCTCCCCAAATTCTTATCGCTGAACACTTTTATATACATCACTGTATTCCTGAGATGTTATCAATTTCTACAGTATATAACAAGGCTTACTAAATGCTGAATTCGTCCGGCTGTGAGGTCTTCAAAAATGACAAATGTTCCAAAACCTTCCAAAAACGTCTTTACATGGAGGACGTCATCTTGTATTCATCGCTTGGATCGAGAGAAGTCGGGGCACCCGGCGGTTGTAGAAAATGTCTGGCATGAATTATGCATGATAGCATGTCATGTACGACGCGCGGTTGTTTCGTGAGAAGTCAGGGCATCATACTCGGCGGCTGCAGAAACTGGTCTTGTTATGAATTATGCATGAGGCGTCGCGCGGATGTATGTACACACGAATCCGCGGACGTTTTATGCATAATTCATAACAAGAGCAGTGCCCTGACTTCTCACGAAACAACCGCGCATCGTACATACTCATGCATAATTCATGACAGACCATTTTCTACAACTTAACCGCCGGGTGCCTCGACTTCTCTCGATCCTAGCGATGAATACAAGATGGCGTCCTCCATGTAAAGACGTTTTGGAAGGTTTTGGAGCATTTGTCATTTTTGAAGACCTCGCAGCCGGACGAATTCAGCATTTAGTAAGCCTTGTTATATACTGTAGAAATTAAAAACATCTCAGGAATACAATGATGTATATAAAAGTGTTTAGCGATTAGAATTTGGGGAGATATTTGAAATCAAAGTCGACCGGTTGTAAAACTCGGCGTGTAGGGCTGCCGTTGGAGTAGGGCTGTAATGGTGACAGTAAAAAGCCAGAAGTTAAAAAAGGAACCATTTACAGCCCTATTTGTAGGGCTAGGTGGTGACCGGTGAGTAGACTTGGTTCCAAGTCTGTGATCGTGGTTTTTGTCGGCCTGATAGCCAATACAATCACAGAATAGTGCCGGAAATAGCGCCTTCTTGTGTCCTCTTGTGAGTTAAAGGGACACATTGCTTTGGATTTTGCGATTTGGGCTATAAAACAGAAATGGATATGGTTGGGAAGCTTTTTTTAAGGTAGAATATAAAGATTCACATAACTATCCCTTTAAATTGCGTGGTTTTTGTTTAATTTCGTGACAAATAATGGTCCGCCATTTTGTAGAACAAAATGTTTGACTCCACAAAATGGCGGACTGTGTTCACCAGTCGTATTTCCAGTCGCAGCTGGTTGAAGTACGTTCTGTTGATCCATTTTGATGTACTGTGGCACGGCGCGCAGCACTGGCGATATGTGTCGCGAGCATTGATCTCAATGGTCGCGAGGTAGAGAATGGTACATCTGATAGGTTTACAAGGACACTGGCTGCGGCGCCAGCCTAAAGACTCTTACAGCGTATTTTGCGCATTATTTAGACGGTGGTATTTACTACTGGAAATAAGTCTATGTTTCGCGGGTTTTGTAATCACTACTCACTAATTACAACACATTATACGTGTTTTTTTGCATGAACAACTCTTATAAAAGATAAGGAACATTACCAAACAGCAAAATGTCATGACGTTTGAAGGCAATGTGTCCCTTTAACCTTGGATCACGATCACAGACTTGGGAATCTCGTTCATCGGTTTGTACACACCATATGGCGAATTAGTCCAAAAGTGGACGGAACAAGCTGATTGGTCGGAATCGCCAAAAGCCTTCTATAACATGAATATTCAAACCAGGAGACTAATGCAAGGTTTACATTATGTTCCCGGCGGCCACGGCAGTCACGTTTCAGGCCACCGTGGACAAAACGGGATGGACGTGAGGGGGACGGGATGGGTAAACGTGACAGGCCGTGATTGCCGTGGATGCCGGGCCAGATTTTTAAACTGTCAAAAAATTTGCCACGGCAGTCACGGTGCGGATGAGAAACCTAGTAGGCCGTAGTAAAACGGGGTGAACGCAATAAAACGTGACAGTACGTAATAGGCCGTAACAAAACTTGGAGGCGGTCCGTAGTGGGACGGGAAGCATGTGTATTCCCCGGCATCTCACGGTCCTTTCAAGTTTTGTCACGTTCTGCCGCGTTTAGTGCGCGTTTTGTCACGGTTGCTTCACGGTTGCTGCGCGTTTTGTCCCGTTTTGCCACGTTTTGTCACGGTTCTCACGGCAAGCTAGAGTGTATGGTAGCCGTTTCGTCGCGTTCAATCACGGCGCGTCCAGGCGTGTGACGGTTTACGGGCCCGGCGCGATACGGCGCGTTGCGTTCTACTACGGTCTGACACGGCGCGCGCGGTCTGGGAGGGAGTACATAAAAGCCGGGCCCGGCAGGGGAGCTTCATTCGAGTCTGAGCAATCGACGACACATCACTGCATCTACAATACGAAGAGAGAAGACCAAGCTGTGAAGAAAGAAGGCCAAGCTATGCCACCAAAGAAGCCAAGACGTACAAAGGCCCCCCGTCGTGCACCACCACCACCAGTAGAGGAGCAGGAGCAGCCTGATGATCCTCGCCGTTCACCGCCGCCAGATGAAGAGGAGCGTGCTGCTGCTGCATGCTGACCCGGTCCCCGAACTGGAACCAGAACCTGAGGCTGAGGAGGCTGAAGCAGACGCACCTGCTAGGAGGAGGGCAGCCCACAGGGTCGTCACCAACTTTTCGGAGGATGAGAAGGAGCTCATCATTGACTTCCTCCAACAGAATCCCACGCTGTACTCCAAGAAGCTGGCTGGTTACAAAGACGCGGCGGCGAAAGACAGACTGTGGACGGAGCAGGCCAGGCAGATGAAGCGTACGCCCAACGAACTCAAGACGTGGTACGACAGCATGCGCACCAAGCTCGGCAAACTAAAGAAAGCTGTCACCAAGTCCGGGCAAGCTGCAAACCGCTTCACCGCCACCGAACGGTAAGTCTCACTTTACTACTGTACCAGGACTTTTTCTAAATACATGTAATAATATTTGTATTGACAGCCTTAGCTCTAGAAATAGTTTAATAGTTTAATGATGCTTATATGTAATGTATATATATATGTAATGTACTGAACACAGATATTTGCATGCATGCATGTTTATAAATTTCAATTTCTATTTCATCAGGTGGATTTGGCAGCGCTTCCAGTTCCTGTCGGAGCACATCACTCTGATGCCCAGAAAGACCGTGGCGAGCTTCACTGTCCGACTCCAACCTGCTGCTGCTGCTGGAGCTCCCTCTGCTGCACCTGCTCCTGAAGCTCCAGAAGACGCTCCACCTGCTCCACCTGCCGGCACTCCAGCTGCTACACACACGTCGTCTACAGCCGGCGCCAACCCAGATCTCCTGATGGGCCTCTTGGAGACCTTCCTGACCGAGCGGCAGAGTCAGGCGCACCCAGCCACCGCCTTTGGTTCCTACGTAGACGGAAGTCTGCGAAGCCTCCCACCAGCCATCCGACGTACAGCAGAAGCCAGAATAATGGAGGTGTTGCACGAGTGCCAGAACGAAGCGGACCGACAGTAGTTCCGGCCGGTACAACCACAGCAGCCAGCCCCAGCTGATCGACAGCGACCCCGGACTTGGTACGGAGAGCCTCCAGCCCAGCGTCCAGCCCGTCGTCCAAGGGAGCCTCCGGTCCGGCACTGGCAGCCACCCCCCTCCCAGTGGCCTGCTGAGGTGACCAACCCACCCGATCTCTGGCACTCGATGGATCGACCGTGGGTGCAGAAGCGGTTTCCTGATATGAACATCACCTGTCCACCGCCCATCACTGGAAACCAGCCACAGCCACAGCAACCTTACAAGCCCCAACCAAGAGAGAAGGACCAGCAGCACTAGCACTTCAGCCAAGGAGAAGCCACAGGACGACGACCAGACCAGACTAGACCAGTGAAGTTTTTCCTAAGTTTGTTTTTCATTTCTTAGAAAATAAATGCAAACTTATGTGTTTTTTTTATTATTATGATAGGCCAGAATTCCGTAGAATATGGATGATTTATGTAGGAAAATAAGTTTGAGAAAATTAAGGGCAGATTTAATCCACAAAATGGACATTCTTCCATGAAAGATATTTTAGGTTTCAGTGAGAGTTATTAGGACTTCATTATGAGTAAAGCAGGTTCAATTTATGCATTCAGCACTGATTTATGATAGATGACAATCATATATGTATTATGAAAGAATGTATAGGAAGACAAAGAATTATTTAGATCCGAAAATCAAAGGTTCATTTATTGATAACAAAGTACAGCATTAAGTAACCAGTACTTTTACATGATTTACATAACAGAAAATAGACAAGAGATTTATTATTGTTCCTTTTGTTTTATCTTGGTTTGTTTTTATCATCGTTCTGTCAATAAAGCGATATCTTAACAAAAGCTTTCTCAGAATCTGGTCTTGGAACTCATTACGCATGATTGAAGTGGATGAAGAATTTGCTGCGTGCATGATACATCACAATTGCATATGCACAACCATTTAAACTTTGGGAGGAAGTGGTGGTCCCGTTAGGACCTGTGTTTTTTGGGTGTGAAGTGTTTTACTGGGGAGTGATCATTCTGTCCTGCCACTCTACAGCACCAGCAGGGGAGTTGAAGTACCTTTCAAGGTACTCCCGTTGTTGCTTCGCGTCCAGAGTGTCTCTGTTCCTTCCTTCTGGTGGTGCGTTCATGTCCTGCCATTGGACCTCATCTCTGCAGTTGCCAGGGACCAGATTGTGTTCCTCATCCTCATGGTCCACCTCGTTCACTGGGATGACTGGAACCCTTCTCTTCAGGAGGTTGTGGGGCACGACAGCAGCCTCAATGATGTCTCGCACTGTAATGAAATTGAAATCTATTTATCATACATGCAGAAAATATCTGTATTCAGTACATTACAAATAACCATCATTAAACTATTTCTTTACATATATCATAACAATGTACTACAAATATTATTAGCAGTATTTATGAAAACACTGGTGCAGTAACATAATGAGACTAACCTGTGTCTGGTCCCTGTTCCAAAGTTCCAAGGAAGCATCTGAATCGCTTGGCCAGGATCCCGAACGCATTCTCCACCACACGTCTTCCACGGGAGATCCGGTAATTGAAGATGAGTTTTTCTCTTGGCATCGCTCTTCTCCCATACGGCTTCATCAGGTAGCTTCTTAAGGCAAATGCATCGTCTCCCAGGATGAAGTATGGGATGTCCTGGTTCTGGTCATCGTTGGGTAGAGGGCATGGTGGTGGCAACCCTATCTGGCCTTCTTCGAGGAGTTCACTGAGCTCTGAGTCATTATAGATTTGGGCATCAGACATGTGTCCCACTCCACCAACTTCAATCCATATGAAACGATACTGGGCATCCACCAAGGCGAGGAGAGGGATACTGAAAAACCCCTTGTAGTTGTGGTACAAGGAGCCTGTGTTGGTTGGCTTGCTGATGGCAATATGCTTCCCGTCCAGAGCTCCCACCGCATGAGGCACATTCCACTTGTCTTCAAACTCCTGGGCAAGGGCTCTCCACTCATCGGGCGTCACAGGAACGGCGAACACTTCATCCTTGTAGGCTTCCATGATGGCCTTGAACACTTCTGGCACCATATGGCAGATGGCTGCTTTACTGCACCGGAACGCATAGGAGAGTGACGAGTAATTGTCACCAGTGGCCAGATGTCTCAGAGTCACTGACAGCTTCAGTCCAGGTGGTAGGGCAGAGCGGAACTTCGTGTCTTGTCTCTCGATGTCTGGTGTTACTCTTTCCAGGATCTCGTCGAAGAGCTCTGGAGGCATCCTCAGATAGTTCTGGAAGGCGTTGACATCTTCTGTGCGGAGCTCTCTGGTGAGAAATGTTGAGTTGTGGCCCAGCTGCTGCCTTCTGTCTTCCGATAACCATTCGCGCACCCACATGGATCTTGGCCTTCTCATCCGCCTTCTTCGCCTTCTTCCTGCCTGCTGCACTCTGGCCTTCCCTCTCTGCAACTACTGATGGCCTTCTTCTTGCTGACGCAAAGACTGGATGTATGCACCCAGCAAACAAGCAAACACAAAAGCTTCTTCATCTTGGGCATTCATGATGTTGTCTCGTCGAAGTCTCAGGATACAATGATTGCTATTGTTTGGGAGGCCTTCATTTTATACCGTGGGCACAAATGTGCTCCAAAGCTGCCTGGCGTCCACGTTTCATCCGCAGAAAGCCTTGACAGAACGTGAAAAACGTGTCAGACCTTGATCAGAACGTGAGAAACGTGAGGGACCCCATTAGAACGTTACGGGCCGGGAGGGAACGTACTGGCATCCGTGGTAGACCGCGGGCCGAACCGTACTGCGCCTTTGAGCCTCCGGGACTCAGCAGCCCCCCCCCCCCCCCCCCCCCCCCCCCCCCACGGCCCGTCACGGATACCGTGATAGACCGTGAGAAAACTTAGCAGGACCTTAACAAAACTTGAATACGGAGAAAAACATTCCAAAATCCCACGGCGCACTACGTTTCGGGCAAACATGACTGCCGTGGCCGCCGGGAACATAATGTAAACCTAGCATTACTGGTCGATTCCACTAATCCGACGAACCGTTAGAAGCCACCCAATCGGGCGGTACAGCGCTCGCGCGCGCTTCATAGGCGTGCTTAGTACATACAATTATAAGGCGCGTGTTTACTTTGGAGCGTGTTTACTTTTCACCTATTGGTCAAAGGCACAATGTGTGCGCTAATTTTAAATTTTGTTCGTCGGATTAGTCTATAGGTAGGTAACACGTTTATCGTCTAGTAACACAAACTAACAATCACGTATTTAATTTGGTATTTTTTCTACTAATATAAGATCTAATATGATTTAGCGATAGGTTTTAAATACCATTACGTGCCATTGTGCCAAGTATCATACAAATTTGAGACTGAACAGTGTAACAGAACACTGTATTGTAACCTATAGACAGTTCCTAATATATTCAAATTTATGCACGCATGCGCATCAATGGGCCCTGGAGGCAAAAGGCGAAATCGGCCCATTGAAAATGTACAGGGGTCCAAACAGTTTTGTCATTTTCTCTCAATTTCTCCAAGATTTGTCCCATTTAGCTTTTGAAAAGTCCATGAAATCGTCATAGGTATTACTTTCTGGTCTAAATGTTTTTTGAGGGGTTCAAAATAGAATCTTAAAAATGCGTTCGTCCCGTGCGCACGAGGCCAAAGGAATTAAGCAGGGCTCCTTTCCACACGAGTGCCAACAACTAACCGTGTGCTTCGGGGTACCATCCACTTTGCACTTTTTGCCGCCGACTATCGCAGCGTGATTTTCGCGTGGGGCGGCCCGGGCTTAACGCGCAATCTCCGGTCAACCTGATCGTCTGTGCACGGTGAAATAATTTTGTCAGGCGTGGATGGCTGAAGCACATCGTATACTGACGTGTGCAACCGTAATCCTCTCGTGAAATGTCATTCTAGTATTACGGTATTTTCACTATTTTGGTGGCGAAAAACATCCGGAACAACCATGGTTTTAAGCTGTAGCGTGTATATGGATGCGAGACGAAATATAGAGTTAAGTCCCCCTTCCCCCAAAAACAAAATAAACAATAAAATAAAAAATTTTAAAAATAATTTTAAAGGAAATAAAATAAAATAACACATTCAGATTTCTTTAAAGAAACAACACAAGAAATTCCATTTATGTGGCCATTCCAAAATTGTAAACAGACATAGTTCTACGAAGGGGCTTAACCAACCCCCCCCCCCCCCCCCTAAAGAAAAAAAAAAGAACAAAGAAAGATAGAAAAAAGAAACAATAGAAATTTATAACAAAAAGCTCAAGGTTTCCAAAACTTAAAGAATGTTATCTTCCCAAGAATAATGCCCTCAAAATTGTTTGGTGTACATGTAAAACCACCCCTAATGTTGCAGAACTAGTTAAGGATCATTTTCAAATTTGTTTTTGATTAAAAGAATATTTAATTCAGGCCAATGATATAGGCCTATATTTTGACCAAATAATTATGAAAAGTCAACAGAAATTAATGGTGTGTCAAAGTCAATCGTACAAAAGCTATAGGATATTTTGAGGTCCAAATTATTGTTTGATGAAGGGCTTATTTGCTTGAACACTCTGAAGAAAACATGTCAAATGTAGGCCTAATGGTGGTTTAAGAATTGCAATTCTTTAATGACTGTATTACACTCCTTTCGTTGAAACAAACTGAACTTTCTGAAGTGATACTCAGCATTAATTAGAGAATGTATATTTTTCTTTTCGCCACCAAATTAGTGAAAATACCGTAATACTAGAATGACATTTTACAAGAGGATTACGGTTGCACAGGTCAGTATACGATGTGCTTCAGCCATCCACGCCTGACAAAATTATTTCACCGTGCACAGACGATCAGGTTGACCGGAGATTGCGCGTTAAGCCCGGGCCGCCCCACGCGAAAATCACGCTGCGATAGTCGGCGGCAAAAAGTGCAAAGTGGATGGTACCCCGAAGCACACGGTTAGTTGTTGGCACTCGTGTGTAAAGGAGCCCTGCTTAATTCCTTTGGCCTCGTGCGCACGGGACGAAAACATTTTAAAGGTTTTTATTTTGTACCAAAAAAAAACACTTAGGCCTAGACCAGAGGT
Organism: Hippasteria phrygiana; assembly: GCA_037893225.1. NCBI lineage: Eukaryota > Metazoa > Echinodermata > Asteroidea > Valvatida > Goniasteridae > Hippasteria > Hippasteria phrygiana. The sequence goes on along the minus strand of JAZGUH010000583.1, from coordinate 307,154 downwards.
AATACTTATGACGATTTCAGGGACTTTTCAAAAGCCAAATGTGACAAATCTTGGAGAAATTGAGAGAAAATGACAAAACTTTTTGGACCCCTGTACATTTTCAATGGGCCAATTTCGCTTTTTGATTTCAGGGCCCATTTATGCGCATGCGTACATAAATTTAAATATATTAGGAAACTGGTCTATTGGTAATGGCGCGGCCTACACGGTTTTTGTGTCCTTCTGATTGGCCATCTCTATGGGCCTCCGTTTTATTATGTAAATTTAGTTATGAAACATGAATACCCATGTGCACGTCTGGGTCAAGTCCGAGATCGCGAGCCCGATCGCGAGTTAGTGTGTGATAACCAATATGGGTAATGACGTTTAGCGTGGCTGATGAACAAAAAAAAATAACCGCGATCTCGGACTTGAAATCAAGTCTAGCCGGTGAGCTGCTCGAACGCACCCTTACGGGTGCAACCATTGATCTCCATTGGGTGCAACACACTAAATATGCCAAAATGGCTGCGCCAAACTGATTAGCATAAATTGAGAACCCACAACTTGAATAATACATTTTTAGGGTTATGCAATTGATAGATTGTGTAATTATTATCAGCTATCATAACCCGGGGGTTCTGCGCTTCAACTTTTGTGAAGACTTGATGATAAATTTTGGCTTTAAAATTGGTCCTATTTGGCTTGGCAAGTGCAGGGATGCTTTAAGAAAAATGGCAGCTAGCCTGTTTGGGAAAAACCACATTTTCGGGTGTGGTATATTTGGGGATAATTAGCAAAAATTATAAACGGCTAACCTGCCAAAATTTGAAAAGAATTTGACAGATTAAGGTTCAACTTCAAACTATAATTTTCAGTAGTGTCACAAAAACTGAGAGAATCATGGATGAGGATATAATGCTGCGTTCCAATCACGTCGTGTTTCTCGTGTTCACGAGTTCACTAGTCGTGTTATAACGTTCTTATCGCCTGGTAACTCGTATTCACCAGTGGTGAACTGGAGGCGGAATTTTCTTCTCGAGTTCACGACTCGACAAAAATGGCGGGGCATTTTTCAAATCTGGCTTTGGCTTGGGCTTCGGCTTCGCTGTTTTAGTTCGGCAGAGATCATGCTCTAGTCTGGTTCCCAGACCAACACATTCTGACTATTTCTGACTTTGGTCGTTGCTTTGCGCTTCCGCGATGTCATGGATGTGCAATGTGCATGTGTGCGTGGGTGTTGGTGAGTAGCATTAGAATGCAACCCACTCGTGAACTAGGAGTAATTCACGGTGAACACGAGAAACACGACGTGATTGGAACCATTGATCTCCATTATAAACACTGGATAGGACACAGCGTAATGTTTTTGCACGAATGCGCGGCCGCGCAATGGCGGCGCAAGAGGGTGATTAAACGCGCACTGTGTGTTCGCTTTATGTACTGTCTGGAGAAGCGGATTATCGCTCCCCCCAAAAATCAGTAAGAAAAGTGAATTGTTGTTTCATGTTTATCACACCTGTAAGTGTAAGTCATTGGAGCAGTTGTATAATACAAATTTAATAATCGTATTGAATATTATTCTGAAATGACATCGTATTTTTAATTCTGAGCACCCAATGTTACATGTATTATTTTATAAACTGAACACTCACAAAGTATCGAGGTTCATTCAAAAAAATGTAACACAAATTTACTGGAGCACAATGGAGCACAATTAGAAAGTAAAAAGTCAAGACAAAACTCGCTGGGAAATATGAAAAACTAATAAACAATCCTTCATCCTAAGGCACAACTAAAAGACTCATCGTGTAATGATTTTTGAACAGGATGTTTTTTTGTCTCACTCGGTCTCCCCCGATTGCTTCACGGTTAAAACGGGAAGACGGTTTAATACCCCCACCCCCACACACACCTGCAATCGCGGACCTCCCATTGTTCCTCTTTTGTTTATACTTTAACGTTTTTTCGGAAGGCCTCCCATATTATGTTTTGTACACGATTTTCAATCGTGGACGTTCGGTCAATCGTGGACCCTTTGTCTACGCCCTGACTCTTGTTTCCCTAGTCCACGATTGCCGGTATCAGTACACACCCACCCACACCTAAAATGCACACATGCACAGCTATCGTAGTTCCCAGGCCTATCCTATATCAAGGATGCTGATGTATGTTATAAGCGACCGCCCCTCGTATAAATTTCTTTATTTTTAATTGTGTTATTATAGAAGTTTTGTTTCTGTGCATTAACTTTTCTTTAGTTGTAACGTTATACATGTACATTGAAAATGTAACTGGTATGATGTACGGGACCCGACTATACCCAGGGGGGTACAACGAATCACTAATAACCCGCCGGGATTAACCTGGAGATATCGGTGACGATGTTTGGCAGAGCGAGTGCTTGACCGGGCCGGTACCAGCGACGAGGGCGCCGTCGAAAACCTCTGGAATGGGCAAAGGTCAACCTGGTTCAAGTGGAGTTCGTCTGGAGGCGGAGCTTGCAGATGTAGGGGCGTCATGTACGTCAGAGCCTCGTAGACTTCATGGATAAGGGAAAAGGGGAAGGGGAAGGGAGGGGTTGGGGTGGGGTGCTGGATACAGTTTGGGTCTGTCCTAAAGTCTGGCCCTATAATCATTTACTTTGAGACCTTTTCCTTAGACAGACAATGAGACATAAACAGACTGACATAAACAGACCGACGTAAATCAGCCGTGAGGCAGTACAGACAGTAGCTTGAATTCACAAATGAAACTTCTTGTTTATTCCATCACCACCCTTGGCCATTGGACGCAGATAATAATTACCTGGTTTGCAAACGCACATTTATCCTAATAATTATTTGCTGCTGCTAGATATAGTGCGCGAGTCGGACAGGTAACCAGTCTAATATCTATACGCGCGCCTGTACTGTGTGCATATAGCTTGCATGGAACTTGTACACACAGTGCATCGGGGCCGCGCTGCATGTAATAGTGGTCGTTGTGCCATGGTTGTTTATTGCATGCTGCTTGTTCGACGTTCACAGACATCTGTACTATTCTTCGAACTTGCTTCTTCTCTTCATGCTTTTTCCCTTCCTTATTTGGCTACTTCTGGTCTTCTTAATTCTTCTTCTTCCTGGTACTGGATTGCTTCTTCCCACGGGGCCTGTTCTGGAGCGAACAGAGCACCCGATTGCCGTTCCAGCTCGCCTTTTATAGAATTTCAGCAGGGCTAGATCTGGGTCCGGTCAACACGCGTGCTCTTATAGGCTAAAAGTGCGCGTTGCGCGTATGCAAATGAGTCACCCACCAAGGCCTGATGATGAAATCACAGCTGCATATTATTTATTTATTACATTTCTTTACCCAGGGTGTGCCCAAACAGTTTAAAACTGGTTTCCATTGGGGCCCTGCATATTATTAGTTAAAACTGAATATTTACACATTCATACAACATATTTAAACAAATACAGTAATGTTTACACAAATAAATATATTTTCGGTTAACTTTTCAACTCTTCAGAAGCCTATTGCCGATTTACGGGATGGGCGAAAAACCCGCGAAAAAAAAAACCTTTTAGGGTGAAAAACAAGGGGAAATTCCCATCCGGCTTCAAAGTATTTTGGCAACCAAGTTTATAACTCCGCAGATCAGCGTAAATGACAGAAATATCACTGATAGATGGCTTTACGTAGCTCCGATTTAAATGTACTTAAGGAGTTTATGGTTCTCATTTGTTCAGGCAGATTATTCCATATACTGGCACCACTCACAGCGAAACTTGTCACGTAGCATTCCTTTTTGGCGAAAGGAACTTTCAGTGCCATTTGGGTCGATTGTCGTGTTTCACGAATCACTGTAAGTGGTGTGAACAGATTTGTCATGTACAAAGGAGTCATTTTGTTAAGGCTTTTGAAAACAAAGATAGCCTTTTTGGACTGAACTCTTTCTTTAAAAGGAATCCAATTTAGTCTGGCAAACATATCAGCTGAGGTGGTGAGGGGGTGAGGGAGGTACATTTAAGGATTATCCGTGCGGCTCTTTTGAGACATTTGTTGAGGGTATTGTCGTGAGATATGTACCTTCCTCCCCACACCGTACAGCAATACTCTAAAGATGGCATAACTAAACTTACAAAGAGTGTGTGCAGGCTGCTTTGGGGAACGTAATCACGAATTCTGTTTAACACACCCAATTTAGACGAAACAGTCTTCCTTACGTATTCAACATGTGTACCCCAACTTAATGTTTCATCAACAACTACACCCAAGCATTTACAAGATTTCACTTTTTCGACAACCTTATCAGCAATGCACACGTTCAGGACGACGTTGGATATTTTCTGCCTTGAACCAATAAGCATACATTTGGTTTTGTTGGCATTTAATGCCAGTTTGTTTCTTTGGCACCAGTTGTGAATACTAGCAAGAGCTACATTTAAGTTCCTTTCTATTTCGTTAATACTAGAGGAGCTACACGTTAACGTGGAGTCATCTGCATACATAAATAAGTTGCAATTTTGGGGTATACAGGATGGAAAATCACTATAAACAATGAATAAAAGTGGCCCTAAGATCGACCCTTGTGGAACGCCTATGTCTATGGGCAAGACCTTCGATATTGTGCCCTTAATATTTACAGACTGACTACGACCGTCTAGGTACGACTTCAACCAATTAATTCCAGAAGATGACAAATTCAGCTTCTTCAATTTGCCTAGTAGGATTACATGATCCACACAATCAAAAGCTTTACTGAGATCTATGAACACGCTACCTGTAACTTCACCTTGCTCCATAGCCTCAAAACACTTGTTTGTTAAATCGTGTAGAGTGCTTTCAGTTGAGTGCAAGGGTCTAAATCCCGATTGGCAACTAGGTATCAAATTGTTATCATCGAGGTAGCTATATACTGCCGAGTGCACCCATCTTTCTAGAATCTTAGAGATAATTGGCAGTATAGAAATAGGCCGATAATTACCTGTACTATACATTTATCTCCTCCCTTGTGAATTGGTGTTACCAAGGCGTGTTTCCAAACTTTAGGGTATTGCTCGCATGTTATGGAGAGGTTAAAAATATAAGTTAAAGATTTAGTAATATAAGGGGAAGCAATTTTAATCATTTTAACACTGATGCCATCCGGACCTGTTGCTTTCCCAACCGACATGGATGATATTTGCTTTTGAACGAACTCTTCTGTAATATTAGGTACAGTGCATTCTTCAAGTTCATCCAGAGAATCAACAATAGAGGCGTAGGTATCATTGTTTTCAAGTTCGCCCGATGGGCAATTTCTAGCTGTACGTTTTCCTATTGTAGAAAAGTGTTCATTTAATGTATCAGCAATGTCAGTGGGATCGTCAATATTTTCTCTATTTGGGGAAGTGATAGAATTTGGAGCAATTTTCTGTTTTTTAGGAAGTACCTCCTTTAGTTTTTTCCATAGCATAGATGAATTGCTTTTATTTTCTTCTATGGCTGATGTATAGTATTCGCTCTTCTTAGTGCGGATTTTATTAGTTACATTATTCCGCAGCTTTTTGTAAGAGTCCCAATCGATCTGTGAGCCTGAGCGTTTTGCGATTTTGTGTGCACGATCCCGCTGTCTCATAAGTTTAAGAATTTCGCAATCGAGCCAAGGTAAAGAGGCACCCCGAATACGTTTAGTTTTGATTGGCGCATGAAAGTTAATAATACTCATAAATATGGAGTGCCATTTGCACCACGCTTCATCAACATCATAAGAGTCCGGTACATCTTGCCATGGTGCATTAAGGAGGTCGTCTTTAAATGCATCATTGTCTATATTTGTAAGACATCGAAAATTTATTGAGCGACCTTTAATTGTTGGTGTTTTCCAACTATGTTGACCATAAACAAGATAATGGTCACTGATTAGGACTGGTAATACACCACATTCCTTTATTAGCTCTGGATGGGAGCTGAAAATGAGATCGATTATTGTTTGAGTGGACTCAGTGACACGTGTTGAGTCATGTATGAGTTGCGCCAATTGGAATATACCAAAACAAGAAATAATTGGGTTTGAGTTCATACTATCATCGTCAACTGAAACATCATAATTAAAGTCCCCAGTTGCAATAATTTCTTTACATTCACAGGAGGCCTTATTAATAATATCACTTAGTTTATCAATGAATTCAACAGAGCTTGAAGGTGGCCTATAAATAGAACTAATAAGCACAGGCTGTCTTTGTTTACACCTAATTTCAACCCATATGCACTCGACATCATCTGTTTCAAGATCCTCACGACGAGTGAAAGTTAAATTGTTTCGGATGTACATGGCAACCCCACCACCATGCCGGTTCCTGTCTTTTCTGACAATGGAAACATTTGGTAATGTGATTTCATCGTCGGAGATTGAGGCATTGCAGAAAGTTTCATTTAGACAGATGATATCGAATGGATTTGTAGACATCAAAATTTTAAATTGGTCAAATTTGTTTATTAAACTTCTCACATTAAGATGGGCGAATGAGAATCCCCCGGAGCTTCGGTTGTAGATAACGCTATCTGTTAAGTCTATCGTAGATTTTTGCCTTGTGGATTGAGCAGCTCTCTGACCGTTTTTAGGTATTGGTCCCATTCCTGGCCTCGATAGTGTGTCTGTGTTAGTGGCTGACGGAGATGGGTTGGATGCTGTTTTTGATACGGGTGTGGGTAGTACTGATTTGCCATTTGAAAACCCGTCGGGACATCACGATTCGCTGTAGTCCGCTCCTTCACGACATCAGAGTACAAGGTCTTGCCGAACGGGGTCCTCTGGTGTGTGATGCGGCTAGCAGTGGTCTTATGTGGTCCTGCGACGTGTTGGATAATGTTCATGGCAAGTAATAATAATAATAATAATAATTAAGGCATATATATAGCGTTCTTACACAAGTGGTATCACAACGCTTTACATCGAGAAAAAACAACATAATTAATTAATAAGGTGCCTATAAAACAAATGACTGGTATAAGTGAGTTTTGAGTGATGTTTTGAATTGAGTAAGAGAACTGGCATGACGAATTTTATAAGGAAGACTGTTCCAAAGGTTTGGAACAGCTGCATAAAAACCTTTTGCAGATGTGGATGATCGGGTTATGGGTTTTGCTAAAATCCTGGTATCTAAACTAGAACGAAGTGGACGATTGGGCTGATATGGAACGATAAGTTCAGTGAGGTAAGATGGGGCACTGTCACTCATACATTTATAGGTAATGGTTAACAATTTGAAATCAATACGTTGATGAATAGGAAGCCAGTGAAGCTGTTGAAGGAGGGGTGAGACGTGATCAAATTTTTTTGCCATAAAAATTAATTTTGCTGCCCTGTTTTGGAGACGTTGAAGTCGTTTTGTGTCTTCAAGTAGACGCACTCCTGTTGAGTTGAGGTGCACGCCATCCGATACAAGGTGATTTGGGTTTATGTTTCCATTGTCAATGAAGCCCCAGTTATTTTGTCTTGCTATTGACTTAAGCAGATTATTAGAGTCATCTACCTTCTTGCGTTTTGGCACTGTTTGGTTTTTGCGATGTATAATCGACGAGATTGTTACTGATCTTGGTTGTAGTGATTCACCAAGAGAAGTGATCTTTGCAGCAATAGTCTCTGGGTTGTCAGAAGTATTATTGGTCCCAACATGAAGGATTACTCCAGAGACGTCGTGTTTGGCCGACAGCTGGATGGCGTTAGGAGCAAGATCTTCGATTTTTGCTCCACGCATGGTATGGCAGTAAAGTACATCATTTAAGGGAAGCTTTTTTTTTAAAGTAGAATATAAAGATTCACATAACTATCCCTAAAAAATTGCGTGTTTTTTGTTTAATTTCGTGACAAATAACGGTCCGCCATTTTGTAGAACCAAATTTTTGACTCCACAAAATGGCGGACCGTGTTCACCAGTCGTATTTCCAGTCGCAGCTGGTTGAAGTACGTTCTGTTGATCCATTTGGCACGCACGGCGCGCAGCACTGGCGACATGTGTCGCGAGGTAGACAATGGTACCTGGCGATCATCTGATAGGTTTACAAGGCCACTGGCTGCGGCGCCAGCCTAAAAACTCTTTCGGCGTGTTTTGCGCATTAATTAGACGGTGGTATTTACCACTGGAAATAAGTCTATGTTTCGCGGGTCAGAAGTCAGGGATCAGAGGCCAATTTGTAGTTTTGTAACCACTACTCACTAATTACAACACATTATATGTGTTTTTGTGCATGAACAACTCTTATAAAAGATAAGGAACATTTCCAAACAGCAAAATTTCATGACATTTAAAGGCAATGTGTCCCTTTAACTTGTGTGCATAAAGTCAATAACACACAACCAATGGGTGTATTCAATAACACTATTACGTTATGCCATGTGTATATACGGTATAAACTTGTATCTGAAAGAAACAACAGTGCAAGAAGCATTAGCAACAAAGTCAATGGCTCTTCCACATCGTTACGGAATTATTCTATAAATAGTCCGCATCCTAGGTAAGTCTAGACAGTGATCATGGTGAATAAAGTTTGATTTGATAAATGGAAAAATGGCCTAGAATCAATTATGTTTCATTCTCCATTCTGTCGTAAGTGAGACATGATAAGGAAGAAAGATTATTCAAAGGGCAAAAAGTCATTTTGGTCACAATATCAACGTTATAGACGCACCGTTAAATAATAATCATCAGCTTACTTCTGAATGTATATTCCTTTTTCCCGACTCAAGTTTCCATCCTTCTCCGGGCAGTTCACTGATGCGCACACGTTAAAGGAAACATGATTTAGGATTTATATTGCATTATTCCTGCTTAAAACAATAAAGTATTATCTTGACAATGATATTTTGTGTCCAGAGACAATTATTTCCCAGATTAAATATGAGAAAACAATTTTTGAAAATGTTTGTCCAAGCTACTCCGCCCCCTGAGTGGGACCCTCATTAACATAAGTGTGTGACGTAGATCGAGGCACATTACCCATTCATCACGGGTATGCATTGTGTGTACATTGTACGGCGAAAATTCTTCGTCCAAAATCTAAGCAAAATATAGTGTTTTTCGGCCATGCCGACAAGGTGTGTGGCTGCTGGGTGCAGCAAAACAACGACGGATGGAGTAAGCCTTCATTTATTTCTAACTGATGCGAAATATCGGAGAATTTGGAGGCGAAAGTGAAGGTGACAAGAGCAAAGTGGTCCGGCCCCAGCACTCGGGCAGCAGCTTTTCAGCGTTATGTAGCGACCACTTTGAGCCGTCGTGTTTCGATACTGGTATTTTCAAATCCTTTGGGATGACCATTAAAAATATGCTCAAGTCCACTGCCATCCCAACAAAGTTCCCAGATGTGAGTAAGATAAAGGCGAAAGCAGTTAAACGGCCCATTCCCCGGGGAGCCTTCGCTAAAAGGGAGAAAATCAGGGTAAGTTCGATGTTAGTTGTTGTTGCAACTTACGAAATTGCACGTGTAGACCTAGTGTGTGTATACGGGCCGGGTCCAGACTATCGAGTCGATCCATGCATTTCGGTGCCTCGGTCTACGTCACGAACAGCGCCCTCAATTTGAGTCTCAACAAATTTCAAAAAGGGGGGGTCAATTTTTGAGCGGCAAATAATCACACTAAAACTTCGCTTAAACCAGTTTGGCTTTTAATTCACATTTAATACATATAAATGAATTAATTTATGAAATAAAATGAGATCCGGTCAATTTGAGGAGCATGGTTCCTTTAAGTTCGAAACGTCAGGCCAGCTAATTTTTTGATTTATATATAACTCATAATCATGATCCTCTGTTACTATGAGCAAAGGGCGCCCTCAATAGAATTACCACACACAGCTAATGATCGCGTGCATGTGCTAGACGGTCAAGACCGATTGTCGATTGTGTGAAAATATCCGATTCGAAAATCATCCGTATTACTGAATTGTAATCATCATGGGAGTTCCAGCCTTCTTCAGATGGCTGAGTAAAAAGTACCCATCCATCGTGGTGCATTGCAATGAACAGAAGGTGAGTAATTTTACGCCAACTTTAATCCTGTAAATTAAAACTAAAAAACGTTAATCAAAATGCCGGGCAAGCATGCCAAGTAAACCTGAGGACATCTATTTCCGACATAGATTATCGCGGCAACTCTAATATCGCGGCATCGGAAATTTCTCTTTTTTTGCGTTGCCAAAACTCTTTCGTGTGGCAATTTTTCATTCAGTTCATCAGGAATTAAGGACTTCCTGCTGAGTTGTATAAAAAATACGATTATAAAATGTTGAGTCGGGACTTTTATTTAACCCTTGGCCTTGGCCTTGTGCTATTTATTATTTAAAAGGTCAAAATCAGTCAAAATTTCCTTCCACCTTCCCTGCCTTCACTTTGTACACAGACATGATCAGATTACATGTAGTTTGTACATGTGGCAGTAGTCCGAGAGAATGGCTTTTAATTCAATATAATATGTCTAAAATCCAAACAAAAAATTCAAAATTCAACCTGACAATGGCCACCAAAATACTAGATACGCCACCATTAGCCCCACCAGTGTGGCTGGCGGATTTGACATCGGGCTGATCCTTAGCCACACGTCCTACCCATATGTTTGTGTGGTGAGAACTTCAAGAATTCGTGCGGTGGGGTAGCGCTATCTGGACCGCGTTTTTAACGGTCTGGCTGTGTTCTCTACCTTCTTAACTATTCCAAACTGCTAACGGCTAGTCATCTTACTCACCATTTTTCGAAATATTGGCCATTAAACTTCGGCTCCATAGTCTTGCCTGCAAACGATTTCAACCGGTGGTAGCCATTTTGACATGACCACATGACCCAAGTATATGACGTCACTGTGTTCGTTGCCGACGGCTGTTCGATGAGAGCACAGCTTATCACGAAATTCGCGCGAGATGTTCCACTGAAATCGTGATAAGCTAGCTGTGCTCTCATCAAACAGCCGTCGGCAAGCTGTTTCGAACCCAGTGACGTCATTGTAAAATGGCTGACACCAGTTGAAATCGTTAGCACGCAAGACTATGGAGTCCAAGTTTAAAGTCCAATATTTCGGAAAATGGTGAGTAAGATGACTAGCCGTTAGCAGTTTGGAATAGTTAAGAAGGTAGAGAACACAGCCAGACCGTTAAAAACGCGGTCCAGATAGCGCTACCCCACCGCACGAATTCTTGAAGTTCTCACCACACAAACATATGGGTAGGACGTGTGGCTAAGGATCAGCCCGATGTCAAATCCGCCAGCCACACTGGTGGGGCTACGCCACCATCTGAACAAGTGGAGTTCCATGATCAGATGAACAGTGTTCGATTTAGACGGGTGCACGCATGCACTGGTGCATGTACTTTATCCTCTGTGCACGTAAAACCTCTGGTACAACGTGCACGCTGTGCATGTACTTTTTTAAGCCTGTACCTGCTGTTATATTCCCCATGTTGAACAACGTATCACAACGCGCACCCGATTTATTGCACGCAACGATCGACATGATGTGTGCGTGCCTGCATATTACCATCGTTGTAGTCTCGGTCAAGTGCAAACAACCGCAACCGATCTGCTACCGTATTATTCCCAATGTACAATGTACGTACACGCAGCTAACATTGACTTGAGAAAAGACTCGTTAACCCGGCCCCCGCGACCTGGGGTTAAAGCAATTGATCAATAAAGCCAACCCCAAAAGCGCATCTGCGCGTTGCTTTGTTGCTAGTCTTGGACAAGGGCAAGCAACCGCACTGAATGCCACAGTCTTATTCCCAGTGTACAATGCATGTACACGCATCTAACACGAAGCGAAAGTCGTCTTGAGAAACGACAAACGCGTGCGGCACATGCATTGTGCACAAGACATGCAAGACAATGTTTTTAACAGCTCACGTGTGATTTGGGCGTCCATGGTATAAATTTTCAGCTGTTACTAATCAACAATAGAAACAGAAACAAACGCTCGTCTTTCTAGTGCCGCAAGGAAGCCAACTGAAGGTAAATGTCGTATTGTACTCCAACTACTCAACAAGTGAAGCCTTGTCATCAACCCGGCCCCCGATCCTTCTTGCCCCGATTGCCGGTGCGGCCCCGGCCCCCGACCCGGCCCCCGGCCCGATTCGCGATCTCTCGGTGGCGATGGCTGGCCCTGATATTAAATTTTAGCGGAACCGAGCTCAGTCCCGGCGGGTCCGATCCCGGTGGGCCCGATCTCATGATGCTGTACACGTGGTGATTTCCATCAGGTATTTAAAAAGAAAAATCATTCCTCCGTTCTTCCTGTAAGGAAAAAGTGACGTCATCACAATAATATCGCAATATTTTTGGGCCGATATTTCGGTATCAAAATATCGAACAGCCTTCTGACACCGTGGAACATGATACTACAGTAGTAACGTAACTTCGGCTTCGCCTTCGTCTTCTCGCGATCGTGTCAGAGATTGCTAATTACCACTGATGAAATAAACAAACAGCGAATACAAATTGTACAAAAACACATTTTATTTACAAAGCAAAACAATACCCTTAACAGCACTATACATGTAATAGCTACATTTGAAAATTTGTAGGAATACACATATTTTAAAACAACAAATATGTCTACCTATTGTTCTTTTGGGTTATGACTTGTGTACACACTTTTTTGTGCATGTAAAATTTATTTTGTGCATGTAACTTTTTCGGTCTACATGCACCAGTGCATGCGATTTTTTTTTTCTAAATCGACCCCTGCAGATGAATGTACCAAGGTTTACTTAACATCTAAATAAAAAGTGAAATTTAATTCCAAGAGACCCCCGCACTCGCAGAACATGTCTTTTCGCTTTCTTGGAGTTCAAATAGTGACTCCTCGACCTTGCATGACGTACGTCACCCTGATGCGCAGCGCCCGCATGCACCGCGCGACAACCTGTTTATGCCGGCGACTGTTTCGTGAAGAATTTCCTCCCCCATGACGCGCGTGCAACCTCGAATCAATATGCTACATGTATCTACACACGAACACGTACCGCAACCATTAGACCACTCACGAAACAGTCGCCGGCATAAACAGGTTCATGCGCGGTGCATGCGGGCGCTGCTCATCAGGGTGACGTCATGCAAGGTCGAGGAGTCACTATTTGAACTCCAAGAAAGCGAAAAGACATGTTCTGCAGGGGTCTCTAGGAATTAAACGGTAAAATTTCACTTTTTATTTGGATGTTAAATAAACCTTGGTACATTCATCTGATCATGGAACTCCACTTGTTCAGATGGTGGCGTATCTAGTATTTTTGTGGCCGTTGTATAAGGTTGAATTCTGATGGGGCTACGACGTGTTGCCCCGGCCTGGCCCCCACCACTTTCCCGTTATATGCAAGCATCCGGCCTAGACCACACGCTCGCTCGTGGGGCTCGGGCTACACTCCAGTACAAGGACGTACCGCGCTATGCATGGCGCAGCCCACATTCAGTGCGATACAGATATTTCTCTATTTAAAGAAACCTCCTGATTTGAACACGTCTTAGCCTACTTGTTACAATATTTATCATTACAAAACAACATTTGCATCCTTGCGCAGTTTATCTGCAGGAGGCACGAACCACGTGCGAGCAGCCCCAAGGGGAAAGTGCAGAGAAGCATTTCTCAATGAATGGTTCAAATGGATACGCCCACTAATTTGCATAGATTTAAATATAGCTTAGTGTACAAAAAACACATTTTGAGAAGTTTTTAGGGTCAAATTATGACAATTACACCGGGGGTAACCAAATGGGTACCAACAGTTGTTTAAGTTTTGAAAACAACTTCTTTGCAATACAATTGGAATAATTTGGTCCAATTCTGGTGAAAATTTAAATTTTCAAGCTGCTACCATGGATAGGAAATACACCATTTTTTAAGACTATAAATAGATCGCCTGTCTCATGTCACTTAGTGAAGGGCAGAGTGCCGGCGCTGCCCGCCATGTTTGGGGTTCATGGCTTAATACGTCCCCCGCAATACCAAACCATCCGCTGTCCCTTTAACGGAGTGCCTGCCTAAATACTGTTTTATTAATAATGTTAATAATATGTCAAAACCAATCAGAATAGGAACGGAGGAACAGCTGCAAAATTCGTCAGGGGTGAATTGTAAGCGATTTTTGAGATTTTTGGAAATTTACTATAAATGTTGAAAATGTTCTGTAAAATTTTCTAACTGAAATTTTAGTTCGACAAAGTATTTTGTAAACACTTTTAAAGAGGCATGATAATTTCACAAAACGATGCCTTGTTCGAGATTTTGCTTGGAAATGACGCAAAATTTAGCTTATCGAGCTCATTATAAAATTGTATTATTTATGGACTGTGGAAATAAAACAGAAGTTCTTTTTTGGATTCTTGTCAGACCCAGCACCACCATATTTAGATGAAATCAGAAAACGTTTCATTTCACTTCTGTTGTGGCATAGCCAAGCAGAATACAGCGTTTTTACTAAATCTACAAAATTTTGGTATAATCTTTCTTTTCATTTGGAGTATTAATACAGTTACTGCCATCTTGAATTTTTGTCGATGCGCTGTATACAGTGCTCTTTGACGTTCGTAATTAGCAACCATACAGAGAACACTGTTCGCGGGCGAATACACCCAATGTGTGTATAAATTATGTAAAATGTGGACAAATTACATGTAGTCCAAAAAGTTACAACTGAATGTGGAGATATGGCCTACAAGACTGAAAAGAGATCTTAAAAAGGCAGTGGATTTTACATACATATACATGGAACTCAAATGGAGGTCTTCTAAACTTAAAATTCCATATTATTACAAAACATGAGGATATAATTTCCCAGAAAAAGGCACCTCAAAATATTTAACATGAAAAGCGTGATTTTCAGAAGAATTAAAACGGGAAAAGAATTAAAACTATATCTCAAGATTTTCAAGAAAAGATGGGAGGAAAAACTGAGAAAAACCAATGAGAAATAAATCATGAAAAATACAAAACTAAATGTATATATTTATAAATATGTTGTTCTCAGAGTCCAGTGAATCATTGACCTTTAAACTACACTTATATTTGTGGATACTAAAATGCCTGCCTATATTGAGCACACCCTTTCCCCCACAAATAGTAATAATAACAATAATAATAATAATGTTTCAAAAATTAACCGCAGGTTCACACCCGGCTTTATTAATACTTATCCCCACTCAAAAAAATCTTTCAGGCAAAACTGCCAAACTGAAACTTGTTCCTGCCACAATCAAAGTACAAGGATGATCTAAAAACCTGCAATAAAATAAAAGGGAAACAATGGCAATTTAAAGGTAAAAAAAAAAAAACTCTTATGAAACTCAGTGCAGTTCATGGGCAAACCTTACTGAGAGGGAAAAACTCCAAGTTTCCCACCCGTGTAAGAGGATTAGCTATCTAAGCCATCGTAAAGATACTGCACAGTCCTATGGGCCTCATTAAGTATGCAAATGCTCTTGCTGGTGTGCATTCAGTAAAGTATTGATTTTAAGGGCTATAGTGGATTAAGAACAAAGGACTCCTGCATAAGCATTCCTCCATGGTCTAAGTTAACTTGTGTGGTTATTGGGGTACATGTACATGTATTCGAAACCCCGTTCTGGTTTTGAATGAACCCGCGAAGAGCGTTTCGAATGAAGACAACGAACACGCCACTGATGAACGGTGCTCGTGAACGGCAAGAACAAAGATGGCGGTCTTTAGGCATTACAGAGTTTGCGTAAATTTTTGGGAGCATTCATTCAGTCCAACAGGAACAGTATAAGAAAATAACATTACACGTAGTGATCATAAATATAGTGGGACTGCCAATTTGTATTGCTGTACGTTCTAGGATTTCAATTTGTTCGTATAAGATAATTGTCTTTCTTTTCATTTGGAATATTAATACGGTGGCTGCCATCTTGAATTTTCGTCCAGAGGCCGGGCGCTCTACAGTTGGCGTTCGTAATCGGCAACTAGAGAACACTGTTCGCGGCCGAGTTGCCGGAGAACGGGGTTTCGAAAACACCCAAATGTTTCCATATGTACAATGTGAAGATACAAGAAAAGACATCTTAAAAAGGAAGTGGATTTACACATACTTATACATGGAAATCAAATGGAGGTGTTAAGCTTAATTCGGCATGTTAAAATTCCATATTATTACAAAAAAGTGGAGGGAAAATTACTCAACTTTAATAATTTCCCAGACAAAAAGGCACCTCGAAATGTTTAACATGAACAAAAGCTTCAGAAGAAAACTTAGCATTCATCAACAATTTCAAAGTTCAGGAAAAGGCTTAAAACTATAATTTCCAGCGAGGGCAAACTGGGGGCATCGCCTGGGTGTGCTTCTTGCAAACTTTATGGGGATGATTGCAGTTGTACCTCCGTCAGTGAAGAAGACGAGAGCTTCCCGAAAAAAAGAAAGCTACAATCCCAAACAAAATGTGTAGAAACACCCCCGTTCCCCATACACTGGCAATAATACACTGTACACGTGTGTAGACTTATTTATTATCTGATAGTAAATTAAGTCACTCCCCATTATACAGAGCTCGACACATTTTTATTTCAACTGAGAAAAATGGTAGCCCAATGTTAAAAATTGGTAGTCCTGTGCGGCCAAACTCGAACCTGAAAATAACAAACGCAAACTTTATAAAATTGTATTATTTATGGACTGTGGAAATAAAACAGAAGTTCTTTTTTTGATTCTTGTCAGACCCAGCACCACCATATTTAGATGAAATCAGAAAACGTTTCATTTTCACTTCTGTTGTGGCATAGCCAAGCAGAATACAGCATTTTTACTAAATTTACAAAATTACAGCCCCAAAAAAATCAAAACTTTTCACCCTAGGTACAGCTCGTCATATCACGCGAATAATTACATGCCCGCTGAATGTTTATAATACCCGTATGTGCAGACTGGTTTCGGCCTCTATTATGCATTTGTATTTTTCATAGCATGCGGCAGGAACTAGTTCAGCACATCGTGATCAATCATAGACGAGTTCCCGGTCCCTCCATCATTGTCTAACTTACGCAAAGTATAAATAAATTACTAACCCGTGAAATACATCCCTGATAGTAAGCGCGAAATGTTCTGCTATAGTTATTATTTTCGTTATTTTTGAAGCCAAAAAATAATTGGAAGGATCGGGAACATGTCTATGAAAAGTGATTGACATCATGCGCTAGCACGCGCAATCTGTTGAGGTTGCTGGTTGGTTCCGTTCAACTGTTGCACGGCCAGTACATGGACAGCGCGCGGTACCAGTGGCATAAAGATGGCCGCTAGCTCTGTGCGAACGAGTATTTCACTTATTTTTCTCTGAATACGAAGTCATTGAATGGCGATGATATTAAACTTTATTTGTGGGTGAATGTTTAATGTTATTTTTGCTTGTACCTGCTGATCTGTGTAACTGTGTTCTGGTCCATGATTATGGAGTTTGATTATCTGAAAAACATATGCAATACAGTTGGTGGTCCGGCGGGCTCTAGCACGGGAAACTCCGGTTGCCCGGAGGCCTGGCGTGGTTGTCCCGGGCGTCCGGGCCCGGGATTTGTCGAGCTCTGGCCATATCTGCAGCATTTTACAAATCATGTGTTCCACGTACAACGTAGGTGTCAATGAGATAGAATGCCAAATTGAAAAGCAACATACTTTTACTTGACTTTTTAATATAATCACGAACAACATCGTTGAAACACCGCAGACAGGGTTATACTTAACGAGCACTTTGAATTTGGGCGGCTTTTTACACCAGTTGAACCCATAAACACTGCACACCGGAATGGTGGAAGTTTGAACACATTTACAGTACTCGGGATTTTCTGATGCTTGTGCAAACAAATGCCAGTGCTATGGGAAAACATCAAGCGATGTGCATTTTGGCGTGGTTTTTGCACCGGCCAAAGCCCAAAAACACATTACATGTAACACTGATGTACGGTGAAAGCCAAAACATTTTGCTCGCGATTGTCAATTTTATACATCACACACATGTACAAAAATGTATTGTTGTTGAGAAACCAGTGAGTATGTTCACCGCATTGTCACATGTATAGATATTAAAATGGTGTATGTATGTATACATATATATATATATTTATATATTATAGGAAAGCTTATGCAAAGTTTTATCCTAGATAGGCACTAAAGTGCGACATAATTTTTCCATATAATTTATAGGAAAGTAAGAAATATCATTTCCTTTCGTTGTCCTCCATCATACCCCCACCCACAATCGACCCAGGTGCAAGAAAAATTTCTTTTGACATTTTGGGTTTGGCTCAACAAAATGGTCATGCCAAGCCTGTCTGCCCCGCTAGCTGCGTGCGGTTAAACACCTAATTCATAATACAATGGACACGTCTTGCATTGGTTAATTGTCAGGCTGTGTATAGGTCATTGCAGGGAGCGGCATGTCCTGTACTTCATTTCAAAGGCGGGCTTTTTATATCGAAGGCATGACGTGATACAATGGACGTCTGGGGTTGGTGAATGCTCTGGCGGTAGATGGCTCCTACTGAGCGGCATCTCATGATGTCGGAATTAAGTGTTGAATTGACTTTGCATCTCTTCCGGCAATGAAAAACATACATGTACATGTACGCTATTGTAATTACCCAGCTTAGGCCAGTCACAAAACACAGTAATTGTAGTCTCGTACCTTGTACATTGTATTCACGGAGTAAGAGTGCGTATGCCCCCCCCCCCCCCCCCCCCCTCAAAAAAAGGGGGTGTTTTTGTTTTTTGGGTTTGTGTTTTCGTTTAAGAATCGGCAAAATTAGATTGCCCACCACATGTTTTACGTTGACATGCGTAATGTTTGCAAGTATTTGGAAAGGCTATTTCATGAGCCGCTATAAAAAAAAATCCAACAAACCCCCTCCCCCATATAGATGTGGAGAGCTTTTTAAAATCTTTTCCGGCCCAAAAATCGGGGTATATTTTGAACGGAAGTTTTGAAATTTGGTCCAGAAAATGTGCATACGCACCCATACCTCCCTGTCCTGCGTACGGACCTGAATTGGCGTGAAGCTTTTTCTGTTAGATGCGCGTTCAATTATGAATTAATTTCTAAAAGATTCCATTCAAGATGCATGTTAGTGTGATTGTGTTTGTAGCAGGATTGGGGTTTAACCAGTCCTTAAACCAGTGAAATAACAAAACAATCCTACAATCATTATTCCGATCTAAGGATTTAATTGGCCTTCAGGATTATATTCATAATAATACATATGTTGCAAAGACAAATATAGGTAAATATAGATCTGAAACGGATACGTTTTTATTGCTGTCATACACGTTTTCAATTTCACAAATCAACACAAAGCGTCACTGAATGGGATAGCACTACATATCCCAACCTGAACGCCATGACCTTAGTATAGAAGATCGTGTAACCAGAAAGATTTGTTTACACAACACCGCCATTTTAGGAATAAATGTGTCCTCGTTCCCCCCCCCCCCCCCCCCCCCCATCATAAACGCAAGTAGACGATAGGATCCTACTTGCGTACGGCGGAACGAGGTCTGCATGCACTCCTAATTGATGTACATGTGCCGTCCAAACCTCCGAACATGGCCCGACAAACTCATAAACATCCCCTCGGTTTTAGCTGCCTGGTGGCAGATTTTAGCTGCCAAGGCATACATGTACGTCGGGATAATATTATACACGTACGTGGCTAGCCGTGTTCACTGGCGCATGGCATCTTCACGTATTTTCTTACGTGAACATTTGTGTGTGCGTGTACGTTCATCCGTGTCGGACAGGCGCCGACCCCACGCAAGAAACTCGCTCGCAACCGGGGAAACACGCGAGTGCGTACCCCTCGCTCGTTCCGGTCAAACGAGGATGGAACGAGGCACTCGTCTCGTCTCGTAAGGAAAAGTAAAATCCCTTTCAAACGCGCGAGGAACGTGCGAGTGCCCGCGCTCGTTACTCGCAAAATTATCGAGGCCCCTCGCTCGTTCTTGAAACTACTTGTGGGCTGTACTGTAGGCGATGCTGACGCTCCAAATACAAAGAAACAAATCAAATATGCAGTGAAACAATTAGATGAATTTGCAAGACACGCAGGAACAACAATTGAAGCTTTAACTGATTCGGAACTCGACAATTTTTTGTCGCGGTTTTATGCGGGACTGAGAAGGTAAACGGCACGTTGTAACGTTACACCAAGAAATCCATGCATGCAATCTGTCGGATTTATTCAGGCGTTGTATAAAACAAATAATGAATGTTTCACATTTGTGCAATGGTAAGAATAATTTCATTCGGTGACAGATGAAATGTCCCATTCCACTCGGCTTCGCCTCGTGGAATGGAACATTCAATCTGTCACCTCATGAAATTATTCTTACCATCGCACTCATAAACATTCATTATTTGTATAATGAAATAAACAAACAGCGAATGCCAATTCTGACTGTACAAAAAACACATCTTATTTACAAAAACAACACCCTTAATTAACAGCACTACATTTTATAATGTGTAGGAATACACATGCAGGGCTCGACCTTAGCACTAGCCCGGTGTACAATGTCTAGTAAAAACTGCTCCGGGCTAGTGAAAAGCACTCTTTAACTTGCCCGGCGGGCTAGTTAAAAAAGCATACCTACCTGCTTAAAATTGTCACTGTTGCTTGATATGAATCAAACAAACGTTCTTGGTAAGTTTGAGTGAATCTTCTTGTTTCATTTAATGACCGGGTACAGCGCTACGGCGTCCCGCACAGTCAATACTATGCCGAGCCGCCGCGCTATAGCGCTAGCGCGCACTATGCATGCCGCTCGCTGTCTCACAGCAGCTAGCTTGTGTCCCGATGGCAACATGTGTACGTGTGTACATGTATGCCATTCATTGCGCGCGTGATGCCACAAGCGCACATGACTTGTACAAGGTTGGTAGTCTCATATCAAGTCCAGAGTGTGTTGTGCACTTTTTTTTGCCAAATGCTGTACGCGTGGGACTGGTTGGGTGTGGGAAGAAAAGTACAGTTGAAAGTGCACACAAAAAAGACTATGGATCTTTTCTCAATGCTCGGCATCGATACGGCTGACACTGAAACATTTTTATTTTGTACATCATCAGTGTTTGAAAAAAAATTATTAAGGACCGTCACATTTTTGGCCCATGTAAATTTGAAGGAAAACGCCAACTAATATTGGCGGAATAATGTCATGAATGTCTATAAGACGCAGTGCGCCGTACGCGGCGCTATACAATCTTTGGTACGTCGAACTGAAGCCAGCTTTGATTAATGGGCCCAACCGGGGAATTCCACGTGCATACTGAGCATGCGCATCGGCACTTGACCTCAGCGATTCCATGAGCCATGCATGCAGTGCATGAAAGAAGGCATGAAAGGTACGGGGCGCGCGTGCGAAGATTTGTGCGTGTGGTCTGTACCATGCCACCGGGCCGGTGTACGTGGTTGGTGAGAAGTTTTATTCACTTGGGTCTTAACATTTTCCGTCATGTGGCGATATCTAAATGTATCCAATCCGTCCAAAAATGGAAGCAAAAGAGAATACGATGCAAACTAGAGCAAAAATAAAAGACAACGTGTCTCTACAGACAAGACTGGGAGCGGGACTTTCGCTGGCTTAGCTACAATGGAAATACGATGTTTTGCCGTGTTTGCCGCGAAATGAAACTGACCGGAGGGAGTGGAAGGAAACATATTACCTTATCATTCAGTAATTTCTTTTCTATTTTATAGTTTGAAAAATCTCTTATTAGTTACAACTCTACTGAATCCTCCTGAATTTTAATACGATATTTCGGACACCGTAGGGAGTTTATCGTTAATGGGATATTTACAATGTCCATTAAATGTGGGCTAGTAAAAATTTCTGCGGGCTAGTAAAAATCCCAGTTAACTTGCCCGGTGGACTAGTTAAAAAAAAGCTTAAGATCGAGGCCTGACATGACATATTTTAAAACAACAAATAGGCCCTATCTAACTGTATTGTTCTTTTGGGTTATGACTTGTGTGCACACTTTTTTTGTGCATGTAAAATGTATTTTGTGTATGTAACTATTTTCGTCTACATGTATGCACCAGTGCATGTGATTTCTTTTCTTTCTGTAACATGACTTTCAAATGCTATTGTTACGGCATGTAGCTAAGGTTCAACCGATGTTGGTTTTGCCTGCCGATCCGATGGCCGATGTTTTATTTGGAACATCGGCCGATGTCCGATCCGATCCGATCCGATGTTTTTAATCGACATAAACAATGCCCTAAAAACGCAAGTGTTGATGTTGGGCGCGATCGGTCGGTGTGCGATCGGTCGATCGTGCTGCGCTATCGGTAGATCGTGACGCTATGGGCCGATCGCGCTGCCACCAGCTGAACACATTTTCTTTCTAATTCACGGATCTGAAGAATTTTTTTAAGGTAAGTAAAGTCCAAGATATCCGTCAGAATAGACTGATAGCGCAGCACAATCGACCGATTGCGCACATACATGTAGACCGATTGCGCCCAACAGTGACAACCAAAGACAAACCACGACTCCCTTAACACAGTAATAAATTGGGCCCAAAAATAAATGCCTTCGGTTCGGGTCACCCTATTTTCGAAAGCCATAAAATTGTATTAGGTAGAGGAATATAAATTAATTAGCGCGGCATGGATTCAATCCAGGGTCCCCCAGCTATCAAAACCAATGCTGTACCAATCGAGCTACCAAAGCACTCTGGCAGGATGGGCAGTTGTAAATCTGATATACGTTCACATTGTGTTTTTTACCATGCCGTAACAATAGCATTTGAAAGTCGCATTACGGCTGCCGTAAAAATAGCCACTGCATTTAAAAAAAAAAGGGAAATAGAGTCCAAGAACCATTTGGTTGATAGTCTGGTTCCAACAGCAAACATCGTGACGTTGAATACCATTACGTCGGGGAACTAGACAGTTCCGTGACGATGGCTATCGTAACAATAACCACTGCGAAAAAAAATAGAATTATAAAAGAACACTAGCAGACTAGAACTATTTTTTTAATTAAAAAATTCACTTACACATCGCACTCCTTTTTAAAATTACTTTACCTGGAGCTATGATGCCCCAATTTGTATATCAAAAAAATGTGCCATAGGTTTACTGCACAATGTTGGATTTTGACAGGTTGAGGAAGCTTCCTCGTAAAAATTAGGGCTGTTGTCGGCAAAATAACACTCTGACGTCGACAAGTCGGGTAAAGTTACAAGTTACAAGTTACAAGTCGGGTAAATAAATCGCGCATTGACTAAAACACGTAAAACGTTTATCTTACTAAAACGCGGACGTGAAGTCCGATTTCCGACGTTCATAGTTTTAAAGTAAAGTAAATGTGTTATTTAAAACAACAAACATTGTTCTTCTCCAAGCCCGGATCCCGCTTGGCAATGTTTTAATTTGGAAATATCATGTGTCATGTATTAAGCAAGGGCCATGCGCAATGTGACCAGGAATTCCCCAGGTTATTTTTAGAACAGCTCGCGCAAAAATCGGTATTTTATCGCACACAAATTGCGTGCGATGTTTTTTTTATTTTTTTTATTTTTTTCGACAATGAGCCATTTGTATCGACATGTCGGGAAAATGTCGTTTTAGGCACACTTGCAGAATACCTCAACACTTGTCTATCCCCACCTCGTATCGGGATACGCGGATAGGATACGGGGTTACGGTTGATTGTCCTCAATAAACCATCTCACATACTGTACGTACGTGCACGTCTGTGCCTAAACGGAGCCCTCTTTCGCCCATCACCGACACTCTCCCACTGCGTATCGGCGTATCCGCATATCCACCTCGGGGGAAGTCCTTTGGACTTTTTCCGAGCCTCTCATTCCATTTGTGACTCTCTCTCACACCCCGTTTCCGCGTATCCGCATTTTTCTAGGGGATCGTCTCACTCCTGATGATTGGCGATTGTGTAGATGACGATCAGCGCGACGCACAGTGAACATGCAAAACCGCACTCCTTTGCAAGACGCTGACTGCAAAACATTTTAGAAAATTTCCCTTTTTACCCCAAGAAAATTGTTCAAAATTACAAAAAAATGATGTCATTGGAATTGAGAGAATTATGCTTCAGGTCGATAAAGTAATTTTGGAATGGTAAAAAAACACCCTTATCTGGAATTAGACCAAATCTAAAGAGGGGCCCAGAAATGTACATGTAATTACACAATCCCCTAATGATTATAAGTGGGATGCTCTTAATTTTTACAGTGTTAATGTACATGTATAGGGAAATCTTCGCATTATTACATCTGTTACTAATATCAGGGGCCGATTTTGTGTGCGTGTGTAAATACCAGCAATCGTGGACTAGGGACAAAAGAATTAGGGCGTAGACAAAGGGTCCACGATTGACCAAACGTCCAAGATTGAAAATTCGTGTACAAAGCATATGGGAGGCCTTCTGAAAAAGTACAAACAAAAGAGGGACAATAGGGAGTCCGCGATTCCCGGTACTTACACACTTGTGAGTTTGTATATGCCGGCAATCGTGGACCTAGGACAAAAGAATTCGGGCGTAGACAAAGAGGTCCACGTTTGACCTAACGTCCACGATTGAAAATCGTGTACAAAACCAATGGGAGGCCTTCCGAAAAAGTTCGAGTATAAACAAAAGAGAAACAATGGGAGGTCCACGATTGCACCCGTTTACATGACTGTGTGTGTGTGTGTGTGTGAAAAGCATATACATGTAAATTACCTAATTCTAACAAATTAGCCATTCAATTTAAAAAGCATGCTGCATGTTTAAATGCAAATAAATGGTTTGTTTTGACCGATTTCTCAATCAGTTGAAAGAAGTGGATGGGGTGACGATACCAGTGGACATCAGCGAGCCCAACCTGAATGATGTGGAATTTGACAACTTGTATCTGGACATGAATGGTATCATTCATCCCTGCTGTCACCCAGAAAACAAGTGAGTGTCCCAGATGGTCCAAATCAGAATTTACATCAAAAACAAAAAATATTTTCCACATTTATTTTATTCGAGTATCTTTTTTTAATTTGAATATTCGAAACTCGCCGATCAAGTTTCACACATGCCAGCCGCAGCTGCCATCTTCAATGGCTAACCGGTACAGTATAACTATCAAGGGGCTTTTACCCAGCTAAAAGAAAGGGACCAATAAACAAATAAAAAGTTACCGTGGGCAAAAAGGTTGCATCCGACAATACAAAAAATGAAACTTTACGATTAAAATAACACATTCGTATGTGCAAGTGCAGAGTTTTATTTTTTCGAATATTCAAACCGGCTAAAATCTATTCGTTCGTCAAACAATCCACAAATTTGAATACATTTTCAAAGTGAACAAAGAAACTGGCAGGAGCGGGATTCGAACCTGCGACCTCCGGGTTATTGTACCGGTGTTCTACCAACTGAGCTATCTTGCCCTATGTTGGTGGTCTCCCAAATTGTCACTATCTTTGTTTGGGTGGGCGCTAGTCAGAAGTCATAAACCCAGAATGCCGTATAGCCAGGGATCACATCCAATTTTACGATACAACCTGGGAAGCGACATTGTGGGGATCACTCAATGAGGATACGTTTCTTTGTTCACTTTGAAAATGTTTCCCTTGTGGATTGTTTGACGAATTATAAGTTAAAAAGTCGTATCCTCATTGAGTGATCCCCACAATGGGTTAATATAACACAACCCCATAGACTAAGCACGTATTTTTACGTCCGAGGACCGATTTTAACAAAAGACCGAATCCCGAGGACAAGAAAGATTCCTTTGTATTTTCTTTCTCCTCCTGTCCTCGAACGTATACAGTACAGTACATGTACATGTATATGTTCTACACATGCAATTTTCGGCGTTTTACCTGTTCTTTCTAATTATAACTTTACTGTGCTGAGGCAACTCTTGTGCCAAACAGCTGCATGGAATTGGACCCTGGTTGTTGAAATTTGTGACATTTTGGCCTGGTTTCTTTAGATCCCAGATTGTCAGAATTGTCATATATTAGGCATATTTATAACTTGCAATCTGATACCAGACACCCTTGATAGAATTCAAGTTCCGGTTCTTGTCTTTTTCTCAACAGGCCGGCTCCCAAGAATGAGAACGAGATGATGGTCGCCATCTTTGAGTACATCGACAGACTGATGCGTCTTATCCGACCGCGACGTCTGCTCTACATGGCCATTGACGGTGTGGCACCCAGGGCGAAGATGAACCAGCAGAGGTCCAGACGGTTCAGAGCATCTAAGGAATCAAGGTCAGTAAGGGGTCATTTCATTTGCTGATGAATGGGAAGCCAGGCGGCTTGAATAACTGAATAACTGAATAACCATCGGGGTCAAAACTTGTCAAGATTTCTAGTTTGCAGCAGTCAGACGATGGACAAAGAACCCTATTAATAACCCTCCTACTATTTCACAATACAAAACCTTACAAAATGTTCATATCCAAATTTTACCATAGCATTAACACACACATGGGAAAACCATACAGTGTAATGCTATAGCAAGCGTATTGACATGGCAAAACCATACGCATGGTTTTGTATGGTAAACATGCTTCACTGTGGTGTACAATGTATGCCAAATGGTTTTGTGTGGTGAATATACTTCATTGTGGCTTATCAACAGACTACTTGGGGCTATGGTGAGTTATATAATGTATAAAGAGAAACCACCCTAATTCTAAAATGGTATAGGCCTATTCATCAATGTTCCCCAGTACACAATGGAGTTGGTTCACCATACAAAGCCTTGCACCTGCCAGCAGACACAGCCTGTACAACCATACAACACCTTACAGTGCCATACAGAGGTCAAGTTGATTTACCATTCATCACCTTACATAGTTCAGTACAGGCAAGTCTTTTGACCATACAAACCCGACAGCTGTCAGGTTTTGTATGGTATACCTGCTGTACACTCAGTGACTCACTGTATGGTTTTTTATGGTGAATAAACTTTCTTATAAATTGCCTCAAGAGTAGGAGGGCTTTAGTGGAGGTTTTGTAAGAGTTCCGTCTTGGAAAACTTCAATTCCTCATTGTCCACCGATATGTATTAGCCAGAGTATTAGTCATGCCGCAATCATATTCTTTGTAATGCACTCACAGCCAGAGAACCACACCCTCCTCATGAAAACTGTGGTGACGAAACTGCCCCGAACAAGGCTAAAAGCCACTCAAGGTACAGAGCTACAAAAAGAAAAAGTATCAATATACAAGACCTAGGAATTAATATTCCTCTTGAAGCAGAAACGATTGTAAGATGAAGGGAAACGTGCACCAGGCAAAGAATTCCACAGAGATACAGAAAAAGCTATTGACATAACCTTTTTGTTCTACATTTAGGTACAGCTAGAGTACATTGGTGGGAACAGGCGGAAAGCCGAGTTTCACGCTCAATCACCCTAACTGGAGGAACCAAGCTGGCAAGGTGGTGCATTTTGTGAGAAATGCCTGTTGGCTGTTCGCTCTAAATCCAAACTCCCTGACATTCTGCCCATAAAGCATCAATTTACTTTTCTCTTGTGAAGGGAAAAGAAAGATGACATTGCCCGCATCCGAGAGGAGGTGTACTCACGGGGAGCTTGCCTGCCGCCTCCTAAACCGAGCGGAGAACACTTTGACAGTAACTGCATCACTCCTGTAAGTCTTCAGTTTTACTATTACCCCCCCCCCCCATTAGTCATTTATCCATGCTTCACTGCAAAATATTCCAGCAGCTGATTTCACGAAACAGTGCGTAACTTGAGCCATGGCATCGCATTTGCCACAAAAATGTTATGCAGCTCTGCATATGCACATCGTTCTTGCGATCCATTATATGAAACCTCAAGTGGCGGCGCCACGTGATTTTTTTATTTGTCACAAGAGAGGCTTCAAGTGTGTTTTTATGACAACTGTTTGAGTATAACAGAACTTGTACAACAGCAGTGAAGTAACTGTGGTGGCACCGTTTTGAAACTGTCCAATGACCTTCAATCCAAAAAAATTGGTAGCAACTTTCAGGTTTACCTCACAGATATATATACATGGGTTATTCCATAAATTAGGGTACCAACTTGCGACATTTTGACCCAAAATGGAAAAATTAATTGAGGGGATTCATTAATAATTTTCACTATAACTTAAAGATATTGACATTCCTCATTAATTGTAGCCAAAATCAGACATTTTTTACTACAGAAATGCTAAAATATCATGTCAAAACCCATTCACGGTTTCACGTGTAAAGGGGACACCAAATTAGTTTTCTACTTATTTGTGTGATAATTCATGCTGAATGTGGTATGTTTATTTTAGAATGTATTTTTTGTCTTACCCAGGATAACACATCAAGGTTTATTGTGAAAATAACTTGATTACACTGAAAATAACAATTCGGTGCATAATTGCGTATGGGGACACCATTTGGTGTCCCATTTACACGTGAAACCTAGTAAATGGCCCCCCAAAAAAATATTTTCAAGCATGCAATCTTTGTTATGATTTCACACTTATCAAGTGGGACATGTAATTAATGGTGATAGATTTGGATTTGCCAGAGAACCCAATTATCTTTTTATTTCTCAGAAATATTACACAAATTTCACGTGTAAAAGGGACACCAAAAAAGTGGGTCTTGTTTACACGTGAAACATTTAAGCTAACACAGTCAATCTCGGTCAACTAGTTATTAAATCATTTAAATATGGTGCCATTCTAAAGCAATATTAACATGCTTTAACATAATGAAGGGCAATTTTTCATACACCTATGTCCACATGGTAGTATTTGAGAACCAAACAATGCATTTTAACAGCAGTCATGGCAGTTTTTTAAATGTCGCAGCTTTGGTGTCCCTTTTACACGTGAAACCGTGAACTATTTAGGACACCATACTGTCAGGAAATTAGTCAGATGTTTCATCCTTTGCTACCAGATATTTAGGTACTAGTACTATAATTTGAGCAACTAAAATCATTTGTATATATATTTCACTGTTGGTAATACTAGGGAAACAAATATCACAATGTAAAGAGGGACACCAAAAGTCATTGGCCCCCACATTTATGGAATCACCCACCTCACAGTGGATGATCATTTAATTACTCTCTGAAACAATCTAGAGAATTGAATAAATGACTTGAGCGACAGATGGCTCTACGATGTTTAGGCTCATTTCAGGGTTTGTCGGGACCACCTTACGCCACCTACAATGCTAGTTTTTACGTTGCACATTTGTGCCAACTCCTGAGTAATTTTTATGCTGTTACAACATTTTAGGGCACAGAGTTCATGGCCAGGTTAGCCGAGTGTCTCCGCTACTACATAACAGACCGAGTGAACAACGGCCTCGGTTGGCAGAACATCAAGGTAATAAGCACAGGCGTGGAAGCACAGTCTTAACAGTACATTTCAAGATATACTATCAGTGCTTAAAAAAAAAATTCTCTTAAATATTTTCTTCTGACATTTTATATTAACCCTGACAAGTCCTGAATCCTCCAATTTCAATATGATTTACCACACACCCTAGGGAGTTGGGGTTAATGCTAACTATCCCAAGCCTTACAAACTCCAACAGCAGGTTGTGTTGAATTTTGATGGGTTCAGGACTGTGCACCATTACTTTACATGGAGCTATGATGCCCCAATCTGTCCAAGTCCAAAGAATGTGCCATAGGCATACTGCACAGTGTTCGATTTTGACAGGTTGAGGACACTTACTATTAAAAATGCCAGGGGGTTAGGGTTAATAAAAAAAAAACACCTTTCCCTAATTAGGCATCCGCAACCTTCCAAAAAGGCTCTTATTCTTGTGCATCTTTCGTGCATCTAATGCACAATGATATGCCCGAATTTCTGTTGGGCTGTAGATAATTCAACATTTGTGAAGTAATTGTTGGATAACTGAACTCAGGTGCGCTTTTCGTGACGAGTGCCTCTTTAAGCTGACAGATTGACATGTTGACCCTTGGTTCTTATTAAGGTCATCCTGTCTGATGCTAACGTTCCCGGGGAAGGTGAACACAAGATCATGGACTACATCCGGAGACAAAGAGGTAGGACACGTTGATATGGGTGTAACTCCGGGGGGAGGGGGGGGGGGGGGGAGGGATACGGACCTTTGTCATATGTCATCATGGATCGACTGTACAGGGTGGTTCAAAAATAAAGTTAACCCAAGTTTAAGATGAGTGTTCAATCACCTCCTACAATTCCAGAGAATTTGTGTCTAGCTAGTGTTGATGAGTAGGGTGTTTAGAAATAATCCTTAAAAAATGCTCGGTCTAGCTTAATTGGATCGGGAGCTTCAATGAAGCATGTTGAAGACAGAAACTAAGAAACTCCCGCGTGCAAGCCAGTTTTGTACATGCCATCTGTAATGGGCCATATCTTGAGATCCAATTAAGCTTAGACCTAGCATTTTTTCAGGATTATTTCTAAACACCCTGGAATTGTAGGAGGTGGGTGAACAATCATCTTAAACTTAGATTACCTATTTTTTGAACCACCCTGTATAGAGTAGCGATGCTAATGAAATGCTTATTCAGGTAAACCAGTCAAGTCTTACATGTGGTACAATGTATGTGGGTTTTAACCTGTTCCATACGATACATGTATGTTGATAATTCCTACACATCGTGGTTTTGTTTGCGTTTCATGCTTGGGTGGGAAAAGGTCTGCATCCCGACAAGTTTTTAGTGAAGGGGGGGGGGGGGGTGGGGGGAGGGAAGGGACGGAAGGGACGGAAGGGACGGAAGGGAGGGGTCCATGGAATCATTTCCAAAGCTACAAAAATGTTTTTCAAGGATGTTATCAAAATAAAATATAAGGAAAGATGATAGTTTAATACCCGCCACCAAATTAGGTCAGGAACAGCAAAATCTTGGACAATAACTAACCCTCCTTGATAAATAGTGTCTAAACATGTGGCACAACCTGTTATTTCAAGACATGTGTCAGCAAAATCCTTGAAAAATGAGGCAGAAATTTACTTATGTGAACACTCTCAGTAAGTACACTGACAAGAACTAACACAGTACACACAAACTTTCTTCCCCTATATTGCCCAAAGTCTCAAAATTAAAGGTTGTGCCAAGTGCTTATACAATCCTGAACATAAATGAATGGTTATTTTTCTAGATTTTGTTGTTCCTGACTGATTTCGATGGGGGGGGGGGGGGGGGTGGTACTAAAGTAAAATCTTTCTA
Organism: Hippasteria phrygiana; assembly: GCA_037893225.1. Classification (NCBI taxonomy): domain Eukaryota; kingdom Metazoa; phylum Echinodermata; class Asteroidea; order Valvatida; family Goniasteridae; genus Hippasteria; species Hippasteria phrygiana. The sequence goes on along the minus strand of JAZGUH010000583.1, from coordinate 276,017 downwards.
AATATAATTCGTAAAAAAATATTTCAGGACAAAACAAGCTTTTTTGGGCCTCACGTTATGCAACTATATGAATGTTCGTGTCTTGAATATTTCTCAGGTAACCCTGACCATGATCCGAACACTCATCACTGTCTCTGTGGAGCTGATGGTAAGTATGAGTTTGTCCAGTCTGTTGGTCAGTCCATTCGTCTGTTTGTTTGAGTACCTGTAAGTAAGCGTTGTCCTTTATGTAAAGTAGCATTAACCCCTTGAGTACGGTATTTTACGGGAGATGTCAGGGTGCCGCGGCGGCTCTGGCAGCCAAGCGAACCGCTACAATGTTTGTGCAGTCAAGCATAACCTATACACAATAATCCAACAATGGATTAAAGCTGCACAAACAGCGGCCAATGGCGTCATCCGGCCCGGTGGCACTGTTTAATCCAACAATGGATTGAAACTGCACAAACAGCGGCCAATGGCGTCATCCGGCCTGGTGGCACTGTTTAATCCAACAATGGATTGAAACTGCACAAACAGCGGCCAATTGCGTCATCCGGCCTGGTGGCACTGTTTTTTTGCGCCAAATTCCTTCATCCGTACACAAGGGGTTAACTTCAGTGTCCCAAATACATGGAGCTCTGTGGAGAGCATGTAAAGCAACATGCGCAAGTACTCCCATTTGTTTACACTGCACTTCCCGTCCAAATGACATCACACTTATCAAGCGGATAGTGTTACAATGCCATTTGTTTTTGTTTTTGTTTGCTGTACCATCAAACTGTCTTACAATTGCACATTGATGGAAGAAATACAACTGAACGCAATCATTATATTCCTTGAATAGTGTAAAATGCATTCATGGTCCTAGACCTAATTTTTTTGTAACCCTAACTTCCTCCATCATTTTTGGCAAAGATGATTTTGGAGGATTTGGGAAGGTTTAGGATTTAAGGAGGAAGGGGATAACAGGTATTTTTCCCCGACAAAACCAAACGGTGTGACAGTCATTACTCTTGTGCAAACAAGCAATCAATAGTTTGCAGATTTTAACGTTAATTTCTCTTCTTCCTTCCTTTTGTATTTGCCGTCCACAACAGCGGATCTGATCATGTTAGGTGAGTGACATTTGACAGTTTTGTTTTGAGGTATTTGACACAAACATGCATATTCATGCATATTCAAATGATTGGGGCGTTGGTATTCAAACCGTGGACGATAAATGTTGGAGAACAAAAGAGAACAATATCGTCCGCGATTCCCAGCATACGTCCGCGATTGGGAGTGTGTACAAAACATATGGAGGTCTTCCGAAAAAGTTAAAGTACAAACAAAAGAGGGAACAATAGGATGTCCACGTTTGGAGGTCGATACACGTTTGTGTGTTTGTGTTTGTGTATCCCCCTTGTATCGCTTTGGCAAGACCATTACTGTTGGAGTCTCTTTGATATGATTTGGCCGATGTGATTTGGCCAACATTACCTTTGTATTTTGACAGGACTAACTTTTTCAACTGCTCTGTAGCGTTGTTTACAAATGAGTTTTAACCAGTTCACGCCGGCATTATTTTGACAATCACCGGACCCAGGCGTGGGATTATTTTTCACGAACCTCGATGCCAGCCGGGTTGAGGCGGAATCAGGCCGTAATCTGCGTGTAGCACACCCTGATATTTCTGGCCTCGCTCGCTGCGAGCGGGTCGCTGACATATATTTCCGGCCTCGCTCGAGTGCGTGTTTATCAGTCATCCGTTCCGAATACCGCAAAACCTTTGCGTGCATACACGTCATCCGACGCGAACTGGTTGAGATATGCATGGCTGCATGGTAGCCTTACAGGGCTTGATTTAGTTACTAGCCTGGTGTACAAACACTGATTGGGATGGCTCCGGGCTAGTCAAATTTGCTTTTTAGGTTTCCTGGCAGGCTATTAAAAGAATCTGCCACTTACCAATAATGATATGAAATGAATAAAGCAAAAAGGATGATCATTTGTTAGACAAAATCCCCAATTCATCATCACATGTAATTTCCTCAAATGCTTTTCATTTTCGCCGTTGGTTCTTCTCACACTAAACCTCGGTTGTTCCCATCGTTATTTTTCAAACCTGTTTTACCATGGAACCTATTGGCAGCCCATAATTTGAGCCTTCCTCATGAAACATTTTTAAATTGTCAAATGGTACAATGGGCTAGTGAAACTTTATAAGGGCTAGTGAAATGTACAGTTGAGTAGCCCAGGGGGCTAGCCAGTGAAAAAAAATAGCCCAAGGCCTGCCTTTGACCTTGCTTTTGACTGCAACAGTGATCGTGTAGGTTGTATGCTTTAGAATAGGTGCTCAAATGGTGCTCATGTAGCAGTCAGTGGTGTCGATTTAAAAATTATAAAAGACGAGTCATTATCTGAAACTTAATGGAACCTTTACTGATGGATTCTGATGGATTTGTTTGTCTTCTTATTATTTGCTGCCGGTTGGTATGCAGGCCTGGCGACGCATGAACCGTACTTCACCATCATCAGGGAAGAGTTCAAACCCAATCAGAAGAGACCCTGTGAACTCTGCAATCAAATGGGTAAGGGAACGGTCTGGAAAACAACTTTGGGGTTTTGTTGTGAAGGGACCGCTGAAAGGTGTTACCGCCAAACGGTCGGTCTTGTTTGAATACATTACAACGTGCTATATCTGACCCAATTCTGGAGTCCGTAATGCCACACTTTGTGCTAACGGCCTGCAGTTCTGTGCTAACTGACCGAGTAAAGAAATTCTGAGCTCACCCTGTTAACACAGAATCCTTAGTTATTAGATGTATGCATGCCATCGAGCCAAAGATTCTTTAATAACCAGTGAAATATGCTAACCGTTGCAGAATTTTTTGCTATAGTCAGTGGTGATCTTTTTTGCTAACAGTTATGTCTTAACATTTTATAAAAATGTGACATGCCAATGTACGAATTGGTTTTCAGTCGCTTCCTGAGTCTGTGGGTTTCTCCGGGATATTACTTTGGGAGTTGCCTCCTTCTTCTCAAACTAAACATTTTATTCATCATCTTCTCACTGCCAGATTTGTTTCCCAGGCTTACGATCATCAGTATTAAGTGGTGGGTAGCCGTGTTAGTCAGGCAGTATAAATGGAAAAGTTATGTAGCAGGTTAGCTTAAATCTCTAGCTGAGAGGAGAGCTAATCACTGTGTTAAATTTGCCAAGGGTCTCTCGTCTAATCCTCGTACTTTATCCCTTATTCCACCGACTCGTTTGGAGTGGCGTGGTCGTATTTTACATAACAGCAACAAATTTTCCACCATTTCCTCTAAAACAAAGCGTTTTTACAACAGCCCAATTCCATTCTATATACGCACTCTTAATGCATACTTTTATTATTATTTTTATTTATTATTTATTTAATTGATTATTCTTTTTCTCATCAATCCAGTTTGTGCCCGTTAGTGGTCTTTTTTTGTCATTTTTGTAATGAATTGTAATAATTTTTTATTTTTTTTTTCTCTTTAGGAGTTTGTCTTTTTAAATGTAAACCACTTGTACTTTGACCTTTACAGGCTACCATTTGTGGTGTTTGTAATAAACCAGTATAATAATAATAATAATAATAATAATAATTATAAATCTCCTGGATGCGGCAAATGGGCGACTCTCCCCGAAATAACTCTATTTGGCAACACGAGTGTCGCCCATTTAGAGCACTTTCCCCACGCACCTTACTAAAAAACACTCCAAAGGGGCGACTTTTACAATAGGGCGACAGTTATGTGTCGCCCTATTTGACCAGGTCACCCTAACTCACCCTTTTCCAGGATTATGTGTCGCCCTATCCGGCAATTGAGGAAAATAATAATTACCGAGGATGGGTGATTTGGGAGACTTTGCCATAGACGCGTGCACACAATTTTTTCAACTTTAATGTAACCTAACCCAAATATCCCCTGTCCTACCCCCACGAATTTTGGTATATGTTCGTTTTGGACCATCCTCTATCGATATAACTCACTTGCGACAGTAAAATTCTCACTCCTTAGGGGGGCTGGGTACTTAGTGAGACACTGAAATGTCTCCCTAATTCCACTTGTCTCCCTAAGGTATAAAAAATGACGACAAAGTGTCTCCTTAAGGGTACTTTTGTCATTATAACTATTCAAACTTTGCATAAGCTTTCGTAGCAACAACTACTTGCAATCATCAATTGCATCTGATGAAGTCGTTGTTGCTATGAAAGCTTATGCAAAGTTTTGATCTTCAGTATGTGGCCTGACAACACAAAATGAGAATAAAGTCTCATTATATGGCTTTCCGAGTTACGAGCAGAAACAAAAACATTTCACTGAAAAGTCAATTTTGGGATTTGAACGACTGTATATTTACGAAACTCTGTTCTATCATATTTTAAACCGAATCTCTTCTTTTTTGAACTCTGGTGAAAGTGTGTGCACAGATAACAAACTTTGAGCTTCATTTTCTCATAACAAGGGGTCTAGACTCGGGGGCTAGGAATGAGATACCACAACACACAATATATCAAATTAATAATAATAATAATAATACCACATTTATATAGCGCAATATGAATCAAAAATTCCTCAAAGCGCTTAACAATAAGATGAAAAACGATATAACCAGCTTAAATTTTACATAAAAACTCCACAATCACACAATATTTGCATGAACAAACAAGTTAAAAAGTTAAAATTGCAAAATACTAAAACAAGAATAACATGCAGACTAATGTTTAATTACAAGTAAAAAAGAAGCTTTAAAGCTTTTTAAGCTTTTAAGCTGTACTTTCAAGAAATACCATAATCTGGATTTTCCAATTTTGTTACTTTATCCCCATTTTGTGGGAACAGGTCACATATTAGAGGATCTGTGGTTTCAGTTTCAGAAATAAATAAATTATTAATAACACTAAACAACATTTGCTTATTATGAGGTTGTGAGTCCTTACTCCGTGACCACAATTTATGAATTCTATCTTGTGTAATTTACAGGTCATGACTTGAAGGAATGCACCGGCTTACCCAAGGAGAAAGCAGGAGAGGTAAGTGCCCCAAACTTTCAATTTAGAAATGCTGTCGAACAAAGAAAACTGACGGGAGCGGGAGTAGAACCTGTGACCTCCGGGTTAACTGTACTTGCACACCACTAACCGAGCTGTCATACCCTATGTTAAAACAATTATAAATAAAGTATTTATTTTCCCAATGTTTTATTCTTCTTGTTTTATTTTTTGTTGTTGTACAGTTTGATGAGCTGCCGACACATGTTGGAGAAGAAACGCAGTTCATCTTTCTACGACTCAACATCTTGAGAGAGGTACGTGTGTGACGTGATTAACGAGAAATAAGTTACACGTGGTCCGTGGGGTTTGGGGGATTTTGACATTAGATTACAGAGGTGACACTGACAATCATTTTACCAGAAACCAGTTGTTCATATAACATTCCGTTACTAAGTTATGACATAAGTGATCATTTTTTGGCGTTTGCAAATGTTGTATACTAAATTAAGTGGGTAGTTAGTCAGACAATTATACATGAAAAAGTTATATAGCACTTAATTTAATGACGACCTAGGGTGAAACTTTGCATAAGCCTTCCTGGCAACAACTACTACATGTACATCAGATGTAAAAATGATGAAGTAGTTGTTGCCCTAGTTAGTTTTACCCTAGTTTAACCCTCCTATTATAACTATCACAACCTATCAAAAAACCAACCCCCTTCCTCTCCCACAGCTTGTGTGTCTCAACCTGTCACTCGATAGGTTTTGAAAGATAGGGTAGTTGGCTCCATTTTAGCACCGGGAGAGGGAGGGTTAAAGTGCTATGTAACTTTTCCATGTGTAGTTCTTGTAATGCTGCAATGTTCTTTATTTTAATGTCGACCTGGACCTAATTTCATGAACTCACCAAACAGAAATGTTACTAAGCAAGTTCATGTGCAAAGCAAAACTCGACTGAGAATCAGTTACAAGCAAAACAAATGATATAGTATGTTTGGCTGGTATTTAACCTGTTTTTATTAAGCAAATATTGTTTGTAATTGGCAAAAATTTATGCTTGGAAGCTCCATGAAATTGGCTGCTGAAAATAATGTGAATTCACGGTTAGGGCTGAGTCTAAGGCTGTTCGATATCCATTTATTTTGACACCGAAATATCGGCAAAAAAATATCGCGATATTCGATATTATCGTGATGACGTCACTTTTTCATTACCGGAAGAACGGAGGAATAAAAAAGAAATACATGATGGAAGTCACCACGGCATCATGAGATCGGGGCCACCGGGATCGGGCCCGCCGGGAATGAGCGGCAGGAAAGGGTGGCCGGGTTGACAAGGTTTTCCTTCGCTCGTTGAGTATTTGGAGTTTTACGACATTTACCTTCAGTTGGCTTCTTTATTGCACTCCAGAAAGACTAGCGTTTGTTTCTATTTCAGCATTGTTGATTAGTAACACAGATGATTGATAATACTTTGGACGATCACATGTGAGCTGTCAAACGATCGTGTCGTATATTTTGTGAAGACGACATGACATTGCACAATGTATGTACAATGGATGCGGGCACGTGTTTTAATCTTTTCTCAAGACGTAGTTCGCTACACGTAACTATACACGTACGTGTGCCTTGTACACTAGGGAAAGACGGTGGCATTCATTGCAGTTGCTTGCACTTGACCAAGGCTAGCAACAAAGCAACGCGCACGCGCAGATGCGCTATAGGGGTTGACCTTATTGCAAACAATTGCCATACCCCTCGATCTCAAGATGAGTTCGTAAGCGTGTAGGTACCTACATTGTACACTAGGAATAAGACGTAGCATTCAGTGTGGTTGTTTGCACTTGACAACGTGCGGCGCGGAGGGTAAATCGCGCGGAGCGGAGATGTCATGTCGGAGTTTAAAAAACGGTAAAAGAAACGACACATTTAGTGCATGTATGTCTTTTTTTATTCCTCCGTGGTACATCATGATACATTATATACTATTCTACCGTCCAATAATTGGAAATAACTGGAATTTCGAGCAAAGTAAACTGTACAAATCCACACGTAATGCGGCCAAAAGGAACATATCGCGATATTCTTCGGTATATCGAATTCCCCGATATTCCGTTTTTTTTCAAGGGGCTGATATGATTTTCGATACGAAAAAAATATCGAAATATCGGGAAATATCGTCATATCGAACAGGCTTAGCTGAGTCAAATCAAATAATTGTATATTCAAATTCTCGACCTTCCATACCATCAAATATTCGGTTGTCCGGATGGCCGATTTTTAGGTAAACAAAATATATACAGAGGAAGATTAATAAACGCCTTGCGACCGGTTGACACATATGTGCAGATTGAAAATTGCCACCTGGCCGGTTGACATCTACATATACGCATACACGCCAATCTCTGCATTTTCAATCCATTATTGGGGTATTTTGTACGTTATGCTTGGCTGCACAAGCCTATTTTTTCCGTTTCGTTTGGTCGGACAATCTTTTTTTTTTTCGTTTCGCTTGCTGCACAAGCCGGCATGGAGCCCCGGCACACCCATATAACACCCGTACGCAAGGGGTTAACGTATGAAACTGATCATTATCATCATAACAGATGCTCACTTTTGTGACTTTCGCCAGCACCAAGGAAATGATTTAGTAAAGGTTTAGCACACGTGCAAAAATGCAGAAATACTTTTTTTGTCCTGGTGAGAAAAAAAGTAGGAACAGGTACCTTCACCATTACGTGTTTGTAACACAGATAGATAGCCTGCTGTCATGCAATTATTTGGACAGGAACCAGTCACCAAGTCACGGATGCAATTTCGTTATAAAAATGTGAACTTTTTCCCTGCTTATATTCCTTTGCATTTCACCTTCGAATATTCGAACTCAAAAATATTTGAATATTTGGCACAGCCCTAATTCACGGATGAATAGACGAATCCCGAATTGATGGAAGTTGTCCCGATCTGCGCACTTCCGGGGTTGAAAGCGAGAATCTTAGTGCTAAGTAAACCTTACTTTGCTGAATGTGCGATTCATTCATGCATGGATGAATTAATTGAATAGCAGTGTTTGTTAAGCACTGAGAGCCTCACTTTCAACCCGGAAGTGAGCAGACGGGGCTAACGTGAAATTTCGTCTATTGAGTTTGCGCTGATGGAAGCCAACCGCCATTGTTTTTCTTGCAGTACTTGGAAAAGGAACTGTGGATGACAGGGTTGCCTTTCACCTTTGACCTGGAGGTGAGTTCTCATCAGAGTCGGTTTGTTTTTTGACTTGAGGATGAAAATGTGGTGGAAATATACTTTAATCCTTCAGGAATGTATACTGTAACCTTCAGCATTGTTTATTGTCTTGTTTGTGTATTTTGTAACTTTTTGTGTCTGTAGTACATTATGTTATACATTATCTGATGTGTTATTTGTATGGAACAGTATTGATGCTGGTAACCGGTTGGCTGGTAACCGGTTGGCTGGTAACCGGTTGGCTGGTAACCGGTTGGCTGGTAACCGGTTGGCTGGTAACTGTTTTGCGCTAAGCCAGTTTGTGTGCTTAGCAACCATACAAAATTGGCCCACGTCTTACAGTTCATTTATTTTCTTGAACCGCTTCCATGAAGTACAAGGCTAATTTTGACATGTTTTTCTTTGTTCCTCATTTACCAGAGAGCCATTGATGATTGGGTGTTCATGTGTTTCTTTGTCGGCAATGATTTTCTGCCTCATCTACCATCACTGGAGATCAGGTGAGATCCAAGACGACAATTTATTCAGACGATTTCATTTTGGTCCGAGAGTGCCCAATTCATGCTGTCAAACCTGCATAAAGTGGCCACCAACAGGTCTTCAAAAAGTGGCCATAATAGACAGGTTGTCCCATTGTTTGTATTTGTGATGTATACTTTGGGACCGTCACAGAATGGCCACATTATACAGGTGGGCTGTCTATCAAGGTGGCCACAGTAGCAGGTTTGATTCTACCATCATTTATAACACTCAACGGCTGTAGTAAAGTTTTGTGGTCTCATGATGTTTGTTAATCTCATGAATACGGACAATGGCCATAGCCGCGGATTGAAAAAGACCACCTGGCTGGTTGTCGTTTTTACCCACATTCTTGCGCATACTCAATCCATTCATGTTTCAACTATATTGTTCTTGAATGGGAGTGCAATGAATAGATGGAGCTTTTTTTCAAACAAAGCTTTCATTCACACGAAAGAGGGGCTCCAAGTGCGATGAATAGGACCACTCTGTTCAGTGTGGTGCCTATTGTTTGCATTTACGCTTGGCTGCACAGCATATTCTTAGCATACCAGCCCCCCATCAATAACAGCCAGACACAAGGGGTTAGTGGTACATCAGTGATATTACAATTCTGATGACTTCATTTCTTGTTTTTTTCTTCTCCCCCCCAGGGAGGGCGCTATCGATAGGTTACAGAAGCTGTACAAGAAAGCAGTCTACAAAACCGGTGTAAGACATCATTGTGGAATATTTGTAAAAAAAACCTGATCGACAATAACAATGAATTATTCTGGATTGAGCCCAGGGGTGCGTTCCATTCACGCGAGCAATGCGGGCGTTGCGCAGCGTTCGCCATATTTTGTACACACCCAATAAAAAATCGTTTGCGTTTGTTGGCCAATGTTGGCAGCGTTCACTACCACTGATTCCCACCAACTGTGGCAATTGCCTTTCGGTGGATGTTGCACACATTATTGGGAGATATCACATGGCAGATCACACCACCCCCCCCCCCCCCCCCCCCCTCCCCCTCCCCTCTTTGAGGGCGGGACTTGAACCCTGGACATGTTTAGTTTGTAATACCTGATTGGGAGGAAGTGTGATATTTTGACCTGTTGATTGCAATCTGTTTCCAGGGTTACCTGACAGACAGTGGCATCGTGAATCTTGAAAGGGTGCAGCTCATTATGAGTGGTAAGCATTGAATACAAATCTTAACTCTAACCTTGATAAATCCAACAAAATCCAACAATGGTAAAAAAAATGGTGTGTTGGATATTGTTGTATTAGGCAGGGTAACAGCTAAATATAACTGTTGGATTTTGTTGTATTTAGGAGGGTGGAAGCAGACTTGTAGTAAAATTTCAGTTGGATTTTGTTGGATTTGGCAGGGCTCATACAAACAAATACCTGTTGTATTTTGTTGGATTCAGCAGGGTAGCTGCAAAATAGCAAGGCTGGTGTGTAGGTGGTACACTGCAGAATCCAACAAAATTTGCTGTTGGATTTTGTTGTATTTAGCAAGCTTCTCATTTCAGTTTTGTTGGAAATTGTTGGATTTAGCAGGGCCACGTGAAAAACACTGAAAGGGGATTAGGGTACTACAAAAGTGGAGCGTAGCAAAAGTTGAAAATTGAAATTGTGGAATTTCCTGAAAGTACATGTAACAAGCTTTAATTTGAAGTATCATGTGTTCCTGTAGGTCATTCTTGGGCCACGCCATAACATTTTGAAGTTGTTAGTCTTGACCCCTTGTTTTGAAAAAAAGAAGCTCAAAGTTTGTGATCTGTCAACATTAACCGGAGTTCAATAAAGAAATCACCCCCAAAATATTTCAAGATTGAATTCAGTTTTAAAACCTTAGAATATAATAGAATAGGGCTTTTTAAATGTAACTATGTTAAAATCCAAAAATTATAGTTAACTTTCTGCTCATTTCAGATCGTTCCAATCGGCAAGCAGTTTGCCCCAGTATATTATTTCATTTATAATTGATTATCTTTCCTTTCCCCCCCAGATTTAGGTGAAGTGGAAGACGAGATCTTCAAACAGAGGAGACAGAACGAACTGCAGTTCAGAAGGAATCAGAAAGAGAGGAACAAACGCATGAAAATGGTATGAATATTCATTAGATGTTCAGAATACGTCATGGCAGCGGACAAACCGTTTTTTGTATGCATACAGCGTTTGCCTTTCGTGTGTCTGCAGTTGTTCTCCCAAACAAACGTGGACGTATAACAAAGGAAACAATTTCGTCCGCGATTCCCAAAATACGTCCGCGATTGAGATCTTGTACAATTTGGTGTCTTCCGAAAAAGTTAAAGTACAAACAAAAGAGGGAACAATAGGACGTCTGCGTTGGACGGTGGATATGCACCTAAGTGTGTGTGCGTTTGTATAGCTATTCAGACCGTGGACCTTTAACAAAGAGGACAATAGGGTCCGCGATTGCCGGTGTTTACACACTTGTGTGAGTTTGTATATGCCGGCAATCGTGGACCTAGGACAAAAGAACTTGGGCGTAGACAAAGGGGTCCACGTTTGACCTAACGTCCACGATTGAAAATCGTGTACAAAACCAATGGGAGGCCTTCCGAAAAAGTATAAACAAAAGAGGAACAATGGGAGGTCCACGATTGCACCCGTTTACATGACTGTGTGTGTGTGTGTGTGAAGGTTGGGCCAGGATAACCTGAGAAGGACTTGACATATCAACTTCCTATTTGGTATGTGGGTTGGTCTTGGGTCCTCTAGAACCCCATTGATGTTGGATCCCATAGGTCAAAGGTCAAGGTCATTATGCTTAAAGCAATAGAAATGGTTGGTACACAATAACTTGCTTTAATCTGAATTAAACAGTCTTATTTCATGCATGTTTGTTATATTCACATTATTCTTTTTAAGAAATCAGTCTTTAGTTAAAAAGGGTAATTCAACTTGGCGGGGCATTTGTGTTTGTCAACACATCATTCTTGTTTTAGTTCATGTATTCGTTAGGATGTCAACATTGTCTTTATTGGAATGTCAGTAAAAATTTGAATGGGGCAGTTAAAACTGCTATAATAACCTGCATTTACAATGCTCCTTTTAGGTAAAGGGTCATTCCATAAATTTGGGATCCAATTTTGGTGTCCCTGTTACATCTGACTTGTATAAGAATCTTCAATTCAGGACACATTATTTTATGCCTTCTATCTCCAAGAGTGATTAGGTAAAGCAAAGTACCTGCCAAACAAGTAAACAAAATAGTGTGAAGTCAATTTTAATGATACCTGATGGGAAATTACACAGGTCAGGTGTAACAGGGACACCAAAAAATGTCACTTTTGGACCCCAAATTTATAGAATGACATTAAACTGTATCGCAGCATTTATAATTCCCCACACACTTTCAGTTGTTACAACCATGTAAAGATGTTAAATTGGACGAGGATGTAATTTTGCATGCTGTTGAAATCGCATCTTATAGATGTGACCGCCTCTACAAAAATGGGTAGTATGTCGCCAAATTTGAAAAATGAGTTGCCTACATTGATGAATTTTTCACATCCTAAGCTTTAATTTGGTGTAGGTTTGACCCCTGTGGCCTTTTGTGTTCTCAAGATATCATGACATTTGTATATTTTCCAATTTAACGGAAGTGCGTTTAGAGATAGAGCCCTTTAAACACAGAAAGTGCAAAGAAATGAGATAGAACTAATCTCTGTCAACATTTATTGTTTCATCTTTATTCATCAATATAAATGTTTCTGAAAATAAATTATGAAAATATAGATATAAAAGAAGCCAAAAACAAAAAAATCACTTATGTGAAGATTTTTTACATAATACCCTTTTTTGTAGAGCCGGTCACAGACCTTTTCTGTTTTAAAGGCAAAAACACATATTTCTCTCTCCTAGTGTTACAGGGCATTTGCAAGGGTTAAACAAATGCCAGATCCCATAAAAAAAGAGCTCTGGAGTAAAACCAGATTTTAAAAATACAAGTCATTGTTGGGGGAGGTATGATACATTGTTTTTTTAGGACTACTGTGTATGTACATCAGGAAAAAAAAGAAAAATTATGTTGCCCTTAAATGGGAAAAATTGGGAGGGACGGTCAGTCGATTTAATTTGTTTTATTTTCTTTTAATTTTTTGTTTACCATCCATGAAAACAATACTACATGTCATGTAACTCGGAAGTCAGGAGGCAAAAAGTAAGCTTATTTATAAGTGAGATGGCGAAATGCACGATTGTGCCGTTGTAGCTGTATTTAATGACAACGATTTTAATTTTTAAAAAGGTGTGTATTTTGTGCAGGAACGGGTGAGATTTTGAAAATTCCTTTAAAAATAAAAAGTAAAAAAGAACGCGACCCGACTTTTGTGACTTTTATGGTAGGTCGCGAAGGGCAACACAACAATTTTTTTTTGGCCTAAGTTTCAGACGTGTTTTTTCAGACTGATTGATTGGTTTTGTGTGATTGCCTCCACAGGACCATTCCTTTGTCAAAGGTGGCTTGATGGAACCCAAGGTGAGTGAGCCTCTTTGGCATAATAACAGAAATAAGGGGGGGAAATCTTTATCAAAGATCTGGTATTGTCCGCAATACCAATGTTTTTACAGAGGTTCTAATGTACTTTAGAATCCAGCTTCAGGTCTATATACATTCAAGCCATGGCTCTAGTCAAGTCCAGATTTCAGCTCTTTTAAAAGAAAATTGTACTCCCAGTGGACTGAAGCCTACTTTCTCACTGTTTTGGCATCGACCTCGGATCAGGACCTGGCATCTTCCTTGGAACCCCTTCATGTCTGATGCTCCGATGCTCCATTGAGCCTCTTTTATTGATACTGGCCTTTCATCATTACTTCCGCCTGTCCAAACTTTCAGGCACTCTACTTGCCGGACTGTCTCATCACATTCTATCACTGTTGTTGTTCCAAAGGCTAGTACTGTGAGATACTCTTCAAGTTTCCCTCGTACTGCCTCCCTTTGGAACTCCTTTCCTGTAACCTGCTTCCTTTGCACCTATAATCTTTCACAATTCAAACGAATCGTGAATAGGTACAGTGGAATGCCGCTATACTGAACACCGCTATACCGAACACCGCTATACCGAACACCGCTATACCGAACACCGCTATACCGAACACCGCTATACCGAACACCGCTATACCGAACACCGCTATACCGAACACCATCCTTGGATCCCAAATTTAGTATACAAAACTTACCGAACATTGTTGTTGAAAAAAAAAAGGCAACAGATTAAAAAAATGTAACCTGCTATTTGGGCTGTTTGTAATTCCCAAACGGCCGCAGCTTTATGTTGAAGAGTGACAGTTGGCTATTATTTCCCCAAGGAATAGAAGGGAAAAGCCAACTGTTGCTTAAAGTATGAACATGTAATTACATGATTCAATGGCCGGCACATGTTCAATGTCATCCTTAAGTAACCGCCAGGGCATGCAGAGTTACGTTCTGCCAAGATGAATGGACAGTGGTTTCGTGTCTCCGCGCACTGGTGCGATAAATGCTACTACGCTGACAATGGTCAATAGAGGGTGCCGCTAATGCGTGAAAACCGCAAAATTTGGGGAAATATGTAGGACAATTGAAAAAACCTTCAATTACAATCAAGAGGGCGCACTTCAAATACGACGCAAGAGGGCGCTATTTAAAAGAACGGACGTCATTTTGAAAAATGGGCACGCGGCGGACCAGTGGTTGAAAATCGCTATACTGAACGATAGCTATACCGAACAAAATCTGTAGATCCCGCAATGTTCGTTATAACAGCGTTCTATTAACCCTTGTGAAGCCCTTCGACCCGAAAGTGACCTCAGTCTATTTGAAAAGAGGTCGGTGTGGTCTTTGAGTACAAAATAAAAATCCAAGGTGAATAATGTGGGAAATTTTTCTTTTTGTTTCAGGTCATTTCGAGGAATGTGACTGCGACCAGTGCCAAAGACATCATGAATGCAAGACATAACAGCACGGTCTCACAGCAGTCAAACAGTGTAAGTCTGTCATTCGTGATATTAAAATAATAATCAAATGTGACCTGCATCACAAAATGGGCGGAATTTAGCCAAAATTGAAAGCTGAGGTTATGATGTTTCCTGAAAGTACAGACAATAAGCTTTAATTGTCATTTCCCAGGTTGTATTGTAAAGTTGGGGCACAATCCTTATCTATAAGGCATTATGGGTTTATGACTTCTGACGAGTGCCCTCCGAACAAAGACACTGACAGTTTTGGAGACCGCCAACAAAGGGCAAGGTAGCTCAGTTGGTAGAGCGCTGGTACGTTATTCCGTAGGTTGCAGGTTTAAATTCTACTCCTGCCAACATTTTTAATAATAATTACTTTTGATCAATTTATAATTCACATTACTTAAGGGTGAAGAGAGCCTAGAGAGTCAGTTGCTAGACTAGTCTGTGTTTGGTACCAAGACGTTCACATAAAAGTGATAAAGAGTGACCGTGAAATTGTGAGACTTGCATGCTCTATATATTATCCTAGCAACTAGTGCAATTCTTTGTAATGTATAAATATTACAATTAACTTCCCACTCTACAAATATTTTGTTTGTACTTGTAAGTCGGAATGTAGTGGAGCGATTTTCCATTCATTTAAGTGGGCCATGTCACATATCACAACTATATTTTCTGGCATGCAACTTTTTCTCGGATCAGCTGAAAAACACTGTACAAAGTCTTGTAAAGATTGGAATTCCCTCGTTTTTTGGTTAATTCCAAGTTGCATGCCTGTATTTTGTGACCCTTCATGACATTTACAAACATTCTCAGTGTTTTTTGTTGTTGAATATAACAAAAGTACCCTTAACCCCTTGAGTACGTTTTTTTACGGGAGACGTCGGGGTGCGGTTCTGGTAGGCAAGCGAACCGCTACAATGTGTTTGTGCACTCAAGCGTAACATAAACAATAATCCAACAATGGATTGAAACTGCACAAACGGCGGCAAATGGCGTCATCCGGCCTGGTGGCACCTTTTTTTTTTCGCCATATGGCGTCATCCGTACACAAGGGGTTAAGGAGGCACTTTGTCGTCATTTTTTTTATACCTTAGGGAGACAAGTGGAATTAGGGAGGCATTTCAATGTCTCCCTAATGTCACAGCTCCTATTTAGAGGCAGAATTTTACTGTCAAAAGTGAGTTGTATCGATAGAGAATGGTCCAAAACATAAATAAACCAAAATTCGTGGGGGTAGGATAAGGGGAAAGTGGGGTTAGGCTTCATGAAAGTTAAACAGATTTTGTGCACGCGTCTATGGCAATGTCTCCCAAATGACCCATCGTCGGAAATTGATATTACTTTTTGTCCATTCCCCAACGTCCGTCTTCTAATTAACATCAACGATAATGCGATTCTCACTGATTACGCGGTACCCACTGCTGCACTGGATTCGAACTGGCCAGCTGACCCTGGCAAGCTCAGTAGTCGAGTGGTTAAGATGTCTGCAACTGGCAAGCAGGAAGTCGTGGGTTCGATTCCCATCCGAGCAAGCCTTTGATTTATTCCCCACAGGCTCTCGGAAAGCACTGAGCATACAGTGCTTCATATACCACAGCAGGAAAGGACAAAAAGCTGTCCTATAATTTACTTATTTTAGTGAAGCTTTCTGGACTAATTTGTGAGACCCTTGTGTGACCTGTATAACTAGTCTTTTTGACCCCTGACCCACATAGACAGCAGCCCAGGCTCTGAAGGCATCCTTTGTAGCATCGGGGAGAAGTGGGAACCAGACTAGAGAGGGTCTGGGGATGAAGAGGGGACATGAAGAGGAGGAAGACGAATATGAGAAACTGGACAAGACTGACTCTGTCATGTAAGAACAAATCGGCCCTTTTTTTTTCATTTTTTTCAATATTCAAGTTTGCTAAAAGCCACTCAAGGTATGGAGCTACAAGAAGGAAAAATAAACCCTCAACCTATCGAAAAACCAAATCCTCTCCTCTCCCACAGCTTGTGTGTCTAAACCTGTCACTCGATAGGTTTTGATAGATAGGGTAGTTGGCTCCAATTTGGCACCAGGAGAGGGAGGGTTAAAGATATAGAGGTAGGAATTAGTCCTCTTGAAGCAGGAAAGATCGTAAGATGAAGGGAAACATGCACCGGGCAAAGAATTCCATAGAGATACAGAACGAGGGAAAAAGCTATTGGCATAGCTTTTTATTTACATCTAGGTACAGCTACTCAGCTAGACTATATTGTTGGGAACAGGCAGAAAGCCAAGTTTCACGCTCAAACACCCTAACTGGAGGAACCCAGATGGACAAGCCGATGGAATATTTACCATAGAAATATCTGTAGAACAGACTAAGAGTAGCAACAGATCTCCGGTGAGAGAGTGATTGTAAGGATGAGCCCAACTCTTCTCCAACCACGTTAACAGTGTGCATGAAGGACAGTGTTCTTTACATTCTACTATAAATTTCCAGACCAAGATATGATGTCATGATAAAACCAGTGGTGTATCCATAGCATTGTGTTAAAATATATGGTTTCTTTATATTCTTAGAGAAGGTTCAGTGATGTTTCTCCAGTAAGGGTGTTTGAGTGTGAAACTTGGCTTTCTGCATGTTGTCACCAATATACTCTACTCTAGCTGTACCCAGATGTAGAGCAAAAAGCTATGCCAATTGCTTTTTCCCCTCGTTCTGTATCTTTATGGAATTCTTTGCGCGGTGCATGTTTCCCTTCATCTGACGGTCTTTCCTGCTTCAAGAGGAATATGAATTCCTATACCTTCAGAGTCTTTGATTCTTTTTCTTTTTGTAGATCCGTACCTCAATTGGTTCTTTACAAAAGTATTATTGATGGTTTATTTGTTTGGAAACAATTATGCTCTTTTCACAAAGGAGTTCCTTTTAAATTCCAAACAGACAAACAGCTTTCCTGTGCGAGAAAACTGCAATGATTTTTAAAAAAAAATAAATAAATAAATAAATGGTGTGCCACTGTTTCGGCTAATAATCTTTTCATTACCGTGTAAGGGCTTTATATCCTTGTAAAATGGAGCAAACTGATAAATGAGTGTTTGGTTTTTAATTTGTTTAGGCTGTGGGAAGACGGATGGAGGGAGAGATACTATGAGAATAAGTTTGACGTCAAAGCAGACGACACAGAGTTCTGCCACAAAGTGGTAAGCTGAATAGTGTTTTGAGATTATTCGTGTCTGTTCACCATTGATCTGATTTTACACCTATCACATTAATCTTATACAGTACCCCAATAAGTACAGTTTTTAAATGCGCACGACCTTGGAGTGATTTTTGATGTAAACTTTTTCCATGTAAATAATGATTGTCATGCTTCTTCATCTACTCTTCACAAAATTAATACAGTTGGACAGTTTTGACACCAGAAATCACCAAAATATTCATTCATTTTGTTTAGTTGTGAACCGTCTGGATTCTTGTTCGCCCGATACTCTAATCAAAAACATTGCAAGACATGCAAAACTCGACTTGTCACCTGAACCCGTGTTTGTGACTCAGTTACCCCAATAGATGAAATTCACATTAGCCCTGTTGGTGCACTTCTGCGTTGAAAGCAAGTCTCCAGCTTGTGTTCTTGAGCAAGACACGTTATCCTAAGTTAATTTAATTCTTTTCACCCAGGAGTAAATGGGTACCGGTTAGTGCAGTGATGGTTAAATGTGTTTTATTCCCCAGTCCGCTTAACTTGCAGCCGGGGCTGTATACTCCCCAGGGAGCTGAGGTTTCAGGAATGATTAATAGGCCTGATGAGCATGGGTAATAATGTAGCACTTTTGAGCTTCATGATCATTGTGGATTTAGGAACTTTCATATAAAAGGTAGCAAAACTGAAAAATGGAGATTAGGCTTTTTCCCGATAATACATGCAATGACCTTTAATTTGATGTGTTGAATGTTGAATTAGTGAAGTTGTTTATACTGTCTTTAACCCTTGTTTTGAGAAAATGAATCTCAAAGTTTGTGACCTGTATACACTCTAATCTGAGTTTATAAAAAAAAATCACCCCCAAAAATATTTTGAGGTTGAATTCAGTGTTTAAACTTTTCACAAATGCATGAATGTTAAAATCCCAAAATTGACTTTTCATTAAAGAAAAAAAGAAAATTCAGCTTGTAACTCAGAAATCCATTGTGCGACTTTCTGCTCATATTATGCTGCCAAGTTACAAATGATCACATTATTTACATTATGGAAATATTTGTCTTGGAACTCTAGGCAGAGGCCTACGTACTAGGCATGTGCTGGGTGTTGAGATATTACTATCAAGGATGTCCGTCCTGGAATTGGTACTACCCGTATCACTACGCACCGTTTGCATCGGACTTCACCGGGGTGGCCAAGATGCCCCATGATTTTGAGATGGGTACCAGACCTGTGAGTATGAACAAACTGTGGTGTGGGTTGATAGGAAGAGATAACCTGACCGACTCGTAAATGTTTTTTTCGCATGGAATTCCTGCCCCCATTTTTTTTATGTCGCACAAATAAAAGGTTATAAGCCACTCTAGGTAAAGGGCTATAACAGAGGTGGTAGGGTTGGGCACATGTTAGGTTGCCAGTCCCACTACTCTTAGAATTTTCCTAGGTCCAGATCTAAATCTGATAAATCTTCAATAGATACCAAAGAAATTATCCCAATTTTCAAACCTATAGACCCAGGCGGGGTAACTTCTAGTCTGGTTCCCTGACCCGACAATTCCCCTGACGTCTAAATTATAGGTCAGGTAGCCACCACCGACAAAAATAGATCATGACGTGCAGTGTTTTCCTACCTCCATGGTCCGAGTGATGTCAGTGGCATCAATTAGAAATACTCTTAGGTTGCCAGTCTGGTTGGCAAAATACTGCAAGAGTATGGCATTGATTTGTCAGTTTTTATGTATAATTGGGAATTAAAAAATTCCAGGATCTGCAACGGGCCTGACAGACAGTTTATTTGCGAACATCAATGTTAGCAGCCGAATGTTACCGAAAACAAGTTAAGAAAACATTTTCGGAAACGGGAGGAATTTCTCCTGTTTTCGTCGCGTGACGTTGTCGGCTACCAGACCCTAATAAAAATAAATTGGCAATTAGTTTTCTTTTCGACCTACCAACCCTATTTTTGAAAGGCATGTAATCGGAAGCAGAAATTTTTTTTTTTTTGGCTTAACGGGAACCTGGGTTCTTCAATCGGGTTCCTGATTCCTGTACTACATGTACATACACACCTCTAAAGGTAAGGGTGAAATGCTAAGTTAAAGAATGGGTAACTCTGGGTTTAAACCCAGAGTTACCCATTCTTTAACTTTGCATTTCACCCTTACTACATGTACATACACACCAAAAAGTAAGGGTGAAATGCAAAGTTAAAGAATGGGTAATGCAGGTTTTTCAGGATACCTCATGGTGCATGACACTCCATCGCTGTAAAACCTTGACGGCAGTCTTGAGTTACCCTGTCTTTAATTCTGCATTTCCCCCTAATGTAAGTAAATTTATTTGGACATTCCGCTGTACATTTTATTGACAATTTGGCAGACCCTTTTTCGAAACCTCTCTGAAACCTGAGATATTTTACCTGCTATGCACAACTTTTTGTCCCAAATGTACCATTCATCCCAGTTTTTCCCACATTTCCTAGTTCAAACCCTTGGAACAGCTGATGAGCGTGTTTCCAGAGGCTAGCGGCAACTTCCTACCTCTCTCATGGAGGGAAATCATGGGAAACATTGTGAGTATTGTCCTCTATCGAGTGAAGTGATTATTCCTTCATTTATTTGATTATTCATTCCTTCCTTCATTTATTTGATTATTCATTCCTTCCTTCATTTATTTCAAAACTGGAATACACATCTTAACCTCGGGATAGGGTTACGTCAAGATGTTTTGACCTGTATATTTACATCGGTAGGAGAAATAAAGGTTAACAAAGAATAAATCAGGCATTGTGATGCTCTTTTTATCTCACAAATTAAGACATTATTAGGCGAATAATGAATGCAGATTTTATGTGAGTACTAGAATGCTAAATTACAATATGGAGTGCAGCTTTCTGGGGGAACAGACTTTAACCCATTGAGTCTGGGTGTTATAATGGGGCACTGGGATGCCAGGCCGGCTTGTGCAGCCAAGCAAAACGGACACAAGAGGCTTGTGCAGCCAAGCACACACAATAACCCAACAATGGATTGAAAATGCAGCCATAGCTGTCAACCGTGGCTATAGACATCAACCGGGTTCAATGGGTTAACCCAACTGCTGGGTGTCCTTTGGTTTTTGACAACGTGAGGGCATAAGATTAAGTACATGAATAAAGAGATGCTCTTTCAAGTGATCCTTTGTTTACATATGTGCATGGGAGATGCATGGACAACGACCACACAATGCCGTTTTCAGATAATTCCTGTACCCGTTAACCCTAATGATGCTGAATCCATCATTTTCAATATGAATTTTTACACACCCCAGGGGGTTAGGGTTAAGCTATGGTACTTTATGTGTCAGGTTCCTGTACCCGTTAAGCTATGGCGCTCTGTGTGTCAGGTTCCTGTACCCATTAAGCTATGCACTCTATGTGTCAGGTTCCTGTACCCATTAACCCTAATGTGCTAGGCATTCATTTGGGGTCCAGTACACTGTACTACAAAATACTACTCAATTCTCATATGCCAGTGTAGTAATAGTACTCAATACTGCAGTTTACTCAAGTAGTATTTGTAGTATTCAGTGATGTTAGGGTTAAGCTACATGTATGGCACTCTATGTGCCAGGTTCCTTTACCCATTAAGCTATGGCCCTCTATGTGTCAGGTTCCTGTACCCATTAAAGGGACACATTGCCTTCAAATGTCATGAAATTTTGCTGTTTGGAAATGTTCCGTATCTTTTATAAGAGTTGTTCATGCAAAAAAACACGTATAATGTGTTGTAATTAGTGAGTAGTGATTACAAAACAAAAAATTGGCCTCTGACCCCTGACATCTGAAACACGAAACATAGACCTATTTCCAGTAGTAAATACCACCGTCTAAATAATGCGCAAAATACACTGTAACGGCTGTAAGAGTCTTCAGGCTGGCGCCGCAGCCAGTGGCCTTGTAAACCTAATCAGATGATCGCCAGGTACCATTCTCTACCTCGCGACACATACATTGTATCGCCAGTGCTGCGCGCCGTGCCACAGTACATCAAAATGGATCAACAGAACGTACTTCAACCCGCTGCGACTGGAAATACGACTGGTGAACACGGTCCGCCATTTTGTGGAGTCAAAAATTTGGTTCTACAAAATGGCAGACCGTTATTTGTCACGAAATTAAACAAAAACCACGCAATTTGAAGAGATAGTTATGTGAATCTTTATCTTCTACTTTTAGAAAAGCTTCCCAACCATATCTATTTCAGATTTATAGCCCAAATCGCAAAATCAAAAGCAATGTGTTCCTTTAAGCTATGGCATTCTATGTGCCAGGTTCCTGTACCCATTAAGCTATGGCCCTCTGTGTCAGGTTCCTGTACCCATTAAGCTATGGCCCTCTATGTGTCAGGTTCATGTACCCATTAAGCTATGGCCCTCTGTGTCAGGTTCCTGTACCCATTAAGCTATGGCCCTCTGTGTCAGGTTCCTGTACCCATTAAGCTATGGCCCTCTATGTGTCAGGTTCCTGTACCCATTAAGCTATGCCATTCTATGTGTCAGGTTCCTGTACCCGTTAAGCTATGGCCCTCTATGTGTCAGGTTCCTGTACCCATTAAGCTATGCCATTCTATGTGTCAGGTTCATGTACCCGTTAAGCTATGCCATTCTATGTGTCAGGTTCATGTACCCGTTAAGCTATGGCCCTCTATGTGTCAGGTTCCTGTACCCATTAAGCTATGCCATTCTATGTGTCAGGTTCCTGTACCCGTTAAAGAGAATGTTGATTGCTGAGAGAAGTCTGTGTCATTTTGTAGTTTTATGTAGATTGCGTATTGTAAAATATAACGGCCAATTATTTCTGACTTTTGTGCCTAGTACCTGACACAAAAGGGAGTTCGTCTTATGACGTCAGATTTGTTTGCTGCCCGCAGTGACAACTTTTAGACAAATGGCACCAGCGGGCTAGACTGAACTTGATAAAATAGCTCTCAAAAGTCACTTTTTTGTTATTTCATGGCAGAAATAATTGGCTGTTTTATTTTACAATACGCAATCTACATAAAAATAGAAAATGACAGAGACTTCTCTCAGCATTCAACATCGTCTTTAAGCTATGGTACTTTATATATGTATCAGGTTCCTATACCAATTATGCTGTGGCACTCTATATGTGTCAGGTTCCTGTACACATTAAGCTCTGGCATCCAGTATGGGTCACGCCCAGGTTAGCTTCAAAGTATCCGTAAGAATGAGGAACGTATGCTCAAGTCATGTAATCTAGCTCTATGGGATTGTCTACCTACTTTGGTTCTCTCGAGGGCAAAGTGTGTCAGCACCTAAGTTTGATGTTTGATTTAATTGTTTTGTACAGGATTCACCAATCATTGACTTCTACCCGATCAACTTCCGCATCGACCTGAATGGCAAGAAGTTTGCATGGCAAGGTATGTCATGCTCCCAAATCATTTCTTTCCCTCGTTGGTTTGCTGCAGGCATCGACGTCATTAGGGATCATTCCATATTGTCTGAAAGTGGTATTAAATAAAAATCAATTGTGGTAATGCTGATTTTGTTGTTGTTGTTGTGGTACCAGCATTAAGGCCCAGCTGGCTGATATAATGAGCTTATTCTATACAGGTCAGTTCACACAGGCAGTTTCATCACAACAGTATTCATGAAGAGTGTGTGGTCCTGTGGCCGCAAGTGCTTTACAAATAATCCAATTGCGGAATCACTTATCTCCTGGCTCTCTGGCTAATCCATCTTGGTGGACAAAGGGGAATTAATGTGATCCAAGCCTGAGCTCTTAATAAACATTCATTGCAGCAAGATAGGGTTCTTTGCCTATAATATGATCGCTGCCAATTCGGTTGATTCACAACTCAGTGCGCCACCAGCGGCAAGCCGTTAAAGGCCAATTTCCCACTTGTGGGGACGACATGTCTATGGCGTTGTAAAGATGGTGGACAGTACAGCAGTATGGATTTCGCGCAAATGCGAGTGGATGAGTTAAAGCAATTTTTGACTAATCGGGGAATACCTTGTGCGGGAAAGAAGAGAGAGGAGTTGTAGATTTAGCGGAGAAGGGGTGTAACAGGCCTTGCCCTTAAGCTTTTTTTTAACTAGCCCACCGGGCAAGTTAACTGGGTTTTTTACTAGCCCGCAGAAATTTTTACTAGCCCACATTTAATGGACACATTGTAACATCTCATTAATGATAACTCCCTATGTGTCGGAAATATTGTATTAAAATTTGAGGATTCAACAGTTATACGTGATTTTGCAATCTTGTGGTTGTCCGACTGATCATGTGACTTAACAGAATCTATTCGGAAATTGTCTGTGCCATAGTAGAAAAGGTTCTGTTTCCTTCCACTGCCTCCAGCCATTTTCATTTCGCGGCACACACGGCAAAACATCGTTTGTCCATCGTAGCTTAGCCAGCTGAAGTCCCGCTCCCAGTCTTGTCTGTAGACACGTTGTCTTTTGTTTTTGTCGTAGTTTGTATCATATTCTCTTTTGCTTCCTTTTTTGGAAGGATCAGACACATTTAGATATCGCCACATGACTGAAAACTTTCTACCAACAACGTACGTACGTACACGGCCGGCTGTCATCGATCAAAGGCCCACGCACGAATTACCACACGCATGAACTTTCTTTCATTCACAGTACAGTACACTGCACTGCATGCATGCATGCATGCAAAAGCTAGCGCGAATATTGCTGAGGTAAAGGACCATCCTCGACTCCATGGGCGCGTGTGCGTTCCTTCACTAACGAAGGAAGATCGCGCAAGGCATAAGATCGCGCAAGGCATGGTGGGAAAACATGGCGCCGCAAGATCGTACCCATGGTAACGAGGTTGGTAAAGGACCAATGCGTATGCTCAGTATGTACATTGTACGTGGAATTCCCCGAATGGGCCATTTATCAAAGCTGGCTTCAGTTCGGGTCACTCGTGACATCGCGCAATGAATGGCATGTGTATGTGTGTGTGTGTGTACGTACGTACGTACGTACGTATAGCCGAAGTTACAACAAGCATGCATGGTGCGGTGGCGCGGCACAAGTATACTGATTGCATGAGAACCCGCAGCGCTGTACAAGTAGTCATTAAATAAAACAAGAACATTCACCCAAACTTCACAAGGACTTCCGTTTTATTCATCTCAAGCAAAAGTGACAATTTTAAACAGGTAGGTATATATTTTTTTGACTAGCCCGCCGGGCAAGTTGAAGAGTGCTTCTGACTAGCCCGGAGCAGTTTTTACTAGACATTGTACGCCGGGCTAGTGCTAAGGTCGAGGCCTGGGTGTAAGAAGTATGATTTGATGGAACTGATGTCGACTTTTTCCCATGATGCACTGCGTAATTTGGCCTCTCCTCGGCTTGCCGCTGGCGGCGCACCGAGTTGTGAATCGACCGAATTGGAAATCTTTGACAAGCCGACTGGGCTTTAATAAGCTCCAAGCTCCGGTTTTGACCTCATGATTATTCAGTTATTCAAGCCGCCTCATGGTTTCCCATTCATCAGCTAGGTTTGAGGTATGGAATGTGGCGCTGCCAAAAAAAATGGTACCGCAAATGAAATGCTCCCTTACGGGTTCAGTTGGGCATGCTTCAGAAATTGATGTTTGCTTGTAAGTTTGTGTTGATGAATGCTTGTGTTGTTACTAATTATTCAAAATGTTGACATCTTCTACCACTGTCTTGCTGTTTTCAGGCGTTGCCCTGTTGCCGTTTGTGGATGAGAAACGTTTGCTGGAAACTCTCAAGGAGGTCTATCCCAACCTCACTGACGCAGAAAGTAAGAACAGCACTTCCTTCAAAAAGTACTTCAAATCAAATGAGTCATACATTACCATTGAATATCTGGACCAGAGGTATATCTTTAAGAGCAACCCCCTCAAAAAACAAAATCCACTACAAATTTTCATTGGAAATTTGGTTTTGGGATATTAACATTTTTACATCAGAAATACCTCTTTCTATCATGTCCCCAAGTTTTTATAACCCCATTTGTCTGGAATGTCAAGACTTTTTGTGGCTGGTAATTTAATGTGGGACATTTGTTGGGACCAACTAAAAGTAGCCAGATGAGGCAGATGGCTGTTTTACCAAAGTTGAACTGTGTTTGCTTCCATTCCCAGAGAAGAGAAATAGCCTGGGACCTGATCGTTTGTACGTTCACAAGGACAACCCTCTCTTCTCCTTCCTCAAGGAGCTGTATGACACTGACGCCCTGGATAAGGTAAGTAGAGATTTGTTAGTAATACTCGGTGTTTGATATTATACAAATAATGAATGTTTGTGAGTGCAATGGTAAGAATAATTTCATTCGGTGACAGATTGAATGTTCCATTCTACGAGGCTCAGCCTTGTAGAATGGAACATTCCATCTGTCACCGAATGAAATTATTCTTTCCATTGCACGAATGTGAAACATTCATTATTTGTTTTATACAACGCCTGAATAAATCCTTGACAGATTGCATGTATGGATTTCTTTGTGTACAACGTGCCGTTTTACCTTCTCAGACTCGGTTCCCGCATAAAACCCCGACAAAAAGTTGTCTAGTTCGGAATCGGTTTAAGCTCAATTATTATTGCTGCGTGTCTCGCAAATTCATCTAATCGTTTGACTGCTTATCACTATTACATTTGTTTCTTTGTGTAAGCAGCGTCAGCATCGCCTGCGAGTTCCAAAATGTTGTCGTCTGTTAGGAGAACAAACCGCGGTTCGGGAAAATCGTCCGCCATTTTGTGTGAATAACAGCCGAGATTGGTTCCCGGTCCCGATATGTATATAATATACATTTGAAGCATGAAGGACAATGGAGGGACCGGGAACCAGTCCAATGACAGCCGTGTTGTAGCGCCACCAATAGTGACCTTGGAATTATTGAAGTTACATCACACGCCTACCGTGTGATGTAATAATTCAATGCACGTGATCGACAATCCACCAGTCAGATGATAGGGATTTATTCAGGCGTTGTATAATCTGGACTTATACAGGATAATACTTTTTTTGGCTGCGGGCTAGTCTTTTTTAAAGTAGTGGTGATACCATGTGACACGTTAATCCACTCAGGAGACAATATATATGGATAAGGTGTTACAATAGCTGTTACCACCAAATTTGGATTTTGATCAGCTTTCTAGTATGTGGCTTGCAATTATAGGTGGTGAGCCCGGTTCAAATTAATTATGACAGACGCAAACAAGAATGAAGGGAAACAGGGACACAAGACGTATTGTTTCAAATTATATTACAATATTTACATTATTTACAAGACTGAATAGAGGGGATAATTCATATTCCAATCATGATGTCACAGTGAAAGGTATTTATCAATCAATATACAAGTAGCTATTCTAACTTATTTTACCTTGTGTTTTTTCCTTAACCAATGTAATTACAAAATAAGGTTTGAAAGATGCACTTTTTCAGTTAAACATATACGCCCAAAATAATCGTGACATGATAATCTTATATCAAATCCTATTTTCTACACTTCCACCATACATGGATTCACTTCATTAATTCACTTTAGTGTAGTATCGGACATCACTGTCTAGTTTTACTAATACATGTACATTTTCAAGTGATTTCTTTTTTTGTTTTCGGTTTGTTGGCTTCTGTTATATCTATATTTTCACAATTTATTTTCAGAAACATTAATATTGATGACTAAACATGAAAAAATAAATGTTGATAACAATTACTTCTATCTTTATTTCTTTGCACTTTTTGTGTTTAAAGGCCTGTAACTCTAAACGCACTTGTATTTTAACTCATTTTTCAAATTTATTATTATTATTATTATTACTGGTTTATTCAAATCTGCTCGTCGCAGCCGGCAGGCTGAATTAAAATACAGATTTACAATAGAAATATAAAAGTAAAACAAAATATTTATACAATAGGAGCATTACAAATTTAAAAGCAACAGACAAACAAACAGACAGACAAACAGACAAACAGACAACCAAAAAAACACAGACAAGACGAGAAAATCAGAAAACAAACTAACCATACAGAGAATAAAAGTGTTAACAACCACACCCACCCACAAAGGACAACAAACAGAAATGTTACATGGTCAAAGATTGGAGGCCTATTAAATCACTTTACATGTTCAAAATGCTGGTTAGGTAGGGAATGGAGCTAGACCTGTATCGGTTAGTTCTGCACCTGATGGTAGTCAGAGAGTCAGAATTCCTAAGATTATTGTTCCTTGCAGGAGGCAGCCACTCTCTCGACAGAAGCGAATTACCAAAATTCAAAGAAAGCTGTTCAAGTCTTTCAGTGAGGGGCGGAATGCTAAGCACCTCACAAATATCTGCATAAGGTTTAAATTTACAAAAATCCCAAGTAAGCATGATACGGAATGCCTTTCGTTGCATTTTCTCCAGGCACTCTCTTTGGAATTTAGTAAGACCACAAAACCAGGCTGGTGAGGCGTATTCAAGAGTTGGTCGAACATATTGCAAATACACTGTTCTCAAGTCATTAACAGGAATGTTACATCGTTTAAGTTGACGTAAAAAGTACAGTTTTTTGTTAAAGGCTTTACACATGTAATCAACCTGAGAATCCCATTTAAGGTTTTCTTGTATATGAATGCCCAAAAGCTTAACACAGTTTGTTTGATTGATGACATTATTACCGATTTGAAAAATGGGCCTAACAGGTTGGTGTCTTTGGAAGCAAGAAATCATGACCTGACATTTTTTGGGATTGAGTCTCATATGATTTTTTAATGACCAAAAATGCAAACAATCAAGCTGCTGTTGCATTAAACTTGTTTGGTCATTATTACGATATGTTTGAACCAACGACATATCGTCTACATATTTGTAGTGGGAAACCTCAGAGGAGCCAGAAACAAAGTCATTTATCATTGCTAAAAAAGCCACCGGCCCTAATTTAGTACCTTGGGGGACCCCAGCATTGGTTAATTCCCAGCTGGAAATACTACCATTATATCGAACAGCTTGGCTTCTGTTGGATAGAAAACTACATACCCATGGAATAATTGAAGTACGAACACCAAGGTTAAGAAACTTTTCAACAACAATCTGATGGTTAACCCTGTCAAAAGCTTTTGAAAAATCAGTAGCTACTAACACAGCAGAATGTTGGGGTCTATCGGTTCCCTTAAAAATATTATCCAACAATTTGACCAAACAATGAGTTGTAGAGAGTCCTTTAAGGGACCCAAATTGATAAGGGTCAATGGAATTTTTGATATCATCCATTAACCACTTTACAACAAAATCCTCAAAAACCTTCGAGAACAGACATGTGAGCGAAATAGGACGCAGATTGTCAATACTAGGGGGATTGCACTTAGGGACAGGTATAACAAAGGCCTTTTTCCAAATGTCTGGTACAATACCCTCCTGCAGCGAACAGTTGATTATTTGGCAGAGAGGGAAGCTCAGTTCATAAGAAAATTCCCTTATCACACGTGGTGGGAAAAGGTCCGGTCCACCACTCTTGTTAATGTTTAATTTATTGAGTTTCTTGAAAACGTCCTGTGGAGACACCGAGGGTGGTGATGATGTCATTGGAAGGTAGGCAGGTAAACAGCTGAGATCAAGCTTTGGGATATCATGAGCTGCTGATATAAATTGATGATTGATGTTATTTGCAATAGCCTCTGTTGAAGGTCCAGGTAAAGTGTAGCTCCTCTTGCAGTTGTGACCAGTAAGTTTCTTGATATGTTGATGCCATTGTCGTGGGTTAAGTTTTTTTTATTTACCAACACTGGAATTATAGAACACCCGTTTAGCATGTTTAATAAGTCTAATGGTTTTGTTTCGGAGCATACGCCATAACAACAGTTTACCGCTGGAGAAAGCCTTTTGTCTTTTGATGATAAGGGATTTCAGTTCTGGAGTTATCCAAGGTTTATCATTTTGATGCGAAGAGATAACCTTGGTCGGGAAAAAATGATCAATGGCCTTGTTCAGGACTGCGTAGAAAACGGAAGTTTTGATTTCTGTGGTGGCAGCAGCTTCAACACCATCCCAATTGTAGTTTGTGATCCATTGACCAAAGGCTCGTTGGTCCGAGTCTTTAATTGGGCGAACAACTCGTTTATGGCTGACGTTAGTCGTTTTCATGGTGTTCAGGGGTTGCCACGTAACGGTATTATGGTCGCTCAGTCCAATCGGTGATGATATGAGCGGCTCGTAATACAGATCTTTCAAGTTCGTTAAAATTTTATCGAGAATGGCTTGACCACGCGTAGGGGTTTTGACGACTTGGAGGAGGCCGGACAAACGGCAGATGTTGTCAGTGTCCAGTTTATTAAAATCTCCTAAAAGAATAACACCTACATTGGGATATTTGGTTTGAAGTGTGTTCAAAGATGACAGTAGGTGATCGGTGAGTATATTATCATGTGGAGAGGATTTTGCGACATAATACCCCTTTTTGCAGAGCCGGTCACATTTATAGAAATTGTGAAAAACAGACAAATCTTAAAGCACAGACAGAAACAAAATTAAGATCTGAATTTTCAATAAACTGTTCACCTCTATCTTTCCCCCTCTTTACAAATGTGTGAAAAACCCTCATGACAGTTTTTTCTTATTGGTGTAAGACTTGAAAAACAGTTCTTCCTTATTGCTAGAATTTTGTACTTGTTGCTGGTGAATAGGGAGTCTGGGAAGTCCTTTCAACTGAAATCTACAAGTTGAATTTCTTTTTTTCTTGAAATAGGACAACACCAACGTTGATTTGGATGCATCGCTAGCCGATGGCATGAGAGGCACCATTGGTGCCGACGAATACGTCTGCTTGACTGGAGGGTAAGTGTGCATCCAAATCTCTTGGACGTTTTTGAAATTTCGGAATTTTTTATATTATTTTTTTCAGACTGAATTTATTAATCACCTTGAATTGGAATTGATCGAGATTGATTATCACTCATTGGCATTTTTATTTATGTTGCTATTATTTATTTCTGGTAATTAGGAAATAAAGTATTCCTCGTAAGCTCATGTTGCATTGTAGCTTGGGAGGTGGACTTGAGATTAAGTCCTTGGATTGGATATTGTCCATGGATTTATTCTGGTACAATTTCCGCACATCCATATCCCGAGATCCAAGGACTTGAAAAGTCCGAAATATGTAACTATGTTGTTTTATAAGCCATGTTCATATGATTCTCTGCTGTGATAAGTCAGTTGTGTGGTTGATGTGATGATTTTCAAATAATCAAATATATTTCAGTGATAATTTTGTCAATTGATTTTGTTTCTAGAACCAAGAATTGTCCAGTACCAGGCCTTGAAGATGTCGTCAAGAACAATGTTCTAAGGTTAGAAATTTCAGATATTTAGAAATTTTTGAATTGCCAACCCTACCACCCTTACGGTTTTCCTTGGCCCAGACCTAAATAGAGGATAATTCTTCAATGGTTCCTAATTTTCCGATCTATAGACCCAGGCGGGGTAACTTCAACTATCGTTGAGACCAACTCACCTTCCCTTTCAAAATGAAAGTTTTATTGCCTGTTAGTCTTTTTATATATGTTATGTCGTGCTTTTTATATACCGTCAATTTTAATTTTCCATGTTTTTAAAAACCATGAATTTTTATTGTAAAATAAAGGTATACTTGGCGTGCTCTTCTCAAGTAGCATCTCGAAAAAGAATTTCGGTTTTTGAATTGCTCTTTTTCTAGTAATACAAAAGTTATTCACTCGAATGAGACATAAAATGAAAAATCTGCCCCAACCTTGTTATTGAGGAATTAATTTAAAAATGTTCCAATAATTTGTTACTTTCAATTAGAGGCGCGAAAGTAACCAAGATTTAAAGTCTTTTTCTTTTTGGAGGGTTGCAAATGCCCTAAAAAGAAAAACAAAAACAAGGAGATATTTCATTAAAATACAATAAAATATTCAGTTTGAAAAATTGTCAAAGTGAACAAAGAAAACTGGCAGGGGCGGGATTTGAACCTGCGACCTCCAGAACACCGTACCGGTGAGGATACAACTTTTTATATAGAATATCATCAAACAAAACCACAATGATGGCTGACTGGGTTTCCCAGATTGGACTGTTAAGTCGGGGTGTGATTCGGCAGGTTTGCGGGAAAAAATCCCGCTCTTTCAAAAACTCATCCATATCACCTAGTCAGTTTCCCTTGTGGTTAGTTTGAACATTTGTTAGAAGGAAGAAGTCAAATTTGTCGAAGGGCACGGACAGTTCATCTTTGATGCAGCAAAGTTTTTATTGCTTTTTAAATGAACCAAAAATAGCCATGCCCCTTAATGTGTTGAGCACTCAGAACCGTGACTATGGTCAGACCAAACTGACGGATGTGTGGTGGGCTTGGCTGTGGTTGGTCTGTAATAATTATAATAAAGTTTTGGTTTGTTTTCGTTCCAGTGTCAATTTCAAGGATCCACAGTTTCCTACCGGTTTCCTATTCCCAGCCAAGAAGTTACCTGGAGCTAAGTAAGTCTTCCCCATTTACCCTAAACCGTCTCAAATCCGCCAAAATCCAACACCATGTTGAGTTGTGTTTTGATGGGTTCAGGACTGTAGAGCCTTGGCACCATTACGATGCCCCCATTTGTCTATGTACAAAGTATGTG
Organism: Hippasteria phrygiana; assembly: GCA_037893225.1. Lineage (NCBI taxonomy): Eukaryota > Metazoa > Echinodermata > Asteroidea > Valvatida > Goniasteridae > Hippasteria > Hippasteria phrygiana. Next base: position 243,528 of record JAZGUH010000583.1, on the reverse strand, counting down.
CCATAGGTTTACTGCACGGTGTTAGATTTTGAGAAGTCATAAACCCGTAATAACGCCATGCACCAATTTTACGATACAACTTGGGAAGCGACATTGTGGGGATCACTCAATGAGGATACGACTTTTTAATATCAAACAAACCACAAGGGAAACTGACTAGGTGATTTCAAAGTGAACAAAGAAAAATGGCAGGAGCGGGATTCGAACCTGCGACCTCCGGAATACCGCACCGGCCCTCTACCAACTGAGCTATCTTGCCCTGGTTGGCAGTCTTCCAAATTGTCAATATCTTTTTCTTTTTTGGGGGGGGGGGGGGGGGTGGGTTGGGTTGTCTTAAATACTTGAATAAATTAAACAGGCTCTGCCTCTATGTTTAAATAAAAAAAAAAAATGTATATTACAAAAAAAGTGCCCCGGATCTAGCCACATCCAAGGGTGAGATTTGTCAGGATTTTTCATGATTTCAGGATTTCTTTTCGGGATTTCAGAATTTTTAAAGAATCTCTTTTGCAATCTGGAATTCCTAAGGGTGTTGTCTCAAAGGTTTTTTTACCTGTAAAAGTGGATATAGACCAATAAAATTTGATATTTTAAGCCTGGTGCCTTTAGGCAAATACAAACTATATGTTGATCTGGGTCCTCGTGGATTTTTCGTGGATTTCGTTGATTTTTTAAATGTTTGGCCAATCTCTAACCCCTGCACATCTTAGAACCTGAAATCGGCGGATGCAAAAGCCAAGCCAAAGCTGAAGGCCAAAGCCAAAATATTTGAACCAAGATCACACATACGTTGAGTTCCCATCCACATAGCTCTTGATATCCTGGATGTGGTACTGAGAGAATGATGTACAATTTGTTTTTAATGGTTTCTTGTTACGCCTTAGACCCCCTGCCAAGGTACTGAAGCCAGAAGACTTTGAGCGAGTGAACCGAGGTGGGGGCAGGGGCAGGGGCAGGGGTGGGTACAGACCCCAGCTGGGCTTCCAACGAGGCAGTGGATACAGAGGAGGTGGTAGTTTCTCCAGCTCGACGGCCGAACGTACCATCAGGTAGGAAATTGGTCATGTAGTTGAACATTTTGTTATCTGACGTACAGTTTTTAAGATGTTGGGGTGGTGTATATTACTCAAGGTTTTTGTCTTGCCTGACGTAGTGTTTTAAGAACTGTATGCTCAGTGTTTTCCACGAGCCTGTCGGGGGGAAAATTGACATGGGACTTGAACGAACCTGGCAAGCTTGGTTTGTCAAACTGTCATTTGTGTGTTGGGAGGGCTGTCAGGATGTCGGGGTGTTGAGTGGTCTGTTAGGTTATCTGTCGGTTGTCTGTCGGTTGGTGGTGTTGTCTGTTTGGCTGTCTATGTTGGGGTCATGGTGTCTTATTGCATTTTACCTTTCTTATATTTCCCCTATTCCCTGATGTTTTACGATGCCTTACAATGTCTTTTTACGTGACAACTGTATTTATTAGTTGATGAATTTTAAACAATTTTTAAGAAATTTTTAATATTTGATTTTATTTTTTATTTGTATGAGTTATTATACCCGTAAGTAGCAGTTAACCGCTGTTGGTTATCATTGAATAAGTAAATAAATAGCTGAGACCACTGCACTAGTAAGCAGGAAGTCATGGGTTCAAGTCCTGCCCGAGTAAGCCTGTGAATTTTCTAACTGGCTCTCGGAAACCACTAAGCACACAGTGCTTATTGCACATATTGGGAAAGACAAAAAATTCTACTAATTTACATCTGCCCTGATGCAGATTCCATCTTCACATTGGTTACATGGTACTCATTACTAAATTAGATTCAAATCGACCAGCCAACCCCCGGCAAGCTCAGTGGTCAAGTGGTTAAGACTGCTGGAGTAAGTAGGAGGTCGTGGGTTCACCTCCTGTCTAAGTATGCCCGTGAGTTTTCTCCAACAGGCTTTTGGAAACATTGATCCTAGAGTGCTTAATTTAACACTACGTCAGAAACGGGCAAAAATCTCTTACATACAGATGGCTTCTTTTGTTATGTTTTGTCATTTTTCGTTGTTGGATTTGTGGTTAGATCTCATATTTGGATGGGCTGAGGGAAGCCAAGGGTGTGCTGATGGGTGGGCCAGTGGGCGGGCCGGTTGGCGGGGCCGATGGGCCCTCCGGTGGGCAGGCGGGTGGGGGGGCGCATGCGGGGCCGGTGGGCGCATGCGGGGCCGGTGGGCGCATGCGGGGCCGGTGGGCGCATGCGGGGCCGGTGGGCGCATGCGGGGCCGGTGGGCGCATGCGGGGCCGGTGGGCGGGCCTGTAAACAATAATAACTTTTAACTGTAACAGTAGATAAAGGTATGATATGGCATTGGCAAAGCTGACTACAGTTGCATGCAGTGTTCATACTTTGTGTGATTCGGCATATACATGAAATAACAAACCTGTGAAATTTGGAGCTCAATCCGTCAACCAAGCCATACAAAAATAGTGAAAAACCATTGTTTTAACAGTCATTTTGTGCACGTCCATATGGGCCTATTTGAAATCAAATTGAGCCACAGCATATTTGGAGGTCTTCAACCCCTTGCCATCGGTTGACACAAATATGTGCAGATTGAAATTTGCTAGCTGGCCGGTTAATCTGCCGATCTCTGCATTTTCAATCCATTATTGGGGTATTGTGTACGTTATGCTTGGTTGCACAAGCCTCTTGTTTCCGTTTTGCTTGGCTGCACAATCCCGCAAGGTGCCCCTCCATGTAATGCCAGTGGCAAGGGGTTAAGATGACAACATTTCAGAAAGACGTGTTTCTCAGGAGGGATCGGTACTGGTACCATCTCTGTAAAGCTTTCAGATTGAAACTAGTTAATTTTGTTTTTGATCATTACCAAAGCTATATCGTACCTTTAACCATGTTTTTGACAGGTGAGATTGCCTTCTATGGCTGAGTTAATAAGCTTTGAGGGAAGTTGAGGGAGGGAAGTTGGAACACCTGTCAAACAATTACATTGCATGTTTGGTTTTGTTTCTTAACATTTCTGGAGCTAATCAGTAACATTTCTGTCACCGCAATGTTAATATTTCATTTGAGGTTTTTGACTTTGTTTGACTTCCGTCATGCATGCAGCTTGTATGTAGTTCAAAGTGCAGCTTAATAACATTGGTTGTTTGCCGTTTGCCATTTGCCATTTATTTCAGCTTTTGTTTGCCAAGTTTGCTGGAATGTTTTGTTCCTGGAGTTTTGTCTGAACATTAATTTTCTAAGTTCCGGTTTCGTTTGCTTATGTAGGCCTAACTGTGGTTAAATACAGTGCATGAAAAAGTAATGTTACTTTTGTTGAATACTTCCAGTAAAACAATACTTATTAACCCTAACCCCCTAGGCATTTTTACTAGGAAGTGTTCTCAACCTGGCGGGTGGGGGGTGGGGGGGGGGGGATGTGAGGTCGATTATACTATAACTTGTAATTTTGCTTCAGAAATGTTCTGATTTATTTTTAGCTTAAAGAGGAACTAAAACCAATTTGCATTTTTCCACTTTATTGGCTTTTCAGATAGCTTGTATATTCTTCTAACCGAATACAAATTGGTAAAGAACGATTAAAATTTATTTCATTGAAAAAAAATGGACTAAAATTGCCCCTTGGAGTGAGCGTTTGGTCTCAATTCCTGAAAAGGTCATTAGGGATGCAAATGTATGCATATGACCTTATGACGTATGTGCGCTTACCCAGCCGTGCAGCCATCACGTCTGCAGCGTGTTGGTACTATCATCCACGTGTGTTTTATGACATTTTCGTCGTCAGCTGGTCGTACTTTCTTGGCATTTTTTGCCGAATTCACGGCCTTCCTAGCTTACTTTTGGAGTTATTCGGATCTCGAATGTATTAAAGTTAATAAGTATTATGCCGAGAACGTGTGTGGTAGGTGGCTGCACAAGAAATACGGACACAAATCCGAACCTGTCTTTTTAAAGATTCCCCAAAGTTGATGGGAAACAACGACGGCAGTGGGTCCGGTTTGTGGAAACAACGCGATCTGACTTTAGGCTGACGAAATGGTGTTACATATGTAAGGAACATTTTACGAAAGACTGTGAAGATGAAATTGTATCTTTCGGCAGGCAGGCAGGCAGGCAGTTGGGGAAAGAAAGGAAGGGAGAGAAGAGACAGAGAGAAGTGTAGAAAGACGGGGGTTCCGGGAGAGAAAAAGTGCCGGTAGGGACTCCGGGCCTTCAACCCGATTTTGCGGGCCAGTCAGACGGGCCGAAAATCCACGTCAGGGTTGGGCAGAGTCCGGCGAGCGGGACGGAGCTCCCACCCCGCCGTACGGCGCTCCGCTGGGCCCCGTCAGACCCGGGGCACCCGATAGCGGGAGGTGCGAACGGCAGATTTTGCGCACTGTCCAATGGCGGGTTCAGCCATGTCACACTGGGCACCCAGTGTTGGTCGACTGGGGGTACCGGGGGGTGGCCGCGCTCGGCCCGAGCACGCTGGAATCAGGCCGCAGTTGGACGGCACGGCTGGCGCCTGCGCCCGCTGCTGCGATCCGAAGTCGTACTTCGGGTTCGATTTTCCAAGGGACCGGCACGGCCAGCGGGACACGTAATTTTTCCCCGCCGTCCAGCGGCGCGGAGGCCCCGGTGACCCGCACGGGAGTGGTGTGCCACGAGCACACGTAATTTGTTTTGCCGCTATAACATATGAGCCACGACCAAGCCGATGTTGAAGATGGGAGCAGGAGTCGATCACGCAGCGCGACACCATCGTCTTTTACGGCGACGACGTATGCGATCTGGAGGTGCTTTCCGGAAAAGGGAGAGGGCACGAGTAAGTATTAAAATGGTCATTGGTGATGTTCAGAGTACAGATTGCTACCGATTGTTGGGGTGTCTGGCAGCGTCTAAACAGGAAAATTTTCATTAGTGGGCATTGCAACCAATTCGTGATAAAAAAAAATACTTGTGTCGGGGCGCCATGGGCGCGGGCAGCGAAGGGTCTTCGGGGGAGTGGGATAATATAATAATATATACAAACTCATCAGTGCAACGTTCATGCAATAATGCACCACCAGGAACAAGATAATTAGGACAAAACCCAACACATAGTACTTAGTAGACATGCACGCACGCAAACACAATGGGCACTCGCATAGTGACGTCATCTATCTCCACGCAGCTACGTCACACGATTGGATTGTAAACACGCGGTTGACCCCGAGCTTTTCTGATTCTGAGCGAAAGCGACTCCAAAGTAAAACTTCTCTAAAATTGCCAAATCCATGCATAAACTCTTCAAACCTACTTTGTTAGGTTTGGGGAGGCATAAGCTCTCAGAAAAGCCACTAAAGTAGAAAAATGCAAATTGGTTTTAGTTCCTCTTTAAAGATTTTCATTGTGGAAGTTATAACATTGTTTTGTACAGTGAAGGTTTCAAATCTTGTTTGTGAGTCATTGTTAGACTCAACGTTGCAAAAGTATGCTCTATTCGTTGTTGTCAGGAGAAATTCTGACAACAAATAGTATACTGTTCACAATGTTGAGTTACTGGTTCGTCTCGGAACCAACAAATGCGAAAAGAGATTCAATTCCACCTGGTGTTAACAGCTCACCTTGGAAACCTTCAAAAGTGATGCGTTGTTTTGTGTTCAAAAAGTAGTCTTCATGCTGAAACCATTTTGTCCCAATGCAGACTTCAAGGTTCAAAGTGTTAATCACTTCCTGGATGTTACTTGTATTAGTTGTGATGTTTGTGTTACTGTCACCATTCAATTCATTGTGCAAGAAACAATACCTTACTTTGGGTCACATTCATCAGCATGAGTGAGATCATTTTCCCATGCTTTGTGACAAATTTTGTTTTACTTCATTTGGTTACAACTCTCTACCAGGAGTTGCAATAATTTTGGTGTTTTTTTTTCAACTAGAGTGGCAATGCATCATATATGAACTGATCTTGGTTTCTTGAACAAGCTCTTCACAGAATCTCATTGTTGAAAGAAAATTGTCCGTTTTTGTTATACTGTCTGTGTGCTGATTGTATGTATGGCGCCCTCTTGGGTCAGTTGCAGTACAGTGATCTGACTTGCTCCAAACAAAGTTGGCTGTCATTTTTTGTCTACGGCTTTGGCTAGTTACTGTAGTGCGCTAATGCAAAAATCGAAGCCGTAGTCACAAAGTATCGCGTGTCACCATGGCCTTAGACTGGTTCCCAGTCCCTTTGTCATCCTCTTCCTTCAGGAAGTTGGAACGGGACAATCTTGCCCGACAAGTTCAGTTTACATGTTTAATGCATTGCAATTTTTTTTCATAAAAAGTTGGTCAAAGCACATGTCCGTATCAAACCAAATTTCGTCTAACAAACCACAACATTTCGAGAAACTAGTTTGTACCAAGATAAATAACGGTCGCTGCAAATGAAGACGGGTCGATGGAGGCAAGAATTTCAGCCATGGTCAGAATTGTGTTCATTGATGATTCTACTAAATGACAAATGCATAGTAATGGTTTATATTAATACAGCCTTATGTAAATTTCAAAACCTCCAAAGTTCCCTTGTGGTGATTTCAAGCTTTTCTGAGTGTTTGAAGGGTCTGTTTAATCAAAAACAACCACAGCATATTCCAAACTGTCGGGTTTAAATGCATAATTACATTGTATTCATTTTGTGAAAATGCGCCAAAAAATACTCTTACCTTGTCTTTGCAAAGATGATTGACTTCACGCGAATGCGAAAGCGAAGTGAATTTCGTGACGTCATCAATTGTTACCCCAACGAATTTGCTTCGCTCTCAAAATTTGTGTAAAGTATGAACTGGCCTTAAGGCAAAGTTGCTCATTCTATTTGTATCATATTGTTGACTAAACTATGACTAAAGTTCTGGATCAGTCATATTTTCTTTGTCCAACACATTGCATTACAAGTCCACCCAGCCATGTTTTCCCCTAATTTTATTCTTTAAAGTCATTTTTTTTCTTAATAACTACATGTATACATGCTACAGTATGTTGATACTACTAACTCCATGTAACTTATTAATTGTGGAAGTCGAGGTCATGTTTCACGGGGCGTTCCACTCCAACTCGGTTCATAACTTTTTAAACGGTTCGGGTCTAATGTCCCCAAAATTGTGAACAGCATGATTGGAGTTGACCGATGGAGGTAAAACCCTAATATGGATGACTACCATGGCCGCGGTTTGAAGAAAAAAAAGACCACCTGGCCGGTTGTCATTTATACGCGCATTCTTGTGCATACTCAATCCATTGTTTGCCTATTGTTTGCATTACGCTTGGCTACACAAGGCCCCTATTGGCATACCAGCACCCATTAATAACAGCTGGCCAGAATGGGTTCATGTGTTGTTATGCTAATTTTTACATCAGGACTACTTTGATCTGCGTAGTTATAGTAGACTCAACCTGATATGCTAGGGCCTCTATATTTGTGGATATTGTGGATAGTACAATAAGCCCATCACAATAGGATTTGTCTACACTTGTTTCATCCCACACATGCCATAGTTACCTTGATCAGCTGTCTTCAGTAAGAGGATTTTCAAACTCAATGATTTGTTGAGAGACTCCTTTTTTTGACCCGCATACATGGGAGCTCCTACCTCCACAGAAATAGTACAGGAAGGCATAACAGCTCGAGTCTACTATAACATTGTTTGTGTAGTCACACAGACCCAAAGTTAATAGACCCAAGACATAATGACGTCACGCTTTGTTTACATGTGTGCTATCCCATGGGAGCTCAGGTGGGGACGATTGTGGCGTCCTGACCTGACTCCCATAGGAAACAATGTAAACAAAGTTGTGGGCTTCACGTTTACTTTGTAACCGGCACCAATGCACTGCAAACCATTTGCACCGTTATTTCAAAGCACTCGAGTACCTCAATAGATTTTGTTTTCTTCAAATAGCATATGTAACCACAATGCAATGCGGAAGTCAATTGTGACCTGGCCTTATTAACCCCTTGAACCTGGCTGACGTCTATAGCTGGTGTTTGTAAATTACCACCTGGCCGGTTGACGGCTATGCCCGCATTCTCAGCATTTTCAATCCATTGTTGGGTTTGTGTGCTTACGCTTGGCTTCACAAGCCTCTTGTGTCTGTTTTGCTTGGCTGCACAAGTGGACCTGGTACCCCATTATAACACCCGGACTCAAGGGGTTAAAGTTGTCTTGCCTGGTAGTGTCTAAAGTTGTTCCAACAGTGACTTTAAACAAGGTTTTTCCATGTAAATATTTCTAGTTGGTGCAGATAATGCTTGGTGGCACTGGTAAAAGAAAAAAATAAAGGAACAAAAAAGATCTAATCAAATATCATTGAGACGGGTAATGTTGACAATCCTCCACCGGTCACATTTTAAATCGTCTTGCATTGCTGGCCACATATGCACTGTGCTAACAAAGATTGCATTTTCAGCGGCCACGACGACGTCGAGATGTTGAAGTGGCAGATTGGAAGTTGGTTGCCAGGGCTGACTCCCATCACTGCTTCTCCCTGGTACCCCTCAGCGAGCGAAGTGTACGCCTTCCCCCCTTGGTGCAGGTATGAGGTTGGACCATCCTCAAACCATTGACAGCATCCGCAATGAGAACTGGAAGAACCATCATTTTTGGGGTGGGGGAAATAAAAAAAAATCAAAACTACCAAAGTTTTCTTACAGCCAAGGCATTAAGAGATGCAGTTCCTCAACAAAATTTGATTAGCGTCTTCAAAACAATGTCCCCCCCCCCCCCCACTCCCACCCCACCCCTGTCCCACAAGGCACATTTGAAAACAGTTTGAGAATTTAACCACTGGAAAACAAATTTCTGTTTCCATATGTGTGTGTGAAAAATGCACTTGTCATGATAAGCTGTCGGAATTTCTGTCTAATTTTGAATTTTTGTATCACCTTAATTTTCTAACCTTTTTCTCCCACTGGATGTGCACGTTTCCAGGTTTTTGTCTGAAAAAAAGAATGAATTTGGAAATATGAGAGATGGGAAAAAACTTTCTTTTGGACGCCAGTCTCATCTCATCTGTATATCTGGATTTCACCATTGAATTAGATTTCCCTATTTAAGGAAAACGAAGGTTAACTGGTTGTCACTATTAGCAACAGTCTTAACTATACAGATCGGATACCCTGTAAGGGTTCTTGTATAATGTTTAATGCTTTTTTTAAATGAAGTGTTCAGTGTATGGTACACATTTTTCCAATAGAGCGTGTAAGTTGACCTCGAGAACGTACGAGAGTTTACGAGAAACCGAACTTCCGGGCACCTCGAATAGGAGCTTTAACGTGTAAAGCGAGTAGTTTCTTGAAATAATTTGTTTTGACGCTGTTCTTTTAATACTGAAAGGTAGATACAAACTTTTAGCAAAATATTATTTTTCATTTCAATTTACAAAATGTGAACGATATATCAAATTAGGGGAAAGGAGAACGAAAAAGTCTGTTACGTCATACGTACGTCATTCGCCATTGTTCTGGTGGTTCACGCGCCAGTCTTAATAGCGTAGACCATATGCAGTATAAGGCGGTCGTCGCTTATGTACGTACGTTCACTTACGTCCGCAGCGGAAGCATGCAGTACAGGGATTTTGGGGGCCGGGCTTTCTCTTCCCGACAATGAGCCAATCACGTTGCAAACCTGACGCTCAGGTCAAACACGTTTTCCTACTTTTCTTCAATATTTAGATAGTCATGCATGTTTTCATATATTGTAAAATTCATTTTGAATTTATCATCCATATTTATGGCCGTTTCATGGTTCAGATCTTAGTAAAAACAAAGTATGATGGAAAACAAAATCAACCACACGTATAAGTCCCATAGCCGGCGGCTCGGAGATGCCCGGAAGTTCAGTCGTGACCTTTATGCGCGAGACTTACACGGTCTATGTGCATTAAACCTCACACTAACCCTAACAGTCCGAAATCCTCCAATTTCAATATAATTGTTCACACACTTTAGGGAGTTAGGGTTAAGCTACAAAATACTACTAGTAGTAAACTCTAGTATTTAATACTCTCATCTATCTGTGTACAATGCTTATAGTAATTTATAGTATTTGGTACTTCACCCAAAATAAAGTCTGTATATGTAGTGCTACTGTTTGTTGCTGGGGTTGCAGGGAAAATGTCCGTTATCATCTATTAAGGCGGAAACACAATATGAATTACTGGTTTTCAGAGATGATACAATTTTGTATCTTACCCGTCCAATTCATTGACACAAATATAATTTTAAATAAATGGTAGTACTCAGTAACTTTTTAACTGTCTTACATACACATGAAAGTAGTACTTTTGCAAGTATCTTGACTGTTGTCATGATACACTCAATCATCAAAGACAGACTCAGTGCTACAGAATACTAATTCGTATTTTGTAGTACACAGGACTTCACCCCAAATTAATACCCAGTGAGTCCAGGTTAATGTATATTGCCTGGTTTCAAGAGTTGTTTACAAAAACTGACCTGAAAAGGTGCCCTTATTTTGGAGGCAAGTAAAAAATAATTCTGCAGAACTAATTTCTTGTTAAGATGTATTAGGCATTCACTTGGACTTCAATATACTTTATATAGCCTTAACCCCTTGCGTACGGATGACGCCATAGGGTGAACAAAAAAAGTGTCACCAGGCCGGATGAGGCCATTCGCCGCTGTTTGTGCAGTTTCAATCCATTGTTGGATTATTGTGTATGTCATGCTTGACTGCGCAAACACATTGTAGCGGTTCGCTTGGCTGCCAGAACCGCCGCAACACCCGATGTCTCCCGTAAAATACCGTGCTCAAGGGGTTATAGGTAGTGTACATGATTGGTCATTGTTGCAATTTTCAGAGATGGGCAGATTTAGGGTTAGTATTCTATAGGAAATGTCGTTCCAATTACCTGTTCAAAGCTTTGCGTTGTTGGATAGCGAAAAAACCGAGAGAAAAACGGCGTTCGTTATCAACCGTCGGGCGGATGATAGCCTTTAATCAAGGCGCGGGTGGCTACGTGGGTGCGTGATGTGCCCCGGATATGCCAGCGTGTCCGGGGCGCGCCACTCGTCCGGGTAGCCACGCGCACCTTGACTAAAGGCTACATTTGTTATAGAGGGCAAAACAGTATAAACAGTATAAATTTCCACTTTTCTTGACGACTGCACACCTGGTGCCATCATTTCACAGGATGATTGAGACTACTATTAACTTACAGTCTAGTAAGGTATTTCGTAATAATTCAGTAAAAAACAATTTGGAAGATTACCAATTGTGTACACTAAATTTAATCCTCCAATTAAATGTCCAGTAAGGCCCCAGACATTTCTAGTAATAGCATGAATAGTATTCATGTCATAAAAATCCTATTACGTGGTCTCTTTTAGAAGTTTTATTGACCGAAGCAGTTTTTACCAGTATTTTTACGTCGGGCTACTAAAGAGCAAAATCAGGCTCCGGCTTAGTGCGGATATAGCAAAACGAAGGTTGTTGGATCGCTTAATTAATCATTTTTCCTTGAACAATCTCATCAATATTAGTATTCATTTGAAATGCCACTTTATTGATTTCATCAAGTGGCACTGTTTAATTTCAAGCTTCAGCTGTTGTTGATTATTTTAAATGCCTGCAAAATGTTACATTTGTCCTCGTCTGTAATTACCATTTCATTCTTTAATATGTGCACTTAATAAGTTATACCCTCAAGGTTGCGGGAGAATTACCAACACCGTGTTTGTTTCCACTTTCGAAAAAAGTTTAGACAGTGTGTATTGCCTACCAGTATAAAGACACAATCATGAATTATTCATTAGATCCGGTGATTGGAAGTTTTTTTCCTACATTGTGCCTTTTGACCTTGATATTCAGCTGCACAAGTGAATTAGCGCTTGTTGCCAAAACAGTTATTGCAGCACTCTCAAGAATGAATCAAAGATATTCTGTCTTTAAATTGTTTTCCCATTTCAGCAAAAACTTGAAGCAATAGACAGCACAGTTGGCACAAAAAAGTTAGATGGCATTGAAAAAAAGTTGTTTTTCGTAAATACTTCTTGGACTTTCCACTATCCATAGCCCCTGTACATGTGTCGGAGTATTTACACTGTACAAAAATCTACAAGGGATTCATATGTGACCCGCTCTGGAAAAAGGTATATTATGTCGCAAAATATGACAAATTAGTTTTATGTGTGTTTGGAAAGCCTGCAATGTAAGCTTTCATTTGGTACATGATAGAGCACCAAAGCTCTTTCCGTTCTGGAGATATCACATTTTTGCATATGAATTAGTTCTATGGAGTTCAAATTGCACAACAGAGAAAACAGGCTTTGAAATAGGTAGTTCTAATACAATGCAATGGAACAATGCACTCTAAAAAGGTTATTTGTTAATTTTATTCACTGAAATCAACATTGTTGTGCACCAAACCTGAAACTTTACATATTTAAGATATCATAAAAGACAAAAAACAAAAAAATGAATTTTGATGAAATATTTTACCCTCTTGGGTTGAAAGGGCCATTACACGTAAATGCATAGCGCGACTTATATCACCTTTTTCTGGAGCGGGTCACATATTAGCAGAGCCTTTCAAAATGGCATCAACACTTTTGGACTTTCGGTCTTTGCATGCTGTTTCCTTTTGCATCTGTGGTGTTTGGTGAATGGACCATAGTAGTCCAGGTTTATCGGTTTATAGTAGCAGGGGGAAAAATTCTTCAAGGTAGCAAGGGTCCAGGGTGTGCACAGATGATACGCCGTGGTTTGATGTCATGATTCATGTGCTGTTTTAAGCCGTGTTTTCATTTGACTTATTTTTGTCAATCTACTAACGTCCCTGTCAACTTGCCGCGACCTTGATGTAAAGCAACCAGGCCGAAAGCGGTCACGGAAAGTCATCGGGGACGATAAAAAGTCCATTGAAAACAGCCCCTCACTGTAGAACTACCGGGACCACGCGGAAAACCACTGTGTAAACAATGCAACTTCCTGTATTACGTCAACTGCACAGCGATTATTGCTAGCGTGTGCGCGAAAATGGTGGTATGGTTTCCTGTCTCTTTGTGTATAGTACGCCCACATGTGATGACATGCAGTTGCGCTAGCACCTTGTAGTGGAGCAACCCTGTACGTGCATACAACTACATTTTTCGTCCGTTCGCTGCTTCAAACATGGCAGATTTGATTGATTTTTGCACCCGAAAAACTACACAAAGTTACCGCGTCTATTTCGTTTAAGTCAAAGGTGATTGTACACAGTGCCCGCAATGTGTGCCATTCTGCCATCCTCGCAAGACGCATAATCGTTCTGTCGCGGTTATAAAAGTCCAAATGGGAACGCACGGTAGAATTACGCAAAGGCATGACGTAAGTTTTCACGAGGCTACAGAAGAACAAGTCCAATGGAAACACGGCTTTTCTCCTGATGGAAAGAGGGACCGGCCTGGGCAAGGCTACTGGAGTGTTTAATACCATCACCAACTGCACACCAAGACCGCTATGGTTCTCTTTATTAGCAACAGTGATAAGAGTACCCTCTTTCTGACAAAACAATTACACAAGATGTAGTTATGCATTCATCTTGGAATCCCCCCTCCTCTCAGGACAAAGCTGTGCAGAAAATGCAGGCATGTTGCTGTAAAAGTCCATTGTTACGCTCAAGAAAAAAGTGCAGGTAACTTTAACCGTCCCTGCTGTTGCTATGTTTTGGCAATTATGACTTCAGCTCTGCAAAATGCTGGTAAATTGAATTCAGACTGGTATTTGTTTGTTTTAATGATTGATTTCTCGCCCTTTAATTTGAATCTTCATATGAATTTTATGGAAATTTTTTTTTAGTGGAGTGGAGTGGGGGGGGGGGGGGGAGGGGAAGGGGTAGGGGTAGGGGTGGTTTAAATTGAATTGAATTGAAGGAGTTATTCTGGAAATACCAGGATAACTGAATTTTCTCATTAAAGTGAATTTACAAACTGAAGTACAAACTGCTACAAACTGCTGGCCATATTCTGTATAAGATGTTAATTTGATTAAAAAGGGACTTCATATAAGCAGGTTTTTAGGTCTAGTGTGTACATGTGTCCATTAGGGGTGAATTAAGTTGGTTATAAGATCATGGTTCTTGAATACATTTCTTAAGTCATAGAAAGACATTCATTGAGAAAATGCTGGGTCTGCTTCGGTTTATCAACATTTGAAGTGGTTTGTCCTTTGTGGTTTGTTTGACAATATGTTAAAAATGTGTATCTTTGTGTGATTCCTACAATGGCTTTCCCAGGTTGTTGTTGACTTATGGATAACGCCTCCTGAACAAAGACACTGACAATTTGGGAGATCGCCAACATAGGGCAAGATTGCTCAGTTGGTAGAGCGCCGGTACGGTATTCCGGAGGTCGCAGGTTCAAATCCCGCTCTTGTTAAGAAATATCACTTATTTGCAATCATCATGAGACTGATCAGTGCAAATAGTGTTTTTCTGTATGTTGTTTTCATTGATCTACATGTATGTTTTAATTTCCAACTTCGTGTTGCTGGTCTCCGGCATTTGTAGTGGAACTAGTACGGTGCTACATGTAGTTATGGCTTCAAAATCATCTTGTAAGTTCTCTTGAAGAATTCACTTAAATGTAGTGTACACGATTGGTAATCCTCCAATTTAATTTTTTTTACTGAATTATAACGAAATACCTTACTAGATTGTAAGTTAATAGCATTCTCAATCATCCTATGAAATGATGGCACCTGGTGTGCTGTCGTTTTTAAGAAAAGTTGAAATTTATATCGTTTTCCAACGATTGTTCCGCGTAACAATCATTGGAAAAATAACATTTTTTAATACTGCCCTCTATTGACCGAATGTAGTTAGTCCACGTTGCGTTTAAAATGGGATAACAATCCGAAAACGGGCGCAAGGTTGCAAATATAGTACAAGTGTGTGTCGCGTAGTGTACCGAACTGACGGGTTGTAACCAGTCGGCTCGCGTAGTTATGTGACCAATTGAAAACGATCCCCTTTACAAAAATTGGGCTTATTTTACAAGAGAGTGCTATAACAAATCCAGTTAACCCCTCGAGTACGTTTTTTTAGGGGGACGTCAGGGTGTCGCAGCAGTTTTGGCAGCCTAGCAAACCGCTACAATGTGTTTGTGCAGTCAAGCGTAACATAAACAATAATCCAACACTCTAAAAACTGAAATGTTGAATCTAACACTTACATGTGTGCGGTCAGTGACCACACTTTGAAAGTGTGGAATCCAGCATTTTAAATGTTAAATCCAGCATTTTTAAATGTGAATTCAGTGTTTAAAATGCTTAATCAACAATTTAAGTGTTAATTCAACATTTCCCCAAACTTTTTGTTGAAATTGTTGAATCAACATTTTAAACGTTGAATTAACAGTTTAATATCTGAAATTAACATTTAAAATGCTGGATTCCACACTTTCAAAGTGTGGTCACTGACCGCACACATGTAAGTGTTAGATTCAACACTTCAGTTTTTAGCGTGAACAATGTATTTAAACTGCACAAACGGCGGCAAATGGTGTCATCCTGGCCTGGTGGCACTTTTTGTTTTGACGCCATATGGCGTCATCCGTACGCAAAGGGTTAACTGTCGCCCGACAGTTGAAAACGAATGCCGTTTTTCTCAATTTGTTCGCCATCCAAGAACGCAAAACTTTGAACAGGTCAGTGAAACGATATTTCCTAAAAGATACTAAACCCCAGATCTGCCCATTTCTGAAAATTGCAGCGATGACCAATCATGTACACTACATGTATAATATAGCATTGGCAGAGCTGACATCACAGTTGCAGGCAGTGTTCATATTGTGTGTGATTCAAAACATATACATGACAAAATTAACCTGTGAAAGTCTTAGCGTTGTTTTTGTGCATGTTCATATGAGCGTATTTCAGTTGTTGAAATTGAAATAGCCGCAACAGTTTGGGAGGTCTTTAGATAGTTTTCTCAAAGATGAAATCATTTCACACACAAACATTTCTCAGGAGAATTGGCACTTGTACCATCCTCAATACAAACAGTAAGATTTCAGATTGAAACTAATCAATTTTTTGGATCGCTGCCGAAGGTCTATCATACCTTTTTTTTTAAGCAACATCCGTTTTCTCAAACTGTAACTTTGTGAACCCTCAGCTGGCTGCCATTGGCAAGCCTCAATTGCAAAGATTTCAAGTGATGCACGCATTAAAATTCATAAGGTGATTGCCCAAACTGTTCCTTATGGAGCCACTCATTCATTAATTTCATGGCTGAAGTCTTTCTTTGATGAAGCCATCAATGAAATTTGATTGCATTCCATTTACATGCAAATGTATGATTTAATAATCCGTATAGACAGCTTTGAAATGTAAAACTTCTGCACAAGGCAGTGGATTTGTTCAATTCTAAAAAAAACAACTGGTATTGAGCATTTAACTGAAATATGAATGTATGGAAGTCTTTTTTTTTTTAAAGGGAAATATTGGCTTGGAGGCACCCGATTGTGCTACAAAAGCATTTGTCCTAAAATTGCTATGGTTGGGAAGATTATTCAAAGTAGAATATAACAGAGTTGGAGTCAGTCCCTGCAAGTCTTTTCACAAGTCCTTTCACAAGCCCAGTCAGAAGTCCTTTCATAAAGCTGGTCACAAGTAACTGGATGAACAATGACAAAGGAATGCCTTTGTCAAAGCTCATTTAAATAACTTGTGGTTGGGATTAGGACTGGAGGGCTTGTGATGGACTTGCAGGGACTTGTGATGGACTCGTGATGGACTCGAATACATCTCTGGAATATAATAATCCACACGACCATTCCTTGGAAAATGTGCCGTTTGTGTGAAAATATGGATGGAAATCATTTTGGGTACGCCAGCTTGGTTCGGTAAAGTTGGACCGTTGGAAATTGGAAAATGATGCCGTTGGTCTGTAATGATTTAGTTGTGTACAGGCGGCACTCTGTGTAGCACCGGTCTGAATGTCCAGATACCAATGATTCCGTTTGTTTTCCCCCACATTTCTCTGTTGCACATTATGGTATAATTTACTTGCCAAGGCGAGATCAGGTGGTTTTGACTAGATGCCGTACAGGACATTCCACGATGACACATTCTTGGTTGCTGAAGGCAGAACCTCCCCCAAAATGCATCCCCTGTGATAGCCCAATGTCAACCGACCATATAATTGTAGAATGCCAGGAATACTCCCTTGTCAGACAAACAGTATTTGAATGCAGCATCTTTAAAAGATATCCTTGACAGTGAATATCATAATGTACTTACATTTCTGAAATAAACTGGACTGTACCAACACCTCTAACTCGAGCATTACAGAAAACAGCTGGACTGTATCTATTTTTATACACAGACATTATTTTCTCGCCAACTTTATATTTAATGAACTAGTGTTTACTGAACCTTTTTAATGTTGGCAGTTTACATTGTACTTTTGAATGTTCGTATATCCTTGTTTTGGTTTTTAACTGGACATGTTCTCACCGTGAATATGACCCTGGTTGTCAGCACAGCGTTAAACCAAAACTCACTCACTCACTTATGGTATAATTTTTACACTTAAACCTTGGAAATAGGTGAGGTCACGTCACTAACCACAGAGATAAAGTTTGGGCAATTTCAGGGCATTGTGTGGCTTTAACATCTAAACTAAAACAAATCTAAGTCTCTATGAGAATCTGCGTTGTCAAGTTTTCAGCCATTTCATTTCTGATTTTGAAGTGTACTGTGCACATGATGGGTAATATTATGTGAACTGCTCTGAGAAAAGATGTCTTGACCCCCCCCCCCCTCCCCCCCCCCCCCCCCCCCCCCCCCCAAAATGAAAACAATGGAAGAACCTGCAAGACATAAACTATTGCTGGAAATAGTATTTGTTTGTTTGTTTAAAGTACAATATGAAATCTGAAAAAAAAGTTGAGCAAATATGTGACCGGCTCTGCAAAAAGGGGTATTATGTCGCAAAATGAGTAATATACATAGTTGAATTTGTCACATCCTAAGCTTTAATTTGGTGTAGGTTTGACCCCTGTGGCATTTTGTTTTCTCAAGATATCTTGACCTTTGTATACTATTCTCCAAGTTAAAGGAAGTGCGTTTATAGATATAGGTCTTTCAGTACAAAAAGTGCAAAGAAATAAGATTTTTGTTCTCATCTATATTCACCAATATTAATGTTTCTGAAAATAAATTATGAAAATATCGATATAACAGAAACCAACAAACCAAAAACAAAAAATCACTTACGTGAAGATTTTTTCGCCCGCTTCGCATAGAACAGCCCTGTGTGTGTTTTTACATAGTGCGACATAATACCCTTTTTTGTAGAGCGGGTCCCATATGATCAGTGGTCGGGTTGGGTAACTCCATGCAGTCCTTGCGACCTGACATCAGATTAGAATCGTGATGCCATTTTCGGCGCACATTTTATGCCTGATTATGGAGTGAATTCTGATCTGGGATCGAGATTCCTGCTCGGAATCGTCGTCAACTCCAAAAATGTTAACTCCAAACCTACATGTATTTAACAGAAAATGTATTTAAGAATAAAATGTTTGAAACGCATATGCTCTTAATGTTATAAAGTCATTTCTTTTCTCCTAGCAACAGCAAGTGTACATTTTGTCTTGGGTAGATTGACATGTATAATGTGCAATTTCTTAACGTAAAGTCACTGATTTTTTGTATTTTTACTTTCTTAACCGTTGTTTATTGTGTAATTACATATATATTGTACATGTATGTATGTGTGCTTGCTTAGATTATACATGGAGTAGGAAGATGCTTGTAACTTCTCTTTGTTTTGCTTTTTTGTTTTTTTAAATGCATGGTTTTAATTTCTTCATCTTAAAGTACCATACCTTTCATAAAATATCATTGTATGATGGTATCAAATAAAAGTAAACAAAAAGTAAAGAAATGTTGAACTGTCTTTATACTGATGAAATTCATCGTGTCCCTTCCACCATTACAGACATACTCTGCCATACAGCAATGTTCCACCACCCCAGCAGTCGGGATACGGGAGGCAACAGCGAGGGGGTTACGGCCAATCTGGATATGGCCAGTACAGTGGTCAAGGACAACAGCAGCAGCGCAGCTACGGGCAGCAGCAGCAGGGCTACGGCGGCTACAGCAACTACGGCAGGCAGCAGGAAGGTAAGCAGCAAGTTCCCCGAGTAATTTTTTTTGTCTCCCGCAAAAAGTGTCACAGGTTGTCACTCACACTCTCACCGGAGATCTGTTGCTGCTCTTAGTCTGTCCTACAGATATTTTCATAGTAAACGTTCCACCAGCTTGTCCAGCTTGGTTCCTCCAGTTAAGGTGTTTTATCGTGATTTCAGAATTTTTAAAGAATCTCTTTTGCGATCTGAAATTCCTGAGGTGTTGTCCTAAAGGTGTTTTTACCTGTAAAAGTGGATATAGACCAATAAAAACGGATATTTTTAGGGGGTGCCTTTTGGCAAATACAAACTATATGTTGATCTGGGGTCCTCTTGATTTTTTGTGGAATTTTCGTGGATTTCTTTGCTCAAAGCAGTCAAGGGAAAGTGGCCAGGAATTGCCTCAGATTGCACCACAGAGCATCCGGAATCCAAATTGGTTGGGCCCCTTAAGTGGACCCCGGACCCCACGCCGTAAGGACTTCCCACTCCGCACTCCCATTGTCCATTCTTGAGCAAAATGCCCCTACACTTCCTGATATACATGTATGTGGGGTACTGTTGCTATGATGTCAGTCTACATGCTAGAACACAGTTTTAGGCACTTGGGTTATTCCATAAATTAGGGTACCAACTTGCGACATTTTGACCCAAAATTGAAAAATTCATTGAGAGGGGATTCATTAATATTTTTCACTATAACTTAAGATATTGACATTCCTCATTAATTGTAGCCAAAATCAGACATTTTTTACTCCAGAAATGCCAAAATATCATGTCAAAACCCATTCACGGTTTCACGTGTAAAGGGGACACCAAATTAGTTTTCTACTTATTTTTGTGATAATTCATGCTCAATGTTGTATGTTTATTTTAGAATGTATTTTTTGTCTTACCCAGGATAACATATCAAGGTTTATTGTGAAAATAACTTGATTACACTGAAAATAACAATTCCGTGCATAATTGCGTATGGGGACACCATTTGGTGTCCCATTTACACGTGAAACCTAGTAAATGGCCCAAAAAATAAATATTTTCAAGCATGCAATCTTTGTTATGATTTCACACTTATCAAGTGGGACATATAATTAATGGTGATAGATCTGGATTTGCCAGGGAACCCAATTATCTTTTTATTTCTCAGAAATATTACACAAATTTCACGTGTAAAAGGGACACCAAAAAAGTGGGTCTTGTTTACACGTGAAACATTTAAGCTAACACACTGTCAATCTCGGTCAACTAGTTATTAAATCATTTAAATATGGTGCCATTCCAAAGCAGTATTAACATGCTTTAACATAATGAAGGGCAATTTTTCATACACCTATGTCCACATGGTATTATTTGAGAACCAAATAATGCATTTTAACA
Source organism: Hippasteria phrygiana (assembly GCA_037893225.1). Classification (NCBI taxonomy): domain Eukaryota; kingdom Metazoa; phylum Echinodermata; class Asteroidea; order Valvatida; family Goniasteridae; genus Hippasteria; species Hippasteria phrygiana. The sequence continues at coordinate 223,020 of JAZGUH010000583.1, read as the reverse complement.
GCAGTCATGGCAGTCTTTTTAAAATGTTGCAGTTTTGGTGTCCCCTTTACACTTGAAACTGTGAACTATTTAGGACACCATACTGTCAGGAAATTAGTCAGATGTTTCATCCTTTGCTACCAGATATTTAGGTACAAGTACTATAATTTGAGCAACTAAAATCATTTGTATATATATTTCACTGTTGGTAATACTAGAGAAACAAATATCACAATGTAAAGAGGGACACCAAAAGTCATTGGCCCCCACATTTATGGAATCACCCACTTACAGTTGGATGTTAGATGACGCACCATAATATTCGCCATCACTACTATTATATTCCACAGTTTTATAACTGAATTTTATTTCAAAATATTGTATTGTGGAGATTTTTATTTTTGCATCAAGTATAATGTGCACGTTTTACACACCTCGAGCTTCATTTTCTCAAAACAAGCGGTCATGACTCCAGCAACTTCAAAATGTTATAGCGTGGGCTGGCGATGACCTACATGTACAACACACAATACATGTACCTGAAATTAAAGCTTATAACATTTACGTGTACTTTCAGGAAGTACATGTACCATAAACTCAGTTTTCAAAATTTGCTACCAGGTCACCAATGGCAAAGCAAATCAAGAACACACAGGGAAAGGTGTTGTACATTGGTGGAAAATCCTCACATCTTGCTTGAAAAAAATATATAATTATTTTGTTAAATTGGAGAGGGTGTATCATCCACTTCAAGGTTCACCATAAGTTGTCTTGACCGGGCATTGTACTTCATTCAACGGAAGACTCTAGAGACAAGTGTGTACACTGGCTGTACTTTTACCTGTTGGCTAACGTGCCATGCCACTTTAGTGATCCCCAGCGGAATGGAGCATTACTAGAGCCTAATCCTCTTTGCCCATTCTCTCGTACTCCCCTCTCCCAAATTTACCCAGCAGTTAGACCCCCCCCCCCTCTCCTTTTTTGTGGGCCTTCCTGAATTCTCTTCGGCATTTGATTTAGTGTGTCATTGAGATGCAATGATAGGCTCGTCAACATTCTTGACAATGCTTTGGCTGAAACGGGGGTCTATTAAAAAAAAAAAAAAACATTTTCGGAAGAACTTTGATTTTGTTTAGGCGGATCTGTTGTGGATCCAGCGGAGCACTATTCATCAGGGAAAGAAGGCGGATTAGGGGGTTGGGGGGGGGGGGGGGGGGGGAACTCTAGCTAAATGGTCCGGGACCTGTGTCAACTCCTTACAAATGTCCAAGGTTATCTATCCTATGTTTGTTTCTCCCCTGTGCTAACATGCCACCATGCATTCCAGTGATGTTGTGGAGACCATCACCAGACCACACAAGACCAGCACAAGACCTTCAGTCTTAATTCAACTCTCAAGCTATTCAAATGAACTGTAATAAAAGCATTCATTTGTCATGGTTTAAGCCTGTTACTTGTGCCTGTTACAAGCTGGTCTTGTGAATGGTCTTGTGAATTGTCTTGTGATGGTCTCGATTACATCACTGGTGCATTCTTTGGTTGGGAAATCGAGGGGGTTGTACTTTTTCAAGACAATGTGGTGGTTCTGGAAAGCTTTTCATCTCGCGAACCTTCTTGACGTTATTCGAGCGGCTCTTCCATTATTTAAAAAACAATTGTAAAAAAACCCCAAGAAATTGCAAATAATGTTGTTGATGTAGTTGAATTATCTTTAGAAACACATGTTTACCAGTTGCAGTGATGTATCAGGTTCATTTCAGTGGGGGTGGGAGGGGAGCAAATGGGACAGGGCTATTTTTAAGGTGGGGCAGGTCAAACTTTAACATTTTTCATTAACCCTAACCCCACCTATTAAGCTACAAAATACTACTAGTAGTAAACGGTAGCATGCAGTGCTCTATACTACACTGGCATATTAGAAATGATGTATTTTGTTGTATTAGTCTATTTTACCCCAAATGAATGCCTAGGACATTAGAGTTAAAAGTTGCAGAACCAAATTAAACAGTTATTTTGTGCCCCCCCCCCCCTCCCAAAAAAAATTAATAATAATAATTTGAGGGAGGGAAGGTTCTACCCTTTAATAGGTGGTACTTTCAATAGCCTTAACACATACATATATGTATCCATACTGAGTTGATATCAACACACATGAGATGACAGGCATCATCCCCTTAACTCTTTGCGTACGAATGATGCCAAATGGTGCAAAAAACAATGTTTTCTTTCTAAAGGGCGTGGTTTTGGAGGGTACACCAAAGTGTACCAAACTTGATTTTTAAATTCTCTTTTTTTTTTTCATAGTGATTGTGTCCTTGAGCTAGACACTTTGTCATATAGTAGTAAATGGTACCTGTGAGGGCAGTGATAGTTGTGTTTGATTAACCTGTGTGCGCTTACATGTAACTTGCAGCTGGGGCTGTGTATTCCCCAGGGAGATGAGAAGGTTTCAGGAATGATTTATTAGCCTGATGAGCAGGGGTAACAATGTAGCACCTTGAGTGGCCATGATTGGTTGATATGTGGGCCACACAGTTACAGTATTATACCTGGGGGTGTATTCAAGATCAGTTCCTTTTAGTACAGAGTTGTTTACTCAGAAACAGTTACCAAATCATTTTCCTGAAAACAGCTGGTCTTTTGCTCTTTGACCATATTGCTCTTATTGACTCAATGACGGCCACTAGAAAAGAGCATATTGTAACAGGAGTTTTGTATAGTGTGATGGGAGGAGGAGGTTAGAATATAGAAGGAAAAAGAAATGTCCTTATGTGAAGTATAAAGAGGCTGTTGAATTGAGAGAATTTCACCAGTGGTGTTGTTACTATACATGTAGCTGCCTACCGCTGTCGTGCATGATCAAGTGCTGTGTTTGTCTAAGGTGAGGGCATTGCAGATGTGAGGGCTATTGTTCAGCCACGGAAGGGCCACACTCGGACCACCTTGAGCCCCCTCTTGTGGAATGGGGTCCTTGCTGGTCCATTGTGTCCAGCTGGCCAGATTCCTGCTTTGCTCGTATCCACCGCCCAGTTGCCACACGTCGATGGCAAAATGGACACATTTCACAGGGATGAAAATAGCGCCAATCTTCACTCAATGCAGCTTACGCACTGCGTACCGTATGTGAAATCAATTTTTAGTAATGCCACAAATGTTGCACAAACTTTCATGCAGTGAAACGTGACGCAAGTGGAGTTATGCAATTTCACAAGGTTTTGGTGAAATTGGCTGCTCAAGCATACTGGTTCATCCGGACTGTTGGGGACAGACAGCAAAAGAGTTGGAAAAACATCCTGATTTTGGAGGGGCCTCGTGTTTATCAATAGAGAGACACTCAACAGTCCAGGTGTTCGGTGCTGGTAGCCTCCTTCAAATCAATAATAAGAATGGAAAGAAGGGCCTATTGTTCTCAACTCCAATCCTTTGCACCCAATCACCTGGTGACCATATGCTCTTTTGCTTCTTAAGGGCGGTCAGGCTGGTGTAGTGGTTTCTTTCCCCGCCTTCCACCTCGGGTGACCCTGGTTCGATTCCCACCGGGTGCACTATGTGGATTGGGTTTTCAGTCCCTACCTGATTCCCCAAGAATAATTGTTCTGGGGTTTTCCTCCCACTACTAGAAACTGAAATTTCCTTCGTCGTCTTCTCTCAATTCAAACTGGGACCTGAGGGAGAACAGTGCATTTGCACTGATCAGTCTACCCAGGATAAATAAGAAATAATTCATAAATAAAGTTTTTTCATTTACCAAGCTTGTACTTTTGTGTAGAAGAGTTCTGAGTTTAGGGAGTGGTCAACTCATTTTTTACTTAAATGTATACATGTACATGTATGTATAGCTTTTGTAAACCCCCCCCCCCCCCCAAAAAAAAATAATAGAGCGCCGGTACGCTATTCTGGAGGTTGCAGGTTCAAATTCAGCTCCCGCCAGTTTTCTTTGTTCACTTTGTGAATTCATTCTAATTACCTAAACTGTTTTGTATTACATGTAGTTTCAAACTTAGTATACCGTCCGAAACATTGAGTTTCATGAGTTCTTTTCAGAACCATACAAACTCGCATTTTTCTTTAAACCGATGCATTTTCTTTATTTGAGTTTTTTTGTAATGCAATTTTCACCATATACTACTGAGATGGTGTAATTAATAAATAAGTTAAAACAATTTGGCCTTATTTCCCCAATTCCGAGAGATTTTCCTCTAAAAAAAATAAAAGTGTGTAGGTTTTTTTTTTAACCACACTGTACAGTGGAAATGAAAATTCAAATCAACAAGACACAAAATTGTACTAGATTTACAGCTCAAATGCCGAACAAAAACCCAACCTGCCTATGGAGGCAGACACACGGATGAAATTACGTGTAGGCTCATATTTGACCTACTCAGGTCCAATCATAGAGGGCAGTGTTCAGCATCTCTGTAATTTAGCCTCTCCACAGAACCAAGAGCCATTTATAGGACGTTCAAGAAGATATTTTCATGGCAACGTGAGGCTTTATGGCACATGTATCGTGACAGGTACATGTAGCATTAGGTAAACAGATAAACCGTTATATATCATTGTCTTTTGGTTGTGTAGCCTGGTATCAAAGATGTACATGTACTGTCTGGGCTCACTGGGTTTTCCCCTGAAATATTATTTTTTTCATTAGTATTTTTGTAGCGATTTTAAATGACACATCAAACAAAAAATCCCACCCACCTTTAGTTGTCAAAAACCTACTTTGCAAATGTTGAACTATTTGTAGCCCGACAATAATTTGGGTGTATTAAATGCACGAAGGCCTTTTTTTTCTTTGAGTTTCAGACGCCCGAAATAGAAAAAGCTGCTTTATTGTCACGTTAACTGTGTTAGAATAACATGTTTCAAAGGAAAAAAAAAAAAGTGGCTGAAAAATAGTGGACGATTACCAATTTTGAGGCCTGAATTTCAGAACTTCTCTCGGCTTTTAACAACTTTTTCGATTAACTATTTCACATAATCAACAAACAAACTGCCCCAAAACCCAAACAACACCTTGCTCTTTAGATTTCTTTATTTCCGTTTAAAAAGACTCCAATAAAAAAAATTGAAAATTTATAACGATTGGATTATATATATTGCAAGAATACAAAAGAACAACATTTAACCTTAATATACATGTACAATAACATATCAAAAAGAAACCCAGACTATTATTGAAAAATGTGAAGGAAAAAAAGTAAGAATAACTCGGATAAAAACATACGGTATTAACTAAACAAAGTTAAGATAATTAATTGTGTGAACAATTTGCGGGACAGCCGATCTTTGGTATCTGCTTGTACATTTCCAAGATTTGGGAAAGTCCTATTTCGTTGGCGGTAACCACATTTGTTTTTTATGTTAGTTTCTAAAGAGCAAGGCAATTATGCCGCATGTACATTTTTTAAATAGGCAACATGTAGGTAAAGATATACACAAAATAGAAACATGAAATGAGCAAACAGGTTTAAGTTCAGAGCATTTAAGTGAACCGAAAAATAGAGGAGAAAGCCAACTGCATACACGTTGTATTTAATAATCCATTTGATGGATTTTTATTCTGACTTTGGGCCGCCTAAACAAGTTATGCAGGCACCTTGTTAACGTTTTGACATTTCCACAGTGCTTCCTTCCCTCATTGAAATAATTGACTTCGACTGGATTATGGCTTTAATTTTTATGCAAATGAAGCCAAAATATGAAATGAAATAAAGTGTCGATGCTCGACCTACCCACATGTTCGCAAGAGCAATTACAATTTAGAAATGAGCTTCCAGTCCGGGCCATACAAGCAATCTATCTGAAGAGTGCTCTTCGGTCCCGTTGGAGGGCCCTCGTTTGTTTCATTTCTAATTGCTTTTGGTTGGCTAGCATCAATTGTTTCCATCCTTTTTGTCAGGGCTTTTTTTTTTTTGGATAATGTCTAGCCTTCCTGAGAAAATTTCAAGGGCGGTGAGTGAACTGCAAAGAGTCTTCATGCTGTCCACGAGGAGAAGCGTTTTTCCTTCACACTCTACCCTCAAAATGCTTTGAAAGAGCTTTTGTAGTTTGAAAGGAATGATGTGGGTCAAGTTATTTTTAAACCAAATTGGTATTTTTTTTTATAGAAATAATACTGATTTTCACTTCAGATCTTATTGTCGCTTTCAAAGCAGAAATCTACAGAATGCGGTCGGTTTGGCGCAGTAGTAATTTGCTAACCTTTCACCTCTGGTGGCCCTGGTTCAAATCCTGTCGGGGACACACTGTGGATCGGGCTGTCAGTCCCTACTTGATCGTGGGGATTTAGCCAGGGAAATTATTTTTGGTTTTTCTACCACACCAAAAAACTGACATTTCCTTCTTTGTGTTCACTTGATGGGTTCTCGGCTAGTGTAGTGATTAACTTCGCTTTGCTGAGAATACTTGGTTCATATCCAAAATGTATCAATACATATGGATTAATGCAAATTGGGCATTAATTTCAGTTTGTTTGTAACCAAAGTCTTCTGCATTATTAGCACTATAAGCCCCATGAATACTGCCAACATAGGGCAAGATAGCTCAGTTGGTAGGAGCGCCGGTACGGTATTCCAGAGGTCGCAGGTTCAAATCTCGCTCCTGCCAGTTTTCTTTGTTAACTTTGAAAATTCATTCAAATTATCTAGTCAGTTTTCCTTGTGGTTTGTGTGACGATCTTGATTTTTTGTTACATGGTTCCTATAACCCTAACCTTACCAAATGCTCCAAAAATCCTCTTTGCCAAATGGAGGAATTTGGAGGATTGAGGGTCTTTGGAAGTTGAAGCATCGGAAGATTTTGCAGGATTGATTGTATTCGAAGACTTTTGCCTCCGGAGGAAAATGGAGGATCCAGGTCGCCGGGCCCAATCTGGTGCTGGATGATTTTGGAGGATTGAGGTTTCTGTGGGGTTTATCCAAAACCCACTGGAGGATTTTGGAATCGGAGGACATTGGAGGATTCAGGTTGTAGGAAAAATGATGTAGGGAGTTAGGGTTAAGGTTGTACAAATGCATCTCTGAATGAAGCAGCACTAATTATATCAGGCCATGTTTAGTACTGTATTTCTGCTTCAACTGATGGGCATCCTGGGCCAAATATATTCAAGTTACATGTATATGCATTTTACTGCTTAGCAAAAATCGGCTGAGAACCAGTCACACACAGTGTGCATCACGTGCAATTTTAGCTGGTAACCAGTTGTTAGTCAATGAAAATCTTCTATGCTCAGCAGATTTGTGTGCTTAGCAATTTCATGAAAATGACCTAGAATCGTGTAAACACAGCTTGCGAAATATTGACTAAGGCCAAATAAAAAAAATATCCATGTTTAGCGTCCCCGCCCGCTTCCTTTTTTGAAGCCGCCTGCTTTTTTTTTTAAATTTTTTTTTATGAAAAAACACGAAAAAAAATGAAGAATATTTGATCTTTTTCGAAAAAAAAAAAATCCCAAAACAAAAAGTCGTATTTTTAGACTCTAGCATCACCTTGTGTATGCTGGCGGCCATCTTGAAAAATAGCCCAGCCGGACATCTTGGAAAAAGTGTCGAGCGGCCATTTTGAAAAAAAAAAAAAGAAAAAAAGGGCCTCCTCCTTCCTATTTTTCAAAAAGGCAGGACGCTAAACATGTTTTTTTTTTATTTGGCCTAATCACATTTGCAAACATCAAAAAAAAAAAAAAATACTGAAATATTACGAAATACCATACTAGACCAAGTAAATAGCTGTCTCAAGCAACCTGTGAAATCATGGCACCTGGTGTGCTGTCGTTTTCATGAAAAGTGGAAATTTATATCGTTTTCCAACGAATCGTTGAAAACCAGGGTACATGGAAAATCAAAACAGATTAACATTTAGGCTGCTTGGGAAAATTTACATTGTAAAGTTATAGAGCTCATTCTACACACTTGGATCTTGTTGCATTGATGCATCGATTAACAAGCAGACCTTGACGAAAGATATGAACAGCAATTTCCAAGATTTAATTTTTTGGGATTGGCTTTCCTTAACAGGTACCCGGGTGCCCGTGCTTTTTTTAAAAATCGGGTACCCGATTCCCGTGCTACCCGTAAATACACACCCCTAGGGTCAATGGTTCTTGAGCGTAAGTACAGAAGCGAATTGTTAATTTGGTTGGAGAAGAGTTTGACTCATCCGTAAAAATCACTCTCTCTGAGTTTTTGAGGTTTTGCATGTGAGGGAAAAGCTCAAACTTTGGGCACGCACTAATTCATTCTGATTCAGGTGTACCTTTATAGTTGACAGTATTTGGAACTTAAAAAGTAGTAAAGACGCAAGTGTTTAGCTTTACGGTGTAAATTGCATTTGTACACAAGTGTCATGATGACCGTTAATCTGTTGTATTTTTCTGCGTACCCTGGTGTTTATTTTGAAAGTTCTCCACAATTGACATTCAGAAACTTTCTTTTTCATTATCTGAGAAATTACTCAGTAATATGTTAATTCGGTTACGGGTACTCGATTCCATACACGCAACATGTGAAACTTAAAACATGTGCAACTGACAAATGGGTCATTCCATATTGGGGGTCCATTTTTGGTGTCCCTGTTGCATACATGTAGTGACATGTATAAGATTTTGCAATTCCAGACACATTCTCTAATGCCTTATATCTCCAAGAGTGACTGTGTAAAGCAAAGTACCTGCCAAACAAGTAAAACATTGTGTGAAGTCTATTTTATTGATACTTGATAGGAAATTACACAGGTCAGGTGTAACAGGGACACCCAAAAATGTCACACTTTTGGACGCACATGTTGGAGGGCCCGTATTGGATGCCCGTATTGATGTTTAACAAGATGGATGCAATGAATGTGACATGGCAATCTCATTTATAAGGTCGATGGAGTAGACTTTCTACCACAGATCATTCGGATGGCATGACAACCAGATACTTGATTTACTAAATTAACAACTCACCCTTGTTTTAAGAGGCAACACTTAGTTCTCAAAGATCTTATGGAAAGCTTAAGATTGTTTGTAATGTAAACTATTCTAAACGGTAAGCCCTCAATCATCCCAGAGTGCATTGCTTTAGTGTTGTCAAGACCCGTGAGTAGACTTGACGTAAGTGCTCGTTTTTGTCAAGATGACTCATTGCATAGTTTACGGGCACTGACCACCAGCTACAGTAGTGTGTGGCCCCCGTCTGAGACTCCCCGACAAAAAAAAGCATCCTCTTTTGTGGGGAGATTCATCCTTGCCGAGAGAATGAGAGAGAGAGAAGAGGAGAATGCAGCTGAAGTGCGGACTCCTCCAGACTGCATCTTTTTAAGCGGCTCCTCGAGTTGTGTTTTTTTCCTCTTCAGCCCGGGCTGGGGCTAAGTGTCCCCGCGCCGCACGCCGTCCATCAGCCCGGGCCTGCCCGCTGATACACACAGACACTGTTGTTATTGATGGCACTAGAATCATGCTGTAGTGATGCTCAGCGAGCTCGAAGAGGTTCTCACAAACACTAATAGTTGGAGGAAAATTATTCAGTGTAGAGAGGTTTTAAGACAGCTTCAAATGAAACAATATGGTTGTCTTTACCTTTTTAAGTCGTACGCTTGTGTAAATTTTACTTATCCTTCCATTATCTATGAATGCAAGTGCAGGAATTTGTGCACATTGTTGTTACCTATATGACATTCAGTAAGCCTCTTAAAACAATTACAAATGTAAGATTTCATTGTTACTAATTCTAATGTTGGGCATCTGCAAGGACAATATCCACACAAATTAATTTGTTAATAGTTCTTGGGATAATTGTCTTTTAATGTCTTTTAATTAGTAATTTTAAACTAATTGTAAGCGGGTCTCATCAGCCACATTAGAGGCTGTCGACTTGGTGTTTTTTTAAATAAACCAAAATAACAATAATAATAATTACATGAATGTAATTTAGAAAAATATCATGCATTATACATAGGACTGCAAGGCGACCTTTTCTCGGACAATACCCTTTATCTGTGCATATGTGAAATTATTATTTTTTTTTTAAAGATTGTAACTTTGTGACTAATTTAAATTTTAACAGTTCAAAGTGACGTGAGAGTGTTTTCTCGTTATGGTTTCCTTTGGTCAGTCTCTGGCCTCGCCGCCCCCCCCCCCCTTCCCCCTCCCTCCTGAAATTATGAAGATGGAAATCTTGTACTCTGGTGATGAGATTGTATCCATCGTGCATCCCAAGGACGGGCCAGACAAAGGAGGCACGCATCCTTATCTCCAGTTTACATCCTGGCATAAATTGGTTTGAGGCTGAGGGCATTTTTCTCATTAGTCAACTAATGTCCTCTGGTATTATCCTCCATTAATATCCCCGATGGGCCTCGTGTTGGTCATGGGGACAATGTTTGGTTTTTTCGTGGGATGGGAAAATATTTTTGTTTTCGAGATGGTCAAATTATCCCTGACCGTTGTAGTTCTCGTTGCTATGCCGAGTGGTAATTGCCTCCAGGAATTTGATGACATGTTGCCATGGTAATGCGCCAGTTTGCATCCTCTGTAGTTTTTAGACATACCAGTTACACCGTTCGTGTTGTGGTGGGAATGTTTCCTTGCAATCGTTTCCTTGTCCATTATTGTGGTTAATCATGGCAGTTTCTTGCCACGGGGAAGGTTTGTTTGGTAAAAATGGGACTGTTCCTTGCCAAAGTAATTGAATGTGGGATTGGTGTGGGAAATCATTAAGTTCCTGTTGGCAGTCTATGTGCAGTGTCCAATTGGGTGTATTTTGTTTTGTTTATAGAAATGCCTTGTGAGCTGTACATTTTTCTACATGTACATGTAGATGATGTATGAAATGACATGCTCTTTTTTTCCAGAAAATTTTATAACAGAAAATGTCTTTATGAGTAAACAACATCCCCAACCATACCTAATGTACATGTATATCCGTTACTTTTCACAGTACCTTCTTTTAATTTTCCTCCGAGTTGAAAAACCTTGTCCCCGTGTTATTATCCCTCAAATGTGTCCTTTTTTTTGGTACCAAACTGTTCTTTTATTACATGCCCTTGTTTCCCCCCCCCCCCCCCACGCAGTCTCCTTTTCTCTTTTCCTTCCCACGTATTTTTTTTCCACCTCTTCTTTTTCTCTTCATAAATGCCTGCTCTGTTTTTCGGGGACATCGTCCCCGAACGACGTAGGATAAGAGGCCCTTGAAAATGCGCGTTCCCACTCTCAACAACATTGGCCAGCGTGATTGGCAGTTTTGAAGGAGAGACACAGTTTCACCGATATGCATGCATGCCGCGAGTAATGTCAAAAGCGGGGGCAGCGAAGGAAAAGAAAAAAAAATTGCATCGGGCCGGGGACGGGAGAGCTATGTGTACAGACGCATGGTTGAAGCGAGTTGGAATAGGAAAATAACCGCTGATGGTCTGTGTTGAATAGTAATGAGGGCTCTCGAAAAAACAAATTATGCTGGTTTTTTTTTGGTTTTTTTGTTTGGAAAGCGCTGGGAACATGTCTCGCTGCATGAATATGATTCCTGGGTGGTGTTTTTTTCTTTTTTATATTAGGCTTCGGAAGACATGTTTGGTGAGTCTGTTCAGCTTGAATTTTAAAAATCTGGGTTTTTTTTTTACGCTTTCTCCCCTCCACCCCAAATTGAAGCAAGTTTGTGTAATTACAGCCCTTTAAGGGTAATCTACAACATTTGCAAACACCAAAAAAACAAAACTACTGAATTATTATGAAATACCTTACTTGACTGTGAGTGAATAATAGTCTCGATCATCCTTTGAAATCATGGCATCTGGTGTGCTGTCATTTTCAATTTCTTTTTTGTTATCAATTTCCAGCGATGATCGGCTGACCATTGTTGGGAGAAAAAAATACTGCCCCAATTTACCAACTTAGTCAGTCAACATTTTGTTTGGAAATTGGTTACACATCCATGAACGAGTGCAAGCCAGCTAGTCTAGTTCCCCGACCTGATATTCCCTGACATCTATAAATTGCTCCGTTTTGCCTGAAGGAGGGTCAGGAAACCAGACTACAAGAACAGCATTTTTTCCCTCTGTTTTCCCAGTCAGTGTTACAGTATTTGCTGTAAAATACTAACACCACGTCCATTCAGCAAAAGCAAATGTTGTATACTACGTTGTACATCTACCTTTAACCCTAACAGTCCGGAATCCTCCAATTTTAATATGATTTTGCATGCACCCTAGCGGGTTAGGGTTAAAGCATACATGTAGATCTACATGGACAAGTGTTGAAAGGAAATTGTCCATTTGTTTTGTATCAAATCAAAATGTTTTCCTGATTTGGATTAGAGTTCATTATCAAACTTGAGGAGAAAGTGTACTTCTCATTTCGGAATCCATCAGACTCAAATGCTAATCTAAAATGTATTTGGATTAAAATATGGAGAATCTTGTCCCAAATATCGTGTGTCTTCATGTAATGCATATATGCATATATGCATGTACTCATTCCCATATTGACATCTTGCAAATGTGTGCGAACAAAAGGCAACATGTCAGCCATTTTAGTTTTTGTCGGTGTTTCGGCCTGTAATTTTCAGAAATAAATGGATTTTGGGGGTTAGTATTTTATAGTGTGCTAGCAAATACTGTAACACTGACCTCTGTAAAGTTTTGTTTCCATAAATGCTGGGAAGACAGAAAAAAATGATTTTCTAGTAGTCTGGTTCCCTGACCATACTGTAAACAAAACGAAGCAATTTATGGAGTCGGGAAATTATCAGGTCGGGAACTAGACTATCTATTGCCGGCTGACAATTGTTGGGAAAACGATATAAATTTCCAATTTTTTTTTTGCGAACGGCAGCACACCAGGTGCCATGATTTTACAAGATGCTTGAGACTGCTATGTAGGGTATTTCGTAATAATTCAGTAGTTTTTGTTTTTTGATGTTGTATATACTACCTTTAAGAAAAACAGGTTTTTTTGCACTGGTACCGTAGGTCCTAACAGGCCGTAAACAGTTAGTTCTGCAGACTTGATTTTGATAAATGAGTTCATTTGTGTTGACAGTCGAAATGAGTGAACCCGTTCATTTTCCGTTTGAGTGATTACTTCTATATTTTTGGCTTCAAATTTTGATTGTGCACAGTTTTTGTTCCTGTTTCAGATGGGAAAAGAACACTTGAAAAAAAAAAAAAAAACACAAAAAAACACCCACTACAGAGTGCCAATTGTAGTTAGATAATTGTTCAAATTCTTGTCCTGGTACCCAGCCTTTGTTCAAATTCAATACCAGAAAGTATGACCCGCTTGAACGTACTTGTGCTCTCATGGTATTCGTCCTTGTTCCCCTAAAAGTATCAAAACTGTAAACAAAGTGGAGAGACGGCCAAATTTGTAACCCTCCAAGCCGGTTACCTTAGGTGAAAAGAAAGTGATGGACGGCCGTGAGTGGCTTTTAAGAGACTACAAATAAACAGTAGCTCAAACCCACAGAACAATTTCAGTCCAACGTTGTTGGGTGTGGTGTATCTGCAGTTTTTTTCTAAGGGGAAGTTTTCTTTCCATTGTAGGGCTCTTAAGCATGTGCTGGCATGTATCAGTGATAAAATTCAAACGTAAATAAAATAGGGGTTTTAACAATCACATTGCTTGTTTTCCTTATTAAACTTGAGGTTTCATGTCGTTTGTTTGTAGCGTAATCAGTTGTAGCACTGAGATTGTCGGTCAGTTTTACCTGGCAGAGGTTGGTCTGTAGAAGAACAGACCATTGGGAACTTAGGAAAAGCAACTGCGATGACAATTTTCTGTGCTGTTCACACTGGACTTGACATGGGAAAAGTAAACATCATCTAGCTGAGTTTTACCCATAAAAGTCCAATTTGAACATGGCTTTTGGCGGAAAAAATGACCCGAACAAGCCTGATTCTTAAAAATTACATGTACATATAGGTTTGCTTTGAGTGCAAATGGTAAGTCAGGGGTGATCCTGTAAAACTGCTGTAAAGTCATAGCTCCCTCGTCTGTATGGTTGTAATAAGGTGTCGCTGACAGTGCATTCAACCCTCTCCTTCCTTTTCCAACACCTCGTTATTAATAACCCCCCCCCCCTTTCAACCTGCTATCATGAAGCCTTAATTGGTTATTGTTATGCTACCCATTGTGTGTTCCCAAAATGCTCATTTTGTGGGCAGCGTCGGGTAGTTTGCTCCAAGCCTTGGCTTCAGCCGTGGGGCCCCGAAACCAAATAGGGGCCTCTGAGTCTCAGGAGAGCTGCTCGAGATAGCCCGAGGGTTTGTATTTCACCTGGGTCCACCGGACCGGTAGGCCGTAGTATTAGGTGTTGCCGGGCACGGGCCGGGTTCAGCAGCGGTACCCCGAGACCCGGCTATTGTCCTTATGGTAATTTTGTGTTTGTTTACAACTGTTGACGGAGAATCCTGCATCTCCGGCAAAGAATCGGGTTTTGCAATTTGTGACTCAACCCAACAAATTGAGTCACAAGTCGCCAGAGCTACGTTGGAGTTACATGTACAGGCCAGTGAACATGATGTACACAGTGAAAATAAATAGGAACTGTCACTCTCTCACCGGAGATCTGCTGCTGCTCCTCTTAGTCTGTTCTACAGATATTTTCTTGGTCAATGTTCCAACAGCTTGTCTAGCTTGGTTGCTCCAGTTAGGGTGTTTGAGCATAAAACATGTTCCCACATGTAGAACGAGAAGCTATATGACATTAGCTTTTTCTCTTATTCTGTATCTCTATGGAATTCTTTGCCTGGTGCATGTTTCCCTTCATCTTACAATCTTTCCTGCTTCAAGAGGAATCTTAATTCCTGCCTGTTGCATCTTTGATTCGTTTTGTTTGTTTGTAGCTCCATACTTAGAGTGGCTTTTAGCTTTGTTCAGGTTTTCAGCCGCATAAAGTCCATGTCCTACGGCATGAAAAACTAGACTGGTTTCCATGTCATCGCAAAAAAGCACTGAAAGCCCAAAGATGGCAAGTCACTAACTGTTGGGTCAGAGTTGCTTTATGACTTCATTCGGCTGAGAATTATAACAAAATGGTATCCGAGACGTAAAAGACAGGTACAAAGATACATCAATTTACCATCACTTCCAACCTTTGGTTTGCCATTCTGAAGGCGTTTGTGTGCCTTTTATCAATCTCTTGGAATTCATGCTAATGTGAATTTACATATTCATGAGCATTGGAGTGATGTCACACAAGGAAAAAGCTTCAGTATCAATAGCACATTTGTGCATAAAAAGTGAAGGAATCTTTTTTTCTTTTACTTTTCATGTGTTCAATTTTCTAATCGTTTGTGTTTCTGTCTGATATGAGTAATTAGTAGCCGGTCACTATACGAATTTACCATTGCAGACTGTGACAAAAAGTCAAATTTTGGCTGTTAGTACCTTGACTGATATATCGTAGAAACGGTGCCCTCACATGTCAGGAAATACATGTACCGGTACATACATACGTGTACATTGTAGCTTAAACATTTTGAATGGGGAAATATTTTTTATTCCTAGTCCAAAAAGGTAATATGTTTATGCTTATGCAGTTCAGAAGCATTGATATTTGCACAACATATACTGAGAATGATTTTCATTTTGCAGGACCTTTAATGTGCAAACAAACATTGGACACAAATGAAATGACACAACCATTTTTCCACTAAATAAAGAAATATAATTTTTGCAATTTTCTATTTGTGTGAAATATGTCCAATGTTCATAGTTAGCACAAGTTTTCTGCTACAGTAAGCACAGATTCTTTGACGTAACGATTTTTGATTGATTCAGATCCTACAATTGTTGTGGCATCTTGCTTTATATACATGTAAACGTCATTCCCTGTTATAAGTTATTGAAACTTTTTGGTGTGGTTTATGACGAACATTTTTCTCCTGAACTTTTCTCCCCGTAGGTTACCAAGGAAGTTCCCACCAAAGCAGACAGGGCAACAGTGCAGGTGGCTATGGTGGATACCAGGGACAATCACAAAGGTATGTTTTGCCTTGTTTAAAGGGAAGATGGTTAACCCCTTGTGTCCGGCGGTTATTAATGGAGGGCTGGTATGCCAAGAACGGGCTGTGCAGCCAAGCGTAAACGCAAACAATAGGCACCACACTGAATACAGTGGTCCTATTCATCACACTAGGAGCCCCCTTTCTTGTGAATGAAAGCTTTGTTTGAAAAAAAGCTCCCTTGAGTCATTACTCTCCCATTCAAGAACAATGTAATTAAAACATGAACAAATTGAGTATGCACAGGATTGCGCATATAGATGACAGGTGGTCGTCCTTATTCAAGAGGTGAAGAAAGGGAGGAAGGAAAATAGGATCAAAATTGTAATGTGGCACCAATAAGCAAAATTTTGAAAATTGAATAATAAAATATATAATGTAAGCTTTGTAATGGTGAACTAAATGACTGTTATATGGCATTTTGGTTTTCGAATAGAGCCATAAATTCAGCATTGAGAAATAGAAAAAATACGAGTTTACACAATTTTTCTCCGAAGTACGCCAGATTAAATGTCAAATTGTACACATTTAAGGGTCTCAACACAAAAGCAAACCAGGTATGTTGAATTCAATATGCTTTAAACTACAGTATTTTGACAAAATCAGGAATCATGATTTGTTGACGATTTTCATATCAATTGCAAATTACTTAAAAATAGGTCATGCGACTTATGTCCAATTTCCCTTACGGACGCCACATACATGTATGCTTACAATCCCACTGGGCATTTTACCCGATATTACCCGGGTTGTAACGAGTAATAACGGGAGTTATTACCGGGTAATATCAAACCCATGGGTAATAACGGGGAAATAGTAGACCAATATTTCCCTGTTACAACCCAATATTACCCCATTTACCCGATATTACCAGGGAGAATGTAACCGATATTTCCGGCATTGCCATGTTATTACCACCCGATATAAAACAAAATCACTCAGTTACTGGAAATTTGGTGTAAGTAATCACGAATTTACATAAATGGGAACCAGACTAAATACATGTGATTTATTATACATGTACATTACTCTAGATATCAATTATACAAATGCTACAGTAATTTACTAAACACTACACACTAAATAATGTCGTGCTTTAGCTTTATATTCAGCCTTATCCTGCCATCATGAAGTCACGGTTTCCGATGAAAAATTTCAATATTTGAATACCAAAGAAGATATATGCGATTCTTCACCTCTGTTTACAAAAAGTCTAAATTCCTATGTGGAATTGCTTAAATAATTAAATATTTTAGTCAAGAAATCGTGTTTTTGGACGAAACACTGCAATATAACATGACTTGTGTGAACACAAATTTCCTCAGTTCTGATTGGTCAGTTGCTGCGTAATGAGATTCGTGTAGGAGAACATGAGATTTTACGTTTAAAACCCGTTCAAACTAAAGTACGGTGATAGTCTGTTTTTTTACAGGGGGAAAACCCGTGATTTTACGCGATTTTTTTTTACAGTGCAGGGAGGAGAATGTAACCGATATTTCCGGTACCGATATATACTGTTATATTACTCTAGTTCCCAATGTTATAACCAATTCAATTCTTTCGCCATTACCCATATTACCTCTCATTACCCTGTTTTAACTGCATGGTAATGTCGGTTTCAACAGGGTAATAACAGTAATATTTGGACTTGGAAATTGTTCTGGTAATTTTACTGTTATTACTCAAGTTCCCAATGTTATAACCAATTCAAACCTTTCACCATTACCCATATTACCTCTCATTACCCTGTTGTAACTGGGTAAAATGTCGGTTTCAACAGGGTAATAACAGTAATATTTGGACTTGCAAATTGTGGTACGAGGTGCACCATTTTCCAATTGTTTTCCTCATCAGAAACAGATCCTGTCGGCCTCGAGGATCATTTATATCTAATCCTTATCCTCAAATACCAAATATTAAGGAATTTATAACACTTTCATTATCACACAGGTAATATCATTTGGGTAATAACACGGTAATATTGGTAATATTTAGTCTTAGTCAAATTTTAGGGTGATATTACCGGTAATATCGGTAATCGGTAACAAATTGCCCAGTGGGATGTGAAGTTGGTGAGCATAATCGTCAGATTAATACTTCAGATGTTATCTTGATGAGAGTTCCTGAACACACAATTTTGGTAAAAAAAAAAAAAGCTTTTTGGTTGGAGTAAGCCTTTTCAGAGCTATGCATTTTTGTTTATGGAAGTCGCCCATTACAAGACTAAAAGCCACTCTAGGTAAAGGGCTCCAACAGAGGTGGTGGGGTTGGCCACATTTTAGGTTGCCAGCCCTATCGCCCTGACCGTTTTCCTGGGTCCAGATTATGAATATAGGATAAATCTTCAGATGCCAAAGAAATGTTCCCAATTCTCAGACCTACAGACCCGGGCAGGGTCATTTCCACCATGGGATCATCTCACCTCCTCCTTTGATGCAGATTTCCGAATAATCCAGGGTCCATGAAAAATAAACGAATACCAGCATATATCAAGACTGACACTCACTGCACCCATGTGAAATGTAAACAATATAAAATACGAATTGACCTTAATTAGAACGGTTTAGGCGTGGACTTTAATTGAGGAAAATAGTGGATATTTGTTTTGAATGTGGACATTGATGAATGATGGCTGGTATCATTCAAAGAAAAGGTTAACGAGTTCAGGAGTAATAGCAGAGCATTGCCTTTGAGCTGGAAAAGCATTTGTCCTAAAACTTCTATGATTGGAAAGATCAATAACAAGTAGAATATGGCTATTTCCACAGTAAAGTGTACATTGACGGACACAAATTCAATAAATGGTTTCTTCGCTTGTCATCAGTGAGGATTTATTAAGCGTGTGTTAAATTAACAAGTATGTATTACAGATATATCAGAAATAGAACAACATATGTTGGTTGATGTGTCTTGTTTTTATATTGGGTCGCACCCAGAATATCCCCCAAACTTGCACTGAAAAGATATGTGATATTTGTTGAAGGCCCGTAAATTATCATTATCTATCTAGTTTGAAGTTCTTATTCACAGAAGTTGATACTACATTTGAAAAATAGATATCCCATTAAAAAAAAATAATATAATGTAATTGCTGCGCGCTTGCATAAAACATTTACGCAACCTGCAATATCCATGTATACCCAAATCATATTTGACTTTTTATTTTTATCTCCAAAGAATTCCTATTTTTGGGTCACTCTGTACACTTTACTGTGGAAATAGCCATATGTACATGACCATCCCTTATCTGAAAATCATTGACGAAAAACTATGCATACTATTCGGTTTTCAATAGTCCGACTTTTCCCGAACCAAACATTTGTCCCCAAAAGTATTTTTCGTCCGTGATTTTCAGACAGCCCATTTTCAAGGGATGGTCGTGTACATTAATATTCTACTTTTTCATGATCTTTCCAACCATGGTAATTTTAGGACGAACACTTGGGGCCACCAAGGCAGTGTTTCCCTTTAAAGTTTGATTATTTCTGCTGTGAATGCATTACAACTCATTCATAATACACCAAAAAAGAGAAGAAAAATCTAGAAGCAACAATTTACGGGTGTTTGCACCAGCAGCCCCTGGCTGTTTTGCCATAGTTTATATTAAAGGGAGTTACAGTTATGCCCCAAATTATTCACACCCTCTGAATAATCTGGTAGTTTGCTTTTTTCTCGTACATAAAAAGTTGGATTGGCGGAACTTAGGCTTTACTTAATGACTTTTAGTTGGCATGTACAAATCTACATATATTTTGGTTTCACATCATTAGCATAAAAGTAGAAATAATAATAAAATGATTCACAATGCCCCGAATTTGGCATGGGTATGAATAATTTGGGGCATTACTGTAGGTAGTGTGTCTCAATGCAGGTCTGTGTGAGCGAATGATGAATGCGTAGTACCATTATATAGATCATGGTAGATACATGTACATGTACATTGTAGACTTATCTTTACATGTAGTACCCTCCATGTGTAGTGCACATGGATGAATACATTTGCATATTCATGTCAGACCTTCATGTAATTGGATTTCTTTTTCATTTCATTGATTAATAAATACTTGAGTGACGAGCGTGCATCTTATCAATTGATAACGTCTCTCCGATATCCAAGCCAGACTTGTGACAGACCGAGCAAATCAAGTAGGCCGTCCACAAGTACCCTTCTGGTTCGGTCTCAATCAGGTCTCTCGTAGCTCAAGATGGTCCTCTCAAAAAAGAGAGAGGGAGGGAGAGAGAAAGAGGGAGAGTGGGACGAGGAAAAAAAAAAGAGAGAAAATACTCAGCCCCACTTTGGTGGTTGTCGTAGGCGAGGACCTCGTCCTAGTCTCTCATATTGGGCTCTTGTCGGATGCCGCCAGCAAAGTTTGGCCATGGGGATGTAACAGGATTTTTCACTTGGTTTGGGAAGAGAAGAGAAGGTGTCTCCGAAGACCGGGGCATGGGCCGGGCCGCCGTTTGTAATGGCCCTTGTGCTACACTTCTGACGAAATTCAAGGGGGTAGGGAGGCCGTCGTTCACAGCTTCAATGGCCGGGGTCTTTACACACTCAACTGGATTCTCCAGTGCTGGTGGAGTAGAAGGCTGGCTTCAAGCAGGGCTCGGGCTTGTGTGTGTGTATATATATATCTCTCTCTCTCTATTTCTGGCTAGGTTTTTGTCAGGCTTGTCACAGTTTGCTCAGTGGTCTTGTCTGAAACGGACGTTGTCCGTCTTTGTCGGATTTACCCATTTATGGGAAGCGAGAGGAAGCGTTGTTGCTTAGATGTGACCGCGATAGTTTTGGTAAGCATCAGTTTTGGTTTTTCTCGCTTGGCTCCAGTTAGGGTCAGTCTGGATGAAAGATAGTATTCTTTATGATAATCCATGCAGTGGGACCAGCCATATATAATGTGGACCCTAGAAGTGGTTAAAAACCGATGTCTTTACTACATTTAAAATGCTAATTAACAACAACAAAAATCCTCTGTTTAATCTAAACTTGCTGATGTTGTAATCTCATTTTGCCATCGCATTATCATCGCACGCGCACCCCTGTGTAAATGTCTATCTCCAACTGTATACATTAGATGTACCTTTGTAAATTTAATGATCTTTGACCATTCTATAAGATAACGTGTTTGTCCGTACGTTGGAAAACGCACCAGCAACAAATTGCATGCCACTTGAAAGTTAATTGATTTTGATAAGCAAAAACAAAACCAAAAAACAAAGTACCTGCCGGGACACCATTCAGTCTTTGTCCATTCGGTGTTAAGTGTACTGGTATGGTTTCGGTTCGTCATTTGAGATGGAAATAATATATGGGCAAGTTCGGGTGCTGCTGACCTAGTCCCTTTTGTCAATTTGCTTTATAAATCACACATGCGTGGTCTGCTTTTCACTCGAATGCGTCTAGTCGATCGACTACGTCAAATCTAGTTAGTGTGTAGCTAGCAACAAAAAACTGCAAAGAATGTCGGCTGCAAATGTTGGCACGTCATTTTTATTTTTCTATTATGTATTTCTATTATTTTCTCTACCTAACTTTAGTGCAATAAATAATGAATTATTTTATTGCGAAGCGTTATCATTAGACAAAACCTACACTTTATCGTAAACGTTTGCAAAACTTGCCCAGTTTACATATCCTCCATCTTGAAACCGTGACGTAACTCGCAAATTTGACTAGAGAAACAGTGCTCCCGGGGCTAGGTTGATCCAGTTGGACTAGCTAGTCAAACCACGCAGTATTCGAGTGACATTTAGATTGGCTATAGTTAAAGAGGAACTAAAACGCCAATTTTTGTTTTGACTTTTTGGACTTTTCCCGATCCCGACAGTTTAAATACTCTTTTAACTGATGGAGATTAGTTTGCAGACGAGAGGGATTTTTCTATTTAATAGAAAGGGGTTGTTATTCTGAACCATTTATCCTGTTTCGCGAAAGCTCATTATGTATGTTAAATGTATGTACGTGACCCCGTGACGTACACGTGTAGAGTCGGTTGATGCTACAGCCAAACACTATGCATGTACGTACGTAGAGTTGATGCTGCTGAAGAGTTTTTGTCGACCTAACTCCTCCGTTTTCCCGTCTATTTTGTCAAATTTTGATATTATTTCAGTATGAGCATGGTTCTGAGATAATAATTATGCCTCGATCGTGTGTAGTTGGGGGTTGCACGAGGAACAGCTACAAAAACCATGACCTAACCTTGCTGCGATTCCCAGTGCTGAATGGCGACAGTGGGTCCGCTTTGTAGACAATACAATATCTGATTTTGGGCTGTCGAAATGGTCGAAAATATGTGCAGAACATTTCGCCAAAGACTGTATAGATGATAGTGTTAGTATGAAAGCTCAGCTGGGTTTGAAGGCACAATTCCGTTTAAAGGCAGGAGCCATTCCAACTCTAAAGGCACCGAGCATTCCAATCGTGTCCCGGACTCACCATGCTCACGCGCACCACCGCGACGACATTCAATGCGGTTGCCGTCTCGAGCAGCCAGAGCCCCGGCCGTCTCCCTGTCCACGCTCGCTTGACTCGACATGCATTGTACACGCACGGTACCGCATGCGCTGCATGCAATTGAGTCTGGTACATATAACAGAAATTGCGTGTGTAGTTCTGAGAAGGTGCGGGTCCTTATGAGGGCTGCATAAGCAAAGTCGCCAGACTAGAGTATAGCATCAGCTCACACACAACTCACCGCGCAGGTCCCAATAAAAGCCGACTGCAAACAAAGGAAAGTATGACTCATAACTAGCTTTTCAGCAAGAACAAGCCTACGACCCCAATTCTTAATGTGTCTCACAAAGATATCAACACTTTAAAATATGTTTATCGTAGTGTTACTCCTGAATCATGAGCAAAAAGCACAGCAAGTAATACTAGCCTTAGACAAAAAACACGTACAGACTCTACGTAAAACATTGTCGTATAATACAGTGACGTCATATGTTTCTACACGTATACGTCAATACTCGCGCGATACGGCACGCAGTTGACCTCGGCCTTTTCTGAATCGAGTCAAAGTGGCTCAGAAAGAAAAGGCTCAAAAACATTTTTTGATTTTTCAGAATCATTAAACTTGTTACATTAGTTTTGGGGAGGCATAAACTATCAGATAAGTCAAAAAAGTCACCAAAAGAAATTGGCGTTTTAGTTGGTCTTTAAGTCTTGTCGACTCTAGTCGCCCAACCGAACTTGCTCGTTGACAAGTGGAAAAGAAACGGGATTGGCAGTCAAATTCTGGTCCAAAGACTGACATAATGTTAGAAAATTTGTCTCTTTGCACTGCTTAATCTAGGGTTAATTTCAATTACTTCACATGCTCTTTCTGTTATTTTTTCACAAGAAATTATGCCGTTTCACATTAGACAAATCTGGGGGTTGGTGCAAGGTTGAAAACAAGCCGTGTTTTACACTTGACAATTTTCAACCTTGCGCCAACCTGGATGAGGACTGTGCATCTGAACCGGGTACCTGAGTATCTGACTGCTAATGTCAGGAACCGGTTCCAGATTATGGAATCGAGTACCCGTAACTGAATTTTACATATTACTTGGTAATTTCTCTGACAATGAAAAACACAGTTTTTGAATGTCATTTGTAGGAATTTTCCAAATGAAAACCAGGGTACATGGATAAACAAAACAGATCAACATTCATAATGATTCATGATGATATAGAGCTCAGTGTACACACTTGCATCTTGCTGCATTAACGTACCGATGTGGTGGTATTTATAATTTGTGGACCTTTACGAACGATTTGAATCAATTTCTGAGATTTAATGTTTAAGATTGGCTTCTTTTCTTCAACCGTGCACCCGATTCCTGTACTACCCGTAAATGCACACCCCTAACCCAAGATTTGTTTCAAACTCAACCCGAGTTGAACTCAATGTGAGTTGAACTCAACCCTGCTCCAAACCACGGTTGAGATTCTCAGCCCGGGTTAAAAAACTCGCCCAGGTTGAAAACAGTATTGTGGGAAAAACTGGGGTGAGTTCGGCCCCAGTTGAACTCGGTGTGAAATGATTTAGGGTTGAACGTGGGGTTAAAAATCGAGATTCTACCCAGGGCGGCCCTGGAGTTTGCCCTGGGTTGACAATTCTTCTGAACAACTTTTCTGGATAATGTGCTGAGTGCAAATGAGAAAATAGCAATCCCAAAACATAGAGCAAGTTTGATTTAAGGATTATGGTTAATCATAGTCGACAATTCTGGACTAACTTGGTGTCTAGTCAACCACGTCTAGTTGACTAGATGGAACTAGCCTGTAGGGCATGGTGGCACTGGTTATCAACAGCAACATTGGTCACATGTACTAAACTGTGATAAATGAAGAGGGAACCAGTGAATGATGTCGTGTGTCCTTTTCCAAGAAATCGATGAAATTTTAAAGTGAGTTTGCCCCTGCGAATTTTTTAAATAAAGCGGGTACGTTGATATTCAAGTACATGTACAATGATAGTTTGTGTCCCAGTGTTTGGAACGCATGTAACATGTGGAACTAAAATGCACTTGTGCAAATTATATGGTTGTGTATGTAAATGCTTAAATTGATACTCTACTGGATGGATTCAAGAGACGCAACTTAAATGTAACATGGCTTTCTCATTGGGCCAATACCAGATTCCAGAACAGACTCAGTAGATAGATCCATGCGGGCATCCATGTGTGGGAACGGCCTCCCAGATATTTAGAAATGTCCATAATTCTGGGGTTCAAGCTTTTAAATATGTGACTGGCTCTACAAAAATAGGTATTATGTCGCAAAATTTGAAAATTGAGTTATTATGTATATAGCTGAATTTGTCACATCCTAAGCTTTAATTTGGTGTAGCTGGAAATCGTAGCTGGAAAGGCTCGTGGCTTGTGGCGCGCCCCGGACATGCTGGCATTCAGGGCACGTCACGTGTCCAGGTAGCCACGCGCACCTTGACTAAAGGCTATCATCCGCCCAACGGTTGAGAACGAGCACCGTTTTTCTCTCGTTTTTTGTTCGCCATCCAACAACGCAAAACTTTGAACAGGTCAATGGAATGATATTTCCTATAACATACTAACCCCCAAATCCACCCATTTTTGAAAATTGCAACAATGACCAATCATGTACACTGCCTTTAAACATACATTTTTGTACATACATAGCAAATGGAACGGAATAAGACAGAATTTCTACCAACATTTGTTTTCTCATCTTTATTCATCAATATTATTGTTATTAAAAATATAAAATTATAGATAAATGTATAATAGAAGCCAAAAAAGAAAAATCACTGATATTAAGATTTTTGCTGCCACCTTTACGTGGAACAGCCCTGTATGTGTTATTTTTTGCATATTGCAACATACCATTTTTTTGTAGAGGAGATCACATGTGCCATGTGCAAGAACACTTCCTGTCTACGTCATACACATGTTTTACTGTTGTTCATTTCTGAATATCGTTCTCGAGGTGTTTTGCCCGAGTATCAGTGTTCAGAAGGCTGTGCTTCTGAACTGTGTTAGCATAAAGGAATTCCATTTCTGGACTCGAAGTGACATGAGTGAGGATTGAGTGTTCTTTTTCCCTGTTGAAAATGTGTAAGCTGTTTCCTGATATGTGAGGGGATTGTTGCTAGTATGATGTTAATCAGGGTATTTTACAGTTTAAGCAGTCATAGTAAATAGCCAAAATTTGACTTAAGCCGTGTTTCCATTGGACTTCTTCTTCTGCGACCTCACGAAAACCTTGTGACATACATTTGCATAAATCTACGATTTTCGTCAATGATTATCACACAAACTGCGCATTTTCAAGGGATTGTCGTGTGCACTATTATATTCTACTTTTGAATGATCTTTTCAACCATAGCAATTTGAGGATGAATGCTTTCTGTAGCCCACTATGGCACCCCCAAGGCTCTTATTAATGTGAACGTTGCACTTTATTAAAAAAACGTTTTCGTTCGTTCGTTTTATGGAGACCGTAAGTAGTCAACAGCTCGCTAACATCAGAAGCAGACTTTACACAATGATACAAATCTCCAAGCGTTTGTAAATACTGGCAATCATGGACTAGGGACAAAAGGGTTAGTGCATAGACAAAGGGTCCACGATTGATCAAACGTCCACGATTGAAAATCGTGTACAAAACGTATGGGAGGCCTTCAGAAAAAGTTGAAGTACAAACAAAAGGGGGACAATAGGAGGTCCGCGATTACCGGTATTTACACACTCACACGCACTTACCAGTGTTAGAACGTCCAGGCCACTTAACGTTTGCACAGTTGTTTTAGTCCCTGCCCCCCCCCCCCCCCCCCCCCCCCAAGTTTACCTTTCTTGACCTTTCGTGTGCTTTGTCTATCTTCGTATTTTCTCCTGAAGACAGAGCAAACTTTCTGTAATGTTGAGAAATTGTCTCATCACTTGAGAACCATGCTTCTTATCCATGAAGAGGTTTCATTTGATGGTTAGAGCATGCTGATCAAAACGTGGAGTTATACGTCTTTGGTTCTTCTCAGAACCACACTTCACATGGTTGTTTTTCACTTAGTTACTCCACATTGTTGCTGGTTAGAGCATGCTGATCAAAACGTGGAGTTATACGTCTTTGGTTCTTCTGAGAACCACACTTCACTTGGTTGTTTTTCACTTACTTACAATGTACTTCACATTGTTGCTGGTCAGAGCATGCTGATCAAAACGTGGAGTTATACGTCTTTGGTTCTTCTTAGAACCACACTTCACATGGTTGTTTTTCACTTAGTTACTTCACATTGTTGCTGGTCAGAGCATGCTGATCGAAACGTCGAGTTATACGTCTTTGGTTCTTCTGAGAACCACACTTTACTTGGTTGTTTTTCACTTCACATTTTTTCTTTCTAGTTGCACACTCCACCATTCATGTGCATAATTTCAAATCACATTTATCTGACCTGCTAGTTTGTTTTATCAATTAATCCACAGTGGGTATGGAGGGACAGGCTGGTCCCGTAATGTGCAAGGTCAAGGGTCAGCCTACCAGCAGAACCAGAATCGGCACGGGCAGCAGCAGCAGCAGCAGCAGCAGCAGCAGTACGGGCAAAGTGGGAGCTATGGAAGCTCTAATCAGGTAAGTTGATGGGGGGGGGGGGGGATACGGTATTTCAGTATAATACCAAATATTCACATTTCGCTGAAAATGATTGAATCTTCGGGAATGCCGAATTACCATGCCATTTCAGTACCGTGGTGTTTCAATATTGTGTCAATGAAATTCTAGAAATTGAAATGTATGGTTAGTTCAGTCATTTTTTAAAGACCGTGGCAATATGTTGATATCCAAATACTCATTACTCGATTGGTCAGGCTTTTTAGATGACCATGTATCCCAAGTCTATACAGTGAAAAGGTTTTTCACTTTTGAATGAGACATCAATGAACAAATCCACCCACATTTAGTTTATATCGAATAATTGATTTCTAAATTATTTGTCAAATTGTCACAGGACAAATTGTGCGCTAGAGGTGGAAAACGACCACCAAGAATAAAAACTTTTTTTTTCTTTTTTCAAAGGGTTGCGGACACTTTGTACATGAAAAAGGAGTTGCTTTTGTTAAAATACAATTTGAAAATTTGTAAGAAGAAAAAAAAAAATTCATTAAAGAGCACAGCCAGTATATCTTTAAAACATCAAAGGAATTTGAAATTTTGTTTAATCATGGCAAAAAAATCAAATCATTGTCTGCTCGTACTCATGGAACATGGGAAAATGTAGTGTCTGCATCCTGTATGCCACTTGACCAGTGTCGTGGCTGTAGCACTACTTTATTGTGTCACCTTAGAAACGAATGTTTTTGAGACTTGCCAGACCTAAATTATGTGTGACCGTATGACTGTAGCTCTGTATTAAAGTTTTAGGTTCAGTTTTTGGGAGAAAGTTTATAACATCTACATGCTTTCATGGAGTTTGATGAAACTTATATGCAGTGACCCTTGGGTGGGAAGACGCAATTCTTCTGCTTCTGAATGCTGAGGTAAAAGGTCATGTTGGGGTCATTAGAGGTCATTAGTGTGCCGGTATGTATGTGGCATTTTGGTTAGTTTCGCAAAAAAATTGCTCATTTGAAAAGTTGCAGTCCAATTGCAATCAAACTTGAGCCAAAGGTGCTACATGGTAACATTTATGTGATGTTGATGTTAAAGGTCACATATCAATGTCAAAGGTCATTTCGGGTCAAGTGGTAAAATAGGCTGGAAATGTAAAATTGCTCTCATTTGAAAAGTTGAAACTTAGATGCAGCGACCAAAAAAAGGGCGACACGTGTGATCTGTGCATCACCTTGTTCTGTGTTCCAATCGCAACGGGATGACTAGGTACATTTTGTACATGTCTTCCTGATTTCTGCAACATGTAAGTTTCCTTGCTTAAGGCCAGTGTTTCAAAAGACCCATTTGCAAGGATTTATTTTATGTCCTTCAAATTTGGCCTTATTTGTGTGGCATTGTCTTTAGCCATGTTTTCATTGGACTAACTATTGTCAAAAGTTACCGTGCGTGATTGTTAAAGACCTACTATAACCAAAGTTTAATTCTGTAGATGCAAGTTAAATATTTAGATTTCGCGCTTACTCCAAGTTCTCCCCCTGCTGCCGTTGGCGGCGCGCTGTTAGCCTTGACGTCATCGCGTGTAGTCATCCATACTAAACTCAGATTTGGAATTGAAATAGTAGGCTTACATGATGGGATACAGAGACGAAGTTAATTCAACATGTATTCTGTGTAAATACCGCGTACTCATGTATGAACTTGTACCAAGTGCAGCGATCGGACTACACACCATGACGTCATGTGCAATAAATGCATAACGCATGACATGCAAATGGACGTGATGTACGCTTTTTCAGACGATATGATTTTCAAAAGTGAGCCAATTTGCATTTTTGGGTGTATTGCTCTCTATATTGACATCTGTAGACTGAGACAATAATTTAACATTTTTTGAAAGTGTTCTCCTAGGTCTTTAACATTCCACTGTGGTTATTCTTCCTTGCGTCCGCATTTGGATTACACGGCTCACGGAAACTCCTTGGCCACATCAACTTGGCAACGGCATTTCCTCTAAAAATGCTCATTGTACATTACAGTGGCTGTCCGCACTGGACTTTTCAGCGACGTAAAACTGCCACGTAACTCTTTCGCTACTCGGTTGGCCCTGTAAAAGTTTCCGCTGCGGAGGGATAAACTGACAACCGACGATCGACACTTGACAATTTGGACAGTTTACTGGCTGTCCGCATTGGACTAAATTTGGTCAAGTTGACAACAGTCTCTGTACGTTTTACCCAAAAAAGTCCAATGTGGACACGGCTTTTTTGTATTTTTTAAAAGCCTTTAAGGACAGTAATCAATCCTGAATTGCCATTGGCATGCTTCGGAATATGTACGGGTTACCCTGTGAATGGAATTCAGTTTCAAAAGAAATAACTCCCGGATCTTTGCAGAAAAAAAGTAAGCTCTTGCTAATAAATCAATCATATTTGCAGTTGTAATTTGATGAATGTACGTGGGCTTTAAAACAACCTGAAAGACCAAAAACCAGCATAATGATTCTAAAATATGAATTGTGGCAGTACCAGCCTTTTTCTACCTTTTTGTGTTTATTTTAAGGGAAGATAAATAACATTTCCATGACCGAGTCTGTGTCCCCACCCCTGCATATTAATTGGCTTTTCCGACAATCAGTTGGAAAAGGCTTTGTTTTTGTTTGGATTTTTTTTCTTCGGCTTCCTCTTCTTCTTATTTTAGTTCCATCCCAAATCCCATAGACTTTGTACGCAAATTTTGTCGGCAGCACTTTGATCATTAAACAATCTCCGATCTTAATCAAAATTATAGACCCTAAAGCATAGACCCTAATCTGAAATTGTGCGCCGAGGAGTGACGACACGATGACGTCATTACGTGTCACGTGACGTCATCTTAAAGGTGATTTTTCAAGGGCCCATATCTAGATAACCGTAGGTGATTTTTCAAGGGCCCATATCTAGATAACCGTATGTTCGATTGCCTTCAATCCAGGTACAATGTATGTTGGTAGACTAGCACGTGTCATAGATGAAAATTGAGGTGACGTCATGATGACGTCATCATACGATTTTGAAGTAATTTGAAAGTTGTTTGACCTTAAAGTTTCTTAAAGCCATATCTCATCGACAGAACATGCTAAATTCAAGATTCTTTTTGTAATAGCTTTGTCAGCTCCTAATTGGTTTTATGTCAATGTGAAAAATGTGTGACGTCATTATGACGTCATTAAAATGTGCTTTTTTGAAACGCACATAAGGGTACGTCCGATCATCATAAAAATTGGTGGGTAGGTAGATAGTGCCACTAGTATGTAAAATCGGAAGTGACGTCATGATGACGTCATCGGCCGATTTTGTATCATTTTCTTAGCTTTTTAAACCTTGAAGCCATATCTCATCAACAGAACATGCTAAATCAATAATTCTTTTGGTTTAGGTTTGTTAGCTCATACATTCTTTCATATTACATGTATTAATGTGAAAAATGTGTGACGTCATGATGATGTCATAAAAAATGTGCTATTTTGAAACAAGTGTTGGTCCGAATATCATGAACATTGGTGGATAGGTATAACAGTGCCACAAGCATGCACAATCCGAGACGTCATTATCATGACGTCATCCTTTTTTCTTTTTTTTATTATTATTTTTAAAAATTATATTTTGTTATAATATTGCAAAATCTCGTCAAACAACATGATGGATGAACTTTCATTTTAACTTTACAAGGTAGATTTGGGTGAGAAAAGCCATGTGTTCTGTCTTGTGACAGACACATCTCTAGTTCATTTTGTGCACATGGATGACCCATTTGGGTTTGTTTTGACTGTTGCAGTTTTCAACCATGTGTGCGATTGTCTACATTTGATTGTTTGAGAAAATGTGCTGGTATCAATTAAATGTTTTAATGTGTCTGGCGATGTAGGGGGGAAGGGCTTGTAAAAATAAGCCGCACATAGTGACCAGGGGAAAAAAGGCATTTTGTTTTGAGAGGCTGAAGGGGGTCGTCATGGTTTGTGGTTGTATTGTTAGGCCATACTTCTGTTCCGATTACAATATAATACTATTTGTAAAGCGCTTTGATCTTGCTAAAAGTGCTACATGTATGAACCTGTATTATTAGGGAAATGTTGCTTTGATAAATGAGGGGAAACGCTGCGAATCACGTGAACAATGTCCGATTTTTTCAGATTTTAGCAGGTAGTTATTTGCAATCATGGCCTGGAAAAGTACATAACAAAGTACTTGTATTTGGTGTCCACAGGTAAATTGGAATCAACTTGAAACAACCAAGTTTGATGAGAACTGTACCGCTACACTATTTGCATCTTTGCAAGCAGTCTTGTTTCAAGGATATACATGTACATGTAAAATATCCTGCACCCCTAGCCCTGAAACCTTATAAAGTGATTGACAGCTCAACTTTTGCGAGGTATACAATTATTTATACATTGTAATACCATGTAACAATATATAATGGGTTCAGCTCCAAAGTTTCTTTGTGTAGGGCACCCTGAAAAAACATAAACAAATATTCCATGCCAACCACACAAGGCATCTGGAGAGTACATTTATCCAGCGGGTACTGGGTGATGGAGAGATAGAAATATTGCACAAATCCAGCCATGTGGTGCTCGACTACCAGCATTTCAAAGCCATCCTGAATGTTTCATTAAAAATATTAAAAATCGTCTGTCTTAAAAGGGGAACAAGCAAAATTCTCTGGTCACATCGAACATACCGATTAATACCATACAGTGGCCTACTTTTATTTTCTCATCTGACGAAATCTTGTGGTTAAAAACTCTAGAAGTTTTAGCGAAAAAATTTTTTTCGGTTCGGAATCATTCTTTTAAAATGCTAATTCAATAAACAATAAAAAATGTGATTCAACAACTCGCAATATAAATAGGGGAGAATACATTTGTTTTCGGTTTAAAGTCTAAGTTTATAATAATGGACAAGCTGTCAGTAAATCTGCGCTAAGATGCAAAATCTATTAAAATGTTCTAAATATCTAAAGTATACAATCAGCGTACTCCGCACTACATTGTAATATTTAGTTTCATTCACATGCAAATTAGCCAGCCCAGCTTTGGCCATTTGAAGCACGATATGTGGGCAAGGGAACCCCCCCCCCCCCCCCCCACCCCCTTGTGTTGGTCATTGTGTTCCCGGAATCTCAGGAATTCTTTTAAGAAATCTAGGGGGCTATGTTAGGTAACAATAGTCTAGAGTGTATAGGGTAATGGCTCTGGCTGGTGGCGGTAACAAAGAAAAGGCTTTGATCCAGATATCTGCAGACTAAGCTTAGACTACGCTGTTTCTCAATAGTGCAGCACGCTTTGATTGGTCAATAGAAATTGTTTTTATTACCCTTTGTTGTCAAATAATTTGGTAATGTAATGTGCACTTGTCTAGGGTCTTGTATTACCCTTTAAACTGCATGTAAACATTGTCAAAACGAGCATGCACTAATTTACCGGTAACACCCCGCCCCTCTTGCCATGAGCCCAAATTGGATGTTGAATTCATCTTCAAGCAGAATTGTCACACAGTAAAGATCACAGGTCGTATGCGGCGTCCACTTTTTAGTGGTCATCTTTAAAAGGAACGACCACTGAAAAGTAACCACAATGTGTGCATTTGGTTAGGCCTACATACAAAGTATACAATGTACCGTAATTTTCGGAATATAGGCCGCGGCTTATATGTTGATTCTTACGCTGAAAAATTTCCCTGCGGCTTTTACTCCGGGCGGCTTATACGGCAACATTTGAAGAATAAAATCAGTCACACAAGGTTCGAAATTCATGATGGCCACGGCAGCCAGTGCCGTCGATGCCCTAAGGCTTAGTTGCCGTGATGCCCCTTGTAAAAATGCATATTCACGGCCAGTTGTGCTGTGCTCCATTAATACTTTGGCCGTTGTACCCTTCTTGCCGAACCAAGCCCTCAAATTGCTCAATTTTTCAGTACCAAACCGTTGCCGGATCCTACAAAACAGCGCTTAAATTGAATTCAGGTAAGATGACGTCGATATTGAACCC
This sequence comes from Hippasteria phrygiana, assembly GCA_037893225.1. NCBI lineage: Eukaryota > Metazoa > Echinodermata > Asteroidea > Valvatida > Goniasteridae > Hippasteria > Hippasteria phrygiana. The sequence goes on along the minus strand of JAZGUH010000583.1, from coordinate 189,967 downwards.
AAACTCGCCTTTTCTTTCTGCCTATCTCGTTCTTGCGCTGCTTACACTTTAGGATTGCATGTGATTTCGATAGTGGAACCATTTTACATACGAGCGCTATGCAGCACAATGACTTTTGTGGTCGGTCATCAGCGCCGCGGTGCGGTTTATACGCCGGTGCGGCTAATACGCCAACTTTAAATCTTAATTTGCAGATTTTTGCGTGCTGCGGCTTATACTCCACGCGGCCTATATTCCGAAAATTACGGTACATGCAGCACTAAAAGGCGCGCATCTTGTAGAAGAGCTTGCAAAACATTCAGTACATGTATGTGGGTGCAATACGGTATAAACTGTATGGTATGGATTAATTTCACATTGTTGCTGTGGATAGACCAATCAGAATTGGGGATTGCTTGAAGATAAAGGTGCTTAAAGGTAGTATACAACATTTGCTCTTGCTGTAATTTTCTTAAATGGCTGGATTTGGGGGTTAGTATTTTATAGCAAATACTGTAACACTGATCTGTTCAAAGTTTTGTGTGCATGGATGGTGGGAAAACAGAGAAAAAAAATGCTGTTCTTGTAGTCTGGTTCCCTGACCCTACTGCAGACAAACCAGAGCAATTTATAGACATCAGGGAATTATCAGGTCGGGGCACTAGACTATTATCAAGATGGTTGGCTGACCATCGCTGGAAATTGATACAAAAATTCCACTTTCCTTGAAAACAACAGCACACCAGGTGCCATGATTTCACAGGATGCTTGAGACTATTATTTACTTAGTTATGTAAGGTATTTCATAATAATTCAGCAGTTTTGTTTTTTGATGTTTGCAAATGTTGTATATTACATTTAAACACGATTTATACAGCAGAAATATATAGGAACTGTCAAGATTTTCACCCACATAATGCCATTTTCTTCAGGATGTAAGAGAAGTGCCAGGTCTCATCTTTTTAATGCAAGCAAAAATCTCAAACTCAACAAGTGTCTTTACGATTTATGTTGTAAGTTCTGGTCACAAATTCTGCTAAACACTAACTGACATGGGGGTTATTTGGCATTTTATAATTGGCAAATATGTCAGGAAAAACAGTTAAAGTATGCCAAGTTAAAGGTCGTGGCTTGACATTGGAGGTGTTTAATTGTTCAATTAATTTGAAAGCACTGTCTTAGCCTATTGTAGATCAATATCATTCACTCTTTGTAATTTCCAATGGCTTTTTTATGTGCTTAATAATTAATAAATTATCCTTGCCATAACAAATTATAACTTAGTACATACATTACTTGTTGGTTATCACAGTGAGAGATACATGTGGGTGTTTATTTAAATATGGGTACCAATGGTGAAATTCGACCTTGCAGCAGTTCTTGTTTTATAACATTTTACTGATAATACCTAAGGAAGTTTGAATTATATTAAGTCGTTAAGCATATATTTGTGAACAAACTTTACAGTTATGCAAAAAAAAAAAATACTACATCAGGCTATGGAGTCTGAAAAAGAGGTCGTTTCCCCGTGTTTTTTGCTAATTTTGTGTGACATTTTAATATATCTTCATTGTACAAGACCATCCTGTATTATTCTCATGCTAAAAATTGTTTCTTATGCATTAAACTAGTATATGACAAACAGACTTTATAAATCCTTTGTGTCTGCGAAAGTTCTTTGTCTGATCAATAGTTAGAGGGTCTCGTATTTTAGTATCACAACGTAACATTTCGTTTCTCGGATGTTACGCGTGAAACTCAGCTGTTCAAGACAGTAATACAAGTAGCTTGATCCCAGATGTAATATTTTGGGGGGTTTAATATAAAGGTGGTGAGCCACTAAATATATTGGAACCATTTCCAACTTAAATTCCATCGTCCGTACGGAGCTACAGCACGGAAACCTTCGCGTCGGCAGATTTCGTTTCTCACGATTTCGTTACGTGTTGAAACATTGGGACGCGTCGGCTGCATTTCCTCACGTCCTTTTTATGAATGAAAGTCAGTGGAGACGTACCCGGATGTACCCATATAACATGCGAAGTATGGCTTTTATTAGTCTGCACGATTCTGGACTGGGACCTGGAATCTTTTTCGTTTCCGGAGTTACGTGTTGCACACCATGCCATGCCATGACATGCCGCGCGCCGCGGCCGGCCGGCCGGCCGCGCCATGCACGCACGCCGCGCCGAGCATGCACGCCGCGCAGTACGACCGACGACCCGTCGAAGACCACCATTCTGGGCCATGATCCTCCGGCCGTTTGGCTAGGCTTCACCAAACGTTACGGGAAGGTACATGGGTGGTTTTGTAAAACATTGTGTTAAGTAGTATTTCATGTACAAGTATGTGTTTTTCTGATGAGAATAATGAAGTTGATGACACAATTTTGACGATATGGCCCTGTGAATACCCCAGAGAAACGAGCCCCAAACAAATCTGAACATTTTTTTTGTCGTTCAAAAACGTTTTGAAAACATTTTTAAGAACACCTCCAGTGATTATAACAACAGGCATAAATAATTCACGGTTCGTAAAATCGTACTCTGGAAAGGAAACTTAAACAGACTAAATCAGGGGAAGTCATAGGTCACAAACTCTGATGTGATGTGGGTATCCGTTTTGTCGGGGTATAACGATCCAGATCCAGAAGATGACGACCGCTCAGCCCGCCTCGGAATAACAAACCATTTCTGGACAAGAGTCATGCTCTTTAGTACGTAACCTCTGGTCAAGTCTCAAAGAATTATTACAACTGTAAGCACGTGTATGCAAGGGATCACTGCTTAAATCCGCGCCTTGAAAAAAAGGCTAGCCCCAAAACGCGCATGCGTAGTAAGACGTTCAAAAGAGGAGTTCAGTTTGTACACCGTGATTTAGAAACGGGATTTTTCGATGTACTTATATACATGCCGCGTGGAAGATTATTCCGCGTTAATTTTGCACGGCTAAATAAATTATTTCAGCGTGATAATATTTAACAGATGATGTATTGCGATGCATCCCGGTTAACATTTTAATTACTTCTTTTACAATTTGGTTTGGTGTTTGATTGAAATACATTTTGTCTAAAACGATTTTTGTGTCGGTCACAAATCCAAAGAATGTTTTTTCAGGCAGTGGTATTGCGAGTTTTACAGTAACTTGAAATACACTGTACTTGAAGTTTCCCTTGTGGATTGTTTGACGAATTAACTTGAATTAACTTGAAATACTTTAAAATTCTGGACCAGATTAAGTTTTCAGACTCTTTTTGTGATTTTGCATTCTCATGCCTGATTTAATTTAATAAGGGGTGGGGGGGATTTAAAAATCATTGGGGGTTCATATTTTTTTCTGAATGATTTTTTTTTCACAAATTCTATATTCTGGAAATTTTCAGAGCAGCAGATTTCGCTCAGTGTGGGTGGGTGCGGTGCGGGAGGGTGGGTGTTGGGCTGGGGGATTGATTTTTTTCCCAAATGAGTGGATGGGGAATTTAATAGGGGGTGGGGGAATTTTAACAAACATGGGAGGATTGGGTGAAAACGGGGGGGGGGGGGATCTAATAACTAGTGCTACAAAAAAAAAAACATTAACAAACACAACACCAAGTGGTACAAGTATCTTGATATTCTTTAATTTTACTTTATTTTTACAACTATTCAAGCAGTGTCATTGCATGTGAACAGTAGTAACAATGAACAATATACAGGTTGAAAAGTCGAACACCATATTGAAATTAAAGGAAAGTACATCAAGTCATCAATAAATGACAATTTTGAAAATGGCCTTGATGCCCTTTCAGTTGGCCTTGGTGGCCTCTTTTGGGGGGGAGCCTTTGCGGCCAAGTGGCCTGGCCCCTCTGAAGCTTAAGGTTGAGGCCTGATTTTGGTATAAAATATCATTGAAAATTGGTCTCAACAATTCCATCACTGTTCCAAATTTGTTCAAAGTGTTAAAAATGTTCTAAAGCAGTTTTGAAATGTTGGGCTTACAAGTATCTTTATTGGGAGAAGGAATGTTTGCAGTTTTGGTTAAACAAACTACTAAAGGTGGCCCTGACACACAAGAAACAAAGTCAAAACAAAGCAATTCTCAAATCATGTTTTATTTTTTCATTTACACACATTGAGCCACTATACAGTTTTATCTGAGATGAAAATGCAATTTAAGTTACACAGCTGATGGAAATTATCAAGGCTGATTTAAAAAAAACTAATGACAAATGATTGTGCAATTGTGCAGAAATGCTGTATTGGAATTGAAATTGCATGATATTCCACTTGACGTTTGTTTCAGGTTTCACGTGTAACAAATTGGTTTCCAAGTTACATGTGAAACTCTCAATTGGAGCACTACCGCAGGGGTTATTTTAAGAATGCATACCAGTAGAATGTCATGTAATTTCAGTGGTGTCACTTTCAATTTATATTCTGCATTTGCACTGATTTTTCTTCTCAAAAATACAACTTCAGGTGTGCAAGAAGTAACAATTTGCAAATTCAACATAATTCTTGAAAAGGCTTTGTCTTTTCTGAAAAAGGTAAAACAAGCTGCAAGTTCCTAATTACCTTCTACAATTTGAGGTACTCCTACAATTGTACAGAAATTGTGTTGTTTTTGCTGTTGTGGAACAACATTTGCATTGTATCCAAGTTATGTTTGTTCCAGGTTTCACATGTAACATGGATACCACAAATTTGGTTTCCAAGTTACACGTGAAACCCCCTATTTCAGCACTACCCCTGTACGTTTCCACTTTTGAAATGACGATTTTAGGAATGCATATTTGAAGTTGATCTTCCTTTCAATTTATATCCTACATTTGCACTGAAAGAGACTTATACTTTGTCCAGAAATAAAATTTCAGATACACACTCTACAAAAATGAGCAAATCCAACAAAACTTGTTGAAAAACGTTGTCTGTTTTTTCTGAGAAGGTCAAACAGCTGTCTCTAATTATTCTGCTACAGTGTAAGGTACTCATACAACTGTCCACAAGTGGTGTTTTCTTCCAGTATACCTATTGATGTCAGCAGTTGCTGAAATTCAAAATGGAACTTTGGTTTCCTTGTTACACGTGAAACATATCAAGTACCCTTCATAGGTTAAAGCTGTATATTTTCGGGATATGAAGTATGATAAGGAAAATGTTCCTATTAATGCAATGTATGAGAAGTGCTTTTGACATCCATATCTGTAAAGTTACAATAAACCTGTTTTGAAATATTGACACCAATGTCACACTTTGGTACCCATATTTAAATAAACACCCATGTACATGTAGCCCTTGTGTTTAGGTTGAGTTACTCAGTTTTTCAAACACAAGTGTCTACTTCTTCTGGAGAAGGTCTCACAGCAAAACTGTAATTCAATCAGCCTCACTTATTCAAGTATGCATTTTTTTTTTAAGATTGTCTCATATTTGTATAAAAATAAATCTAAAGAACAATTCTACTTTCCCCCACTCTTTAAAAAGGGAAATTTTCTCCTCAAAATTAGATTTTCGAGAATTTGTTATTTTCCTAAAATACATGTAAGAGTCTTCTTATTTGGCTTCTAAGTGTGCCTGCTCCACACTTACATGTACATGTATTACCCAATCTAGGATCTCTTGATTTGTGTGTTGATGAACAGCAGTGGGGTATGGACCATAAAAGTCTGACATGTATGCCGATTGGATGATTGTTGATGCTGCAATTTGAGCTGGAACGATGCCAGAAAGAGCACGGGCCTGCGGAGAAAATATTCACAGTGATTCCTGCATTATCATAACCCCACCAGGAATCCATACAAGAAAAAAGAAAAGATGAACATTTTAGAAAGGGGAAGACGAGGAACAAAATGAAGGTTCAAGTTTCGCGGGTGAAGTGGGCAGGAGTTTTCATCTGATATTACGCGTCGCCTAAGGGGAACAAGATAAACAAATTGGCACTTGCGTGTGGCCCATTGTGGCTTGCCCCCCCCCCCCCCCCCCCCCCCCCCCATGCTTGGCCGTGGAGGACCTGACTTCCTGTCCTCGTCTTGATCCATTAGGCTCGACCTCATTGAGAGCCTCATTTAGTCATCGTCTTGCATGCTTGGGGAGATCCGTCAGCGGGCCCACAATCCATCAGCGGGGGGACGCTGCCCGGGCTGTGCCGCTCAACGACTTCCCCTCCAACAATGGCACGAGTGGCCGGCGACCGTATACCGTGCGCCAGCCCCTGGCCTCGCGGCTCGTTCAGATTGGAGAGTGGCCCACTTGAGGGCTTTCAGCCAGGTAAACGTATCCCCACAAACTGATGTAATTACACTTCAAATTTCCGCGTAGCATGACAGGTAAACTTCCAGCGGGCTCCCCTGGTCCCCCCCCCCCCCCCTCCCTCGCATGCAGGAGCTCCTGACGGCAAGGTCTTCTCGCAGAATGGGAGCGATCCCGGGCAGCTATACCCCGAGACTGCTTGCCACACAAACACACCACGGCCGTGGTTGCACGTGGCTTGTGGTCCCCCCCGGCTGCCTCATTTGCAACGGGCCCTCCATGCGCTGGATTGCCGTTTTCCTGTGTTTGATTAAAGATAATATTTCATAATCCACTCCGGCTTCCTGCACTGAAGCTGGTGGTGGGTTGTCTCTTATGCCCCTTGTCCGATAGCCGGTGTGTGCACACTCACATCATCCCTCATTAACATTCCATCCCACAGATATCAGGGATTTATCACCATTCTTCTCTGCATTTGCTTTGTCATCTGGGGCCAGCCCGGCTTGGCTCTAGCTCTTCGAGTGCTAGGTACACATTTTCCTCCTCCATTTATTCACCATTTGTGTTCTTCGGAGAGGGTTTCACATTGTGTGGGTACAGAAATCCACAGGCAGTTTCAGTATCTATAAATGGCTGCTCAGTCATTCTGGTATTTTTTCCCCCTAAAAGCAGATACAATTTGGAGCCACACTGAGGGAATGCCTATTGTCACGGTTCAACTAAAGACAGTATAATGCTGTATTCATTTACTTCAAAACTATTACGTAGCCTCTTACTAATTATTCAGCCCAATGTCAATGAGCAGATTCTGGATTTGTGATGGTAGAGAGAACAATCAGTGTTTTTTAAACAAAATAATTGTTTTTCCTTGCTATGTTTTATTTTAATTGCATGTACATGTGCCAAGCACTTTTTGTCTTTATTTGTTCCTTTCTTTTTTCCTTAGTTTGTAATTTGCGAGTGAAAGGGTTGGGGCGAGGGCAGTGAGAGTGAGAGTGAGAGAGAGAGAGAGAGAGTGTTGAGAATGGTAAATGGTGTCAGTGATCTATTGGGTTCACGGAGGGTCACAGAACTATCACATAGGGTCATGTAACTATTGCCTGGGGTCACAGAACTATCACATGGGGTCACATAATTATTACATGGGGACCACTGCACACGTATGTTTCCTCTGCCAACTTAGTTTTGCTCATTGTGCAGATCTACAGTTTACCCTTTGTGTTGTACAAGTGACGTCAGATCAGTTTTTTTTTAAGCAATGAGGCGCTTATTTGCGTTTGAATAGGCATGATGGTGTTGCGTAATTGATTTGCATAGTAGCCTTTTACAAAGCAGTGATATTCGTTGATTTCCTCTGTTGCTGTCATACTTTTCTTGAGATTCTTTGGAAGCGGGGTTTTTACAAGAATGCGAATCCCATGGAAGTAAAACTAACGACTATTAAACTTGAAACCTTCCTGGTGATTATTAGTGTGCAATACTTAACTTTTTTGTCAGATTCACGAGTTCAAACCTAGTGTAGGTTGTGCTTCGATTCTGTAGCAGCAATTGATTAACTGAACCAGTAATCCCGGTGATTTTCGAATAGTGCATAATTCAATAGCTTTTAATCATATCGATACCAATCACTATAGAAATATGCCAAGAATTGATACTATCTACTTTACCTGACAATGTTACAAAGAAATCAATAAATATTACTGTGTCTTGGGAAACGTCTGGGGTACATCTGACAGAAAACCCCTATTAGAGATATCTTGAATGGTTCGTGTTATAGCGTTTGTGCAGTATTTTGGCAACACGTCTAGTAGCATCCCGATGTAAGACTATCTCACAGACATTATTATTATCAATGGCTACGGCTCTTCACCGTAGCCTGTCAATGGCCAAATTCGAAGCCGTAGCCACAAAAGACCCGATCCAGGCAACGGCTTAAACTATGCAACTGCAGCATACCAGCCTGTGAATAAACTAAACTGATACACCCGCAATACACCTCAACATACGTGTGCACCAAATCAGGCATCCCTGGTGTATTCGTCATGCATCTCGTGTTGGATCTAATATGTGGTGTCACTGTTGAAATGGGCTGATGTTAAAGCACAGTGATGATGGATACTAGTTGGACTTGAAAACTGTTGAAAATGTTCATGCGGTTTTCAGAACGAGGGCAATATTCATGCCTAAATCAACCGTGGAATAGGTTTGTCATTGCAGTGCTCATGAATATGGAAGTTCATAATAGAATGAAATCTGAACAAAAGCTCCATTGTCGGACATTTTGCATTTTTTTGGAGGTTTCATGGTGTAGTTGATTTCCCATATTAGCTCTTTAGTCCCTTTTTTGTATGCATATCGCCCATCACAAGCCCTAGGGCACTCGAGGTGTGGGCTACTTATTAGGAATATGTGGAAGAACCAGCCCCTCACACTGAAACAAGATAATCTAATCTCTTCACAGCATGAATAGGGTCGGGATGGGTAACTAGCTAGTCCACTTCAAGGCATTAGTAATAATGCCTCTACCCATATTAAGCGTAGAAGTGCCAAAGCCCAGGACTGGGCTCGAACCCACAACCTGCAGAATTACCCACAGACCTTGAATTCAATGTGCCAAACCACTAGGCCACGGCACTTCCACGAAGTTGCGGCCCTGAAACCACCAGGCCTATTACTCACTCTTCCACCCGAAACTGACCCGAAATCGGTCCCATTTTGTCACACTGTATCATACAGAACAGCGACCTCTATAGCCCTATTATTTTATTAATTTGATTTGATATATTTTTTATTCTATTAATTTTCTCATTTTCGAAAGTTCAAAGGTAACAGATATAAGGCTGTAGAGACGAAAATAGTAATTGACAGAAAACACCTTTTCATACGCTATAGAATAAACAAAACTTGCTGTACTTCGAAATAGTTACGAAGAGCAGTATTTTCTATTGTTCGAAAATGTTTGATGTTATAACTCTAACAGTCCCAAATCCTCAAATTTCAATAAGATTTTTACACACACACCCTGGGGAGTTAGGGTTAATTAAATAGGTCATAGCTGGTATACATTTCTAATCGTCTTTTTTTTTGTTTTCAAAATATTGTTGATGGGTTATTTTTAGAGAATGATTGTTGTACTGCAGTTGTGCTTCTTATCACAAGGAGTTCCCTTCTGCTATCAAGAAAGAAATAGTGCACTCTTTCATCAGTTAATAACTGGAAGTGTTTTAAAATAATTGAAACCACCTTCTCTATAATTCAAATTCAAACAAGCTTGTACAATGTAGATTATGCCAGTGTATTTGGTTTGTTTTTTTGCTAAAAGCCACTCTTGGTAAAAGAGCTACACACAGAGGTGGTGGGGTTGGCCACATTTTAGGTTGTCTTACGGTTTTCCTGGGTCCAGATCTAAATACAGGCCCAACCTAGCTTACTGTGCTTCTTTTCAGTCGTCAGTTGCCATGTATTCAGCAAGGATTCTTTTTGTGTAGTGTTGTATAGTCCTTTTTTTACTTTGGACCCCTGGGCTCGTTTCTCTTTGATCGGACATTACTCTGAAATTCAGCCAAATTTGACTTCTGTGTAATTAGAGACGGGCCGACACGTGGGATCACCTCGTTTGACTGCAAACCAGAAATGCAAATGACTAAACCTCACACCCTCCGTTCCTCCCGTCCCCCCCCCCCCCCCCCCCCCCCCCAAACTAAATGTCGTTATTGTCCCATCGGTGTCGGAAAGTCCCGCTAATAAATGGGATGACAGCCACCGAATGGGTCTTTAATTTCACCCGTCCTTTTGTTGTGTCATGAGGGTTAGTTGTCATTTTTTGTGGAGCTTGGGTTTTTTTTCCTCACTTTCTTTTCTTGTCACCACCACCACCACCAGGCATAGCTGCGGATAGTCGGACTAGGTATTGTTGGCCGGCACGTTTAGGGGGTCTCAGCTTGCAAGGCATCGTGAGGCCAGGCACGTGGGGAGAACAACTTACACTGCCATTTGACTCTAGGGGCCAGCGACGGGCGGACCAAAAGACTGAGAGTTCATTGCTGTTCCGGCGATGATGGCGGTGGGGACCGGTCGAGGCAGACAAGACTCGGATTAATTAAGAGTTAATGAATGCTTATTATCTGCTGGGGAAGGGAAGAGCTAACAGTGCTGGCTGGTCGCGGCCGGCCGACGCGTATCTTATATCACAGCCCAGAGCTCCACCAGCCGACTACAAGTCGATTAGCGTGGGTTAAATCCCTGCGCAAACATTTACCTGGTGTGCTAGTCAAAGGTAGGCCTGCTCTGTCCCTCGGATGTGGGGGGGGGGGGGGGGGAGGACCAGTGAAAGGAAATGTGCACAATACACGCAAGGCATCGTGTTACACTCCCTTCATGTCCGCTGTTGTCCTACAGTCCCTGTGTGTGGTGAGCATGTTGAAAAGTGTACACAGTACCCTGAGGATGAAGACTCTGATCCACCCCTTTGTCTTTGTGTTGGTTCGTAGGGTGGTGAAGGGAGGGGGGGGGGGGGGGGGGGGGGGGGGTGGTGTCGTCAGCCCTTTTCATATGGAGTTCCTTGACTTGGACCTCTGTGTACACAGAGCCATCCAAACTTACATTGTATGCATTGTGCATCGTTCCTGAAAGGGCTGCCTGCAAAAGCCCCATGTGTACTATGGCACTTGTTGGTTGGTCGTGGCATTGTGCTGACGTCGTCTGGCTTTTGTTCACTTTTGCAAAGAGCCTTGGGTTAGGGAGCTACAGCAGAATGGTGCAGTGCATTGGTCATTCTATCATTCATGACTTTGACCTGTGTAGAATATTCTGAAAGTGTAATTGCAAACCCACTCCCCCCCCCCCCCCCAGTCAGATTGATTTGGAAATAGGTAATTGCTGTTCTAGGTGTTGAAAGTGGTGTGTGAGCATCTTTACAGCCCCCATTCACATATTCATACTGTTTTTGAATTGTGCATAATTAGTGTTTAGATTCTATTCCAGAGTTTCAGTTTAGCATATTATACAATGAATCTGTCATAATAATATTTTTTTTGAGACATTTTCTATTTATACTGTAGTTGCAATATTTTGGTGTCCAGTTTTATGTGCGTGCTTTTTCAATTTGGGATTTTTAACATTTGTACATAAAAGCCCATTTCTATCGTATCCCAAAGTTTGCAAACTGAATGTAATCTTTACATATTGTTTTTTGGAGGATTTGCTCTTTGAACTTGGATTCAAGTATGCATGGTGTACCATCATCTCAGTTTTCAACTTTGGCTCTTTGGCTAGTTTCTACCTGTTTTGTGGGCTCGGGTCAGAAATACGTAAATTTCTAAAAATGGAAAAGGTTGCTCAGGGGTGCAAGCATTGCCTGGCTATAGAGCATGCAGGTCTCACAACTTCACAATCATTTTTTATCATTTTTTTAATCATTTTGTTTAATGTGAAAGTCCTGGTACCAGATACTGACTAGTCTAGCAGCGGACTCTTTACTCTGTCGTTACCGATAACAATGTTTTAACAGTGTTGTAAATTGAAATGCCTGCTTTTCCATCACAAAATGATATTTTTGTTGTTTTCCAGCTTGCCCCGTCAGCAAATGCCCCGTGAGCGTGAGCATAGTAGAGCCGTAAGCTGCTCAAATGATTTCTTAAATTCACTAGATTATTTCAGAGAGTAATGAAATGATCATACGCTGCAGTTTTACCTGCGAGGTATTTCCGAAAGTTGCCAGCATTCTTTTTATAGCAGCGAAAAGTTTCAAAAGTAAAAAGTTTCAAAATGGCGCCGTCACAGTTATTTCACGACTGTTCCGTACATTTTTATTGTTGTACTCAAACAGTCGTCGTAAAAGCGGCATTCAGCCTCGTCCGCGATGTATAAAAGAAAATATAACATTGCGCAGCTATGCACCGTTTCGTGAAATGGATCGCAAGGATGTAGCGCAGCTGCGCAACATTTTTATAGCGCAAGTCCTACGATATGGCGTAAGCTGCGCACGGTTTCGTGAAATCGGCTGCAGGCTTTGAAGTATTCCTACTTTTCCTTCTCTTCCTTAATTGTTTTCCTAGCTCCTACTTTTCCTAATTGTTTTTCTTGAAATTACTATTTTTCCTACTTTATGGTACTTTTTCCCCCCACAACTCCGAATAATGAAATTTCATTGAATTTTTTTTTTATAACAATGTTACACACTGTCATATGAAAATCACTCAATGAAGGGCTTGGGTGCAGGAGTACTGCAACTTTACTTCCAAGAGCTTAGTTGAGAATGGAGCAAAAGTGTTGCGAGTACATAACATACCTTATGAGGCTTGTGGTGCTGTGGGCATGGGTGAGTTTAAATGAAAACTACTCCTGAAAGCCAGTGAAAGTCAGACTTCTATCTTGATTTTCTCCTCCAAAGTCCTACTTTTTGACCCTTTTTGCCCCATTTGATCCTACTGTTCAACTTCTTTTTCACCTGGGTCTACTTGAAAGCCTGAGATATTTATGACAATCACTTTAAAGAGATCATGCAACAGGACATTAAATAATTAACCCTAACCCCCAAGGTATTTTGTACTAGGAAGCGTCCTCAACCTGTCAAATTCCAACACTATGCAGTATACCTATGACACATTCTTTGGACTTGGACAAATTGGGGCATCATAGCTCCATGTAAAGTAATGGTGCCAAGGCGCTACAGTCCTGAACCCATCAAAATTCAACACAAGCTGCTTTTGGGGTTTGTAAGGCTTGGGGTAGTTAGGGTTGATTAATGACATTTCCATATTGTAAATTGTCCAGGTCTTTCGAAGTATACTGAGAAACAATTGCGAAAAAAAAGGTTTTTATGTTAATGAAAATTTTCATATTTTTGAGCTAAAGCATGATGTCACCATAGTTACAACCGTTACATCTCTTTGGCATTATGTACAACAAAATAGCAAACCTTTTTCCATTGTCCTGGAGGTTTCATGTTTTAGTCGATTTCCATATTAAATAGCTTGTTTGGAAAATTGGAACACAGTTCTAATCAGCATTTTGTTCAAGACTTTGTTGGTGCATGTAGGTCATTTTGGAGGAGTAATTGTAGCACTGTTATGCACTTTAAAAAAGAAAGGTTTCTTCTGTTGTCAAAATATAGCGCCCTCTTGCATCAGTAAACTGGAAGTATTTTAACCCTCCCTCTCCAGGTGCTAAATTGGAGCCAACTACATGTACCCTATCTATCAAAACCTATCGAGTGACAGGTTTGAGATACATAAGCTGTGGAGAGGAGAGGATTTGGTTTTTTTTCTTTATGCAAATCGCCCATCACAAGGCCAAAGGCCACTCTAGGTGTGGGCTAGGTTGTGATAGTTATAATAGTAGGAGGGCCCATGGGTCTGAAAATTGGGATAATTTCTATCTATTAAAGATGTATCCTCTACTTAGATCTGGACCCAGGAAAACCGTAAGAGTGGTAGGGCTGGCAACCTAAAATGTGGCCAACCCCACCACCTCTGTTGTAGCCCTTTACCTAGAGTGGCTTTTAGCCTTGTATTGCGTGACTTCCATAAAAATATATTTATATACAAGAATTAGGACAGGATGTACAATGTACATGTATATCAAGCTAGGAAGACCGCATAGAGTGCACAGCGTAGTAAGGAGTTTTTTCATTCAAAGATAGTTTTCTTGCATAATTGTTTAGTTGGAGAAAATCCATTGTTTGAATGTTCAGTCAGCGCATGGACATAGGTTGTGCAAAGGCCATCCCCCACGCCGGCATCACCTGTATACTGCCCACAGCAGGAATTTATGACAATCACTGTAAGTGGCTGGTCGAGTTGGATTAGTTCGCCAAACCGATAGCTATTTTAACTGTCCCCTCTTAGTGTCGAGGTGGACTTGGAGTTCAACATTTATGATTTCCTGGTGGGTTGTAAAATATAAAAAAAGGTAATAAAAAAGAAAAAAAATCAAGTGCAGGTGATAAAATGGGGAGAGGTTTTATGGGACAATTCAATGGTCTATAATTTAAAGTGGGTCTGAAGGATTGGATGGGTGCTCGGAATACGTGTTTGTCAACGTTATCCACTTCTGGATCTCAAAATAATGTACACCCTCCTTAACGAAGGAAAGAGGCCTTGTTATAATGTGCTTGTCATACGTTATATGCTGCGGAGTGTCCCCAGTTCTAAGAGTCCTTGCTGATTTCTGTTTTACTGGAGACAGATATGTCTATCGTAGCAGTCATTTGGCTGAATTTTTTTTTTTTATTTGAGACAAGTACTAGTAGTTGTGGGACAGTTTCGCTGGAGTGCCCTTCATCGTTGAAATTGGCACTCTGAGGATGCCAAGTTGTCGGAGTAATTTATGCGTGTATGGTAACATCTATAAGCTACTCTTCAATAGGAAATGCTGAGGAGAATGGAGTGTTGAAATTTGTATTGCGATGACGAGCCCAGTGCTCATTTAAAGTGCTAGGAATGTAAATTGAACTTGTAGAAATACTTGAGAGTGTGGAATTATTCTAAACGGCTTATCAGCCAGTGAAGGACTCCTGGGGCCAATATCATAGAGCAAAATTTGCTTCAGCACAAAAAAACATGCTTAATAAAAATGAGGTTATTGGCCAAAACTCCATGTGATGTATATTGCTTGTGAGTGGTATTTAGCCGTTGTTTGCTTAGCTTGACAATTAGAGTTTTGTGCCCCTGGGTCTGATTTCATGTCACTGCTTAACCTTAGCTACATGTAACTACCCCAAACCTTACAAACTCCAACAACAGGTTTTGTCTAATTCTGATGGGTTCAGTACTGTAGGGCCTTGGCACCATTACTTTACATGGAGCTATGATGCCCCAAGTTGTCTTAAAGACCTACTCTAACCAAAGTTTAATTCTCTAAAAAAGATTAGTGTCTTGATTATGAATTACAAGAAACCAAATTCGTGCTAAATACTGTCAATTAATGGACGAGAGAAAGATGCTAATTAAATATTTAAATTTTGCGCTTACTCCAAGTTCTCCCTCTGCTGCCGTCAGCGGCGCGCTGTTAGCCTTGACGTCATCGCGTGTAGTCATCCATACTAAACTCAGATTTGGAATTGAAATAGTAGGCTTACATGATGGGATACAGAGATGGAGTTAATTCAACATGTATTCTGTGTAAATACCGCGTACTCGTGTATGAACTTGTACCAAGTGCAACTATCAGACTACACACCATGACGTCACGCGCAATATAATGCATAACGCATGACATGCAAATAGGACGTGACGTACGCTTTTTCAGACGATAGGATTTTCAAAAGTGAGCCAATTTGCATTTTTTTTTCAAATTAAAAAGGACAATACAACATATTTGTTTGTGTATTGCTCTCTATATTGACATATCTGTAGACTGAGACAATAATTTCACATTTTTTCAAAGCATTCTACTAGGTCTTTAAGTCCAAAATATGTGCCATACATTGTAGGTATACTGCACAGTGTTGGATTTTGACAGGTTGAGGAAGCCTCCTAGTAAAAATGCCTAGGGGGTTAGGGTTAAAGATATACTGTCTGTGCTCTTTTTGCTAGTTTAACCCCTAAAAACAATTTGTAAATTAACATTTGTCTAACGGTGATATATTGACTGAAAAGAAAATCCACCCATGATTACTTTTGAGTAATTACTTGTTGAATTAATAATTAGAAAATAATTCATTTCCACAGGTTGATATTTTTGTTGATAAGAGCAACAAAGAATGTTTTTTGTTTTTTTCTTTTTTGATAATCCAGAATTGGGATTTCTCTTGAATCTGTTGAAGAATTATCCTTTATTTAGATCTGGGCCCAGGAAAACCGTAAGGGTGGGAGGGTTGGCCATTCAAAATGTCACCAACCCTACCACCTCTGACCATAACGCTTTACCTAGAGTGGCTTTTAGCCTTGTCTTGGGTGATTTCAATTAAAATAAGGAGCTTGTGTGATTTCTTTGTGTATTTAACTGATGCTATTCTTTTTGCTCTGCTCATTCAACAAAGAAGTAAAAACTACATGAACCGTCAAAAATACTGCGGAATACGCAAGCTGCTTGCATTTTTGAAATCACTGCAGCTTTTGAGCATCAACGTGTGCCGTAATATCCATTTCAACTTGTTTTGACACTTATAACCACGTCTGACAACAATGCGAGTCTCATCTAAATGCTTGCTTTCATTGGAAGTAATTAAAAGGTAGATTTTTTCAATTCTTTACAAATCTTTCCAATTTAAAGAAAGCCATTCACGTTAGGCAATAAGAACTTCCTTTGCCAAAAGAGCGTGCCCCAAAATAGCTCATTAAAAATGTTTTGAAAAATTTTTTGGATAGAGATTGATTCCAAATGAGAAATATTTTGCGGATGCTCTATGGTATTATCACAGGAAAATCCGAGTAACATGAACAAATTAAACTGGCAGGAGCGGGATTCTAACCTGCAGCTTCCAGAATACCGTACCGGCGCTCTACCAACTGAGCTATCTTGCCCTATGTTGGCAGTCTCCCAATTGTAAAAATTGGGCATGATCCTTGGCTATACGGCATTCTGGGTTTATGACTTCAGACTATCACCCCCTCAATGAACAAAGACACTGACAATTTGGGAGACCGCCAACTTACATGTGGGGCAAGATAGCTCAGTTGGTAGAGTGCTGGAACGGTATTCTGGTGGGTGCAGGTTTAAATCCCGCTCCTGCCAGTTTTCTTTGTTCACTTTGAAAATGTATTCAAATTTACCTAGTCAGTTTCCCTTGTGGATTGTTTGACGAACATGCAATTTACACTGTCTCTAGATATATTCATGTCCTCCAAATCCGTTGGCATTGCTGCAGTCTCAAGAAATCAATCTTATCTTTGCTTGGTTTTTTTCTCCCCCAGGGCAAGCAGTCGTACCCCAACCCTCCTTCTCAGTACCAGCGCCGCTACTAAGATCTGTGATGAACAACTGTTGCCTTTGACAAACTGAAGTCTAGTATAAAGTCATGAGGTGTTTTTTTTCTTTGACTTTTTTTAAGGGGTGATCATGAGGGATGCTTCATGTTTATGCATTATAAGTGGTCGATTATGATGAAAGGCCGTTTTTTTTATGCACTTGGTCCTTGTGTGGAAAAACGATGTAACTTGAAACACTGACCCTTTTAGAAAATTCACTTAAAATTCTATCATTTGCTGTTTCAAAGTGTGATAATAGATCTGTCTTGGTTACTCATTGTTAACCCCTTGAACCCGGTAATACCGGGTATTTCATGGGGGCGCCAGGCCGGTTTATGTAGCCAAGTGAAACGGAAACAAGAGGTTTGTGCAGCCAAGCATAACGTACACAATACCCTAATAATGGATTGAAAATGCGGAAATTTGCGTGTATAGACGTCAACCGGCCAGGTGGCAATTTTCAATCTGCACATATTCGTGTCAACCGTACGCAAGGGGTTAAAACAGCCCAAATATTCAGCTTTTCTTGACCCTTAGAGTGGAGAAGTTTCTTTGTTACCTCAACTCACACAAAATTGCAAGGAACATTGTTTTGCTGTACAAAGGCTGCACTATTCGGCTGTGTCTAAGTTTGGGCATTTTGTGGCTATGGCTGTTGTTTTTGCCATTGGCACAGTACAGACAAATATCCATAGCCGCAGCCAAATAATGCCTGTTTTGGGCACGGCCTTGCTTTCGGAGGTGAAACTCCATTAATTAAGTCATGAACAATTTTTAATAGATGATCGTCTGAAAATTCATTTATTGAGCGAAGCATATTCCATTGATTCAATGCAGAATAGTTTGCTAACCTCCAAATGTCATCTTTTTGTGTGAGCTGTTGTCAGTGGTCTGGAGAACAAATTCAGATGTTAATTTCCGTTGTGAAGATGCCTAAAATATCGCAAATTATCACCCTGCAGAGTAACAGCTTTCTGTTAACTTACTTTGAATACTTACGCCGTTAGGCTGTCTTTTCTGCAAGGTTGACACATTTTAATAACCATGTGTAGGATAGTTTACAAGGAGTCATCCTATTGCCAAGACAAGGATAGCAAATTTCTCGTGAGTACCATGGCTTCATTTTTTTCTTCTGGATCTGTTGCTGTCCTATGTGTTGGGCAGCGTGTTGCTGCACCTGCTCTGTTGGACCTGCTGATATATGTGACCCGCTCCAGAAAAAGGTGATATAAGTCGCGCTATGCATTTACGTGTAATGGCCCTTTCAACATTGAGAGGGTGAAATTTTTCGTCAAAATGCATTTTTTGTTTTTTGTCTTTAATAACATCTTAAATATCTAAAGTTTCAGGTTTGGTGCACAACAATGTTGATTTCAGCGTATGAAGTGAAACAAAATTACCTTTTTAGAGTGCATTGTTCCATTGCATTGTATTAGAACTGGCTATTTCAAAGCCTGTTTTCTCTGGGTTTTTTTTTACTCCACAGAACTAATTAATATGCAAAAATGCGATATCTCCAGAACAGAAAGGGCCTTGGAACTCTATCATGTACCAAATGAAAGCTTACCTTGCGGGCTTTCCAAACATACATAAAACTCATTTTTCATATTTTGCGACATAATATACCTTTTTCCAGAGCGGGTCACATATGGTCAAATAAATCTTCTTGACTAGAACCTAGCTGTGTAGATGATGGTACCCCTATCATTAAAATTGAAGAGCAGCACTCTTTTAAAATAGATGGCTGAAAGGAAAATGCTACCCAACTCTGATAATCCACTGGCAGTCCGCTTTATTTCCGATTTGATTGATATTCATTTCAAATTTATTGTCAGTTTGCTCTTCCAGAGAGAGTTAAGGTTGATCTTACATGAGATCTTTTCTATTTTAGATAAAGACGTACATATGTACATGGTTTTTATAGCATATTGAAAATGATGAATTCCACAATGTGCTATCATGATTTTAATGTTATTTAAACAAATCTGAGCCATGTTTTTGTCTGGCATCGTGAATAAAACTAATTTCTAATATCTTCAGGGTTATACAACTTCCAACTAAATGGATGAATGCGATTATTTTCTGTGAAATGATCATCAGTTTATTTAGTCTATGAACTGATCCTTTCAGCTCCGTTCCTTGACGTTATTTACCAATCACAGCCAAGAGTACAGTCCACGTGAGTGACTGACGTGTGGTACGCGCACTGTGATTGGTTAATACGGAGAGGCGCAGTGCTTACTGGATCGATCTGTTGGTGTTTTGTTGCATGCTGTTCGTTGTCCAACAGATGTCTCAATTCTATATTGCCAAACTGTTCGAGAACATTTTAAGCAACCGGTACTAAGATGGTTTGAACTTTGATAATACCTTACCATTTTTCAATAGCTTATTCTTATTTTTTACTGTTGGTCTAACCTCGTTGGTTATGTCTTCAGGAAGATATTATTGATAAAGTGTATGGAACTTGATATATGTACAAAGTGAAGTTACAGCTATTTCACATTAGAGATAATTTTCTTTGAAAATGAGGGAGGTGAGTTACCCCGCCTGGGTCTATAGGTCTGAAAATTGGGATAATTTATCTGGAATCTGTTGAAGAATGATCCTCTTTAGATCTGGGCCCAGGAAAACCTTAGGGTGGTAGAGTTTGAAATTCAAAATGTCACCAACCCTACCACCCCTGATCATAACCCTTTACCTAGAGTGGCTTTTAGCCTTGTGTTGGGTGATTTCAATATATAAAAGATCATATTCGTTTGGCTTGTGCGCATGCGTACATTCCGTAACTGGCAGAATGTTTGGGTTAACCATATTAACCATATTAAATTGCATGGTTAAGCAGAGACGTGAAATGTGCTCGTGGTAAAACGTTCATACATGTGCATAGACCTCGAAAACTTTATTTTTAAAATAAAAAACATGTTGGGGAAATATGCATTGTGGAATTCTTGTTTGAAACAAATGCTGGTCTTTTGAAAATCAAAGCCTCTGCTCAGTGATTAAAAAAACACCAAAAAAAAACACTGGTAGGCCTATAACCAAATCAACCTTTCTTTTACAGTCCAATTTTAAATTCAGAAACGAAATGGTTATGCAACCTAATTAATTCAATGATTATTTGAGACATTTCCAGTGTGTGTGTACTGTAGTAGACAATTTGTGAGGATTTATCATTTGTTTTGTTCCCTGGAAGAATTTGACAGAATAGACCTTCCAGAATCTCTCCATTCTTTAACTAGGGTAATACATTAAGAATAATGCAGTAACATTTAGAATGTCTGTAAATCTGAGTAGTTGTTTTTTGTTCTATTTGATTTAAATAAGTTTGTTCAATGTTTGTTTACAGGAGTGTCTTAAGTTTTTAAATACTCGCCATTACATGTAGGTTCAGTTGGATTATTGTCAGTGTTTTTTTACGCTGATTTCTGTTTTATTTCGAGAAATGCGTTTTCCATTTTAAACGGAGAAGTCAAGAAAGAAACGAAAAATGGGTGGCCCATGAATGGGGTCATCCCTTGCCTGTCAAGAATGATGTCAAATTGTGAAATTTCGTGTTTATTTGGTTTCTTTGGGAAACTGGTGAATCTCTTTAACTTGCTAATTCCAAGAGCCATCGTAAACATATTCACTATTTGTTTTACAGTGGTCATAGTTTAATGGCAGTTAGCATGGGCATAATGTAATGTAATGTAACAGTAGCGCTTTGCGCGCCATTTTTAGTTGACTTTCTCGTCCGAAATGTTGTGCGTTTCTATTGGTGTCTAGGTACACAATGCCTTGGAGGCGCCGAATTGGGCTACAAAAAGCATTTATCCTAAAATTGCTACGGTTGGAAAGATTATTCAAAGGAGAATATAATAATGTACACGACCATCCCTTGAAAATGCGCCGTTTGGGACGAAAATTTGGTTCAGCAAAGTCATAATGAGTCACGTTTTTCGTCAGTGATTTTCGGACAAACGGTACATTTTTAAGAGATGGTTGTGTACATTATTACTTTGTAGTATCTTTCTAACTATAAAGCAGTTTTAGGACGAACGTTTTTTTCCGCTTCCACGGCAACGTGTTCTTTTAAATTAGACATCAACTTGGACGTAAATCCGGGGGTGGGTAGTGAAGACCTACAACCCCCTCTTTTTCGCTGGGATGAAAACCTCATAAACTGAAATTAGGTAAATTCAATATTGGGTTTTGCCCTTCACCGACGTATTTTATAAAACACTGTCTACTCAGTGTTGTCCCGAGAGATTATTTGGAAAAAGTATATTAGGTATCTTACGTATAATTTTTGTATCAAGTTGTGTATTTTGTCACGGGTGCACATGTACATACATGCAGTGGCATTTGAACAGCGCCCCTAAGTTCGTGATATACAACCCCAGTCCCGCTTTCAGTTTCAGGTTTGTTTTTTTGTTGTTTTTTTTTACCAAATAAGGGAAGTGATATTACTTTTTGTGGATAATTAAAAATTAAAATAAGAAGTTGACCCCCTCCACTTTTGGATACAGATTAAAGCTGTCAGTACATTGTGTACTGTGGCTATCATTATAGTCATATTAGACATGATGCATGGTGTGGCAGATATATCTCTCCTTACCTAAATGTCAAACCGGATACAGGTAAAATGTCACCGAAGACCGAAACCAAATTTATCAAAATGTCTAGTTTCGTTTTTGGGCGACACGATATATAAAAGACGTTAACTGAACAAGTAGAACTACACAATGGCATTGTATTATGTAAGTCGGCATAAATCGCTTTGTATTTTGGTGTAAAAGTAATTTTCCTTAATTATTGTACAGTGTATTTATAACACTTTTCTTAATCCACAAGAAAGATGAAATAAATACTAATATGACAATAACCGAGCAGAGTCCGTGATTTGTTTTTGTATGTTGATTTAAATCGTCTCAAGGAATCCAGCAGATGTATTGGATGTTTATGCCTGTATATAGGCCTATACCCGTTTATCATTCCTCGTTCCTTGACAAAGAAGGTAATTGATCTCCCCAAAGACATTGTGTTTATTTTATTATTTTGTTCCATGGTATGCGCACAAAATTAAAGGGATCATGATACAGTATTAGTAGGACTAGAGAGAGGGTTCATACTTTGTGTGATTCAACATTAAATAAACCTTTGGGCTCAATCCGTCATTTGAGTCAGTGAAAAACTGTTCTGTTTTAAGTGATATAATTCGAAACGAGATAGAGTTTTCTTCAAAATGACAGTAGGCATACTTCCGATAAATTTGTTCTCGGGAGGATTGGGACTGGTAGCATTTTTATAAACGGTATGTTTTCAGATTGAAACTAGTCAATTTTATTGTTTCAAAGTGAACAAAGAAACTGGCAGGAGCGGGATTCGAACCTGCGACCTCCGGAACAACGTACCGGCGCTCTGCCAACTGAGCTATCTTGCCCTGTGTTGGCGATATCCCAAATTGTCTATCTTTTTGTTCGGGTGGGCGCTAGTCAGACGCTAGTTAGACTTGAAATCAAGTCGGTAATTGGTCGGCTTTAGTCCGCCTGCGCCGCCGCGTATTATAATACTTGCACTGCATTTTCCAGGCGTTACGTGTAGCGCGCGGAATGATAACATGGGAACGTTCTGTGCAACCTCGGCCCCAAGATGCGTGTGGGCATATCGGATCGAGGAACGTTGAACGCCTTGCATAAGTTGCATGGTATCTTAAACATTATGGTTCAGCGCTGGTTCATTGCGGTGGCGCCTGCGGACAAAGACGACAGTGTCTAACGACTTGATTTCAAGTCTAGACGCTAGTTTGACTTCTGACTAGCGCCCACCCGAACAAAGATACTGACAATTTGGGAGACCATAGGGCAAGATAGCTCTGTTAGTAGCTCCGGTACGGTGCCCCGGAGGTCGCAGGTTCGAATCCTGCTCCTGCCAGTTTCATCGTTCACTTTGAAAATGTATTCAAATTTTCCCTTGTGGATTGTTTGACCAATTTTATTTTTGGTCATTATCAAAGGGTGCGTTCGATTAGCTTACACCGTAAACACAGGGTTACACCGCGGGGAAGCCACGAAATGAGGCAAACCGAACGCTGCGGTGCATGCTGGGAAAATTAAGGTCAAAGGTCGTTTGGGGCGGAACTTTAAAAAAGTGTAAAATGTTAACACAGGCTCACTATCGTCCGCTCTACCCGGAAAAAAATCCTGACTATGACGACATAATAATTACAGAATTCACAATTTACACAGTCTCACTAGGAACATCTAACAAAAGAAAACCCACGCAGTCCTTTGTTACAAACAAAGGACTGCGTGGGTTTTCTTTTGTTAGATGTTCATAGTGTCTAGTCCCCAACTTATGTCAATGTCAGGTAAGGGGAAATACACTCGTTGCTTTCCAATTTGTGTCACAATTTGTACGTTTACTCACGCCGAATTCGACTTCGCCGCCATGTTTACGTTTTCAGCTAGCTGGTGACGTCATTACACCCAGGCAGCCACCAGATACCCGCTCGCAAGCTGGGGTAGTGGTGGTTGACACCGGGGTAGACACGAGTATCACGTGATGACTAATCGAACGGTCTCGTGTACGTTTCAATTAGACGTGTAACCTAATCGAACGCACCCAAAGCTATATCATACCTGCAGACTCCATTTGAAAGAGTCCTTTGACCAAAAAGCAAAGCTATTCTTACAGATTCTTGTTTGCTTTCCCCCAAAGCACGCGTCTTTTTTGCTGTATGCAGTACTCATGCCTGTACAAATAACCTCTTTCATGGGACCATATAAATGATGTATATGGCATTAATAAATAACAGCACAACGCTATTTCCATGTTACTATAAATGTCAAGGTCCTTTGGAGTATATAGGGAGTTATCGCAACATTTGGTTTTATTGTGCATAACCGTGGTGCCTCCAATAATGTCGTTTTTTTAATGGACGTTCTCCCCAAACAAGGCTAAAAGCCACTCGAAGTACGAAGATAGAAAAAGAATCAAAGATGCAAGAGGTATGAATTAAGATTCCTCTTGAAAGGTCGTAAGATGAAGGGAAACATGCACCAGGCAAAGAATTATACAGATACAAAACAAGGGGAAAAGCTATTGATGGCTTTTCGTTCTACATCTCGGTACAGCTATAGAGTGTATTGGTGGGAACAGGCGGAAAGCCGAGTTGTGTCCCAAAATGTGTAATTTTATAAAAAAATTAGGAGAATGGTTCATTTGTGCTTGATTTCCATATGAAAAAGCTCATACGGAATTCATTTCTAACCAACATTTCTTCAAAACTTCAAAACTGGTTGGACATTTTAGAGGAAAGAATTCAGTAGTCTTTTATTATGATCTTTTGACAAGGAGTTTCTTTCAATATAGGTTTTCCCGGACAATTTCGCAAAATGTGCATTTGAATTTGTAAAACCTGAATTCAATTTCACGCTGATTTTGAGAACGACGTATATCCGGGTTTCATTTTCGCAAAAACTAGCACTCGATTTCATTTTGTATCATTCAAATAAATGAATGTGCATATCGTTTCATTTAAACGATTACAAATACGTGATTAGGCTTTCGGTTTGACGTATGCGTGGCCGATTCTTAAGAATATGCAATATATTTCGCAGCAAATCCATTTGACATTGTTACACGAACTGAATTGAATATTCTTTTTCATTTGTTATAATTTGAATTCGCAAATTCTTCATTCAATTTAAATAAAGTACATCGGCCTATACAATTCATCATACAATTTTGATTGATTCATTATTTAATAAATGTATTGATGATTAGTGTATTTGTTCTTTTCTTATTGTTGGTTCTTTGTCTTAATTGTATTCTAATGTCTTTCTGTATTTCTTAAAGGGTTCTCTCTCATTTTATCAGTTCGATTGTCTATCCGCCAATGGCCTGTCTACCAAGACATCAAGGGAGATATGTCTGAGAATGGTTGTTTCTTTTGTTAACACATAAATGAATTCCAATGCTTGACCAGTCATGCATTAAAAACACTGCGCGGGAAATCAGCTGCACATTTGGCGAAATAGATTGATGATAAATTAAAAGGAAAACAGGATTACGGATGTGCATTCGAATTTGCGCTAAAATGAAGTATCAAAATACTAAATTCAGTGCACATTCGGGAAATCGTACGCTGATTTGTTGACGACTGAATGCACCTTTATGGAAATATAATTATCAATTGTTAAACTTAGAAAACGGGATTGTGAACGCTCATTCTATTTCGCACGAAAACAAATGCATCTTTTACAAATTAATGTGCACATTTTCCGAAATCGTCTGGGAAAACCTATACCAAACAAAATTAGAGTTCCCTTGCATGAGTAAATAGTCCTCAGTACAAATGACGTCACACCGTATTTACCTCGTTGTGAAGGCAGGTGGGAACGGAACAGCGCGCAAGTTGGGATCATGTCAATGTTTTACATGTTTTGCGACAAACACAAAGCGAAGTTTTTGAAGTCATTAGGAATTTAACAAAAAACAAAAAAACAAAAACATTGGTTGGTTACAATCGAAATGAGCTCATAAGAACCTGCACAAAATTACTGTTAAAGGTATACGGTATAGCATACATCATTTGCAATGTAAGTAAATAGCAAATAGTAAGTAAATAGCAGTCTCAAGCATTCCATGAAATCGTTGGAAATAGTCTAGTTCCCCGACCTGATATTTCCCTGACTCTATTGCTCCGTTTTGTCTATTAAAGTAGGTTAAGGGAGCCAAACTATATAGGTTTTCCCGGCGAATTTGCTAATTGTTCTGATCATTTTCGTTATTTGTTATTCAAATTCGCGTGGTTTTTACACATCTGATCAAATAAAGGTTTCTTTTTCACTGTTTGGGCATTCAATTTCAGTTTTTAAGCACCCAAGATTTTGTTCCTAATGTTCGTTTTCGTTTTGGGGCATTCCATTTCGTTTTTGTGCATCCAAGACTTCATTTGTTGCATTCTTACATTGAGCCCTTCTTGACGGTTGAAGTATTCAAATTAGAGAAAGAACTTGCTTTTCTTTTCTTATTCGATTTTTAAATTGATATATTTTCCTATTGTCTTCTGAGGCTTTTGTAAACAAATTGTAAAATGTATAATACAAAATGTTGCAACATGTATAATGTAACATCTGAACTGATACGAGGATGGATGATGTAACGAACTAATGAAATGAAAAGAAATGAATTGAAAATGTATTCAAATTTACCTCGTCAGTTTCCCTTGTGGATTGTTTGACGAATTATAAGTTAAAACGTCGTATCCTCATTGAGTGATCCCCACAATGTCGCTTCCCAGGTTGTATAGTAAAATTGGGTGTGATCCCTATAGACTATGGTTGCTTTTTGAGAATTAGAGGTTTATCTGGGATAACACAAACATTGCGTCTTGTTTTTAATTTCTGGAGATGTTCTTTTTCAACATGTCAAAAGTTCTTAATTATGTGATGAAAATCTTCATTATCATCACTGCGCGGGTAGGCCTACTGAAATAGAACAACATGCTTTAGCCTTCTATTGAACCAATTCTGTTTACTGCAACTTTTTTAACAGCTCAATTTCCATTCAAATGACTGTCAATTTTGTATGCATGATTGAATTTCCACGATATCACCACCAGATGTTTAGAACATGTCATTCTATCATTCGCTCTTTGAATTTTTCAAATTCATGCACTACCTTTTCAGTTATTCAGAAAAATACTAGAGGGGAACTTAGAAGTTGTGATGCCTGTATATTTGGCAATGATTGTACCATTGGGAACACTTCTCTTGTTTTCTTGGGTGAATTCCATCAGACGATCACACATCCCTTCCCGTAGGCTCGCCATCTTATCTATCTAAAAACTTAGTTAAGAAAGAGAGGTGTGCATCTACGGATTGAGATAACATTGAGATAACTCAGACTTTTATATGAATACGGACATGCAGGAATGTGGACATGCAGGAAAAGATGCTTGAAAAAGGGTGAAATCTGTTTGCCTGTTAATGAAATTGAATGCCCGATCAACCCCTTAATGCTGGTCCAGACGGGATTAAATGAACAATACGATACTTTAAATTGAATGCATCTCTTACAGGAACGAGTGAAGCTAAAAGATTATAGAATGCTCGGATAGTGAATTTGATTTTGATTGTCGAATGACGATCTGCGTGATCATTCAATTTTAATATAAACTGAATGATCCAGGCGTTAAAATGAACGAAAAGATTGTGAAATTGGCCGGGAAAACCTATACTAGAACATATTTTCTTTCTCTCCGTTTTCCCAGCATGCATGCACAAACACTTTAAACATGTCAGTGTTATAGTATTTGCAAAATACTAACCCCCAAATCCATTCATTTCTGAAAATTATAGGCAAAAAAAATGATATATACTACCTTTAAGACAGAATGTTTTTTTTACTGTTTTCTCCCGACTCGGATGACGGATTGAGCTCAAACTTTTGCAGGTTTGTTATTTCATGTATATGCTGAATCCCATAAAATATGAAAACTGCCTGCAACTATGTTGTAATCTCTGCTTATACTACGGTATATCATTAGTACCTTGGGTAGGCCTACGGTTTTTTACGGGAGACGTCGGGGTGTCGAGGCAGTTTTGGTAGCCAAGCGAACCGCTACAATGTGTTTGTGCAGTCAAGCGTAACATGAACAATAATGGCGTCATCCGGCCTGGAGCCACTTCTTTTTGGCGCCATATGGCGTCATCCGTACGCAAGGGGTTAAAAGAATTGAAAACCACTTGAAGTTGTTCAAGTTTGCTTCAAATCAAAACACTCATTTAGATCACGTTCGTACACTCTAAAAGAACTTGGTCAAAATGGGTTGATATTTTGCCCAGTGTTGGGCAACATATCAACAACCGAAAATCTTGGGCAAATTCTTACCAATAATTGGTAAATTTTTACCTGAATTAACCAACAAAGTGGTAAATTAATACCAATGTTGGGTAAATAACAGTTTTCCAATTTATGTTTTACCCAACGTTTTTACAGTGTATATTGTTGTAAGGCACGATTATATGAGTGAAAACATGTTGAATTCTTACAAAAACAAAGTCACCGAGAGACCATTTGTAATAAAGATGAATGAAGTGGAAGTCAGTGTAGGCGCAGTGGAGTACCCACATTATTATCCCCTAGCTACTGCTGATTTGGAAGCCTCCACTCGAACCCCTACCATTCACTTGTTTCGTTCAGCTAATTACTATTTCGCTTGCATTTGGCGCTAACCAAAAGTCTCAGCCTTGAAGAGTCGTCGTAAAACATTATGATACCGTGCAAAGAATATGCAAGCCAGACTGCAAAGAACCGGGTATAGAACCTGCCGAATTTCACTGTTGAAAGTTTGTTGACTTTCTTGTCCTTATACTGAAGTCGCACATGGCAGACGTTTCACGAAAATAGCAGGCTCTTGAAACATCAGGTGCCACTTCAATGTATCTTCATTATGTTGTCAGATATTTGTGTCCGCAAGAATTGTTTTACAACCTCCATGATGAGCTGTATCTGTGAGACCCGCTTCATATCAATCCTCAATAAATCAGTTTCCTTTTATTATCTAGCATGTCATGTTTTTTTTCTTCAACTTGCTGATATTTCAGGATTATCCTAACAATTAGGTTGAGTCTCTTGCAAGTTTGGAGAATCTTCATCTACATTTTGGAATGCTCCTTTTAATACAGGTTCACGGAAATAAAAATAGGAAAAATGGTTGTGAAACAATAATGAATCATAAGAAATAAAGATTTTAATGTGTTTTTTGTTTGGCCAAGTAAATCTATCGAGACTTGGGACTCCGGTCATCAGCAGCATTGGCGTAGCCAGGGTCTTTGTAGTGCATGGGCGCGGCGGAGGGGGGCCACGATATTTCTAACGGGGGATTCGATATTCTTAACGGGGGAAATGCAAATTTTGCATTAACATTTTCAGAACCAGGTTTTACAAATTTCGCAAAAAAATGTACCAGTTTCGTTCGACTCCGCAAAATAATTTAAAGGTGTGTGTATTGGGGGGGGGGGGCGGTGGTTGGCGCTTTAAATAGCCTTTACACATACGTCTAGACTGAACGCAAATGACGGGGTGTGCCCCCCCCCCCCCCAAAAAAAATGATGGGGTGGGGTGGGGAATGCGGAAAAGGGTTCCCACGGGGAGGGGGGGGGGGGCGGGGCGGAGTCTCTCCTTTGCGTCCTCTTGCTACGCCACTGATTAGCAAACAACTAGGGCCTACCGGTAAGCATTTTTAACTGCCGATGATTCCCTTCAGCAAGTATCTATATCTACGACACTTGTAGTTGCCTCCAACACAAATCAGAGCCAAACATATCTTTTACTATTTACCAGGGATGAGATTTATCCAGATTGTTTTGCTGATTTCAGGTTCTTTTGGGGGTGAGACGTCTTCCAGATTTCCGAAAGATTTTAGTTTGTCCTTAAATTGTTTTTATCATTCCAAAATGACCTCTGCAACCTGAAACAGTATTTGTTTCATTCCAATGACGGTATTTCTTTTAAATTTGAACCGTATCTTTGGTAGAAAATGCAGTTTTTTTTAGGCCTATGTAGTTTTCAGCAACACCATACAAATCAAATGCCTCCGAATATTTTGTGGATATTTCATTTTTCTCAAATCTCACCCCTGATTTACAGCTACATGTAGGCCTATTGCATTTATTTCGGTATCCTCGTAAACCATTAAACCTTAAAATATATTGTGTTCCGGTCAATAGTTTTTAATTATTTCTACCCTTATCATTCTATTTCCTATATACAAGTCTGTGCTCCTGCATCACCCTCAGTTATATTTCAGCCTTCTGTCCATCAAAGCTATAATGCTATCGTTTTTGTTTTCCAAGGACCACCATGTGATTATCGTAATATTATGGCCTTCTGATGACGTAATCGTTACAAGCCTTCTCCCTTGAGAAATACTGTATCAGTCTTGTAAACGATCGCAGGGCTGCCATCATTGACTTAAAGCGAGAGTGAGAAATGCTTTGTCAACCAGAGGCCAATTTAATAGATCTGCTAAAAAATTGCTGAGCATGAAAAATCTTCCGTGGTAAAAACAGGATTACCAACCACATTTCCGATATATATATTCCTTGTGAGTTGTATTCAGCTGTTTTGGCTTAGTATGAAAATCACATGGAGTGATTTTGTGCTGCGCAGCACAAAAAATTACAATTTTTTTACCCAGACTTATAGCAGTCCTTAAGTTGTTTGCAAATGGATCCAGAACACAATTGTTTTCTTTCCGGCTTTGATTTTTCCCCTTTGTAGCTCCATACATCGAGTGGCTTTTAGCCTTGTTTGGGGCGAACTTAATTGCATTAAAAAAAAAGGGGCCCCCCCCCCCAACCCACCCCCACCCACCCCTCCCCCGCCCCACCCCCCCCCCCCCCCCCCCCCCCCACACCAAAAAAAGGAGTACCCCGAAAAAAATGCGTTCGCAAACTAATTTGGGCGCTAGCACTCTAGATGACTCTATAATGTTGGCGTTTTCAATTATCACAACTAACAAAAAATGCACCAAGCAAATTGTTTATCTTGGCCAAAGAGAATTTTATCCAGGGAGCTCGAGTTTGGCCAACATGATGGTTTCGGTCTTTATTAAAAGCCGGCGTTTTCTAGACCAAGAGAAAGCCAGTGAGATACACAGAGAGCTATAGGGGAAGAGAACAAATATGAAAATTGCTAGTTTGCGTGAGAATGTTAGTTTGCACACGAGAGAGTAATGACTTCAAAGGAAGAAAGTCACGCTCAATGTGTGAGAATTGGCAGCTCTGATCTGTGATCGGATAATATGCTGTTGGCTCCATACATCATTTCGAGAAAAAAAACCTTCAGTTCAAAAACTGTTTGTAAAGAATTCATCTTCATGTGAAACTGTTTATAATCTGTGCTCATGACGAAAAGAAAGGAAATTGAAAGCCCATTTGTATCCCAAATTCCCTGAAAGACTTATAATCTCATCCTTATTATGCCTGTAAGATAACAAAGCCACGATAGTACAACCGCAGCATTTCTCCACGTCGCCGTTGAGGGCGTGCTCGATACACCGTCGGTGGAAGGCGTTGTGTAGCAGCGGTACTATTTTTGTCGTAGAAGGTTTGACAAAACAAAAAGGATTTTCACATTAAACTGACAGTATGAATGGAGGAGACTGCGTGCGATGGAACATGGTTGATTGTCAAATGTCGAAAAATCGCAAGAAGCACCAGCAGACTCATTTCTTATGATTTCTGGACATAAATTGAGACCATGCGTGTAGGTATTAACCGAATTAAGGCGGAATACACCCTCTGACAAAATTCAAACGTACCGTTTTCGCACAACGCGACGATGTGGCGTTTTCCAACAAAGGTTCCAAACTGCTGCGATTGATTCAGTGACTGTGTGCATAGAAACCGCGCATCCACAAATTACAGTGACATTATTAAACCTCAAAAGTGGACAACCATAATTATGTTCTCCTTTTTTTTCTAGCAGAATCTACTTTTGGGGCTTATAGTGATACGTGTGGTGTATTATAACTACAAAACGGCACAGTGCGCAACTACAAGATCCGATGGGGCGGGCGCGGGGGGGGGGGGGGGGGGGGGGGGGTGCAGCCGCTCCTTAGCTGTGAGACTGCAAAGAATCCAGCTCTTTTTGTCTTAACATCTAACAAAAGCTCACCTATTGGCAATTGATCGAGTTTCCAACCAAGACCCTGTTTTAGGAATTTGTCCACGACATCACCATGTCATGCAGGCCTACGGCTCGTCATTTTCAGAAAAGCATTAGGTTGAGTACAGAAGCGCATTGTTAATTTGGTTGGAGAAGAGTTCGGCTTATCCTTACAATCACTCTCTTACCGGAGATATGTTGCTACTCTGTCTATTCTACAGATATTTTCCAAACAGGTTGGTTCCTCCAGTTAAGGTGTTTGAGCGTGAAACTATATAGCTGTACCAAGATGTAGAACAAAATGCTATGCCAGTATCCTTTTCCCTTGTTCCTATCTTAATGGAATTCTTTGCCTGGTGCATGTTCTCTCCACCTTACAATCTTTCCTGGTTCAAGAGGAATATTAATTCTTGCATCTTTGATTTTTTCCCCCATTATAGCTCCTTACCTCGAATGGCTTTTAGCCTTGTTCGTTGCGAACTTGCATCTGTCCAAATGATACTGATATAACCGGACCAAGTCCCAAATAAAAGTCCGTCATATTTCGCACTTGAATGGATTTGATTTGTTTTTGTATTAAAAGAAAGCTGATGTCTATACGTTCTCACATCAATACACTTCAAATTAGACAAACATATTTTCTTAATATACAGGGGAACATTGGGTTCGGCAATTTTGAGTCAGCCTATAGGCTATATAACGCAAAATTCATGTCGACCTGCAGTCGATCTGCAATGTAGTGAATGAAAGGACACAAATCAGGGTTTTAACTACCGGCCCATATGCCTGTAATAATGTTTTGATAACAAACTGCAATTTTTCTTCCCAGTTTATTTTTCTTCGAACGGCAGTCGTAGTGCGCAAACGAATTGTGCCTTATCAGGGGATCGGGCTTGACCCGCCCCTATTGCGGGGGTCAACACTATTAGGTTCTCTGCCGTGTTGACTTAAAATCTTCAGAAATATGATCATGGGTTAGTACTTTGTAGTTTGAACACCACATTATTATCTCTGAATTGCTGAGACTTGAAAACAATTTGAACATCGGACAAGTACACTTAGTGTTCTTCAGCATACTACGGCAGGCATTGTACTAGCTGGTTTGAAGAGAATACTGGAGCCTTTTGCAAACAGGTTCTATGACTCTTGTGACCGCGCAATGTGTAACTTCGCCACAATAAAGACACTCTACAAATCAATGGTATCATGTGAAGAGTTCTTTTGAAGTAGGAACTCAGGAAAGAAAAAAAAAGAATTCACTTCTATTGCCAATGAAAAATTATCCCCAAGTGCCTTCACAGACAACATGATATTTTATAGTACCCAACGAAAATTGGTTGCGTTTTCACCGTTAGAATTTTGACATTGCAAATAAATTTAAGTGTCAAATAACGGTGTCATGTTTAAATATTTAAAATTATTCATCTGAAACTCGTTCTGTCAACAGAACGTATACAAAAAACCAACATAACTTAAAAATAAAACAATGAATCTAAACACCAAAAATAATGTCATGTACTTCTGACATAGGTGTGTATTTTCGGCAAGGGTATTGGTCAACTCAACAAAATTGCACAATTTATTTTGTCCTACTTATATTGTACAGAATCCAAAAACCCTTCTGAATGGACGTCATCCATCTGGTTGTAAATCTAATTGCTGGTGTTATTTTAACACCAATCTCAATACCCAAATGATTTAAATGAATTTGGCGTTCAAAATCTGACACCACAGTATTTGCAGACAGTGTACAATCCCTTAAATGTCTGGCTCTCAAAACTCTTTAAAAATACTTTGATGGCAAGCAAAAAGGAAATCACTGTCAATGATTGCAGACAATCGGTGATCAAGAAGTATAGTCTAGAAACCGCTCTTGCCATACACCCGCAAGTTTATTTTTTCTTCATATGAGCAAAGAAAGTTTGCCTATCACAAAAAGTAACTGTAACTTGTCTAATTACTGCAGAGTGTTCATTGCTTTGGCTGGCTCTGCCTTCTTTCTATAGGAAAACAAATCTGCCTGGCAATATGTTTGCACTTAGCAACACATGCAGTTATTGATCCTGTCGTGTTGTGCCGTTCAGCACATTATTAAGGTTTTGTTTCAAATATTACGCCTGTTAAAAATATCATACTGGCTGAATTATATTAGGCATAGGACGATCATTTTTCATCAATTTTGGCCAATTCTGGCTAGCTCAGTAACCGGATACAAGATAAAATGTAAAGCTTTTGCAGGGTTGATACGATCCGAAAAAGCACAGGATGAAATTTATGGGTTACAACCATGTAAGAAAGGAAATATCTTTTGGGAAGATGTGCGGTTCAGAAAAGAACCATGTTGAAAATGTTTCTCGACGTTTCGGACGGTATCCTCTTCTGATGACGGACAGAGCACACTTTCCGAAACGTCGAGAAACATTCTCACATTGATTCTTTTCACAGCCACACATTTTCCCGAAAGAGATTTCTTCCCTTAAATGGTGTTATCCATACATTTCAGCCTGTATTTCTTAACAGGATACAACTGAGATGCCGAATGCGTGTCAACTTTTGGCCCTGCTCAACACATCGAGAAGGAATCTATTTCTATTTTATTTTTCGTCAAATAAACCACAAGGAAAACTGACTAGGTAAATTTGAATACATTTTCAAGTGAACAAAGAAAACTGGCATGGAAGCAGGATTGGAATCTGCGACCTCCGGAATACCGTATATACACCGGCGCTCTACCAACTGAGCTATCTTGCCCTATGTTGGTGGTCTCCCAAATTGTCAGTGTCTTTGTTCGGTGGGCGCTAGTCAAAAGTCATAAACCTAGCCAGGGAATATGAGCAAACGCAATCAAAGCTTAACTAATGACCGGGGCCAGGCTTAGCTCTACGCACTTCTTCCAAGATTAAAAAAAAAAATTCGAAATCCGTGAAACTACAAAACCATTTATCAAGGTTTGAGATTTATGCAACAGTGCGTTGGTCCTGGCATAGTTTTATCTGCGATTTTGGAATCTAAAATTAGCTCCTGAGGATTTTATCAGTTGGTAATGGCCGCGCTTTGTAAGATCCACGGGTTGGTTTTCCGATAAAAGAAACCCTGCTGACGTCTGAAGTTCGTCTATCAGTTGAAATAGCCGTCTCATCTTGCACGTAGCTCATCCCAGAGATAGCAAACACGGGGCCGTAGCAGGGATCAATTCACCATTACATGTATACCTAATTGATAAGTGCCAGATCAAAGTCAAACACGCCAAAACCCCCGAAACGAACCTATTACAAATATTAGTTGTGGTACACACAGCTGTGGAGTGATAGGGATAACGATGATACAACCACACACCCACCAGCCTCTCGCGTGTGTTTCAGTTCGTCTACGGTAGATATCACTGAACTGAACGCTCTTAGCATTACGATGGGAGCGGAGCCAGACTCTGCACAATCTGTGGTAATATTTGCTCTGCAATCCTCGCCCATCGTTTGATATGGGTTAAGGACAGTCTGTCTAGATTACACATCGCAACAAGCTTTATCTGTGCCCGGTTGCTTATTAAGCTGGCCGGCTTCTCCGCGACAGCTGACGTTGACCGTTATGATACCGTTGACCATGAGCCTTGCTGGGCTGATGACCGCGCATGGCCGAAAGCTCCCATTTTGTAGTCCCAGTAGGTCTATAAAACACTGCATAAACAACCCCTCAACCAACGGTTGTGTCTGTCAACACTTCAACCTACCGTTCCGCACAAAAAGGTGTTATAAAAATGTCATAAACTCTTCAAAAACACGACTTTATGGTGCGCGAGTTCAGTCATTTTGCTGGCGGTTGAGGTCAATGTCTAACTCAGATATCTGTCCCGGACCCGCGCTTTTCGATCTCTAACCTGATACTGGGGTCATCATGGTAAACCTCAAGTTGAGACAGGCAGTTCGACTTTATCATGTCTCAAGTCTTTACAACCATGCATGGAACATGCGCACTGACAACTGGAGGATGAAAACTCCGGGGGGGGGGGGGGGGTGGGGGTGGTAGGAGGAGGGGGGGGGGGGGGTCATGTGTCACTTTTCTCGCCTTCCACCGCTGTGACTCGGGTTGGAATCAACAGCGCCGGAACTCTTTTGAAAGTGTTGGGGGTGCAAAAGTAGCGCCGGTGCCGGCCGGCTGCTAAAAGTGGGGGTACCATTTCCCCCAAGTGGAAAAAGTTGGGGGGGGGGGGGGTGGGGCAATGTCCCCTCAGTTCCCCCCCCCCCCCCCCCGTTCCGCCGCCGTTGGTCGGAATCCCACCGGGGCCGACATGTGGATTGAGTTTTCATTCTCTGCCTGATTCCGTGGGTTTCCCCAAATGTCACTCTG
The DNA here is from genome assembly GCA_037893225.1 of Hippasteria phrygiana. NCBI lineage: Eukaryota > Metazoa > Echinodermata > Asteroidea > Valvatida > Goniasteridae > Hippasteria > Hippasteria phrygiana. Next base: position 153,843 of record JAZGUH010000583.1, on the reverse strand, counting down.
AGGTGTTCCTCCCTCCTCTAAAACTAAACATTACTTTCTCTTCTCTTCACAGTTTTTTTCAGGCTTCCGAAATACAATGCGAAATGCGCTTTTGGTTTCAGTACCAGAAATGAATAATTAATAGTGGTATTTCCCCCACGGTCTGTCACCGAGGCTTTGCCACCTTGCGTGGACATAAACAGCACGTGACAAGGCAATAATTAAGAGTTTTCACAAGCTATGTTTAACAACAGATCATTCTTGTTATAGTCTTCAATGAAGAAAGAAACGCGGCCTTTCGTGACGCGAATTGACAATCTTCCATATCTTTACTAACGTTTTGACAAGGTCTTCGTGACTTTAGGCAATGTAAGACATTTCAGACGCTGGTGGCAGCAGACATACCGGTCCTTTTTGTTATGCTGCGTTCCAATCGCGTCGTATTTCTCGTGTTTACGAGATGGTTGCACCAATGCGCACGCGCACAGGTCGTCAAGCAAGTCGTGAACTCGAGAAGAAAATTCCGCACCCAGTTCACCACTGGTGAATACGAGTTGCCAGACTTGTGAACTCGTAAACACGGAAAACACGACGTGATTGGAACGCATGGTGCGCATACACGACTGGTAAGAACAGTGGAAAAGGACCGGTATGTCTGCTGCCGCCAGCGTCTCAAAAGTCTCTTATTGACCGAGCGGCAAAACCACGAGACGAATTGAGCGGAGACTACACTTGTTTTTCATTTTGACAGAATTTCTTACATTATAATTATTAATATTTGCAATAGAAATTCCAACCAATCTCATCAACGATACTTCTTTTATGATGTTAGTGTGGAAACTGACGACGATAAAAAATACGCATGTTCAACCTGTTTCCAGGGCACTTTCATCCTCTAGAAATGTTTGAACATCACGGAGACGAGGTTGACACATGCTGGCATTGTGTGACCATTCAATCTCCGACCATAAGTGTCAAGAATAGTTGCAATATATCGATGTGGCCTATTTGTATAACCCTATATTTCAGAGGGGTTGCAGCCAAAAGATATCACCATTTAACAATTTTCGTCGATGCGGACACCATTTTCTTTTATTGTTTCCCCCAGTTGCATGGCGTCATAAGCCGGGTGTACATGTATTCCCAAACTGGGATTGGTCAGATTTCCTATGGGCAATTTATTTGTATGATAAATATAAATAATTCATGACTGCATTATATGAATAATTCAATAGCTTCGTCACTGCGTCACTCGACATGTACCCTGTAGTCTTCACTCGCGGCTTCGCCATCCGGTCCACATAATGCCCAAAGTCACGAAGGCCTTGACAAAATGCTAATATCTCCCTGACTTGTCTTTACTGGAAAATAATAATAATAATATTGTCAAACGCGTTCATGTTTGCCCTGTTAAAGATATGAGAGCACAATGTGGCTATTTTCAAGTAAGAATAAACAAATCCTTGCTGAAAAACAGGGATGTGTCGAGTCCATCACAAGTCCCTGTATAAGTCCATCACAAGTCCCTGCAAGTCCATCACAAGCCCTACAGTCCTAATTCCAATCACAAGCTATTCAAATGGCTTTGACAAAGGCATTCCTTTGTCATTGTTCATCCAGTTACTTGTGACCGGCTTTATGAAAGGACTTCTGACTGGACTTGCGAAAGGACTTGTGAAAGGACTTGCAGGGACTCGACTACAACTCTGCTGAAAAACACAAATTTGGTCACAGAAAAGACGTGCATTGCAAAACCGGGAGTAATTTTCGAATCGAAGAAGGACTGGTGAAAAACGACAGTTAAACGTGTATACAAAATTTGCTTTTGCTGTAATTTTCAGAAATTTATGGATTACCGGTAGTATTTTATAGCAAATACTGGACTGTTTTTTGTGCATATAGCTGCTGGGAAAGCAAGGAGAAAAAAGGCTGTTCTTGTAGTCTGGTTCCCTGACCCTACAATTTATAGACGCCAGGGGATTATCAGGTCAGGGAACTAGACTAGCTGGCTTGCACCTGCTCACGGATGTGTAACCAATTGCCAAAACAATGTGGACTAACTAAGGTTGTAATTAACTGGGGGCGTAGGGCCTATTTGAAAAAAAGTTATTTTTTTCCCAACCGATGGTCGGCCGACCATCGCTGGAAATTGACACAAAAATTCACTTTTCTTGAAAATGACAGCACAACAGATGCCATGATTTCAAAGGATGCTCGAGACTATTATCGGCTTACAGTCAAGTAAAATATTTCATAATAATTCAGTAGTTTTAGTTTTTTTCATGTTTGCAAATATTGTATATTACCGTTAACGTGAACAGATTATGTGGTACTTTGACCCAAATGAGATTGGTACTAAGTGCTGTTATGCATTAAAATCACTCGTTTCTGATGGAACTTTCTGAAATTTCGTCTTAAAATCAAGATTAAATGCAATTTTGATTGATATTAAAATCGTTCGGGTGAAGTACTCATTGGTTTGTTTGTTACACTCAGTTTAATAATAAAGTATTGGTTTATCGGTTATTATTATTTCCATCATCGTTCTCGAATCGACATATCCCGGCCAGCTTTCAGCTAATGAATTGAACATGACGTCACTTGAACGTTTTTATACATCATGCCATTCTAGTATTTTCTTAACTGTACTTTTTTTTTTTAAAGTGTCCTCGAAACGGAGATGATAATGTTGAAAAGAGACAAGCAAACAATACGAAACAAGCAGATAAACACATCAATGAACTACAAGCTGCGCTTATAGCCCGCCTCCAAATTCCAGAGAGACAAGTACTTGTTAGGGCCGAGATTAGACCTCTGTTTTTTTATTTGACGTCTTTGTCAAGCTCAGTCTGATTTGGGTTTGTAGTGCGAACCACAATTTAGGTGAGTGCAGACGTGATAATGGAATAAAACAGCACCATTAAATTCATTAATCGACAGTAATGCGGTTTATCCGCCACTGTCTTGACAGCCCTCCCAACGCATCAGTTAAGACCCCGTGGATTGACATCCGTGTGATTTTCTTCTGTCCCGAATTTTTTCTTCCCACCTCGGCCCCCCCTCTCCCCCGTTGAGCCCAACACCCTCGTTAAAGGACCGACAATGCTTCCTCGTACCCGGTGGGAGGCCCATTCAACGGCTCGTACAAAGGCCAAGATGTAATACGGTCACACCTACCCAGTGCACTTCACAGACGTTCACTTGTTGACACGATGAAACACTTTACGCGCGAAGCAGCACTTATTAGGAAAAGTAAGTAATATAATATGACAATAAGAACAGGACGTGAAAAAGAATGATAGGCCTAACCCTGACTTATTTGGCCATAAAGACTACATTCAGTCTTTAGCAAGTCACGGGATTGTGTTCACATTTTAAAGCTGTAGGTCTATGTCCGAGGTTGTTTTTTTGGGTGTACCACCATGAAAAATACATTTTGATATGTAATTGCTAATTTATTAGCATTGAAATCACCCAATACAAGGCTAAAAGCTACTCTAGGTAAAGGGTTACGATCAGAGGTGGTAGGGTTGGCGACGTTTTGAACCTCCCACCGTTTATGGTTTTCCTGGGCCCATTCTATTTTGTATAGAGGATAGGGCCTACATCTTCAACAGATTCCAGAAACTTTCAGACCTATCGACCCAGGCGGGTTAACTTCCGCACAAAATGACAAGTAACAGATTTAATAAGTTTCATATTTTGAATTAGGAGCGGAGCGCTTCTAATTCCTACGGCATAAATGTGCATTCATATTTACTGCACAATAGCGCATACTAAATTAGGAGACCAAAATGGGCTGAACGGCGTGTATTAAAGTGCTTTTTTTCGTTTAATAATGAAGATTTCTTTCTTAGTTCATTAGCGGGAAAAATCCATTGGATTGAAATTGTCAGGAGGGGACGGACATATACCGGTAGCAGATTTAAGAATCCATTGGTTTAAGTCTGTAGATTTTGGCATGATTTGTATAAGGCGTGAAAGGCCTGATTCCGTTTAAACGTATATTGTGTGATGAATTAAGTGAATGCGTACAATTGTGACCGGCAAATAACTCTTGACCAACTATTGTCAATTTTTTTGGCAACAAAATTTTGCTCTTCAGGAAAAATTTGCAGTTACAAATAAAATAATCTTTCCAACAAACTTGTTCAAATGGAAGTGAAACGTATTAATTTTGCTTGCATAAACAGCAAAGGGGATGCATAACATCAGCCTCCTGTAAGTATCTTCGTCGTGAGAAGATCAAAACATTTTATTTAAAAAAAATCACTAATTTGTTACGTTTCTTGTAGTTACGTATAGAACCAGCTTCTGGAAAGAAAAAAAGCTTTGGCGGAAAAACAGCTTTCGGGACAAAAACGAGCGGAGAAGCAATCGTATCTAGCGGCATCCCGCTGGTTGAGTTGTGGTGCCCGTCCTCGCCGCAAATCGTCTCCACTTTGTTCGGACAATGCAGACGGGCCGAAATCGAACGGTGCAGGTGGCGCACCTATTGTGTCCGCCACAAAAGACCGATTTGACAATTGTGACAACCAAATTAAAGGGGACAAGCATTCCAGGCCAGTGTGGGAGGACAGAGGATATACACGGCCAGTCTGCCTCATCACCGGTGTTTAATATACAGAGGTGATGAGGTGATGGGACCGGCTTTGGACGCCCGGGGTTTGGGAGGCCTTGCTGAAATACGGCAAGCAGTTGTGGACTTGGATTAACCGAGATAAATACCGGGATCATGTGTCGTGTCTATTAGTTCCAACTGTCATCTCCACAATGCGCCCAATTTCAACATGCAGCTTGGTGTTGGCACAGCACTTTCAGACAACCTTACTGTCTTTTTGTGCGTTTCATATTATACAGACATGTGGAGGACAGCTGAACAGCCCATACTATTATTTTCCTCCCTTATGTTTAGGTACCTGCGTGTATTTATGATTTTTCGAGTTTGGCCCCGAATTTTTTTTTGCGGCCAGACAATAAGTCAGTTGCGCGAAAGCAACCGGGAATTAAGCGGGATTTTTGTTAAGAGAGATGCAGACACTCAAACTAGCAAAACAATGGGTTTTTGGTTATAATATTTTTTTTAATTCGGTTGAAGAAAAAAAATCCAATGTCTTGGAGAGCATAGGCATTCTGCTTTATGAGTTTTTAACTATTTTTCACACACATAGGCCTAGATGTATAATCCTGCTAAAACTGTGTTTAGCAATTAAACACTTTTTTAAATACTTTCTTGCTATCAGTTTGTAAACACGTTTACATACTGAACATTGATGTTTAGGAATTGGGCACGTAATGTCTAAACATGTTTAAAAACTGACAACAAGATTGTGTTTAATTGTTAAACACAATTTTTAGAGTGAGGTAGTAAGTGTTGTGAACATAACTAACACATATTTCTTAAAGTCCATTGTCTTTCTCATCATTTCGTCAGAACCATGACCATTGTCACTATCGCCATTGTCACATGCATCATTATGGTCGCGGTCTCCAAAGACATCGTCGCACCATATGCAACCGTCGCTATTTAACAGCCGATTAAAATGTTTGTCATAATACTTTCAGCACCATCATCATCGTCCCAGCATTCTAGGGGGCGGAAAGGGATATCACGCCCCTTTTAGATATCAGCTGTTCTGAACAATTCAAGATGGATCGTCAAGATATATAAATGTTGAGTTCGAAAGCATAAGAGATTGGTTGAAATAAACCAATATATTTGTCGATATTAGTCCAAAGCAGTCGAATCTCTCTGAACAATTGAGAACTATATGAATTTTCAATCGCAGTACCGGTAGTTCTGCCATTTGCGCTGATCTACGGAGTTATAAACTTCGTTGCCACGGTAATTTGAAGCCGGATGGGAATTTCCACTTGTGTTTTTCCCGCAAAAGGGTTTTTCGCGGGTTTTTTCCTATCCCATAGGCCTAAATACCAGTAAGCAATAACCTTATACTGGAAAGTTGAACATTTAACCGTAGGCCCCATATAGATGTATTTGTGTAAATATTCTTGTATTTATGTATATGTTTGTATGTGTGTAAATATTCATGTATTTGTGTAAAAATTCTTGTATTTGTGTAAATATTCTAGTATTTGTGTAAATGTTCTTGTATTTGTGTAAATATTCATGTAGCCTATTTGTGTAAATATTCATGTATCTGTGTAAATATTCTTGTATTTGTGTAAATATTCATGTATAGGGCCTATGTGTAAATATTCTTGTATTTGTGTAAATATTCTTGTATTTGTGTAAATATTCTTGTATTTGTAAGTATTCATGTTTGTAATCCGTCTCACTACATTTTGCACACTCTGGGTAAAGAAATGTAATATGTTGCTTCAGGAACACATCAACTTCAATCCAACCAATATATTTGTTATTTTCAACAAATCCATGTTATTAGATTGTAGGCCTTTTATGTCATTCCTCACCGACCTGCCTCTAATAGCAAAATGGCAAGTCACGTACTACCGTGATTCATATCTTCTAGTGGAAATATTTCTGAATGATTTTCCGCCGCACACTTTCAGCGCCAAATACTCTTCATCTGTTCCCAAAGCTGTTTCCCATAGAAAAACTTTTTTCTTCAAAGTCGGTTATGATATGAGCTTCAGCCCTTCAAATAGAGAAAAACCTAGAACCTGCTCACTAAAGATGGAAGGCGCCGGGGATGAACACATCAACCGTATCACGTATCACGGGGGCTCTCTCCGCAGACAAACAGAATAATACGCCCGGGCACCGAGTCTTTCATTCAGCGGGCCGCATGGCCCGGAGATGCCGAGACCGCACGCTCGCTACCCCGGCTCTGCACCAGTAAATTAATAGAATAAATATGATGTTCGTATAACGGCGGTCCGTATGAGAAAGCGTCGCTAGCAGCAGGTATATAGGCTATTAGAGTGCAGGTAAATGGCAGTCCAACCCCCAACGGTATTAATTTCTCCCCCGCTGAATTAGACTCATCTGCGGTACGAATTAGTCTCGTCTACCGGTTTGCGACGGCTGTTTTGCCACGGGGAAAAGTTGTGCTTTTTTCCATTGAAAAAAACAACAACAGGATTTTTGTTCTCGATTATACGAGGGATGAGATTTCGATGACTCTGCTCAAAAGTGTGATTTGTATTGCTTTATAACGTACATGCACCGTGTATATATATATATATTTTTTCCTCATCATGAGCTTCAGCATGAGGTTTTTATAATTCAATTTCCTTTGCGATATGTTTCATCGTGCGTTATCTTATTTTCATGTGTATTCTAATGTATTGTGTTATTCTTGTGTATGTTCATGTAGTAATTTGTAATGTGTGCAGGGTCCAATGGTAACAGTTTTAACTGTTTGGGCTACCCTGGGTAAAGAAATGTAATCAAGAATATAGGCCTATATTTATGTCTTAAGATTCATCATGTGCTAGCTGTCCCATTGTCAGATTATATAGGTAGGTCTAGACCTATTGTAGGTGGCATGTGTGGCTTGTGTGTAAAGCGCTCGCCTCCCACCAATGTGGCCCGGGTTCGATTCCCGACATATGTGAGTAGAGTTGTGCGTTGGTTCTCTCCTGTGCCACAAGGGTTTTTTCTCCGGGTTCTCCGGCTTTCCTCCCTCCCGAAAAATCAAACACTTTCGATCTCTGGCTGTGCTCCGTGGTCGTAATATATGGGTCGATGTGGCCGGCTGCCAGAGGCGCCTCTATACGTGCCAGCGACTCGACCACGTTGTAGCCTTCGCAATTCAGCATCCCAGCTGCGAGTAAGGATGATTAGCCTCCCAAATTATATTACTTAAATCAGAGGATGAAATATGAAGTAGGTTATAAACGTCATCTTACACTGCTCCACGCACTGAAATATGGTTTGTGTTGTCTTAATCAAATTAGGTTACAACACGGAGGAAGGAACTTCCTCCATGGTTACAAATAGATTTCAGAGCTTTGAAACATAGGTGACGGCGCAAAACCCAAATATATTCACCGACGAAAGAGTCACATTTAACAGTGTTGTCCATGCTTGTAAATTGTTTACCAAAACACTATTTTCTCTTTCTAAGATGACAAGGGTTATAAACTTGTCAAGACGAAAAATAGCCACAATGTGTTATTATTGACTTCTTACTTAAATTTAAATGTAAGTTACCGGCAAAATTACCGTTAATAAATCAAATGAAATGAAATGATAAATACAAATGTATCATCTTTGTGAAAAACTACCCTCATAAAACAGCCGTGGGGTGAATTCCGATTTCGCAAACGGGTACAAATTGAGAAGAAACCAATAATAAGAAGCAATTCATTCTGTCCGGATTTCACACCTTGATATCCCGGGCATCTGAGGCCTATTACGGAGCTGCATTTAGGGGACGTCCGTCGGTGCCCAATTGCCCCCAGTGTGGTTATCTATCCATATATACACAGGCGAGTGTTAAAACATTAGTATAGTGATCAGAAATCCACCCAGGTGGGCCACGACACAAATCAGTCATTTCGTTAGCACGGGAATTGATACCCGTGTACATAGTCGATTTTCCCATTTTTGTTTTGGCGGCCAGTGCAAGACAAATGTATACCGTTCCAGAACAAACTCACGGCAATATGAGCCCGTATTTGCTTATTTGTTGACACACTGAATAAACAAATGCAATTCCGGAGGATATAGGCCATTTCTTTATTCAAATAAATGCTAGGAAAAAAATGCATGTGTGTGACTATGCAACAGACGCTCTAATTCCGAGTATATGAGTCTAGAATTAGAATGACACATAACCTGCGAAGTTCACAACTTTACGCGTTAATTCGCCATTCTGAAGTCAAATTAGTGCGTCTGTTTGTTGTTCATTACGAGGTTCGTTAATTATTGAGAAATGGAACAGGCTGAACATGATGTAAGGAGATTTAAGGTAAGGTAACACAATACATAAACCATGGCTACTAAAGATAAACTCTACCTTTCGGCCAGTTTGCGCCGACAACCGGTACCTTCGGAAGTGTCTTCTCCTGATCTGGTTCGTTAAATGTCACCTATAGGAATACTTAGCCTAGGCCCTACATTTCGCTTTATACTAACGATTGGAGTTAAACAAAAATACGATTAGACATTGATATTGGCCAGTGAATATCTTCTGATACGTTCATTCTTCAGTGGATCTTTTTTTGCATTTTAGGCTACTTTCTAGAGAAAGGTTAACATTTGGCTGAAAATCGGTTAGGCCTACATGTCATGTATAGCCTCAAAATTAGTTCAAATAAGACATGCAGGCAAACCCATGAGTAACTTTCGAGTAAATTGACTAATGGAAAACGACAATTAAAATAAACACGTTTTCTTGTAGACTCGCCATTGTGATGCCAAGCATTTCACGGACCGAGTTGTCTTGGTGCCGAGTTTGTCTGGTGCCGAGGTATAATGTAGTACCGAAGTGACTGCCACACTCAGCAAACTGTACGACACTGATGAACCATAGAGCAAGCTCTATGGATGAACCAAATTACCCATACGACTACAGACACATCTGAGTAACAGCTCTATATTATGTGTACTGCACCTTCAGTTAGCAATGACACTTACCTATGGGGTTAATTTGCTTACATATACGCCCTGCTCATTACAGAACACCCTCCGATTAATGAGCAGAAACAATCAAGGTGATTAAGACAAGACTAACGGGAGATAGCTTCAATGGTCACTTATGCAGCTGCGTTATTATCCCGTATGTCCAGGGCGGACATCGGATGACAAAAGGCGCATCTTTTATTCGTCGTTTCTCCCCCGTCCCGCCGTTCCTCATAGGCCCCCCTACACGTCTTAATTAGCTTGTCTGTCAATATTGATGTCTAAATTTGGCAATTATTCCTGATTTAGACTGGCGCACAGTCTACGTTTAGTTGTTGCAGGAGAAATATATCGTGAACAATCTGACAATTAGACCTCAGCCTAGGCTTGTTATTTTGTGGCAGCATGATCGATTTTTGTCTAAGACATTTCCTCTATATCATTTGCAATGTTGCTATATTCAATGCGATGAAAGTAAGCGAGAGTATATTTTGTAGGTTTAAAGTACTGCTTAGACCTTCCTGTAACTGATGTTCCTTAACATTCAATAACAATACATGCTATACGCTGCACAATTCTGTGTTTAAAATGCAACAATATGCGCAGACATTGCGTTTGCAGTCAATCATTAATTTGCATGACGTCCTACAGACGTAAATGAACAATTAAGCCAGCCGTTTGAGTTGTAAATTCTGTGATTAAAACTATTCACAAGTATCGAAATCTATGTTTTAAGGCCAGTTCATACGAATCATTCATTCGACTTCGTATAACGGTGAACTCACAAAGAAACAACAATTGAGCTTAAACACTTCAAAAGGAGACAGAGACGAATCAAAAAGACCAAAACAGATTATAAACAGAAATTGGAGGAGAACTTCAGTGAGCGGAATTCACGGTGAATTGGTGCAGCAGTGAAGGACCATCTATGTTCACCAGCCTATGAACTACTCCACTTCTATAGTGTGGACAATAAACATGAACTGAACTGAACTGAACTGAACTGAACTGAACTGAACTGAACTGAACTGAACTGAACTGATGACGTCATCGTGAAATTCGCTTCCATTTGCATTTCGCGTGAAGTATATAAGAACCTGCCTTTAATGGTTTGGGAGACTTTTGAGACGCTGGTGGCAGCAGACATACCGGTCCTTTTCCGTTGTTCTCACCAGTTGTGCCCAGTCCGAAATTATTTTGGGAAAAACAGCTTTTTTGGGGTAGACATGAGCATAGGGACTACTCTAAAAACAGCCACCAAAAGAAATCTTCAGATATAAATAATCGAGAGCCGGATATTATTACCGTAAACATGTGTCTTAATTGCGAGTTTTACCGTGGCACTCATAAAAACACCCCGCCGCATGTCCCTCCTGTTTCGGGGAGGACAAGAAGGCTTACATTGGATGCAGCGCCGCGGCGGGGGGCTCGGAATCGCCGCTGAATTATTGCAAGGTCTCAAGGAAATGGAGAAAACGGCGAGGTGTCTGACCGAACCTTGAAACCAAGTGACACGCTCCCCAAAAAGCACTTTCGGTGAAATGTCACATAAACGCTCATCTGTTATCACACGGGGTCCATAATGGCGTGTATAAAGTAGAGATGATTTCCGTGTAATTATGATGCTAAAATTGAATTTCTACAACTTGAGTTTGCTGCAAGTAGCTTAATTTCTTCAAGAGGCTGTTCGGTCCTGGAGTTTTTCCCAATTGAAACATGCGTGGTTCTTCGCAGAGATGCAGTCGAGTCCATCACAAGTCCCTGTCCTTTACAAGCCCTCCAGTCCTAATTCCAATCACAAGCTATTCAAATGAGCTTTGACAAAGGCATTCATTTGTCATTGTTCATCCAGTTACTTGTGACTGGCTTTATGAACTGGACTTGCGAAAGGACTTGTGAAATGACTTGCAGGGACTCGACCACAACTCTAGTTCTTCGAATGGGTAGGCTGGAGGATGGCCCTGAAGGAACATCACACATCGCATATTTCCGCGCAGATATTTGCGATGTCGCACATTTTATCGCACATTTCTTTGCAGATTTCTGTGCAGATATTTGCGATGTCGCACATTTTATCGCACATTTTTTTTGCAGATTTGTACCAGGTTATTTTTTGACGAAGCTACGGGGTCTTAGACATGTTGGAGTTCCAGGTACACTGAATCTGTAAAGAAATGTGTCCCTACACTAGTCTCCTTACGGGGTACCGGGAAGAAAGGGTAACAATGGTACCCCATGAGGGAGTCTTTAGAAATCGAGGTACCCCACAAAGTTAACGCTATGGGTTTTGAGATTTCAATAGGGACAAAGGAGAATAACAGAAGGAAAGTCTACAATAGAGGTACCCCACCCCATATGGGTGCATATGTGAGAACGAGTGCGATAAAATGTGCAACATCGCAGAAATCTGCGCAGAAATCTGCGATAAAATGTGCGATATCGCAAATATCTGCGCAGAAATCTGCGATGTGTGATGTCCCTTCAGGGCAACGATACTGGAGAACCATGGCCCCTGTAAGATCTAATCACACTACCCTTAGAAAAAGCACCCTCATTTTATTGATTGAAATTCACGTCTACATGTGCATTCGTAACCGTCAATTTTGACAGTCAGTAGTCATTTTATTTTAAGATCTGAAAGCTCACTGTTGCAAGCTTCAGTAAAACTTAAAAATCCTGTCTGGAAATCAATTCAGTTCAACATCACATTTTGTTTCCATACACTGTGTTTAGCAATTAAACACAACCTTGCTATCAGTTTGTAAATATGTTTAGAAGCTAAACATGACGTGCATGTCCTGTTCCTGAATATCAATGTTCAATGGCTATCTGTCAATGCGCTAAACATGTTTAGTATGTAAACGTGTTTACAAACTGATAGCAAGGAATTGTTTAGAAAAGTGTTTAATTGCTAAACACTGTTTTTGTATCGTAACATCTATCCCACACGTTGGCCTATATAAAACAAATTCCAAACCACTTTATTCTGTCACCGTAGGCCTATATACCGAATCTGAAGTTTGCAGTTAAAAAAATTGTAATGAAGTGGCTTATTTAAATGACATACTGTAAAATATACGCCGTGGTGCTTGAATTTTAATGAAAAATACAATTCAATGGACGCGGTTTGCATATACAGTTATGCCCCAAATTATTCATATCTATGCCAAATTCGGGGTATTGTGAATCATTATATTTATTATTTGTATGCTAATGGTATGAAACCAAAATATATGTAGATTTGTACATGCCAACCAAAAGTCATTAAGTAAAGCCGCAAAGTTCCGCAAATCCAGCTTTTATGTATGAGAGAAAAGCAAACTACCAGATTGTTCATAGGGTATGAATAATTTGGGGCATAATTGTACATGTATAGGAGTACAGTATGAACGTGCAGTCATCTCAAATCACGGGGTCGACTGTGTAACGGCGCACACAACTATAAGGCTGTTACCTTAATGTATGTATTATTATTGACGTACTGGTGAGGACAAAAAGGACGGTTCAACAAAGGGAACAATACTGTCCTCACGTTTATTTCTTTGTTCCGGAAAAGTGAGGACATGCAAACTAGTGCTTAGTCTATGGGGATGGGTTAGTGTGTAGGACAATAGAAAGTCCTGACCAGGATGGTGAAAAAAGTACCGTTGTAGTGACAACCTTTTATGAATTCTGTAACAGCCAGTAAACTAGACAAAATGGCCGTCACCTGAAGATACGACTGTCCAATAGTCATAGCCTTATTGCCATCCTGTGATTGGCTAACATTTAACAATTGTTGACTGCTGCGATGTGGGACACGACGTTTTTAACACCCGAGTGACGCATAGCACCCGAGGCGAAGCCGAGGGTGCTATGCGTCCCCGAGGCCAAGAAGGTCATATCCCACATCACAGCAGTCAATTGTTTTGTTATATCGCCAAACCCAGTTTTTTTCAGTGCAACTTGCCTTGTTCGGTGGAAATTAACTCAAACAAATCACGCGATCAAAAACAGCCGATCGTTTGCTAGTCCGCTGCTCCCACTATAGTTTACTATTGTCAACAGTGTAGGTGAAAATTGCGTGGGTACCAATGATACAGCTCAATAGGTAGCTGGCTGTGCTGTTGTGTGATATCATGCTTTGAGTGTGCCAGTCGTTTTTATAGACCGGACACGTGATCGTTCTAGGCCAATCAAAATACAGTATCCAAGACGGATATATAACAAGTAGGACTATATTTGCTCGTGAATATATATAGTTCCTCCGGTGTATTGCAGTGTAAGCGTTTAATAAAACAAAATACATTTTCAAAGTGAACAAAGAAAACTGGCAGAAGCGGGATTCGAACCTGTGACCTCCGGAAACTGGTGCGGCGGTCTTCCAACTGAGCTATCTTGCCCTATATCTTGGCGGTCTCCCAAATTGTCAGTAGCCTATCACAAACCCATAGGCCTAATGCCGTATAGCCAGGGACCACGCCCAATTTTACTTTTCAACCTGGGAAGCGACATTGTGGGGATCACTCAATGAGGATATGACTTTTGAACTTGTATTTCGTCAAACAAACCAGAAGGGAAACTGACTAGGTACATTTAAATATATGTTCAAATTGGAAAAAGAAACCTGGCAGAAGCGGGATTCGAATTGCGACCTTCGGAATACAGTACTGGCGCTCTAACTGAGCTATCTTGCCCTATGTCGGCGGTCTCCAAAATTGTCAAAGATACTGACAACATAGGGCAAGATTACTAGGGTGCCGGTACGGTATTCCAGATATCGCAGGTTCGAATCCCGCTCCGGCCAGTTTTCTTTGTTCGATTTGAGAATTTATTCCAATTTACGCAGTCAGTTTGTGGTTCGTGGTTTGTTTAATAAAACAAAAGCCAACTTGGTCGAGCTACTCGTGTGTCTTAGTGTTAACGCGTCTGATTATGGATCATTTACACCGGGTTCGATTCTCAAGCTGGCAATTTTTTGACAATCTTTCCGATAAAAAGAGTTTATCGAGTAAACTCAAAAGATTGCTCTTTTTCAAATTCGTGGTTTCGAGAATTTTTTATGGGGACAAAAAATCTGAGAACCAGTCTTGCTTGCAGCTCCCATAGCAAAGTACACAGAATCTCGCTGGCCAATCACAAGTTGGCAACAAAGCTACGACTAACGCGCAGTTGAAGATGCATCCGAAACCATCAGTGCTAAAAAAATGTATACTTCATCATAATGCATTCTTTAGTATATTGTTGGTGATGCCTTGGTACAGCTTTCTATTTCATTATGAGAGACAAACAGACTTTGAAGTCTTCGGATACGGCAAGCAGTATTTCAAAAATTCAGGTTAGAAAAAGGAATGCAAAATGCAGAAATGCATAGTTAAAAATGAATAAAAAATACGTTTGTTTTGTTAGACAAACACCTTTATAGACGCTGCCTTGTAACGTTTAAAGATGATGCTGATTGCTTAGAGAAGTCTGCGTCATTTCGTAGTTTTATGTAGATTGCGTATTGTAAAATTATTTCTACCATGTGAAATAGCAAAAAAGTAACTTTCGAGAGCTACCGATATCAAGTTCTCTTTAAGATATATTCCAGTCGTGCTTACCCTATAACCCAACATTAAATACCATTCCGTAAAATAGTACAATCCAAAACGTTACCTTATAGTGGGCAAAGTGACTCAGAGATATCAGAGACTATGTGAGTGGATCGGTGCTGATTTGTGGATACCTGACGTATCCAATAATCAGACGAAGAATGATCAGAAATCCCATTAAATTAGGAACATTTATTGATGCAAAACGTGTGCGCCGTGTGAGTGTGTGGGAGGGGCGGGGAAAGGGGCGTTGCATGATCAGATCGAAACCTCTAAGAATACGTGTAATGTGAAATGTCTCTGAATAAATGAATTTATCACTAGAATATGTTGATTTTGAAATTGTCATTATTGATGTGACTTTTGCTTGTTGCATTCTGATTTTTTCCCTTAGAATATTTGTGTATGGCGTCTGACTTGTCACTTCACTTTACTGCATTGCAACAATGAAGTACCGGTATCTCGACTCTTTCTATTCTGATCATTCTGGATTAAATGGGATCCGAAAGCTGATCTATTTAACAATGAAGCAAAATTGTTCTTTCTATTCAAATTGGTCTGGGGGACTATTTTTACGGGTGGTCGTGTTAGGACCAAGCTGTCATTTTAAGGTGATTACGTCATCCTTAATATTGAACAGAAAGTGAAAGGTGTTGAAACAAGCTTAAATTTGATGTGCATTTTGAACAGCTTGGAGAATTGCATTTTTCCGAATTTTCTTTTAAATTCGGGGTACATGTATCTATCATATTTTGGGTCTGTACGACAATTCAGTCATTGCAACCAAAGGGGGTTGAAAATCCCCTTTCAGCCAGATGGACAGGAGACGTGTGTGGTAACAAGGTAAATAAAAAAGAATGGTCACGACCTTTGACCTGACAGAATTGCTCATGCGTAGCTGGAATAACCGAAAACGTTTTCTCCATAGGAGATGCCTTCTATATATTTATAGGCGATATGCCCTCTGACGTCACGTGTTTACATTTATACTAAGTAAGATTTGAGGCTTTGCATGGCGGGGAAACTAATAAATGAAAGGTTTGCGGAAACACCATGTGGAAATATTTCCCAATTAAGAGAATTGTGCGGAAAAGAACCAAAGGTATAAACTCGACGTTGGTCAGTATGCTCTTAGTCTGGTTCCCAGACCAAAATATTACGACTATTTCTGATGAATATTAGGTCCGGTAGCCGCCAATGTCACGTGACGAAAATTCCCAGATTCTGGCCTTTTCCGAAAATGTCCGAGGTTTTCCGAACTTGTTTTGGTAACATTCGGCTATTAACGTTGATGTTCGCAATAACAAAATATCTGTCGGGCCTGTTACAGATCATAGAATTTGAATTCTCAATTATATATAAAAACTGAAAAATCAATGCCACACTCTTGCAGTATTTTGCGGACTGGATTTTGAAAGAATGTTAAACTTTGAATGATGCCACTGACGTCACTCAGACTAACACTGTACGTCATGATCTATTTTAAACCGCGGTAGCTACCTGACCTAAGATTTAGACGTCAGGGAATCTTCAGGTCAGGGAACCAGGCTAATGCTCTGACCGTCTTCATTCTCCTGAAGATGGTCAGAGCATACTGACCGAAACGTCGAGTTTATACCTCTGGTTCTTTTCAAAACCATTCTCTTAATTGAGAAATATTTCCACATGGTGTTTCCGCAAACCTTTCATTTATTACATTTATATTGGAATGTGCCCGGCGGTGCGCACGCATCGTGTTTTGCATAACATTTGGTTAAGGAGTGAAGTTGCAGGTCAGATCTTCGTTGAATTATGTGACCTTTGATGTCACGCTTAACAAAATTCATGCAAAACACGATGCGTGCGCATACCGCCGGGCACATTTGGTTTAGACGGAAACAAAGGGCACATAGCCTACTCACCCCACTCGTTCGGTATCTGATAGGGTTGATGTCCTATGAACAGTGTTGTAGTCAAGACCATCACAAGACCACACAAGACCCTGCAAGACCAGCACAAGACCAGCAGTCTTAATCCAAGTCTTAAGCTATTCAAATGAACTGTAACAAAAGCATTCCTTTGTCATGGTTTATGCCTGTTACTTGTGCCTGTTACAAGCTGGTCTTG
Source organism: Hippasteria phrygiana (assembly GCA_037893225.1). NCBI lineage: Eukaryota > Metazoa > Echinodermata > Asteroidea > Valvatida > Goniasteridae > Hippasteria > Hippasteria phrygiana. The sequence goes on along the minus strand of JAZGUH010000583.1, from coordinate 136,632 downwards.
TGAATGGTCTTGTGCATGGTCTTGTGCCTGGTCTTGAAATGGTCTCGACTACAACACTGCATATGAATATTTCCGACTGTTTACCCATGGTGCATCACAACACAATTGTTCTTCTACAATGAACACAATAATTTTGGCAATAGCGTAACCTTTAACCTCCTTCCAGCCTTAACTTTAACCCTATCCTAAACTCTATTCCCAACTCTCAACCCTTTCCCTGTGTTTCTTATTGTTTTGATGTACGGGGCCTACTGAGCAAGCGCGGTAAATCCAACAAGTCGGATTTTAAGGGAGTCTGATATTCCCAAGCTTTGGCACCCCCACGTATCAACAAAAGAGGTGTAATTTTCAGTCACGAAGCCTTTGGCATAATGTATCGATCGGTATCGATAATTAGACAGGGGGTGTGAATTGACCAGCTAATCCCCACATGATCCACCACATTGTCGGCCGTGCTGACGAAAATCGTTACCGGCCAACACGTCATGCAGCTCTCCACCGTCTGTTCTCGTAGTTTTTCGATTTTTTTCCCAGCCAGTCTACTCTCTCCCTTAATTCTCTCTGTTTGCGAATTCTCTCTGTTTGTTAATCCAGCCAAACCAGTAGCCAGTAGGCCTGGTTTTGACACAAAAGGCGACTTTTATGTGGGTGAAGACCTGGTCGTGCGTTGGCTAATTGCCAATAATTTGCTGATATTGTAGGGCTTCCTTGGACTGTATAAACGAAAGGTACTTCAGTGACACCTTTCCGTTGTGGCCCGACTGGAAGAGCCTCACCTGGGTCTTTTGTCCGGCGGTGTTTGGGGATATTAACTCCTGAAGACGGTCCGTCTCTCGGGGCCTGACCCAGTCTCGTGTTTGCAGGCCGCAAATCCGCTTGCTTTTATTATGTATAGCCTGACTGAAACTGTCGGTGAGTGTGGCCTGGGTACCGGTACATTAGGTTGTGGGTCTCAGTTCTCTCTTACTTGGAATAAAAACAATATATACATGGAGATTATAGGCCAACGGTGTAACGTGGGTCTTTCGGAGAAACCCAACATTGAACGGTGGTGCGGTTGTTAACGGTTATCCCCATTATAAACCCAACACCGTTATGAATGGCACTTTTTGCGAAAGTTCAGTTATTATTGACATGTACTGTTTCTCTGTTAAAATAGAGCTGATAATTTCTGACAGCAACAACAGCAGCAGCAGCAGCAGTAGATGCAGCAGCAGCAACTTCTTCACATATGGCTGTGTGCCCCGTTCCCAACAGAAGGAATACCCTTATGTATTTAATAGTATTCTATCATTTGTATGCAAAGTTGACATTCGAATTTCGCTCGGAAATTCACTTGTTTCAGACATCACTCACAATAAACTGAGCGAAATTACCCAAAATCCAAACTGGCTCAAAGAATGTTTTTGAAAATCACAAAAATTAAACCCATCTGAATACTTTTGATTAAGTGATTTTACATGGCACGTTATACCTTTTGACAGGCGCTGGACGCACTTATTTTGAACGACAGTCGTATCAGAATGGTTACCACACATGCTTTAGCTTGTTTGTTAAACTCTCCAATCAAAGAGAATGCTTGGCTGCAAATTACAAAATAAGCGCCGGTTTTAGACTGGCTTCAAAAGAAAATAAAGATGATTAACCTTAGTTTGACATACCCAAAATGGTCCCGCCTATATTATCAGAAATAAGTTACAATTTCGAACTTTATGGGTATTTTCACTCAATTAGTCATCTCTGGAATTCAATTCATTGGCATTACAATCAATCATCCTTTATCCCGACCCCGTGGTTTCCGCTGTCTGCTATTCTTTAGTCTTTCCAAAGTATGAGTCCCGGGCCTGGCGAATTCTGTTTACGACTTCGCCGGTTAAAGTGCAGTTGGCGCGAAGGAGCGAATGTGTCGATGTTACATTGTGTCATTTATTAGCAAACAGCCGGGACTAGCATTCTCTGTCTTTAACGGGTTATTGTTCTAGCACACTTGAGTTTTCAATAGTTTAAGGAAAGCCGACAGCTGCCAAACGCGGTCTCCGCGGACGGAGGGGAAGAAAACCCGCTGTATGCGGACCAGGCCGTGGCGATCTTACCAGTAGACCCACAGCTGTGGCAGGCCCCCCGCCCGGGCTGGAGAGCCTTGCTTACGGCCGGGGTCTTTCCCGCCTCTCGCTGAACGACCGGTCTACCAACGCGAAGAGAAGCCGTCAACGAAACCTGCGCCACCGCAAAGACAACGATGTGCAGTTCACACGCGCTGTAGGCCCTATACAATGTTTTACAAGAGGAAGATTTTTTGTAAGTTTGAAGTCTGATCAATATGACTTAGGCTCCATACTATCACCCCATTGAACACTGATGGGTGTTATATCAGTTTGAGAAGTTGCAAATACCCTGATTTGTTTTATGTCGGGTTTATTTTCCAACGAATTTAAGACGGGGAAATGACTAGAGAATACTACATCAAACATAGCATAGGCCTAATTCGAAATAATGAACATGAAACACTCTCCTGTTCTTGAAAGTTTCTACAATAATCCGGTAACTAATTACGTGTATAAATGAAACGAATCATGACAAAAAAAGAGAGATAGTAAATGACATGGATGTGAAACAAACAGCGTTGAAACAGCTGGGATTGCTACAGCAACTTGCCCAGTCGAGTGCGAGTGGTTGGTAGTCGGCAGCCCGGCGCACCGCCGCGAGTTGGTAGTAAACTCTCCGCACGTTGCCCTCCTCGAAGCTCGCCCGTGTTAAATGCCGTTTTAATATTTTCCCCCATTGTCGAGTGCTTGAGGTACATGGGCTCGCTCGTGCCGTTACTTGACATTTGCCCCCATCGTGCCGGGAAATATTAACATAACACTAACCAACACGACGACAGCCTGCGATAACATTTTCAGGTCCCCACTGGAGACATTCCCACGATTTTTTTCTCTTCTTTTACAACACACCCGATAAAACAGAAAAAAGTGAGTAATGCACTAAATACAAATCAATTCTTAAGTGATGCGTTATGTGCATAATTCTTGGTGAAAAGAATCGCTTAATTTCAAATTATTGCCTGCTTCGTACTTATGATGATTGATTCGTTGTCGTGACATATACGCTGATGTATATACACTAAGTTTTGTCTTGCTTGAAATTTGAATTGTGAAAGAGTTGGAATAATAGAATGTAGGCCTATGCATAACATAAACACGAGTTGGGATAGCCAATGTGTATGTTATATATTAATTGGATATACATGTACATGAAATAACCCATTGGCTCTTCCAGGAAGATCTTGGAAAATCTGTTTGCCCTTACATTATTTTGTCATTATTGTTGGTCATTTTGGAAAAATATCAACTTTCGTGGATTTGACCCATGGGAATGCGCATGAAATGTACCGGTAGTCATTATGGCAATCGTATATTATTTCCCATTGCACAAACAGTAAATAATTCCCCCCCCCCCTCCCCAAATAAAAAAGTTCGCACAAAGGCTGAACAAAGATGAAATGCTCGTCGATGGCGGCCATCTTTGATCTTCATACTGCATTATGTTAAGTCATGTGACAGTATTTGTTCAATTATTCAACAAAATTAGCTGGCCTAACGTTTCGAACTTAAGCAAGTTCTTTTAAAAAAAGCAAATGACAGTGGTACAAGAAACAAACAATATTTATTCGTCCAAAGTCAATATTTGTTATGTTCAGGTCCCCAAACCATGTTTGTACCATTTCCCGGTACATATATTTTGTTTACATAAATAGCTAAAATCTATATTTACCGTGTTCTTGATATCGGTTGCCTTGGTAGCCGCGGAGATCCCAGAAAATTGGTTTAGATATCAAAGTAATCCCCGATACAAGTAAGGAAATACAAACAAAGTTATAAGAAAAGTTGTGCCCCCTTTTCTCATAAGAGTGCCGAAGTGTGACGTCAGTTGCTACGATAACTGGCTCTAAACAAATGGAGATGTCGACAGTTCCTTTGTTAACAGCCAGTCATGCAAACACATTGACACAAAATAACAAACGTATTCTGGTTCCAAACTTGCATTGACGGCATCACTTCGGTACCGTACTGTATAGGGTTAGATAACTGTCTTCTAATTGAAAAAAACATGAAAAGAGAGCGCTACCATACCCGTGCCGAATTGTAAACTTTCTCAGCAACGTGTTTGACATATAAGCGCGGTCAAAGGACGTCGAGCAACACAGTTATTTTTCCTCGCGGCAACAAAAGTAAAACAACACGTGCCAAAATTCTCGCTACTTGAAATTCATTTGTTGGTCCCCTGTTGCACGGACCGCCCATCGAAAACAATTCTGGACAAAGACATCGTGAATTAATGACCCGATAATGATGGAGGGGGGGGGGGGGGGGGGGGGCTGCCTTTTGTATTCATTGTCTCCGCCTTGCTACTGTCCATCTGAGCGGAGGTTTACCTCCCGTAGTCCGTTGCTAAGATGTCACCCTCGGTGTGAGGCATGTCGTTTTCTTCAATGGGGTGTAACCCTTTTGTTTCAAGTCTATTATCGGTAGACCGCAAGCTGCTCCGGAGAGAGGCATTTTGAAAAACGATCGATTTTGATTCCCTAGAAATTAGGATGCAATGACGGGAGACTGTTTTGGGCTTTTGTTATGTATTTATTCGGCAATTTTTGGCTTTCCATTTATCACTTTACAGCGGTTGTCAGATAAATATATAGGCAAGCACGAATTCGTGCAGGAGCCGCGTCGTTGGTGACTCGCGTGTGTGACAGTTTCGTCATAGACACAGCCTGCGGTACAGCCTGCGGTCTCATAGATTTTGCGTGTGTGAGAGTTTCGTCAAGGAAAATTGTCACGTGACTAAACGAATTTGGCACAAGAAGAAGAAGAAGAACAACAACAACAACAACGCTAAGCTCTTATAGTTATAGAGCCCCGTCTGCGATGCGACGCGGCTAAAAAGTACGGACTCAACTCCAGTACATTATCTGGGATTACAACGCGCAGTTTGTGAATAGGACATGAGGATATAAATAGGAAAGACGTGCGGGGATAATGGTAGAATGAGAGTATACGTGTAGGCCTACAGAAACAGTGCAGAGACAGTGGGGTCTTTAACGCTACCCTTTCACAAAGGAAAGTTTTTGTGCAAGGGGATCCCCCCTAATTGAAACTTATGTCAGAAAAAACCTACATTTTATCTTGAATCACAAAATTGGCTTTATTTATCAATATACCTTTAAAAATTAAGCTAACTTAAAACGTTGAACAAAGCCGGTTATCGATAACCAGGCCATGTATTCTGTTGTTTAGTATCATTATTGTTGAATTTGTGGTTCAACTTTATTGCTAAGACGACAGCAATGAAAAGAAAAACACTTAAAACTGATTTTAACCAGTGCCCTATCCAACAAGTGGTGCTTGTCGAACTTGCAGGTCAATTGAAAGAAATAATACACTTCGATCTTCCCAATGTGTCTTGCCCTCCCAGTTTCATTTAAGTTCTCCAGTGAATTTTATCAAACATTAAAGCCAACTCATAGGGCCTACTCTTTTCCTTTAAACACCCAAAGTTGCAAAAAAATACAAAAGAACAAGGCTTTGATTCATCATGATCATTGTCAACGTAAGATACAAAGCATGAAAATGGTGGCCGTATCACAAATTAACAATGCATGTGATGTCGTAGTCTTATCATCGTTAACGACAGCAATGCAAGGCAATGAGACAAAAACCCAACACTCACACCTTTGTTACATTCCTTTTGCAAACCAACCAACAAATACACGCTTGACCTGAACTAACTATACATACAAAATATAAGGCCTATATATATATAATTATTTAAGCCGATTGGGAAAAATGGTTCTTTCTTGTTATCAAACATAATGGACATAATCTTTGACTTCTTAATATGGACATCAACATAATGTATCAGGCGCGGATCCGGGGGGGGGGGGGGGGGGGGAGGGGGTTCCCCTGCTTTTAAAAAAAGGGGCCTGGGCCTAAAGTTGCAAACCAGAAAAGCAGAAACCCCACAGGTCTTATTTTGCCTATGGTAAGACCAAAACAAAGAGGTTAAATGGCGCCACCAACGGTGAGAAAGTGTGTTACCCCCCCCCCCCCCCCCCCCCCCCCCCCTTTTAGATTGTTTTTTCGCTGACGAAACATTTAGGGAGGCAAATATCAGAACTCCCCCCTGCAAAAAATCCTGGATCCGCCCCTGTGTATCCTTGTAAAAACATTCGCCAAGAATGACGAGTCAGTATTTTGCTCTCACAAATTCACATCTAGGCAGACTTGGCTGGCTTCGCTATGAAATTCCCCCCGTAACGTCAGCCAGCCGGGCCCTGACAGCAAACTCTTCCAACTATATAGAGAATCAACGAGATTCGTATAGCTCTCTTAATTTCGTTTTAACTTGAAACAAACAAACAAACAAAAAACAAACAAACAAACAAACAAACAAACAAGCAAGCAATTTTCCGCCGATACGCCGCCGATCAAGATAAATCCCGTGATCACCACCGACCGACCTTTGCAAGCACAGATTTGCCAGCTTCAGTCCAGTATTTGTATAAAAAACATAAGGGTTGCTGAATGTACGATATCGTATAAACCAGAGCCAGCGTGCATGTTCAGACTGCGATTTCAGCTCTTGTTTTCAATGCCTAATGTGGCGTGATAATTACATCAAACAACGCCAAACTAATCTCGTTAGGATTTAAATACGCGTGACACGTTGCCCTAATGGGGCAGTGCGTTTACCGTGCACCGGCGCGCTCCACGGCGGGGAGGAAGCGAACGCAGGCCGGCGGTGGATGGGCGCTGCAGGCACGCCTCGAGCGATTGCCGGCATGACCGATCATTCAAGAGGTCCAAAGTCACGATCCGGGATGAATAATCGCAAAGCTCAACATTCATCAGGAAAATGTTTTTTTCCCTCAACCCATTCTCTCTGCCGTTTTCATTCAGATAGATCGATTGTGTACATTCGCGCAGAAGGTTATTATTTACACATTCATTCAAATACAGATTGGACCGTTTTTACTAAAACAGAGGGGAAAAAACAAGAAGAGAAAACCGAGTTAGAGGCAATCAATGAGAAATCCGAATGTTGCACTGTTTATCCAGAAACAATTAATGCAATAGGCCTAGTTGTTTTACATAAAAAGCCATCTTTCCGTTTCTATAAAACCTAAAGCAGTATATAGTGAATGATATTGTTTGATTTTTTCTTTCTTATATCAAATCAAACATCTCACATCCGTAGATGAATTGCGTTTGTTAATTCTGTAATTCTGTCTGAATTTTAAAAGAGATGTTTTGTAGACTATCCGGTACCGGTACCTCCTAATTTGAACGGGAGGGGGGGGGGGGGGGGGGGGGGGCGGGGGGGGGGGGGCTTTGGCGTTGACGCAAACGGCCACGCTTGATATTTCAGTGTTGAGTAGATTCTCATGCAAGATCCCAAGATTCACGCCATTAATTCCATTCAACGATTTGAAACACCCTTCATATAATTTAGATGAGAAAACTCTAGTTTGTTTCTTCTACTGTTATTTTATTGATTGTCCTTGCGCGTTGCTCGTGTATACCGTTCCTAGCTGCCCATCCTCCACACAACCCTTCTACCAGCAAGTATTTACACTGCTTGCACCGACTCCATGCCCGCAACATTTGCCGAAGCCATACGAAGCTAGGCTAATTATTTGACTTGTCACCGAAAACTGAGGGCATGGCAAGTCAAAAGCAAACAAGACAAATTCACAAGCCTTCCAAACTGCAGCATCTTTATGTATTTGTTTTTGTCTGCATCCGCGAAGCAGCGTATTCCAACAGATGTGTTTTTCGGTTTTGTTGTTTGCATTCCTGCAGGTTTTGTGGGCCGCCATTGTACTTGACGCACTTTGAACTTGATGATACTTTCGCAGTTGTTTCTATAATTCGTTTCCTGTTCTCCGAATTAGACAATTGACAAATATAGCAACGACTGTGGTATATTTGTATTTTGTTTGGTTCAGGAAATGTTGGGCGATCAATTTGATTCAGGAAATACATGTTGAGCAATCAGTCACTAGCACATGCAACACAACCAGACAAGGGATAGCTTTCGAATATTATTTGAAGGCTATACAATTCCATGACCACGTTTCTATAGATAAGACAAAAATGATTGAAAAAAGGACCTGACCAATGGCGTAGGCCCCTAAGCATATCTTAATACAGATGATTGATTCGTCCATTTTGCTTTAATTTCTGCAATACTTTACTTGAATAAGCACTGGCGATGATACAAATCAGGACATTTTCAGCGCGTTGGTGTCTCTTGCGCGTGGATTTGGATAATTATTGTTTCGTGTTTGCACATGCAGAGAACAGAACTAAGCAAAGTCAATGGAGGAATCATAAGTAGCTCAAACAGCAGCAGCAAAAACAACAAGAACAACAACACAAGCCACAAAATCGAGGGGCAGGTTCAAAAAGAGATGAAAGGGGCGCACGTAAAAAAATAAAAAATAATCACACTCGTGGAAAGATTCTCTCCCAAGAACGGGGTCACTAAGATGTACGAACTAATCAGAGTATGACCATCGACCACACAAATGGAAGATTAGGAAGAAAACATGGATTTCTTTTTACCGAAAACGTAAACTTGAACAATAAACCACCAATTGTAATAGAGAAGATGACTGAGAGTCCATCAAACCCGGAACAGAATTACAAGCACAACCAGTGTGCACAATTGTCTCCAGTTTCTTGAACAATATTGTCTTTTTTATTATTTCTATTCTTACGTATTAATAAAGTTTTATAGTATACAAACAGTAATTTAGTTTTCATGTTTGAAAAAACGGATCATGGGGACGTTGGACACAGTTTAAACACTGAAACCAAATATACAGAAAGGATAATGTGCATAACGTGCTTTCCAGTTACAGTTTGTATTTCAGGTTTTTAAGAGAAACAAATGACAAAATGACAGCTGGATTCGTCAGACACTGCATGCAGTGTCCATATTTAAGTGAATTATGAAACTATTTCACGTGACCGTTTCTAGTTCAGTGTTCAATATTTTCCAACCAAAATAGTGAAGTAAAATGGTTTCCTACAGATATGCAATCGGATAATAAACAGTCATATCGGAATGATAACGAGTTAGAATAAACATTGCAGTGGTAAAGGTTTTATCAATGTGATTTGTTTTTGGGTAAACTTTTGGTAATGTAACTTGCCTTTTCCAAAGGTATATGATCTAATCAGGTTTATAAAAGGAATAAATACTTGACACAAAACAAGACAGAATGTCTGCTGGGGAAATGTTGAATTGATATTGCAGTATAATCATTTTAGCATTCCGCACAGGGCAGCATATGTCTATTTATGCGCATATCCAACACAAAAGAAGTGTATTTAAATGCCGATAAAAACAACATTCTTTTGGAGGAGTCTGGCAACTGACCCGGGTATTGCCGGCACAACGGCCGATAACGAACAATGAACAAATTTGCCCAGGTGTAGGTAAATTTGCCATGCGCTTTTGTGGGGCCCACGAGAGCCAATTCACCCCCCGTGTTCGGGGGAACACTTGGCTACCAGTACAAGCCATTATTGACCTTAGACATGTGCCGATTGCTTGTTGGATCAGGGGCCGGCTATGCGATGGGGGAATGGCCGTTAAACAAACCCGTGAACAAACAAAAGAACAATTTAGACATCGCCGCCCAGTCAACAAAACATAATAACCCTGCATCAGTATAATTATGAAATCGACGAAGTTATACAGGGTGAGTTAAAAACAAAACACAATTAAAACAAATTCCAAACCCATCCAACAAAAAACCTCGAACCGAAATGTAATTAACCCCCCTGTATTTTTTACGATATTTTTCTTCAGTCATTTAAAGTGTATCGTCATGAAATCGTAACCCATCAACTTTCTCTCAGTACGAAAACCATCATATTTAACAACTTAAATGAGCAGGACCTTTTAAATAAAATGGGGAAATATATGGGTTCAGTTTTTTGTACTCACCCCGTAGGACTAAGTAAGGTATTATATACGCAAAATAAATTGCACCATTCTGATATATAAAATGATTAGGCATGTGCCTCAAAAATCCAATTCAATGATAAAACGAAATGTCACTAGATAGTGTGCAGACTAATCTATTTTTGACGTTGAAGATAACCGTGATTTTTTAACAGTGTTCTCGCTTCGAAATCATGGCTTCCGAACAGACAAAGAATAGTGATAAATGAACTGTTCTCGGTCAAGAATTGGAGATTTTAAAAGATTGACTCGTATGCATGATGTGTGAATTCCTTGTTTTAGAAGATCGCTATAGAAAAGCCAGAATATTGATATAAAAAGGATATATTGAGACTATAGCATTGGACAGCAATATTGCTGTCATAAAATGCCATTGCTTGCTGGGCATGATATCTAAACCTATATACTAACATGTAAAGCGATGTGGATACGCCCGTTCCTATAACATTCTCATGCTTGATTTATGCCTGGTTGAAGTTGAAAAATTCCCAAGAATTTGAAAAAAGAGTTGAAACTTTTTTGAGAGTGCGTTTTACAATCGAAAAGTAATATGATCACGTTTTTATTAATTTCCTTGTTGGATCTTTTGATAATTTTACAAATGAACACACGTCAGCTGTTTGAACGACTTTTGTTTTATTGAAAGTTGCCCAATGTGGTAAAAAAGTAGCGAAACACCTCTTTTAAAGATTGTGGCTCATAAAACTAAACCAATTAGTTCAGATGCTCTTAGTTAACCATTACTTTTGATACCGATATCGAACGGTTCCGTGGGAGAAAAACGTATTGTAAACACCTTTTGTTCGCAGACAAATACTATGGACTGAACGAGAGATTTCCAAAATATGCATTTCTTTACTTATCTGGTTTTTTTTCAAGCAAGTAATCTGATAAGCTACTGTATTGTTTTGATACACGAAATTAATCGCTCATACTATGAGCTGTTCGCAATGTTTTTAAGAGAAACTCAAGCCCCATCGAATTTAAGTACTGCTATAAATTGCCCCGTTTTGTTTTCTTAAGGTAACAAATAATGTTTCCCTAAATCTAAGATGGTAGATTACACAACCAATGGTAGATCAAATAGAGGACAAATTATGGAAAGTTGTGATGACAGTGAACAAGATTTCAGACTTTTTGCTCGTTTTGAATCGTTGACTCTGTTTTGCCTTCAGACATTACAAACGAGAATCAAGTCCATCCGAATGTTTTGATAGTCTTCATGTTATTAACTGTTCTACATTCTGGTTTGGGAAACACAGATTTCCCCAACATCAATCGCAATAATATATTCTTCCTATACATCTGCAGTTGGATCTAAGACCGTAATACTAAAAACAAATTTATACAACAACCACCCGCAGTTTGATTTAGATAAAAGAAGACGAAGAAAATTCAAAACATTTCTCCGAACAAAAGCAAAAGATAACAGGCGAAACATGTGGGCCCGCAACGAAGATAGTTGGCCGAAACAAGCAGACTTCAGTGCAGAGAGATAAACGAAGACTCACCTCACTCCATTCCCCGAAGTCACATTCACTTAGGTCAAAGTGTTTTGGTTTTTTTCCCCTCCCGCAGTCAAAGTGTTTGCAAAGTTAGACTATTAAACAGTTTTTTGGATAGTTTATGATAATATCATTATCATATGAGATGTCTCAACGTGCGGTGGTCAAACGATGTTTGGCCCGTTGTGGTGTTTTCCATTCAACAAGTATCATAATGTGGTCGATCTCAGAGCCGAGTTGTTGACACACATTGGTGAAATTCATAAAAAAAAGTTCTCTGGATTAAAGTTTATTTGAAATTGCTCATCTTGAGGGGGGATTGTCACCATGTTCTACCGTGAAGGAGGAATGGCGCAGCAGAGGACATGTTGGTTCCGTTCATGGAGTGATACGGGTTGATGGCACCGGGCTGGTGGTGGGGAGAGTGGGACGAAGTCACTCCCGGTCCCGAATTGCCGCTCACGCCGTGCCCACTACAAGACGACGACGAGTTGATTGGAGCTGCCTTGTGAGCTGACGGGGCCATGTGGGCTTGATGCACGGTAGTGGAAACATGATGGGCCGGTGCCTGATGGGCGCCGGGCATGGAGTTGGCATGATCGCTACCCGTACTGTGAGCATCATCTCCTAGTTGCGGGGACGCGCTGTCGTGCGCTGAGCCGCCACTGGAGCTGCCGTTAGACGAGACATTGCACGGCTTGCCGTCTTTGACCAGTACGGGGACGGCCACGCGTCGCGGGGACTGGTGGCAGATACTGTTATTGTCCGCCATGTTCTTTTCTTTGGTTTGTCGTTTCATCTTGTACCTGTGGTTCTGGAACCAGATCTTGACCTGGGTGGGGGTCAAATTGATGAGGCTGGCCAGGTGTTCCCTCTCCGGTGCGGAGAGGTACTTCTGTTGCTTGAATCGTCGCTCCAGCTCGTAGACCTGTGCTTGTGAGAACAGAACCCTCCGCTTGCGACGCTGAGCTGACGGCAACATTGGCTTGGAGAGGTCACCTCCAAGGCCTGGCATATTCATGTTCATATTCATGTTCATATTCATGTTCATATTCATGTTCATGTTCATCGGAGAGTTTGGATTCATCAGGCGAGAAACTGCGTGAATTAAAAGAGAAAAAACAACAACATTCTCATTATTAATGAAAGAGATGCGTTTTAGACACGTGATATCAAGCACAAAGTGACCAGTCACATTAGTGTTAAATGGTTAGCAGTTTTGGGACATTCAGAATAATAATGAGAACAACGTAAATTTTTTCGACTCGGCATTTGACATAATTGTCCAAAACAAAATTAAAACAAACTAAAACAAAACCAACGTTTGGCTCTATGTACAACGATTACTTGATCAATCTCAGCTTATCAACACAACAGGTGCAATGCATACAATCTTCTCTTTACATTAAGCAGCAACCTTTGAAACGTAAGCGTTGATCAACGAAAATGACGCAGATTGAAATTTGAATTAATTAAATATATATATATATTTAAAAGAATTCCTTTTCCATATAAACCTCATAGGAAACTGACTGTAATTTTAATCAATTGTCCATAAGAAATTGTTCAGTTAATCAAAGCGTGAAAACAGAGATTCAAAGGTGAGACGAAACATAAACCAAATCACATCATATATATAGGTACATGTACATGTACATGTACATGTGGCTAACACAACGATTTAAATGCAATGCCATATTCGACGAAAACAGTAAAAGGCAAGGGACCGTTCAATGGCTAAAATCAGACACCACAGCATTGAGGCTAACGGCTGCATTCACGGAAAACACACGATAACAGAGGTTGTTTGAATTGTAGATCGGATCAGATTTCTTCTAATTAACGTCCGGAATACACTGAGAGTATACAAGTGTAGAGACGGGAAAGTGTAGAGTTGGAAAGGGCGACCCTAGTTTAATCAACATAATACTGATGTAAAAGAAAACCCACTTTGATCTTGTTTCAGGCCACGATTTCGTTTTGAAGTTATCTGAAGTAAAAACTCGTATGGTTGGCTAAGTGGTATACGATGGGTATATACGTGTAGGTACTATAGTTGGTTGGTCGCTAGGAGAGATAAGTGATAGGTTTATAGTTGCACTCGTCGAGCAATCTCAACTCCTCCGGTTGCCCTCGCAACCGTGTTGGAGAGAGGAACAAGGACCATCGTTGAGACACAGAGGAGAGGCTTCACTGTGTCCATCCAAGTGCCTCGATTGGCATCTTGGAACGTTAAGGGGTTAATGCTTGGGAGTCCCCCGGAGGGGGATCGGCACGAACGGTGCGCCTAAAAGAGGTGTGCTGGGCTGGAGATCGGGGATGTCAGCTCCACTTCAGAGACTGAAAATATTCTATGTGGGCCGGTATTTACTAATCACACTATCAACACTCGAAGTATGTGACGAGTTAATAGTGCATACACGGTGTGAAAAAAAATACCGGTACCGGTATCTGTTGGTGTTAGAATGATTTCAAAGAACCAGTTTATCATACTTACTTGAAAATCTTGGGTCTGGATTCGCCCCGTACCAGCCGGAAGCCGATTGCCGGACGTGCTCGTTGTAGTGAGATAACTCTCCTACGGAGCCGTTGCAGTAGGTCGTCCCGAGAGGAGGGTGGGAGAGTTGGGGGACATGCATGTGGTAGGGGTTACTGACAGGGACGTTCATCGAGGACTGCATGTTGTTGGAGTGTTGGGGGCTACGGTAGGTCGGCTGCATGGTGGTCATGAAGTTCCCACTGGGATCCAGCATTGATTTTCTGTAGCCAAATTCCTCTAGTGGACTCAGGATGTCTGTGACCGAGAATGGAGTCGAATGCGTCTTAGGGCTCAATGACATGACTCGCCGGCGCGGTGGTGATGGAGCGGGCGGGCTGGCGCGGATCGTCGAGACTCGACCACTCACTCCAGTGTCCCCCTGGTATTATGGCAAAATGGTCTAGTGGATAAACGTTTGGATTTTTTTCTTATGCGGCCCAATCTCTTGCGCGTTGCGTATTGTGTGTACGAGTCGACAGTTCGTTGAATTCCCCCGTCCTACTCACGGAGTTATAAGCAGTCGACCGACCCACGTAAGGAACGACCGTGCTTGCATACTTGAAAGAGCTATTTGCTGTCACTGTGCACCGGCTGCGTTGCCTGTAGGGCTCTGGTGTGAGGGTGGCGCTGCAGCGCTTCGGGCGATATATCACCACACAACGCCAGCTTCTCCCACTGCTAGTGCTACGGTAGCGGAGGGGGCGTGACCGCTCTAATGAGCACGCATCAATGAGATGACGGTGACGTGTCGCACGAGACACCATTGGTGCTCCAATGATGATGCCATGATTGACACCGTCAATTGATTTACAAACGCTAGGCCGTCTGCCGGGATCAGGTTTTAAACTACGTGTAAACCCTGTTCCCAAAGCAAATTCATTACCCGATACTCCGACAAAAATGAGGGTACCCCGCTAGAAATACTATAGGCAACTCATTTTCTCCCCGCTCGGCAAGCAACCTTATTATACGTTTTAAAGGTAGTAAACTGCCGTTTGGGAATTAGAATTTATATTCTAGTGTAAACACGATCTTAGCAGGGGTATTGACACCATCGTCAACAAAAATATTCAGGTAAAAAAAACTGAGTACTTTCAAGTTTGTTGCCTTACACGCACGTGAAGTACGTAGATCTACTGCACTCAATATCTGCATCACGTTGCAGTGAGTGGTCCTTCCCCCTCGCGAACCGTTATTCGCTCGAGTTTCCTCCACTCTCTTTGCAATAGAGGTGATTTTCATGACAGTAAATAAAACGGACTCCAACTCTTGAATGGTCGCGTACTTGGGTAGAATCTAATCACACTCCAAATGTGAAGGGTAATATTGCCCGCACTCCAGTAATAGGAATATTTATACACTCTTGTGTGATCGTATAGCTCTAGGCCCATTCAAGCTCTCTCTTGTATGGAAATAAGTTGCATGGATTTTTAGTTTGCTTGGGAGTAAATTTAACGGCTATGAACACGCTGTATGCTCGGGTAAATAATATATAATATATTAATATCGATGTCTATACGGTGAAACAAACGCGGAACAATTAGGAACCGTTAAAATGGAGTATACTCTTGTCACCGTAATGGTATACGGAGAAGGTTCTCTTTTAGCTTTCGTTTTGAAAAGTTACTTATGGTTATACATGCATGTGTTGTTTGGGACCAAATTTAGGCTGTATGGTACTTCGTCGACTTTTAAGGCAAGATGTTTGGTTTTTATTGCAAAAATAATAACATCGTGCTTCTATGCCTTTAACAACGATAAATATGAACATTAGTAGATGAAAACAAACGTGTTATATATAGTGAGATGTTCAACGTAGACATGGATTGTGGTTTGAGCATCCCGATTTTAGAGTTCACAAAGCTCATGCCAAAACTCGTGAAGACATAAGAGAAAGATTTCTCTCCCTACTCGCGAAGGCCCAACCGCTTCTCTGTCGACCAGTACCGTTCTTGATCCAAGCCAGCCGGCCATAGGACCACCAGTGATGCCATAAAAAAGAGCATGGCCGGGGGAGTTTGTTTTATCCGACCGCATCGACAAGACAACCCACACGGGATATAACCGAAGCACCGTTGCGGTAATCTTATACACTTTTCCTTCTAATTTTCATCATTGCCCGAACAGTGAAAGAAATACTGAAATTAATGAAATAGCTAGACCGGTTGCCGGGTCAGATTTCGGCTGGAATTTCAGTCTTTTTTCTCTGTGAAAGAAACCTGCGGGTTGGCCGCGAGTGTAGAAGTCGCATTGACGGTGTTTCGCCGGTGACTCTTATTATATCACGCCGGTCGCGAGGCGATGGAGACGGGGAGCGAGATGGCGGGTTTCCCATCGCAAAGCTGGACCGGCTATGCTGTCAGGCGAAGAGTGTATACGAGCAGGAAATGACCGGGGTTTGCCGTTCGGTGGAGCTGGGCCGGGCTTGGTTTCCGATCTCTAGCGGGCCCCAGGCCGCGCTCCGGTAATATGACGGGTCAGCAAACCGAGAGACCATGGTTTCTCCTTCTCCCCATACATAATCACCTTTCAGTTTTTTGACATATCACATTATCAAAATTGAATAAAGTGATGATTGTTGAATCGAGGCCTTTCAAAACTATGAAATGGATTACGGATTCTTTGATGGTAAAGGTTCGCCGTTAGTACTGTAAAAAAATCCCATAAAATCACGGGTTTTCCCCCTGTAAAAAATGGACCATCCCCGGATTTTAGTTTTAACGGGTTTTGGACGAAAAATCTACTGTTCTCCTACACGAATCTCATTACGCAGTAACTGCCAATCAGAAGTGGGGAAAATGTGTTCACACAAGTCATGTTAAATTGTAGTGCTTCGTCCAAAAACACGATTTCTTGACCAAAATATTTAATTATTTAAGCACTTCCACAATAGAATTTAGACTTTTTGTAAACAGAGATGAAGAATCACATCTCCTTTCGTATATATATTTTTGAAAATTTTCATGGGGAAACCATGACTTCATCATGGCAGGATATGCTAAATATGAAGCTAAAGCGCGACATTTTTCAGTTTGTATAGTGTTTAGAAAATTATCTGTACCTTTATATCTATAGTAATGTATAATAATATCACGTCTATTTAGTCTGGTTCCCACACCTGTAAATTTGTAATCACTTACACCAAGCTTCCAGTAACTTAGTGAAATTTTTGTATACCCTGTATTTTTACGGGAATAACAGGGTTATTTTAAGGGACAGCAACGTAAAATAACAGTGTTTGCGTCTTTAGATATTACAGCTTGCACTGTTTTTTTACGGGATTGTACTGGCGTCCAAACTGCCAGAAAATTACCGTAAAACAAACTGTCTTGGTTCCTTTTTACAGTGCATTAATAAAAGATGCGAATGTTAAACAGAAAAAGATAAAAAAAGAACCTTTACATATTTTCTTCACACCTACCAGTACCCCCAGATATCCAGTAACCGAAGCGAATAGCGGAAAACAAGACCAGAATATAGACTGCATGACTGTAGACCTAAATAAATTTCAATTTTAAAAATTGAAAAAAGAAAAATACATATTGAAGTCCATATACATAACATTTGCGTTTAGTTATTAAAAGCTTAAGTTGGAAAATGTTGACATAGGCCTACAGGTAATTTATTCATTGAATTTTTATTAAAAGAAAAACCAACTTCAATGTGATCTGAAAAAATCTCGGCCTACCAACTTGACTCATATTAGTTCGGGATAATTACCGGTAGATTTTGTAAGATGATCCATGAGAATATTAAAATCCAGAATAGTTTTTGGAAAAATCGGAGACATCTGGGCCCAGCTTAGGCCTATATTATGAGCCACAACGCGTTTGGCGTCCTATTTTGGGGAGAGATTTTGTTTTATGGCTGGACGAGGCTGGTGGTAAACGGGAAATAAAGTGGGCTTGTGAAAAAAGGAACCATTACAATTCGCAGCATACTGAAAAATGTTGCACATAAATTACCCAATTTATAACGAAAAAATCTACTTCTGATCAATTGACTATGCACATTACTACTGGGTTGCAACAAAGAGTAGAGTCCGTTGCTAGACCAGTTTTTTTTCGAATACGTCAAAATAAATGTATGCCTGAAGTCACGAGACTTCCACACTCTTCAAATCTTATCCACTCTTTTGCCGTTTCCCTTAAATAATTATAGTCATTATGTAGGCCTACATAACGACACATTTGAAAGATGTGCAGTTTTGAGAAGCAATGCTTGTTTCAAAAAGAGGACAAGGGACACACCCCAATTTTACCCCCGTGAAATGCAAATGTTGCATTTCCCTTTGGCGAGAAACTCATCCCCCCTATTCTAAGCATGACTGACACATGGTGTAGGGGCGCTGGAAGCAACAGCCTTCATCACATTGTCTCGCTTTGCACCTTGCCATTCGCTGTGTGGGCCAGCTCTCCAGTCTTAAGTAGCCCGCAGGAGATGGACCTCTGTCTCACATGGCGTAACATGGTGACAGAGGACAGTAATAACCTCCTACATGACGGATACCTTAAGATTATTGACAAACAGCTCTGAGAGAAACTTCCCTTCAAGGGTAAACACACGGCAATTAAAAAGTCGGAAAAGGTGTCGAAGAGAAAATATCACAATTGATTTTCTTTATTTATTCAAGATGCATCATCTCGTTATCATGTTGTTTCTGGTATGGATATAGCAGTGCTGCTGGAGTTGGAATTCTTTTCACATTCGAGAAAGAAAGAATGAACTTAAGACACCCAGATAAAAGAACGTATGTCAAAGAACTTTTGCGGTAAACATTGTTGCGTATAAAATAGCGGATGGAGCGGTTGGCCACGGACACATGGTCTTTAGTCGCTATTCAAAACACGAGCTTACGGCACAATCAGTTGTTTGCTTAATCATTCGGCGCTTCTTTTCTCCATTTTAAGCCCATTGAGATCAGGGTGACAAAGATTGCACAGGTGTGCCATAAAAAGGGACCCTATGCGGCGGCTCTTCACGTACTTAACATTAGGGACACCATTCAACATAAGATCCAAACGGCATTGTGCCCGGATTTCGTGAGGTGTGAACGGGTCCGCCCCGCGCGGGTAACCGTTTTTAACCGAGCCTAATTATGGACATTAACTTCATTAGCAGGTCTACCCAGATTTTACAAGGGCTCACGGGCGGTTATTAAGCCATGATTGACGGGTCTATGACATCGTGACAGGCCGGGCAGACGGTTAAGGCGTAAGATTGAACTTGGGATGTTATAGGGAAAGACTGCCGCTACCGCTTCTGCCCTGAAAAAGTACGATTTCACACGTTGGTGCATGGAGTGGGGAAGTCCACATTTTTTACTTTGATGAATTACCAAAATGATTGATCTCTAAAACCATTGTCCATAGTGTTTGCACACGCGTTGTTTCATGCTACGAAATTGTGGGCCAGACAAGTTAAAAAGAAATAAGTAAAACATCAACGAAAAACGTGAGCACAAAATTCAGACAACAAAGGAAAATCAGTCTATAGGGATTAAACTTTGGCTTTGATAAAAAATGGCCCAAATTTGTTTCGATTGATTAGCAATTTTTTGGGCGTTCTTGGGGATGCGTTGGGCTGGGAAAGAAGAAAAACAGTTCTTCTCACCACTAACCCTGGTAACACACTCCCGCACACACACACAGTCATGTAAACGGGTGCAATCGTGGACGTCCTATTGTTCCTCTTTTGTTTATACTCTAACGTTTTCGGAAGACCTCCCATTCGTTTTGTACACGATTTTCAATCGTGGACGTTAGGTCAAACGTGGACCCCTTTGTCTACGCTCAAATTCTGTTGTCCTAGGTCCACGATTGCCGGCATATACAAACTCACAGCTTTACGTTCCATACCGTACCTAGTGTGGACATTTCTTTGTTTCCATGAAGACAAAAGCTGATTTTACTCGCACTGTGAACGCTCTTTTAACCCGATTTTTGTTCGTGTTTCCCTTCATTTTACGATAGATAACCCTAACCCCAAAATGCCTCTAAAGCTCTTTTTTAGAGAGGGGGAAACCTTGCGTTTGTAAATACCGGCAATCGTGGACTAGGGACAAAAGGGTTAGGGCGTAGACAAAGGGTCCACGATTGACCGAACGTCCACGATTGAAAATCGTGTACAAAACATATGGGAGGCCTTCCGAAAAAGTTAAAGTACAAACAAAAGAGGGACAGTAGGAGGTCCGCGATTGTCGGTATTTACACACTTGGGTGTGTGGACGTGGGCAAGTCCACATACGGTTCAGTTCACAGGTCCACACAGAGTATACAAGGTTAGAGCACATTCCCACACAGTCGTATTTTACCATACCACTGAACAAGTCCCATAAGGTTTGTACATAAACACCACCGAGGACTCGGGCTCATATCCTCAGTTGTATTGTAATCACTAATCCCCTATTGTCCCAAATGTTCAGACGAAATGGCAACCTTTGCACGGAAAAGTACTAGCTATCCAAGACCAGAAATGACCGGAAATGCACGCTCTATAAAGTTACCAGTGTGAAATACAAACCCCGATATAAAGGCACGTATATAACCGGGGGGGGGGGGGGGAGGGTGTATACGAACCTCTATTTTAACCCTTTTCTATTTTTAGAATTAATAAAGTATAATGTCCTATTCGTCTGTGTCGTGTGGTTACATGGATGCGTTTCATGTGGACTGTGTTAAAGGCTATTGAAAGCGCAACCACTTTCATTGGTACACGACCCTCCCGCCTTTCAAAATTTCAACACGCACGGCTAATACAACTTTCCTTGTGATTGGCCTGTAACAGTCCAACACGCCTGACCATTGCTGGGGGATTCTACATACCATCCTTTTGTCAACCCCAAGCTCGGTGACTGAATACAATCGATGTTTGTAGTCATACAAAGCATACCGATAGCTTACAGGTGTGGAATACATTATGGCCGATTCATCATCCTCCCATAAAAGCTTGGTCGGATTTAATAGACCTTTTCAACCCATGTGACCAGATGAATTGTAAACAAAACCACCACCTTTGGACCGCCAACAAGTGTTCCTAGTGCCTAATATCGTATAAGGCCGGTTAATTAAACCACGTGCGCGCACCTCGCATGCTTGACTGGTTTAATTGAATAAGTACTTCATTAGCATTACTACATTATATGGTCCATGACGACACACGAAAAAGGTCTATATCGAATCAATCATGCCACAGCACCGGGTTGAAACCACACACTGCATGGCGACTCTCGTTCATTCCACCCTGCCGTGGCGCACACTATTGTTGTCATGGCAATAATCCTAATCTTTATCATCACACCATTGCAACCATTGTCGTTCATCATTGTCAACCTCGAGCCACACTGAAAGGACATGATTGAGCAGAGCGCACGCCGAGGCTCTGACGGTGATTACCAAGGATGACACATTTCAGTCATAGCCATAATTTTGTGGAATGGTTTATCTTGGCTTTGCTTTAACTAGAAGGATATCAACAAGCCAACAATGTGAGGTGGGAGGAAAGCGTACAAATCAGGGAATCAGGCAGAAACTGACGACTCAACGTGTTGGCACTTGCGGGATTCGAATCTGAGTCACAACTTGGAAGACGAGGAACGTAGACCTACCACTAGTTTAAACCGACTCCCGATCTTAAAAACCGAAGTTATTCCCAAAGTTGTATTGTGTGTTTCTGACATACGACTGTTTTTAAATAAGTGGCATTCATGCTTTTGGCGGTACAATGAACTTCGCATTTGTTTTAACGAGTTATGTGCTATAGGTAAATGCACCTAAATCCTTCAAATTCATATATCTTCTTTAATTAAAATACTTGAACATTTAGGGTTAGTATTTTTCCCCCAGTTACAATGTACGCAACAGATAAAATATGTCTGTTTAGTGCTGAGTTATTAAGTTTTCTTGTCTTGAAATGAAAGTTAACCCTTGATTTTTCACCACTGTAAAGCTGCTTTTTGCAACCATAATGCCAAATTTAGCAAATTGACACAAATTCTGACCGTTTCCCGCAGTTGTTGGGGTTTAGGCACAAATTCATTTCCTTACCTAATCTTATGGGGATTTGTGAACAGTCTCTTTGGAGGGTAAACAAATCAATATAAATGGTTACAAAATCTTTTTTTTCCTCAATATTTTCGGTCGTGGTAATGATAACCTGTTGTTAAATTGAGTACTATAATAAGTGTTGCATTGTCTGATTTGATAGGGAATAGTCCAGACATCGATGAAAGAGGAAGAGGGGGGGGGGGGGGGGGGGGGAGCGGCTAGGTCTGAGAATTAAAATCTGTAGAAATGTGAGAATCAAATAATACTGTTACGTAGAAACAACTGATGAATGTGGAGACAGTATAGGCCAAGGAAATCACCACAAGGGGATTTTGTTAAAGCCCACAGCAAAAATTTGTTTGGAAAACTTTACAGTCGGGTCTTTTCGTATAAATATTTTCCATATTTTGGATAAGTTCTGATTAAGCCTTTTCTGCATTAGATAGCTCAAGAAAAGGGGCTTTTTAATAGATAAGGTTTAATTCAAACTTGCGCTGTAGACCCCTGTTTTGTTGTTGTTGTTGTTGTTGTGTTTGTTTTTTTTTGGGGGGGGGGGGTGAGGGAGATATATTAATAGGTTTTTTTTTGGGGGGGGGGTGAAGGAGATATATTATTGTTACTCTGCCGGCGCGGCCTGCCCGTATCCCTAATAATATATTTTCAAAAACTAAGACAATCCGGCACCTGCTGTGCTGGATATACGTGTATCACTATACAGGCTTAGAATCACAGTAATCGATGTGAGCAAAATCTCCCAGACAATTGAAAACGTTAATGGTCATCAAATTTCATACCAAAATTGCAAATAACTAGACCTATGTGTTTAAAAATGCCCATAATGACGAAGTAAGACTTTGGTGTCACGTCGTTTATACAAACAATATGGATTAGAAGAACCAAAGCTTATCAATGCAACAATCTGTTTACTAAAAGTTCCGTGGCACACCAAGAATTGTTTTGGAACTTAATGTTTTTCCTTTAATTGTAGGCTACACACGTTAAGACAAACACAAATCTGGCAATATTTCGACGTGTCAGTGCTGTTTGGTCAGTGTCCCTTAGCTGTAACGTAACCGTGTCCGTTCATAACAGGACTAGGCATTGTGACAAATGTTATTGATTTCAGTGCTTGTAATCTCTAATGTCCCAACCAGTAGCGAACCCCGCGCCTAAGGTGAACAAACAGAAGTGACGGATGAGATTAATTAAGAAAACGAACCTTTTAACAGAAAGTATGCAAATGAGCTGGCTGGGGGTGTTGGCGGCGTTCCCCGGGGGCGAGCGAGCGAGCCGAGCGCGGCTTGGTCCGCCGGTGAATGGGCGATGTGAGCCGGCGCGACAATGGTCCGTCCATACGGTGGTTTTACAGTTACACGCAGCCACAATATTGGCCGAGCTCTTAATCTCCGCACTGGGTTATCTGTCTCCGCGGTAAATGCTGGGTCTGGGCCCCGGGGGCTGTACATAGACGATTTGTTGGTATCTTGCTTTGTATAATCCGCTCGTCTGCACGAGTTCCAAGAAAGTTTGTCTCGTTAGTTTTTAAATAGATGACACAGAGACTGAAAACACCACTTCTTATTTGACTCATAATATAGGCTTGTACCATATAATAAGGCCTTATCGAACTTCAAAGTAACGAATTTCAATTTCCTTCGATTTAGAAAAAACAACAACACCCAAACATGTTCCACGTTGAAAAAAAAAATTGTATATAATGTTTTTATTTCCAAAGGCAGACCCGTAGCTCAAGGGTTATTTTAACGGAAGTGTCTTCGTCTTCAGTGTTTCGACAAAAATGCATGGGGGATAGAGGAATAGGTCTGTAGGCCTATACCGTATAGAAAATATTTTGAAATTCAAATAAAATCCAGGCCTGCACAATCTTCTGGTTATATTCATGGTATAGCAATCAATTAATTAATTAATACAATTAATTAATTAATTAATTATGGTATACTATTAATTAATTAATCAATCAATTAATTAAGTAATTAATTATTATTATTACCATTTCGAGGGTACCTTCTTGTGTGATTTTACTAAACGCGAAATGTATGCACTGCCGGAAAGCTACTTAAAAGAAAATCCAGACTCCAAAATACCCCACCAAAAGTTGACATTTCTGATCCAAAGCCTTCTCTTCATTTGCATTTTAAAATAGAAGCAGAAAAATAAATGTACATCAAGTAGAAAATACAAATTAAAAATAGCAGGTTATATGCCTGAAATCATCAGCCCTTGTTTCGACCACCTTCTTTGTTGCATTCTGAGCAGATCAAGGGAAATTGGCAGGCGATATGTCTATGTACCCAGCCGAGAACTTAAGTGCAACAATCACAATTTAATTTGCCGTCCTGCGAAAATTAGGCCAGCGGCGTTATGTTTCCCAAGTAGCACAATAAAAGAGCCCCCCACAAAAGCCCAGCACACTGACAAAAATAACACAACTTCAGAGAATGCCATCTCATTTTTCTTGGCTGAGATCCGTTTTCAGCCACTCATCGGATTCAATTGGGAAACTCTCTGCAGAAGAGAAAGCTGGTGAGAGAGTGAGGGTGGAGAAAGAGAAAAAAAATCTGTATTTGTTTTTGCCATCGTTCTATAAACTATCGATTTGCTTTGTCAGAAATTACCATTTCAATTATCCGAGCAATCATGGCTGAGGTGTGGTGGTTGGGCAGAGGCGAGTTTGCCCGTCTCAATGCGTTTTCAATTAAGGCTGTCTGGGCCTCGTGTGGACCGGGCGTGCGGTGTTTGCTCTTCTCGCTGGCGGTCCTTCGCCGTGCCCGGCCCTGGCAAACCACCGGGCCGCATACGCCTGGCTCACGGGGCCGGTCCCCGGTCCGAGGGATATTAAGCTGGTATTACATGGTTGACCGGATAGGGCAAGTCCGTGTGCAGATCATGAGAAAGTCACGATCAAGATCCGGTATAATATCTGTCTTTTTTGTTGCAGGGGTTCGCTCTCTCAAACATTGTGCATTTCTTCAGTGTTGATTTTGATCGTCACGCAACTTCAAAGTTTTAATGCAAAACGTTGGGATTGAAACGTTTGTTCCGTCGGAAATGTTTTATATTATAAGGATATTTTCTTGTAATATATCTTTCGAGGGCGGATTTCGATAGAGAACGTTGTTATTAACAAGAGAGAATGCTTTTGCGGAAAACTACAAAAAAAGTAAGCCATTGATCTAAATTTCGGCTGCCAAATAAATCTATTTTGTGCACTATGCAAATATTCCTCCAGGATAATGTATAGGCCTAGATCAAATTTACATGCTAACTGAGTAAAATGACATATACGCCTATCTCCAAACTGAACGCATATCAACACTGCAGATGACATAGCGACAGCCCCTAAAATGCTGGTAAAAATCCCAAATTTGGGGGGGGGGGGGGAGAGGGGGGAAAGAGGGGGCAAGAGTTCAAACTGGGGTGGGGAAAGTTTCCCCCTTGCCCCCCTCTGGCTACGCCACTGAACTGGGATGCATTGCCTCTTTTTAGCGAAAAGATAATAGAAAAGACGGTGCCCAAAAATAGACGTGGACGGGGACGTTTATTTTATTTATTTTTTGCCTTATCACAAAGCAATACTTCGCAATTCTGCGCAATGGGTCTCTATAAACATTTTGACAACAATGTTTGAAATTTGACTTCCACTCAAGGCAGAGAAGTGAATCCGCCAACGGATTCGCTCTCATCCCAGGGCCTGCTGGACCTATACACGTGATGAAAATAAACTATGACCACCCTCTCTCCAAGAAAGCTCACGACATTGTCAAATTTGTGAGCTTGGCCCAGCCAAAGGCAAACCTTCTCCCTTCGTATATGGCGAACGGTTAGAAGTCCCCCAGGGGCCCAGCCGATTCATACTTGGAGGAGCAGTCCTCGATGAAGATAACGCGTCTTCAAGTGTGATCGAGGGATGAGGGCTTTCTCTCTTACCCTAGTCTAGCTTTTTGCGTGCGGCGTACTACCGTATCTGTACTGCTGACGGTTTTTAAAGGTAATATACAAAATGTGTTCATCACCGTATTATAATTGTACAATGTCCGTGGAAGTTGTCGTTTGTCTATCGTAAAGGCATTACTTACACAAGCTATGATTTTATGTTTTCCTCCTCTAGGCCTACTGGCTTTTATTTTGTATTTCGTTTAGCTTTTTACACTTGTAAATGTTATTGTTAGTATTATTAATATAAGAATAGGAAATACATATTTACAAATGTCAAATGCCCAAATCTTTTGAATTTCAAACCTGTATTTTCTTTTCTGATTCATTGAATACAAGGTAGCGATACTGCATTCCTCGTGCCCCCAAGAATCGGGTTAAACAAATCATTTTGATGGCTGGCATTTTCCCTTGCCGTGAGAAATATAGAAAAAATTAGCTCTGAT
Source organism: Hippasteria phrygiana (assembly GCA_037893225.1). NCBI lineage: Eukaryota > Metazoa > Echinodermata > Asteroidea > Valvatida > Goniasteridae > Hippasteria > Hippasteria phrygiana. The sequence continues at coordinate 110,108 of JAZGUH010000583.1, read as the reverse complement.
GTAAAAACTACTGAACAAGACAGAGAAATAAGCGATGGGGAAATCTGATTAAAGACATAAAGTCAAATAATGATGAGGGCTTATGTTTGTGATTGCCTTTTGTCTGATTATATACTCATTGCTTTTGAATGTTACTCATGTTTTATATTTTTGTTGAACAGCAGTTTCTCTGAAGTGAATTTTGCTTCAAGAGTATGGACGGTGGTCGAAATTTAAGTTCACGTCCAAGTTTAATTAGATTCTTTTTGCAACAGTAAAAAGGTAAGGAATTGTTAGACCCAATAATGTTTCCGAAGACGGATGACAGCCGCTCAAACGAGTCATCGAGTTACACGAGGGAAAGTATACTAACTTTTCAGTAAACACTCTAAAATATACAGTTACACAACGATACACGTTACAAAAGCAATTTAGTTTTTATAACTAGTTGCTTTCACGCAGAGCCTATACACAAAAACAGTACCGGTAAGATCTGTAATCTGTAAAATGAATTATTTGAATTCTAAACAACAGCACATTGTGCACGCCCCATTGATCCGTCAGAATGGTTCAAAATAAACACCCGGTGCTGACGAATAAATACGATTGCAATAATTGGTAAGGAGCCAAAAGCGTTTTTTTTTTCTCCCACACTCCCTCTCTTTCTCTGTCTCCTCCGTCTTGACTATTGACAAGCCCCGGACTAAGCCGACAATCAGCGGGTACTGCCGGAGCAGATTGAACCGTCGTCCCGGCTCAAGTTTCGGGTCCGATTTGCCCGCCACTCCGCTGATTTTTTCAGCTGCCTGAAGAGGTCCTTCAGAGAAGATTGCATTTAAACAGGCGCCCGTTTCCCTCCATTTCTGCTGCGCAGGGATGGAGAGAGAAAGGGAGAACAGGACATAGGAAAAAAGTTCCAATCAAACTGGAAAACTGCCTCCTACATTTTATTATGGAAGTGATGGAAGGTCTATTTCGAAGACAGCTTGCCACGTTATCCGCTCTGCCGTATAGCGCACTTGAGAAAGATTGACAGGGGTGCATCGAGCGCAGGCAACGGTCTAACAACACTGTACTGGTTACAGTGTCCACTTTTTTCGACTATTTTTTGTGTGTGCCTTGCCGAGGAACTGACAATAAAAGAGGCCAAGTGCTCGCGGACTACTTGGACGGAGACTTATGAAGTGGGATTCTCAACAAACAATTAGAATCTCGGGCTATCTGGCCAGCCCGGATATTCTTGTTATCCAAACTGTTTGCATTTAATCAGAGTTGATGAATTGTGATAATGGGAGGTCGAGTGGGATGCTCCGAGCTAGCTAACCGCATAACGAAACACCAACTCGCTATACGCCCAGGAACTGTTAAGGACAGTACAAGAGCACCCGGAGTTGAATAAATGTCACTACGGTTTCTGTGCTGCAATGGGTGCGAAAACACTCGGCTAAATCAATGAAAAATACGCGCATTTTGATACTTTGCTATTCAAAATGATTCAAAATTTAACTTGATATCAAACATCTTGGGATATTTTTCTCTTCGAAGTACTTTCATTTAAAAAAGCAGGAATATGGATAACAAAAAGTGTTTTTTAAACTGTATTTGTGGGTAAACCAAGCTAGTGTTATAATTTACCCATAGGCGCTGAACATGGCCGGGTGCCACACCATTACACCATGGAACATAAGTTGAAAACGTGTCGTGTTCTTCCATTGCATACGTACACGTTCTATTCGCAAGTACTTCAGACTGCCCCCAGACAGGCACTATTTTTTACTATTTTAAAAGAAGGAAATCTGAAAACAATCAACAGCGGTCTCGGCTTTAAGCAACTGTTCTCTATACAATAAATTTTGTCTAAAAAATATCACGAAAAACTTGTCGCCAAGATGCCAAGAAGACAATAGGGCGTGCAAATCTCGCGACTTCACGGTCACTTTTTATCACGTTTTGTGTGGACGTCTTGGTACCAAACACTGACTAGTCTAGCGACGGACTCCGTAGTCTTTTTTTTTTAACCCTACAGCAATGTGAATGAGAGATTAATTGGAATTCGAGGTCAAATCTATTATTTTGGTCATCAGTTTGCAATATCTTTAAAATGTTCCCAATTAAAATGCCTCTTTTCCATCACAAGACCGTATTTTTGTAGTTTCCCAGCTCAGCCTATTCAGAAAAGAAAATAATAATACAAAAACCCGAAAGATCGGAAGAACCGAACTCTCGCCAAATCTCGTTGGATTTTGAGATAGACTTACACGTTGTACATCGAGAGTGCCTTGTATATGCCTTTATACGGTATATGGTAAGATGTATCGAAATAAACTAAATTTTACACGTACTTCAAGTTTAACAAATTGAACCTTTGTTTTAAACTAGGCATACATGCAGTGTTTTAACGATATCTCAAAGAACATTACACAATTTTGAATAAGCGGGCATTTTTGGCTGTTTCAGCCTGAAAACTGGTTGCAGGCAAATTCAAAGGAGTGCAATTCACCGAGGGGCATTTCCCCTCTCTTTCCCCTCAATTGGCGTATTTTTCCTGCTGTTTCCGGCCAGTTGTAGGCACCCGTCTATCGGGCTGAATTGATGCTTCCGTCGGGGGGGAAGTCAGCCGCGCCAGGCCCACCGAGGCGCCCGCCTCTACCTCGGCGTAAACCGAGAGGGGTCGTGGGGGGGGGGGGGGGGGGGGGGGTGGAGCTCTTCCTCGCTGTTCAGGTACATCGATCTGATCAAGGCTCTGGATAATTATTGAAATTATAAGTCACTGTATGCCGATTGCTGGTGATGTGATGGGGAAGTAGTCTGCCGCTAGCGGTGTTTCAGTGGCGCAAGAAACTGGAGAAAGCTGGAACTTTGGCGGACAGTATTATTCCCAGATTCACAGAGGAGTGTGGTTATTGCGACCATGGCATATTAATATTTCAACTTGATGTAGGCCTGTAGTGCATAATAAGCACGTTAATTTTTAACTGTCATTTTTTCTCAGGTATTTCCATTATAAAGTTATAATGGTCTTGTATGTCTTATTCGGGGCCAAATTGTGGGCTATAGGGCGATTTTGTGCTCTGATTTTGATCAACATGTATGCTCTGTATCTTTAAAAAAATGCCACAAGTCTGCAAAGATTCAAAGAGGCTTGAAGGCAAATCGTCTGCCATCGTCCTTAACTGAAAACACGCAGCGACGTTACTTGCCATGCCTTCTTGGAACCAGACGAGATTTTGCGGCAACGTGGAAGATACATGTTCTTGTCGAACCGAAAAAGAACCTGCAGTTTATAAGAGATTGTCGAAGTCACAAATTAATGGAGAAATTCGAAAAAAATAATATTAGCATTAAATTTTGGTATTGTTCGCAACACTCAACATTGAACGGAGGGGGGAGTATTCTGTATGTGTTTGAACAATTTTGTTCTTGATTGTATCCTGATATTTACCACATGATTAAATTAATTAATTAATGTATATAATTATATAGCTTACCCCTGTAATATTGTCTCATACCGTGCAGAAAGACTATAATGATTCATATTCCGTCAATGGGAGGCTTTTAAGATGGTGATGGCAGCAGACAAAATGGTCCTTATCCATTGTTCTCACCAGTCGTGCGCATGCTCAGAACTACGTGAGCCATGCTCAGAACTTCGTTCCATGCTGATAACTGCTTGCCTGCTGTTAATACAGGTTTTCCCGGCCAATTTCGTAAAGTGTATTTACTTCTGAAAATGGGTCATTTATTTTCGTCTGAATTTGAATGCGCGTCTTTAATCCCGTTTCAATCCAACGCAAGTTCAATCGTTTTCATTGTCCGTGCATTCGGTTTTGAGAAACAGGCGGCCATTTACGTTACCTGTGCATTCATTTACGCAAGCATTCCATTTTCAGCAGAGTTCAAGAATACATTTTCGTGTATGTGCAAATAAAAGTAAGTTTATTTCATTAAAAACAAACAGATTACATCACAGAATTCTAAACCTGATACAGAACTAAGTCTATGTAGGTTAATAATGGAAAAAGAAATGTAAAAAATCGGGTGAAGATTGAATAAAAAAATAGAAAACTTGATAATTTTGATCTTAATTTTATGTTACTCCATCAACTACAGAGATTTCTATTTACATCAATAGTGCATGGTGCAGCTTATAACTTCATTCTAAATTGATGTAAGGTATATGACTAATTTGTGGTTTATGAAAAAGAAATCCCTAATTTGTATTTGGTGTAGAGGTCATTACACAAAATGTAAAATTGAATGTTAAATGTTTAAATTTCGCCCTCTAAAAGTGGAAAAGAAGTCTTGTAAATTAATCCGATTGGACATAAACGAAAGGTTCTGCACAAACACTTAATTGATTGAACTGAAATGGAATCGAACGCTCTGGTAGCGAAAATGAAGCGCGTGTTCAGACCGATTTTCAAAATCTCGGTGGAATTGAATTAGCTTTGTATCCAAATAAATAAATAAATATACATTTTGCAAAATAATTATTGGCCGGGAAAACCTACAGTATTGCTCAGCTTTTTCTATTTAACGACGGATTTCCCCCCACTATGTTTATACAGGAATTGCATTTTTGGGCCAGTCACAATTTTGCCAGACTACCTCTATGACGACGCACCACGACACTAATTTAATAGACGTGCTATTAAAGGGACACATTGCCTTCAAATGTCATGAAATTTTGCTGTTTGGAAATGTTCCTTATCTTTTATAAAAGTTGTTCATGCAAAAAAACACGTATAATGTGTTGTAATTAGTGAGTAGTGATTACAAAACTAAAAATTGGCCGCTGCCCCCTGACATCTGACCCGTGAAACATAGACTTATTTCCAGTAGTAAATACCACCGTCTAAATAATGCGCAAAATAGCCTACGCTGTAAGAGTCTTTAGGCTGGCGCCGCAGCCAGTGGCCTTGTGAACCTATCAGATGATCGCCAGGTACCATTCTCTACCTCGCGACACATATTGCCAGTGCTAGTCTGCGCGCCGTGCTACATCAAGTACATCAAAATGGATCAAACAGAACGTACTTCAACCAGATGCGACTGGAAATACGACTGGTGAACACGGTCCGCCATTTTGTGGAGTCAAAAATTTGGTTCTACAAAATGGCGGACCGTTATTTGTCACGAAATTAAACAAAAACCACGCAATTTGAAGGGACAGTTATGTGAATCTTTATATTCTACTTTTAAAAAAGCTTCCCAACCATACCGGTATCCATTTCAGTTTTATAGCCCAAATCGCAAAATCCAAAGCAATGTGTCCCTTTAAGCAGAATATTATAGGTTTCCCGGCCAATTTGCGATTTTTTCTGATGGCATTTTCGTTATTGGTCATTCAAATTCGCGTAGGTTTTACACATCTGATTAAATTTAGTTTCTTGTTCACTGTTTGGGCATATAATTTAAATTTTTAAGCGCCCAAGATTGTTGAAAACCTATACTACTGAGAACACTTGCTTTAATAAGGGGATAAAAGTGTGATGACCCGGTCTTTACCACGTCAATAATAACCGAGAAGGGGCGTGACCGCTGTTAATGGACCGAGCCGAAGGCGAGGTCCATTAACAGCGGTCACGACCCTTCGAGGTTATTATTGATTGGTAAAGACCGGGTCATCACATTTTTATCCCCATTCATAAATGCCTTCTTACGAAAAATGCAAAAACCTCCCGTAAAAAGGACAAAATGCAAAGCTTTTTCACCCCACTTTTTCTCCCATTTGCTCAGTATAAAACACATGCGCGTGAAGGCGCTCCGCGCCTGTCTGTCGCGTGCGCGTACGCACACGCACGAGATGCAGCGTTTTATACGCGTGCATTAGCGTTGTCTAATATATTATGAATTTCAGTACATCTAAGTTGTGCGCGCACCTACTACGCTCTCCCTGTTGCATATCGGCTGAGAACAGCTGTATGACGCGCCGTGTTTAAACAACTTCCAGCCGTGTTTAAACAACCGTTTAAAGGTACACATTGCTTTGGATTTTGCGATTTGGGCTATAAAACTGAAATGGATATGGTTGGGAAGCTTTTTTTAAAGTAGAATATAAAGATTCACATAACTATCCCTTCAAATTGAAAAAATTAGCTGGCCTGACGTTTCGAACTTAAGCAAGTTCTTTCTCAAATTGCGTGGTTTTTGTTTAATTTCGTGACAAATAGCAGTCCGCCATTTTGTAGAACCAAATTTTTGACTCCACAAAATGGCGGACTGTGTTCACCAGTCGTATTTCCAGTCGCATCTGGTTGAAGTACGTTCTGTTGATCCATTTTGATGTACTGTGGCACGGCGCGCAGCACTGGCGATATATGTCGAGAGGTAGAGAATTGTACCTGGCGATCATCTGATAGGTTCACAAGGCCACTGGCTGCGGCGCCAGCCTAAAGACTCTTACAGCGTATTTTGCGCATTATTTAGACGGTGGTATTTAGTACTGGAAATACGTCTATGTATCGCGGGTCAGATGTCAGGGGTAAGCGGCCAATTTTTTTGTTTCGTAATCACTAATCACTAATTACAACACATTATACGTGTTTTTTTGCATGAACAACTCTTATAAAAGATAAGGAACATTTCCAAACAGTAAAATTTCATGACATTTGAAGGCAATGTGTCCCTTTAAAGGAAACATGATTTAGGATTTATATTGCATTATTTCTGCTTAAAACAATAAAGTATTATCTTGACAATGATATTTTGTGTCCAGAGACAATTATTTCCCAGATTAAATATGAGAAAACATTTTTTGAAAATGTTTGTCCAAGCTACTCCGCCCCCTGAGTGGGACCCTCATTAACATAAGTGTGTGACGTAGATCGAGGCACATTACAGATTCTGAGCTGCTGCATCACGCGTATGCATTGAGTGTACATATGATGTACGTGTGTGTGCAGAACGGCGAAAATTCTTCGTCCAAAATCTAAGCAAAATATAAGGTGTGTGGCTGCTGGGTGCAGCAAAACAACGAAGGATGGAGTAAGCCTTCATTTATTTCCAACTGATGCGAAATATCGGAGAATTTGGACGGCGAAAGTGAAGGTGACAAGAGCGAAGTGGTCCGGCCCCAGCAGCTTTTCAGCGTTATGTAGCGCCAACTTTGAGCCGTCGTGTTTCGATACTGGTATTTTCAAATCATGGGATGATCATTTAAAATATGCTCAAGTCCACTGCCATCTTAACAAAGTTCCCAGATGTGAGTAAGGTACAGGCAAAAGCAGTTAAACGGCCCATTCCCCGATGAGGAGCCTTTGCTAAAAGAGAAAAAATCAGGGTAAGTTCGATGTTAGTTGTTGCAACTTACGAAATTGCACGTGTAGACCTAGTGTGTATACAATGTTCATGCGTCATTTACGGGTCCAGACTATCGAGTCGATCCATGAATTTCAGTGCCTTGGTCTACGTCACGAACAGCGCCCTCAATTTGAGTCTCAACAAATTCCAAAAAGGGGGGGGGGGTCAATTTTTGGGCGGCAAATAATCACACTAAAACTTCACTTAAACCAGTTTGGCTTTTAATTCACATTTAATACATATACATGAATGTATTTATGAAATAGAATGTGATCCGGCCAGTTTGAGAAGCATGGTTCCTTTAAACACACCCACGTGACAGGCTCTAGACCAATAGGGATAGTGAAACTCGCTGAGGCATTTATGAATAGGAAATAATTAGCAACGAAGCAGTCACACGCATACACATTCACGCTTTATTTTACCGAACCTTTTTCTGATAATTGCTAAGCAAAGTACATTTTAACTCAGCAAGTTTGTTAGCAACGTTACAAAACTGGGCCCGGGCTAGGAACGTATCAAAAAGGTAATCCCAAAACAATGGACCATTATGTTAAATCTATGAATTTGCACTCCAGCTGCAGTGCATTGGAGGATTCTTTGCTTTACCAGACAATTGATTTCAAAGCATCGGAGGGCACTTGGGGGGGGGGGGGGGGGGGGTCGCTGGTCAATGTTGTTGCTCACTTGACCAGCAACTCTTGATGGAAATTGCCATTATATTGATTATTAGTAAAAATGTTAAATATCAATTTGAATTATTATAACATTATATACCATTATACAAATAATGAATGTTTATGAGTGTGATGGTAAGAATAATTTCATGAGGTGACAGATGGAATGTTCTATTCCACGAGGCAAAGCCGAGTGGAATGGGACATTCCATCTGTCACCGAATGAAATTATTCTTACCATTGCACGAATGTGAAACATTCATTATTTGTTTTATACAACGCCTGAATAAATCCGACAGATTGCATGCATGGATTTCTTGGTGTACAACGTGCCGTTAACCCTTCTCAGTCCCGCATAAAACCGCGACAAAAAATGGTCCAGTTCCCAATCAGTTAAAGCTTTAATTGTTGTTCCTACGTGTCTTGCAAATTCCTCTAATCGTTTGACTGCATATTTCATTTGTCTCTTTGTGTTAGCAGCGTCAGCATCGCCTGACAAGTTCCAATATTTCGTCGTCTGTTTGGAAAACAAACCGCGGTTCGGAAACACCGTCCGCCATTTTGTGTGAATGACAGCCTAGACTGGTTCCCGGTCCCCGTATGTATATAATATACATTTGAAGTCCGAAGGACAACGGAGGGACCGGGAACCAGTCCAATGACAGCCGTGTTGTAGCGGCGGGGAAGTTTTATCAAACGCGTTACCGTTTGATAGAACCATGTGATGGAACGTTTTTGGCGGTGCGGGGACGCGTCGTGCGATAGGACGAATAATTCAATGCACGTGATCGACGATCCACCAATCGGATGGCTGGGATTTATTCAGGTGTTGTAAAAAACATAACATTACTTAACATTACATAACATCAACCTGGTATTCCAAAAGTACAGAGTGTTTAGACATACCCTCCATCTCACTCCAGAGGATTATGGCATGTGGCTTTGCTTATCAGTGTAATACACTGGTTACTCACAGCATGACCAAGTTATCCTCCAGTTTCCTTTGCCATTCCTTGGAGTGTACAATGACTCCCCATTGAAATACAGAGATGTAGTCGAGTCCATCACAAGTCCCTGCAAGTCCCTGCAAGTCTATCACAAGCCCTCTGGTCCTAATCCCAATCACAAGCTATTCAAATGAGCTTTGACAAGGGCATTCCTTTGTCATTGTTCATCCAGTTACTTGTGACCGGCTTTATGAAAGGACTTCTGACTGGGCTTGCGAAAGTACTTGTAAAAGGACTTGCAGGGACTCGACTCCAACTCTGTTGAAATAATGTGACAGTTATTGGAGGACCATGCAATAAACATAGGCATTTTGGGGGATTGAATATTGAAGTGCGTTGGAGTGTAAACAAGAGCAAGAGTTAATATAGTTGCATCATAAAGTGTGGTTCATCATCTTTCAATTTCCAGCAGTCACGGATGACTGGGCACCACTGATTTCAAAACAATGACTAAAAAGCTGTGTTTTGTTCTTCAAGTTGGCGCGTAACCCAGCCCGTGCCGATCCTTTTCAACACATACTGACGGTACATGTCTTGAATGGCTCGTCTCACCACTGCATGATCGTCTTGCAAAAAGTTCACTTCGCGAAGAATATTGACCTGTAACTTGGCAACATCACGAGAAGAACACGAGAAACAGATTTCTTCAAAATTAATGTCCGCAAAGGAAACAATTGAGTGGTGTGACTGTAAGATGTTAAATTAGGTACCGGTACCGTACTCGTGCCAGAATGCGTCCAAAGCATAGGTTGGCTCTACTCCAACTCATTAGTGAAGCCAGAAACGTAATATTTAAAAGTTAACAAATCTCCCTTTATGATGCAATCACAGGGTGATCAAGATTATAATTTTCACATAATAGCCCATTACTTTTGGATGACGTTTTTGTATGCTCTGCAGGCCTAGATTAGTAAATCACTAAAGCACGGGAAACTGCATGACTAAATATCGAATGTACAAGCTGACGCGGGATCGGCCAGACCTATACCAGTCGTCTCGGCAGTCGATCCCCGAGCAACGATTTAACCAACTTGATGAAAATTCATGTTGCAATTTCGCCTCTTCGCACAAGTGAATTTTGATAGAGTGGTCGCGAAGTGTTGTGCTGCATAATGCAATGAACCCAAAGACACAAACAGTGCAATGTGCCGCGCTCTGAACTGGCTCTCACACGCATAAAAAAGCCCGCGAGTTGCTATAGCGGGGCGATGGGTTCAGAATCTGAATTACTGTCCCCTTGGTAACCGCTCCCGGCATTTGCCAATCATTTTGTCCCTCGGTGTATAGCTAAAAAAAAAGAAAAAAACGAGAAGGCTGAATTTGCCTCTGCGCCGAGCGACGGTGACGTGCAGGGTTGAGGGTACTCGACAAGGGCAGATGGCCGGCTAACGCCTAGCGTATGCAAACACATGTTGACATATTGAAGGTATCGGCAGTCTACGCGTATTATTGGCACGGCTGCCCCCGGATGATACCAGATTACCAGGCGGAGGGGGACGCGTGCGGTAGAAAGTTCCCCCCTCACTAGCCCCGGGTGGTGGGTATAACTTAAGGCCCGGCCTCCTTCAAAAATGCAGGAGGTTATACGGTGTTCAAAATCCTGCTGTGCATAATACCGTTGTTTTCTATTTCTGAGAATTTTAATCTGTAATATTCGATATTAACTGCCGTTTTCTTAAAACCTAAGCCCTTCCTCTCCAACAGGTTGTGTGTTTCAACCTGTCACTATAGGTAGGGTAGTTGGCTCCATTTTGGCATCGAGAGAGGGAGGGTTAATAACCCTACAATCCCGTGCAAAATGTGTTGCAACATCCCCATTACCCCGTGAATGTTGATGCGTGAGTTGACAACAAGTTGTTAAGGCTTTGGCAGGTGCAAAACCTCGCCCAACTTTAGATTGCTCAACATTGAACGGGACAAGGAGGTGTAGTCTACTGCTGTGTGCAAAGTCACGGTTTCGGCACTTTTAGTTCGTGATTGTAGCCTGATATTAACCACATGGTTGAATTAATTAGTGTATATCATTATATAGCTTACCCCTGTAAAATTGTCTCATACTGTGCAAAAAGATATATTCCGTCAATGGGTGACTTTTGAGACGCTGGTGGCGGCAGACATACCGGTCCTTTTCCAGTGTTCTCACCAGTCGTGCGCATGCTCAGAACTACGCGGGAACGCAGAGCACACTGTTCGAAACGTCGAGATCATTCTCTCACAACCGGCTCTTTCCAGAGCCAACACTTTCTCTAAAAAGATATTTCTTTCCTCCATGGTGTACTCGCAAACCTATACTTCCTCATTTAATGAACCCTTTGTACGCTACAAATCTGCACTGAGTATTTTCTCCCCGCTTACTATATTTTTGCATTCTAAGCGGTTCAAGGGTAGATAGATAAACCTGTGTTTCTGCACACAGATTTGATTGCAAAGCTTATATCTGTATTGCTTTTGTATCATTGATCGTGGAAATATATTTCTTATTTTGATTTCCTATACCTTTTTATATTGATACAGACGACATGCTAATTCGATTTGTCCAGGTCACGCAGATTTATAGTTTTACCAGTTTATAGGATGCTTGATTCTCATATTTTTTTGTCTTGTCCACCCATATGCTTTTTGACAGGGTAGGCCTATAATTTGCAGGGGAGGGGGGGGGGGGGGCACTCTGGGCGAGCCAAACTTTATAAGGGAGTACCTTAGAGAGAAATTGAAACAGGGCTGAACGTTTTCTGCACATCTACATTCACAAATGAGGTGGGATGGGGGTCTTTTCAGCACAAGTTTGAGGGCGTGCTGGAAATCCGCGGGTGACCACCCTTCGTCACTGGCTTTTGACCCGTTTGCGCAATTCGAGGTTGAAAGTGAGGCTTTCGGTGTTAAACAAACGCAGGGCTATTCAATGCATGGGGGTTAGGGTGGGTTATGGGGTGGGATGGAAAGGGTATATCCTGCACTCCCCAATTTTGACCGTGGGATGGTTGATCGGATCATCCCCCAGAATTTTTGCAACCAGCAATATTTTGTTTCAAATAAAATGCTGATCATAACCTGTAATTCGTTGAGTTGGTGTTCATACCGGCGTATCATGCATTTATGCAAGAACGACATTTTTCGTGTGGCTTTTTATGGCTATTTTTAACAAAACAAATCTTGATCATCCGCCTAGTTTTGGATTTACGAAACTGCAAATCACTGTTATGTCGTCGGTATTGTTGCAAGTCGTGCATGGCAAGATATCTTGACGAAGTTTACCTTTTTCACGCATGTTCGCCCGAAAAAAAGATAGTATAGGAATAAATATTCCTCTTGAAGCAGGAAAGATCGTAAGATGAAGGGAAACATGCACCAGGCAAAGAATTCCATAGAGATGAGGGAAAAAGCTATCGTCATAGCTTTTCGTTCTACATCTATGAACAGCTAGAGTATATTGGTGGGAACAGGCAGAAAGCCCAGTTTCACACTCAAACACCCTAACTGAAGGAACCAAGCTGGACAAGCCGGTGGAACATTTACCATGAAAATATCTGTAGAACAGACTAAGAGTAGCAACAGATCTCCGGTGAGAGAGTGATTGTAAGGATGAGCCAAACTATTCTCCAACCAAATTTGCAATGTGCTTCTGTATTCTATCTAATAAAGATAAGTGACAAGCAGAAGCACCAGCCTACATGTGGGAACAGTCGGTCTACCTGTGTATCCACACATCGGCAACTACAATCCCAACAACACGACAGAAATGTTCATAGAAAGACAAACGTTACCGCTGACAAAGTCTCTGTAATCTGTAAGCTAATTGGACGTTTCTTGACCATTGGTAACAAAACGTTGATTTGTAGGGCCTAGGTATATGTCAGTTTTCAAGAGTGCATGCAGCCGTGAAGCCATATCGGGAAAAGCTTAATGATCAAAGTTACTTGAATAATTCTGTGAATGTATCCATGTTTTCCAGATATTACTTGGTAAACTGATCAGACACAGATTCACTGTCTGTCCCTCGATGACTCATTTTGAATGTTGTGTTTGAACGGGGCAAATGAAACATTGTAGAGTAAGTTTACATCGCGACATCACAGCACGAGCGCCCCCGTGTGTCAGTCAATAGCGTGACAATTAAACAGCTTTAATGTCAGGTACATAATTACATGTATTCGCTTAATGTACACAAACAAAATATAGCAATACAACATTAAACATAAGAAGATTTTTGTTCGAGCTCACCGACTCAGCAATTTGTAAAATATGGAGAATTAATAAAACATCCTCTCTAAAAAAAATAGGAAAAAAGAAATATAAAAGTTCATTCATCACAAGCTAATCCCAAGGGCATGTTGTCAAATTTACTTCATAACCCCCCGTCTTAAGTCATTGCTGAAATGCGATGCAGACCGCCTAGTGCCGGGAAATGGTCAGATTAAACCAAGCCGCCATCCCACCGGCCGTTCCATCTCATCCGGACTGATGATACAGCCTGTAATCAGGTGGTTTCTTGTCTGTCTGGCGCCGGCCGCCTTCTCCCCGCGCCGGCTCGAGAGGATCTTCAGCCGATTGCTGGCGGTACGATGTCGGGTTAGTTTTCGGGCCCCATACCTGCTTCGCGTTGATACCGAGCTCAGCCGTTGCACACAACCATAATCCGGCGAGCAGTCGAGTCAGAAAGGGAAAAAGATATCCCCTCTTGTAAATACATAATTTAACGCACATTACATGCTACATCTAGATATACGACTGCGCACTTTTAGGAGCATTAGAACATTTGGGGATATTTTGGGCATAATATTTCTCAAGTACCGTTCACTGAACCCTTACATAGAATTGAAGACCCGGTGAATCAAATGTGACAACACGGAGAAAGTGGGAGGTTTGGGGCAGAGACTCGCTATAGAATATATAGATAAATATCAATTTTTAATTGTACATTTTCATTTATGCCCTTTTTATTAAGAACCAAGAGCGCAATGTGGGTAGTTTTCAGTAAAATATTCTCAGCTGAAAATTGATTAGCTGCAATATATCCCTCAATTTGGCTTTCAAATAGAAAGTGAATGAGGATAAGCAACACTTAAAAATAAACATGTTTGATGACATCAATTTCAGCCCCAATCAGGCAAGAACATACCGATTTTAAAAGTTTCAAATAAGTTGTAATAAAGTAAGGCGAGGTTTTCACATCACAAAAATCGAAAAGACTGAATACAAAGCTCAAAATGTGATTTTCTGTAACAATGTGAAGCAACAAAAATAAGCAAGAAACGAATGAATCTGGTAACAGACAAGATAAGAGAAGAATTGGTTCCAAGTAACAAGTACCGGTATAAATTCATTGATAAGTTTTGAACGAAATGTGGATGACTTAAAACCGATTTGAGATTTTCTAATCTATATGACGTTTTAAATGTGCACGGAGCATCTTGTGGATGATTTTGAAGGTTTCAACTCGTCTAAAAAATTTAAGAGAAAATCGCGATTCTCTTGAAAAGTGATTTTCTCCGCCTTACATCGTATTCCATAATTGTTCAGATGTTATACTTCGCATTACATTACGTGTCATTTATTTATAAATTACTGCAGATGCGGCCGATACTGCACGTCAAATACATCCCTCTCGAAATTTCATATGACCGGGAACAGCTTTTAAAAAAATCGTTAATGTCATGCAGAACAGTGTTTTGGGGATGGTTAACGTTCTAAAAATTCTATCCTACGGGCTGAGATACAAACAGGCCGCGCTGCGACTAACAGAGGCTATAGAACGCTCCAATATTCAAGTTGTTTCGAGAGCGATTCTTGAGGAGAAGCACATGGGGGCCATAGTGGCTCTTCTGGGTTGATTATTTGCGGGGAAGACAAACATGTTTCCGTAATTAGTGCACTTCGCCCGCACAGTTAGAGGTTTGTAACACGCACTGATGGGGACACTGACAAGTAATTTATAAAATGTGGAGAGGGCTGAAACAATGATCGCCTTCAAATCATGCGGGCACTTGACGAGCCGTTTGTCCGGGGGTAATCAGTTGCGTTTGGGTTGTTGTGGAGATTGATGCAATAATTAAGATTTTTTCGTCTGACGATGTATGTGTGTGTGTGCGTGTGTACATCTGCATCAACTCAAGTGCTTGTGATCCACAGAAACACTGCTCGTGGTGAATTTTCAGTTTTAATTATAACAATAACAAAAACTAACTGAAATGCATGACATGATTTTTCTTGAAAATCGATCATTTACAAAAACGCAGACTTTGTTGTAAATATTTGTCCGTATTTTAAAATTTAGTAGAGGTTTACACTGCAAAATTACTTGGAAAGGAACGTTATTCGCCAGTGAATATAATATATACATTAACGGATACTAAATTATTTTTGTCAAAGGAGCTAAGGAAAATTATATAAGCAGCAAAAGTCTTCAAGAAGATCGAATCATTCCTTCTACTCCGGTTAGACTTTCAACAGCTCTGAAAGTAAAATAATGTAAAGAGCCAAAACTACCCATAAGAAAAACCCCAGACGAAAACAAATCAGTATAGGGCCTAATATAAGTTTTCCCGGCCAATTTGCAAATTTGTTTGATCATTTTCGTTATTGGTCATTCAAATTCGCGTGATGTTTGCACATCTAATCAAATTAAGGTTTCTCTTTCACTGTTTGGGCATTCGGTTTCAATTTTAAAGCACCCAGGATTTTATTTCGTTTTGGTGCATTCAAGACTTCATTTGTTGCATTCTTACATTGAGTTTTGTGATATCCTTTGACGGTTGAAGCATTCAAATTAGCGAAAGTCGGTGTGCATATGACGTATGACCATGCTTTTCTTTTCTTATTCGTTTAAGGGCAATCATTTTTATCAAATGGTCATTCAAATTAATCCGATTTATTGATATATTTTCCTATTGTCTGCTGAGGTTTTGGTATAATTTTGTATTACTTATAATGGAATTTTTTTGAATGGAACATTTATAATGTAACATCTGATTTTATATGAGGGATGGGTGGGTAGATAACGTAATGAACTAATTGAAAAAAAAGGGCTAACAGTTGATCTTTGTTTGTTTTAAAGTTTGACAGAAGAAATTAGAGGCATCTATGTTGACAATGAATCCTTTAACTTGTAACTTTGTTTGCAGTTCTTTTTCGTTCTGATTCACCCATCGATCTCTTCATGTGCAAGACATCGGGGCATGTATGTTTCTCAATGGTTGTACCATCGGGAACACTTCTCTTTGAATGAGTAATTTGTTTTCTTGGGCCGATTCCATCAGACAATCACACCTCCCCTTTCGTAGGCTCACCATATTATCTGTCTGAAGACTTAGTTCAGAAAAAGAGCGGCGCATCTAGGGATTGAAGACGTCAAATATTACGTTGAGATAACTCAGATTTTTAGAGGAATACGGACATGCAGGAAAAAAATGCTTGAAAAACGGTGAAATACGTTTGTCCATTAATTAAAATGAATGCCCAATCAACCCCTTACTGCTAGTCCAGACGGAATTGAATGAACAATACGATACTTTTAATTTGAATGCATCTTTTACATGCACGAGTGAAGCTAAAAGTCGATAGAATGCTCGGATAATGAAATTGAATTATTACTATTTTTGATTGTCGAATGACGATCTGCGTGATCATTCAATTTCAATCTAAATTGAATGAGCCAGGCGTTAAAATGATCGAAAACATAGTGAAATTGGCCGGGAAAAACCTTTAATATTCATAAACTGCAGCGAAAATATCGCGTGCTCAATTGTATTTCAACCACACCACAAAATACGTACGCATACTTTTATCATCTTTTGTTGGTGTTGTGTCGGATTATATTATTTAACAAGTATTTCCTGGAAATTTTGATTGTTGTTAACAAACTTAGTGTTCGTAAACTGCTGTGTCACTGTTGGCAATTACTTACACCCCCACAACAAAAGCAAAATACAAAAACCAATCACTTGCGTACTCTATACGGTCAAGGTGACGAAGAAGTATTTAAGGAGTGACCTTTAACCTTTTCGTATACAAAAATGACGAATGTAAGGAAGCAACAAAGTGACACTACAGTGGAAAAAGTCATACTTATGATTTAGCAAATCTCATCATTACGATTTATGCTACTCAAAATTGTGGCCGATTTAACCTAGATTATAATTATGAGAGGTAAGTATTAATGAATAATTAGCAAAAGTCATAGAGTTAGCATTTGTCATAATTGTGAAAAATGTCCCGATTATGACTTACAACTTAACAACAACCACTGTCCAACTACTGTTAAACCTTCACATTTTTAAGATGCATAAGATTTAATGTGAAGATGGAATTTGGAATTTCCTTTTTCAAATAGAACTGGATTCGAATCGGCCAGCCGACCCCGGCAAGCTCGGTGGTCGAGTGGTTAAGACGTCCGCACTAGTAAGCAGTAGTAAGCACTAGTAAGTCGTGGGTTCGAATCCCGCCCGAGTAATCCTGTGTAATTTTTCACACAGTGCTTTTCTCGGAAAGCACTGAGCATACAGTGCTTCACATATTACCGGTACATCGGGAAAGGGCAAAAGAGAAAACAAATCTCTGTTCTAATTCACATAACATTTAGTTTAAAGCATTTGTGGTGCAAAATACGTCGTACGATTTTACTTGCAGTGGTTTACCAATGTTCAAATGAAAATTCAAAAATAGTTGAACAGTGCCACCCCCGATGGAATGTGAATTCGGTTTAATCAATAAGGGAACAAATATCCCCTCTTGTAAATACTTAATTTAACGCACATTACATGCTACATCTTTAAAAAATCCTACTTTTGTTTTTTAATAACTTTAAAATTACTGCAATATAATGTAAAAGAGACAATATAATGTAAAAGAGACAATTGTGCAATTTGTTGGTGCAAATAAGTTGCGCAATCTTCATTCGTTATGATGTAATAGGGTGTTCAATTTGAGGTTAGTTTTTACCAAGGTGAATGGCATTACTCAGGGTTTTCTCCTGACTTTATGACTGTTTGATTTGAATATCCACTGCTTGAAGTCTGTGGGCACAAATCTAAAACTGGATACTGAAATTTACCCTCATAATCTTCCGGGATGGGAGAGTTCTGTATTCTTTGCGATAATCTCTCTGGGTTAGAAGTTAGAACAACACTTTCTTGATGCGCAAAAAAGAGATCACAAAAACGTATTTTGCTCTGTGGTAAACATGACTGCAATCACTGACCACACACAAACAAGGCAAGGTCTGAATACTGGTCGAATCCCTTCCCCATAGTCTCTAAATCAACCCAACCCGAAAGAAAAAATTATGCAAAAACAATCCTAAAAACGAACCCTGCCCACGGAATGTCCATTTCGCTAGACAAGGTCATCTATGGAAAAATAGCCAACTGCGTAATAACTAATTTACACGTCTCTTTTACATTGTAACTCGAAACATTAGACTTTTCATGTACTAATTTTAAAATTATTAAAGAACAAAAGTAGGAAATGGTTTTTTTAACACGCAGTATACTTCCTCCACCTTTGTATAACCCGGCCTCGAATCTCCCCTTAGCCGACATACGGATGGGACATATTTGTTCCAAACATTTTGGCTTACACATTTTTGTTATTGAAATCACCCAATACAAAACATGGCGGATTATGCATCAATTCACAATTGGTAAACAATAGCCGCACGCTCCACTGTACACATAATGAGCGGCCATCTTTGGTCCAAAGTCAGAAGTTGCTGCAACTCTATCTACGGCCGGCTCTGGGTATGTGATCTATCTCATGTCACAAAGGAAAAGAACAGTATGTGTAAAAATGAAAAATGCATCTATCAGTTTTTATTACCAGCTTATTATATGATTCTATTATATCAGTTTTTATTTATATATAATAAACATTTTGACTGGAAATAAAATACCATCTTTTTGGCAGAAATACGGTATGTAAATCGTTATAATCTTAGGCTCTCGGGTCAGGAAAACTTGCAAGCCGGAATGTTAAAGGAGGGCGCTATACACAATAACAGCACACTCACACCCGGCAGCGAATGATTTTTCCCAAACTACATCCGAATAGATTCGTTGTTGAGCGCCCTCTACCTCGCCCTCGAGACCTCAACGTTACATTTGTTTTTCTTTTCTAATTTCCAGCTTTGGAGGATTTTTTTAAAGGTAAATAAAGTCCGGAATTTCATTACGTTCGAATTCATTTTTTTCCCCTAATTCGTGGCTCCGGAGGATTTTTTTAAACAGGGAAGTCAAGTCCGAAATCTCATAGTGTTAACCCCATTCGGATGTCGTTTGGGAAAATGAAATCGCCACCCGGCACCCAAACGAGGTCGAAAGGTTAGATTAGTTCCTGGCCCCTCTATTATCCTTCGGACCACGCATAGCGGGACATGTAACAGGAAATACTAATATTAGCATATAGGCCTATCCAGGGAAATTTCCCCGGGTTCTTAACTGCTACAAAAACTTGCCAAAACACAAGTGCATTCAGCAAAATCAATTTCTCCGTGATTTAACGTTTTTAAAACCAAAGTTACGAAATTAAAAATGGGACTAATTGTTACATCGCTTATGCACACGAGGGCCAATTCAAAGCGCCATGTCCACACTATATACTGGTCCCCACGTATACTTGGGGATAGTCTGGTTTCCTGACCTGAAGATTCCCTGACGTCTAAATCTTAGGTCAGGTAGTACCCACGGTTTAAAGTAGATCATGACGTGCAGTGTTCGGCCGAGTGACGTCAGTGGCATCATTCAAATTTAATTCTTGCAAGATCCGGTCGGCAAAACACTGCAAGAGTGTGGCATTGATTTTTCAGTTTTTATGTGTAAATCCCGGTTCATACTTCATGCGAATGCGTATGCGAAGCGAATTTGTTAAGGTAACGGAGAACGTCACAATGAAACTTCAATTGTTGACGTCATGAAATTCGCTTGGCATTCGCATTCGCATGAAGTATGAACCGGGCTTAATTGAATTGACAGTGTTGTAGTCGAGACCCCGAAGTCAGAGACCGAGACCAAGACCGAGACCTGATGGTCCGAGGCCGAGACCGAGACCGAGACCGAGACCGAGACCTGGAAGATCGAGACCGAGACCGAGACCGAGACCTAATGGCCCGAGACCGAGACCTCGAGACCTTGTATGTCATTTACATAATAAAAGAATTATGCAAAAAGATCACAAATTTCCATAGGCCTATGCATTATGTGCAAATCATGTACATGTACAAGCATGGATGAACCTTCCTCCATGGGACAAGTAAACCGTATTTATTGACATCAAGAATAGGGCTGCGGTTACATGGTTAACTTACCATTTATCCGGTTACATGTTTACATTACATGTATATCGACATCTTGACTCGAAAAAGCAATGTCCAGCTGTAGAAACGACCGCGATGGCTTTACGCGGTATCGGTAAAGGTCTTCAGCGTCAACAAGCGTCAACAAGCGTCAACAAACCCGATCAGCGTCAACAAAGCGTCAACAAGCTCAAAATGCACATTTAACGTTAGGCTTCACAAAAGCTATACTTGTACTTGTATTCAACAAACTCTCGCATCTCATATTATGTAAGAAATTGGGCGAATTTTCGTTCACAATCCCACATAAAAACGAAATTTTATGACGACAAAATTACGATGAATGGGCGCCGCCATCTTTGTTTTCATTTTTGTGCATGCGCGATTGCACCATGTCCCAGAAAAACAAGATGGCTGCCGGGGAAAAGCACGTGTTGATGTCGTACTTTTTCGCTTAAAAATCACACATTTTAAGATACTTTTAAATACAATTGATAGGCGCATTATTGAATGACATTTAAATATAACCTATAAATAAAGTCCATACATGACATACATATGTATGTGATTTGGGGCACATTAACACCTGCAAATATTGTCTAGTACTTTACTCAAGCGAAAAATCCCTGAAACAAATTGGATTTGCACAGTAGTTTGAGAAACTTCAAAGGAACCTTGCCGTGACACAACCTTGTGAAATTACAATGTACTTTCAGCCATTATTATTTGAGATTATATAGAAAAAACTAATGGGCTTTGTGATGATACTGAACTATCCCAGTACCTTATTCCAATTTGAAAATATGACGTCAAAGAAATAACACCTACTGCATCCGTGCAGAGAACATGTTAAAAAAAAAGAAATTAAACAAAAATCACGCATTGCATGTGCCTCTAACGTCACCATAAAAACGTCGATTTTTTCAACTTTATCTGTCTTTTTTCCAAACCAAAATTGCCCCTGGAGATTTAATTATACTGAAAAATACAAAAATGTATTCAACCAGATTTGTTTTACTTCAACCAATGATTAGTTTGATTACTCAAAAACTGGTCTAGGGGAACATTCCTCTTCAGCAGGGCTGTAGTCGAGTCCCGATGTGAGTCTGATGACAAGTAGTAGGTCAAACTTTAGCTTTAACATAATGTTGCAATGATTTTTTATTTAAATTGTAATACACGAACTATTTTAGCAGACAAAACAAAATATGAGAATGTTTCTAAGGTGCATAAATTTAAATAGGTACTTCATAATTTTGAAATGTAGAAGATTAATGATGTCATGAATATCAGTTGGGAAGTATTGCTAGTACAAGCCTACTAGCGCGAAATAGATTTTTGTGAATGAATCACTTTCGGCCAATCAAAACGTGTACCGCGCAGTACATTACAACCGGTATTCCGTCTTCCGTATTCGCAAGTAATGGACGTCGAGCACCTGCCACATGACGTTGCGGCTCGACTGGCAACTACACGGACACCGCGCCTTCGCGCATGCATGCAGCGCATTCGATCGCCCTCGCACGTACGTAGAGCGAGCAAACGGCGAATTCATGCTATGTTTAATCCGGTACAGTCTCCGCGCGTCGCTGTTGGACTGACGTCTCCTCGTCAGGCAAACCGTCCATACCTCACGTACTGAGCTCGTATACGTGTACTCAACCTCGTCCCCAGGGCCTACTTTCATCCTCGTTCTGGAAGCGTATTGCTCGAACACTATGGGGACGAGGTTGACGCGTACTGTACTACCGAATTAAGTACATGTGTGTGCAGGCTACTGACGGGATTTGCGAACTAAACACTCCGACTTCGTTACAAAATTGCGGTAAAATTTAAGGTAAAAATCGGCTTTTTGGGGCCGGACTCGGGCCGAGTCCTCGAGCTGGTCGAGTCCTTATTGTCCGAGTCCGAGTCCGAGTCCGAGTCCTGACTGTCCGAGTCCGAGTCCGAGTCCGAGTCCTTGAAAATCGGGACTCGAGTCCGGACTCGAGTCCGAGTCCGGACTCGAGTCCTCCAGCACTGCCTGACATCACCGTTAACAGCCGAATGTTACCGGAAACAAATTCGGACATTTTTGGAAAAGGGAGAAATTCCTCCCGTTTTCGTCACGTGACATTTGCGGACCCTGTAAATAGTCAGAATATTTTGGTCTGGGAACCAGACTAACTTGGGGAGGGAACCAGATAACGTAGGGCATGTTTGCATTATTATAATTGTATTGGAGAATTTAGTCGATAGGTGGCGGTAGACGACACAGTAGACTGGACTTGGATTGGGGTGGGGACAGGGTGGGGGCGGGGTGGATGATGAATCTTACAATCCATTTTTAAGTGTGAATTAAACTGCACTATTATGCTAGTGGGATGGGGGGGGGGGGGGGGTGGGAAAGAGTCGTGGTTTTCTAAAAGATAAACATTAGGAACATACTTCTAATAGAATATAAAGATTTTCAAAGTGAACAAAGAAACTGGCAGGAGCGGGATTCGAACCTGCGACCTCCCGTCTGTCCAATTCATAAACCACTACTGACAATTATTCATCGAGAAAGGCTTTTAAGAAAAATACTGTCACTAGGTCCACTGACTCTACAAAGGGTCGGGGGAGGGGGAACGGGGGACACGCCCCCTCCCCCAAAACCAATTCTTAAAAAGTAGACAACATGTGGCGTACACCACCATTAGACCTGCCATCGACGTCATGCAGAGTCCTACACCCTTCCCCCGAAAATCACATTTTTGTGCGGACCACCCCCCCCCCCCCCCCCCCCCCGAAGAAAATTGTGCCGGACCCGCCAGTACACTCACGTGTAATCTCGTAAATGGGGAGGTTTCATCCCAATTCCCGTTTAAAAGATTTTTATACCAAACAAAATCGAAAAGCGAAGGGTTGGAGGGAATGTGGAGAGGGACAGTAGAAGGAGCTATGCAAGATAACATTTTTGTATCTAAAATTATTAATGTTTTATTTATAGGTTTTCCCGGCTAATTTAAACAAAAATTCATTCAATTTAATACCCGGCTCATTCAATTTCGTTTGAAAATGAATGCTCCGTTGAATCAGCATTCAACAGTCAAAAGGAGTAATTCCATTTTAGCAGTTAGCATTCACTGGCCAAATAACATCATTCAAATTCATGAGGTCGCAAAGATCATTCAATTTCGTAAAAGCCAGCAGCAAGAGGCTGGTCAACCATTCAATTTCATCAATTGGCAAACATTTTTCAAATGTTTACATTCAAATTCGTTTCTGTGGTATGTGCTTTCTGATTCGTATTTTAATTTGACGTGGTGCGAACATTAGCAGAAATAAAGAAGAAACCATAAAGACCAGTGCAAACTATCACAAGGCGTTTATTAGCGAAAGATTTTGTTTTCATTTCAAACTTATCACCATAACTTTTCAAACTTTACATAACAGTCTTCTAGATACAGGGTACAGGCTTTAACTTTAATCATGCTGGGGTAACAAAGCAAAAGGAACAATTATTGCAATTAAGACAAAACACATGACGTAAATGAAATGCAAACAACACGGAAACGCATCTACCAAAGAAAAACTCAAGTTCCAGTAAAAGAGCTATTGCCAGCTTCCTCGAATAAACAAGCCATAACTCATGTTTAATTTGAACGCACAGGATTTGAAATTCGTTGCCCATAAACGAAAAAGAAAACAAAAACTAGCAACAAATTCATTTGCGCTTCGATGAGTCTTAATTTGATTTCATCAATTGTAGATAGGTAGTAGAAATTCAACTGAAGATTCAACTTTTTGGGGTGAAAATGTAGTCTTGAACGCCTATAAATGAAATTGAATGACTAAAACGAACCTGAATGAAAAGAACGAAATCATGTGTGCACAAACACGAAATTGATTGCAATAGTAGCTAAAAAGAAACCCTAGTTTGATTGAATTAGGGGGAAGTGTGTACATTTGAATGCGTGGTAATGAAATTGAATTAATTTGTGATAAAATTGGCCGGGAAAACCTATATTATTATTCTTGACTTTTTCAAACTATTATTTTTAATGAAATATTTGGTATACCTGTACTTAATTCTATTTAATTAACCTATTAAACAACTGTTACTGCAGTATGTTTATTTAATACTCAGTATTTTAGTGTTTTGTGCAAATAATCTTGTAAATGTGAATGCATTTGGCTTTCTGCCTAAAAAAATATTATTGTGAAATACAAAAACTTGTTTTAAAGACGAATCTGACCTTCTTTGTTATTGCTCTGCACTGGTCAGACACGGGCGGTCACAACTTGGGTGCATCCAAATACCGTCCTTTTGTCAACCCCACACTCGGGTGACTGAAATAAATCAATATTTACAGTTATACAAAGCATAGCTTATTAGTGTACATGTGTACCCTATGACCGCATTCATCCTACCCATAAAAGCTTGGTTGGATTAGTAAGTATACATTGTGTATTGGCATGCAATAAGCTGATAAGACAGCTACCATTCCGCATAAATTGCCTAATTTTTTTTAGGTGGGGGTGGGGGGGGGGGGGGGGGGGGGGAGAAGCAGAGGTGGATTTTGGTGACATTTTGAATTGCTAACCCTACCATCCTTACAGCTATCTTGGGCCCAGATCTGAACAGACGACAATTGTCATTGTGGGTAAGCCAAACGCGTGTATATTTCTGAGCAGACGTAAGATACTCATTTTACGGGACCTTGCTTGACTTGATAACGACTGCTAAATCACATCCATGTGCGTATTTTTCCTCCAATCACGTGCTATACCCCGGAAAATGCAGCCTGTCAGTGCAGAATTGTACGAGTGCGCCCTCTATGGACTGAACGTTCAAACTCGTTTGAGGGCGCTCTTTTGTAATAATTATCACCAATGGAGGCGATTTTTTTTATAAAGATGACGGGCAAACGAGTACAAACACGAGAAGATAATCACCATCATCGTTATCATAATTACAGCCACCACCCTCACCCCCACAACCATCTCCACCACCACATACATGAATACAATGCCCAATTGGACTGGACCTTGGAATATATGACCTCATGGAGGTCATCTGTTCAGCTCGGAGCAAGTTCGGGTGCTGCTGACCTAGTCCTTTTTGTCAATTTGCTATTTAAAAAACGCATGCGTGGTTTGTCCTTCACTCGAACGCATCTAGTCGATCGACTACGTCAAATCTAGTTAGTGTGCAGCAACAACAAACTGCAAAGAATGTCGTCTGCTAAAGTGCTAGTTCTTAACGAAGCAAATGTTTGCATGTCATTTCTATTCTCTATTATTTATTTCTATTATTTTCTCTACTTAACTTTGGTGCAATAAATAATTCATTATCTTATTGCAAAGAGTTATCATTGGACAAAACCAACAAATTATCGTAAAACTTTTGCAAAACTTGCCCAGTTTACCGATCCTCCATCTTGAAACCGTGACGTAACTCGCGAGTGACTAGAGAAACCATGGTCCGGAGCTAGGTTGATCCAGTTGCACTAGCTAGTCAAACCGCGCAGCGTTCGGGTGACATCTAGATCGACTATGGTTAAGTCTAGTCACTCTAGTCGCCCAACCGAACTTGCTCTCGTCTGCACCTTGCTCGGCATGAATAATAGCGCCCTCTGTTAACCCGGTAGCACAAGAGGGCGCCAAACGCTTCGGTCATTGTGGGTAAGCCAAACGCGTGTCTATTTCTGAGCAGACGTTGAGACAGAAACGATAATGACGGATTTTGGACCAGAGATGGTTGTTAATTTTGTATACAGTGGAGCGCTCAGGTTGTTCGCTAGGGGCTTGTTTGTTTCACACAGATCCCGATCGCGATCAGTGATCCAACCGCTGAATTTGGTCCGTGAACCAACGAACGGATCACTGATCGAGATCTAGATTTGTGTAAAACAAACAGGCCCTAAGGATTTATGTGCAATATTCGCATTGTATTCTGGGCCCAGTATTTTCATTACTCTGCCCTTCTCTCTGTTTAATTAGAACGTTTGCTGTTTAAAAAAGGTATCGCATCAAAGTTCATCTTTAATTTTGGCAACATGCGGTCATTTCATCTGAGTATCTCCCAACTATATCAATACTTGCATCCAAATCACATTTTAGTTTGAAAATGAATCCTCTTTTACTTTATTGTAACCAGACATTTAAAATGAAAGTGACAATTAAGTTTATTCAGTTTCGTAAGAATTTTGTCGATTTCGTTGAAGACTTCCGTTGGCATTACAAATATTGCCCCTGACATTGTGTTTTCAGATGCTTATTTTGTCTGTAAAAGTATAAATAGATGAAGCGAATCTGTGGGAAAAATGTACTTGGAAAATAAAAGATAAAATGTGGCCCGTCAAACATAATGGCCAAACAATTAGTTGTGTTGCCCTCTGCCACCGACCCTAAAAGGTCCCTACAATTAATCGGGTCGCGTTTCTTTTGTATTTTTAAAGAAATTTAATAAAAAATAATTGTCTTTAAATACAGCTACAATTCAACGGCACAATATTGTGCATTTCTCTATCTGACTTTTAAATAAGCTTACTTTTTGCCTCCCGACTTCCGAGTTACACGACAATGTGGTATTGTTTTCATGGATTGTAAAAAAATCGACCGACTGACCCTCCCTCCCGATTTTGTTCCATTTAAGGGCAACACAATGTTTTGGCATATGCAGACTTCTATAATCGTTTTAGAAACCTTTCTTTGTTTTAAATCTATGACGGAAGGGTATTTGAAAAAAACCCTACATTTTTTGAAGAAGAAGCTGGTCCCCCGCACCTCAATGTATTAATGATTCCCCTACAGCCAGCATTTATTGGCATAAAGGAGAGAATCGGCACAAAAAATACTCATTTTACGGGACCTTGCTTGACTTGATAACGACTGCTAAATCACATCCATTGTGCGTATTTTCCCTCCAATCACGTGCTATACCCCGGAAAATACAGCCTGTCAGTGCAGAATTGTACGAGTGCGCCCTCTTTGGACTGAACGTTCAAACTCGTTTGAGGGCGCTCTTTTGTAATAATCATCACCAATGGAGGCGATCTTTTTATATAAAGATGACGGGCAAACGAGTACAAAAACGAGCAGATAATCACCATCATCGTTATCATAATTACAGCCACCACCCTCACCCCCACAACCATCTCCACCACCACATACATGAATACAATGCCCAATTGGACTGGACCTTGGAATATATGACGTCACACTGTGTTTACATCGTTGCATTTGTGCATCCAGGTGGGAACGGTACAGTAGTACTGGTGAGGACAAAAAACAGGGTATAACAAAGGGAACAATACTGTCCTCACGTTTTTTCTTTTGTCTGGAAGGTGTCCTCACGAGTAAACGTGTGCTTAGTCTATGGGGATGGGTTAGTGTGGGGGAATAAAAGAAAGTCCTGACCAGGATGGTGGAGAGAGTACGTCAATAATAATACAGCGCGCTGTGGTATCACATCATGCATTTTAGTACATGCAAGTTGAGATCATGTCAATGTCGACAAACACCTATAGACTACGTTTTTCGAACTCATAAAGAAACGGCTATGGTTTCCTTTAGATCCCTAATACGGAGTAAAAATAATCCTCAAAATAAGCATGTGCCTACGTAGAAAGTCATTTTTCGGAGAAACCGTCTACTATACGATGTGGTAATCTTCCCACATGTCCCCACTTGGCGAACGTGGTAAACACGGTGTGACGTCATTTCTTCGTAGGTCCATTAAATATATGACTTTATACAGCACATGTGCAGTAGGCCGAACACTTCCCTTTTAAATAAACACGGCTCGATTATGTGCACATATTTGCCCACACACACACACCCACACGCACCCAGTCATGTAAACGGGTGCAATCGTGGACCTCCCATTGTTCCTCTTTTGTTTATACTCTAACTTTTTCGGAAGGCCTCCCATTGGTTTTGTACACGATTTTCAATCGTGGACGTTCGGTCAAACGTGGACCCCTTTGTCTACGCCCGAATTCTTTTGTCCTAGGTCCACGATTGCCGGCATATACAAACTCACACACACACACACACACACACACACACACACATCCCTCTTTTGTTTGTACTTTAACTTTTTCGGAAGATCTCCATATGTTTTGTACACTCCCAATCGCGGACGTATGCTGGGAATCGCGGACGATATTGTTCTCCAACAATTTTCGTCCACGGTTTGAATACCCCAACGCCCCCACAAAAATAATATAAAAAAATAATACCGACCAATAACGTACAGCCATTTTGTCATCTGTTCAAAAAGACGAGCTTGAGACAGAATTAAAAAAAAAAAAATTAATGGTACCCTTAGTCTGTTCATCATTTTTTTTCAAACTTCTGCGCAGGCGCACTGTAATTTCGATTTGGCTGATTAACCGCCATCATCATCAGCACCAGCTGCGCAG
The DNA here is from genome assembly GCA_037893225.1 of Hippasteria phrygiana. Classification (NCBI taxonomy): domain Eukaryota; kingdom Metazoa; phylum Echinodermata; class Asteroidea; order Valvatida; family Goniasteridae; genus Hippasteria; species Hippasteria phrygiana. The sequence continues at coordinate 81,466 of JAZGUH010000583.1, read as the reverse complement.
GCCGCGCGCATATTGCGATATAAGGTCTACGAGCCGAAACTGCCTTGATAATCTTATGACAGAAGCTCTGTCAACCGTACAAGAAATGTGATCGGACACGGCTAGTCTCTAGGCCTGTTTGTACAACAACCTGCAAAATAAGTCAACGCAAATCACACGCCTCACGTTCCCTGGTGCAATCTGTCCCGTAATACATAACACTTTGAGATTGTCCACACAATATGATACGATACCTCTTATCCATTTCGCCAGAAGCTGTACTATACACGTATTGCCCGCATATCCCTCTTCGTTCGTCGGATGTAACCCGGCCCGTCAACCGTATGTTCACTGCCGTAAACCTTCCCCAGTGAATAGTTATACCACTTAGCCTCTTTAGTCGGGCACCTCCCTGTTTTATTGTAGGGAAACTCTTGAATATGGAAGAAAACCCATGGGATGCTGTACTTTCTATTTGAGTTTGACTGCAGATAATTTACCATACGAACACGAGGAGTATTATGTTGTCAGACATGCACACGAAAACTTTATTCAACTATGCGCAGAGATCTTAATAGCAAAGCAGTTTGTCTTTAAATTTTCAAAGAAATTCTTCCTTTGTTACAACAAGAGAAAGAAACTAAACACAGCTCAGCACAGCTTGGTTTTACAAAAGTCTAATAAGCCCCGAATCTCAGGGTTGACGCGGGGTTTGACGCGGGGTTTGACGCGGGGTTTGACGCGGGGTTTGACGCGGGGTTTGACGCGGGGTTTGACGCGGGGTTGACGCGGGGGTTGACGCGGGGGTTGACGCGGGGGTTGACGCGGGGTTGAAAATAGCGTTTCATACTTGAAAAAGTTTAACGCCGCGCCAACCCCGCGTCAACCCCGAGATTGATTTCGCCACGGGTTGAACTCAACCCTGCTCCCGACCAGATTAAAGATTAAAATTCAACTTGTAAGATCCGGCACGCAAACTCAATGCAACGCCATGGCTTGCTAGACAATCTTGAATAAATCTCTTGGAACACCTCAGCAGTAGACTATCACCTCCGTCCCCCCGCCCGATGTTGATGTCCTGGTAGCGGATGTAGCATCAAGAACATGTTTTTTCTGGGCACAAGTTTCATCAGTTGTCAACATTTGATCACACCGGGCCAACATGTACCGGTACACTCTAACACAAAGTTCTTGCCGTGTAAGATTGGTTTCTCCATTTGTAAAATGCCTTAAATTTCGGAACATACACTTTTCTCTTTTTTAAAAGGTCATAATGATACACCACATCAATTATCTGTACACAGCACCTGTTCAACGTATGGTCTGGCAGACCCTACATACGACACTTCACTGTTACTTGAAACACTGGCGTTGTGTCCACGTCTTTTCCGTAGCAACGCCTTATATAAATTGTGTCCCCTATCTCGGCAGAGTAGCCCGCGCGCCTTTCCGGCTCTGACAATTTATCTTAGAAATTATACCACCCGTCCATCCATCCCCGGTGAAAAATCGAAGTCCAAATTTCCTAATACGAGGCACAGATATTTACCCGGAAATGATGATAGCCGTGAAATAATACAGCTATGACTGCCGCGCCGGAGCATAATGAAATTTAGGGTTAATTAGTAACTTGTGGAATCAGACGTCACGACGCGCAGAGGACTGTGAAAGTATTGGACCAGATTAAAGGAAGAGGCAAAGTGCGCTGGATTGAGAACGACGAAGTATTGGGTTTTTCTAAAGATATCAGTCTAGTAACAATGGCGACATAGGTTTACCTGCACTGCGAAAACTGTGATGTTTTCAACCCCATGTGGTATCTACATCGAAACATTCATTCAATAGGGATACAGGACGGTGTTAATCTGACACAACAGTTTTTTTGTTTAATGTGTAAACAGAATATGACCCACGATCTCCTTCATCATGATGTCCTTTTCGATTTAATTATATAATCAGCTTTGTGCCAGACTAAACACGCTACAGCTTGTTTTCACATATGATGCACGATATGGGGCAGAGGGAACCCCCCTCTTTTGTGTTGCTCATTGTGTTCCCGGAATCTCAGGAGTTCTTTTCAGAAGTCTAGGGGGGATGTGTTAGGCAACAATAGTCTGGAGAGTGTATAGGGTATAGGGACAAAAAGGGGGGTACACCTCTGCCCCATATCGTGCTGGGTATATGTTTTCAGTGTCATGTCTGTGTGGAGTCCGTCTGTGCTATTTTATGTAATTAAGATAAATGTTTAATGTTTGGCAATTATGGAGCCAGAAATGCCTTGTGTTAACAGTGTTGTTTAATGTTTTCATTTTATACCACTTCCTTATATTCCTTATACTTCTTGTAATTCTTTTTTTGTGGGGGGGGGGGGGGGGGGGGGTCGTGAAACTCGAAAACAGCACGGACAGGATATGTTTAAAGGTATGACACAGCTTTTGTAATGATCATAACAGAATTGATTAGTTTCAATCTGAAAGCTTACTGTTTATAAAGATGGTACCAGCACCAATCTCCTAAGAAATATTGTCGTCTGAAATGCTGTCATCTTCGAGCAAATTTCAGAAATTGAAATAAGTACATACAAACGTGCACATGATTCGGTTGATGGATTGAGCTCAAACCTCTGCAGTTTTTTCTATTATTTGATGTACATGTTGAATCACACAAAGTATGAATACTGCCCGCAACGGTGCTGTCATCCATACCGATGTTATGACACCTTTAAGTGTCCCACTGTGCACATTCTATCGAGTACCGAATTGCACGATCAAGTACGAGTCTAAGAGTTCTGATGTTCGAATATTAGAGTATGAGGACTTAGAAAATAGGGCTGTACTCGAGTTTGAGAATGTACACTCGAAGAGTCCATGCAATGACAGATGTGCGATTCTGGTCAAAATTGACTCGCAGACATACGTATTGAGTCCTTCACTCATTACAACAACATAGCCTACGGTACTTGACTCAACTAAAATCTATATATCCCGTAGTCTTGGTCTCGGACGGGCGATGTGTCGATATTTTCCAGTCTCGACTCGAGACCACCTGTTATTTACCAGTATTTACCATTATTACACTGTATTCGTCTACATCTTTGTGATTTTGATTCAATGATAATTCTCAGATATATTTGTCATTATCAAAATTTGATGATGACAAATATAATAAATATATTTGATAATGACAAATATGTAATGTGTATTTTGCCACGTTTGAATTATCCAAAATCAAGAAGAGTTCAAAGCTGGCTACCGATTCAAAGCTGGCATCAAGAAGATTCTGTAACAATGCGTATTTTGCCACAGTTTTCTTTAATGTCAGTAAGCGTATTAGTAAAAGAGCATTGTTTCACACATCTCTATAATTCTTTTATTTGCTTTACCTTTTAATTGTGCCATTTTCACTCAAGATCTCGTGGTCCTCGGTCTCAGAAGTTCAGGTCTCGACTTCAACACTGGAATCCTATACTACCCCATCCCGTAACCCTAACCCCTGAGTAAATTGGATTGTCTTTCACGCTTCGGCCTCTGCCTGTCTATATAATATACAGCGCTGCTTCCATGGGATACAGGCCTAAGTAATTCCCACATCGTTATTGCGATAGAAATTCACCCCCAATAACAAGGCCCAGTTGTGATTGACACATTGATTGTTTTAAGTAGCGAGTTGCTAGAAGCTATTGGTGACGGCGAAACGCGTATAATGAACGGCCGGCATATTGGAAGCGTGCGGTGGCCTTAAAATGAGTCTATCTCCTTGTCCAGTCAAATTGTCTAATCTTTAGCTCAGAATACATTCTCCTCGTCCGAGTTGTCAAAAGGCTTCTTTTAATCTTTCTGTTGTGATCAAATTGGATGCCCGATGTCATATCGTCACTGTTTTACCCGATTTTATGCAACTCAACATGCCTGTCCTTTCGTCTTGTCCGTCTCGTTGGCTGTCAACATTATTTTCTTCCATACCTCACAGGAAGATTAGAGTCCAATAGATGCAATGCACACAAAAATATTTTAAGAGGAGAAAACAAAATTCCCCAAACTGGGCGAGGCGGACGTTACCCCGCCTGGGTCCATAGGTCTGAAAATTGGGATCATTAAATCTGTTGAAGAATTATCCTCTCTTTAGATCTTGTCCCAGAAAAACCGTATAAGAGTGGTAGGGTTGGCAATTCAAAATGTCGCCAACCCCACCACCTCTGATCGTAACCCTCTACCTAGAGTGGCTTTTAGCCTTGTTTTGGGCGATTTCAATAAAAAGGGTGTTAAATTTAACACCATATGATATCCATATTTTAATCATGAATTAATTCGGCCAATATAAACACTTAGTCTACCTGGTGTAAATTTAACACACCAGTTTTAGCAGTGAAGCAACTTGGAAAATGCATTTTTGAATGAAAATTTCCAGTGAAGAAATGAGTATCAAAATGTGGACATCACACACAATGTGGGGACGAGCGGAAAGATTACCACGCCACGCCGTCGTATACCGGTAATTACACTGCACAAACCATGGTGTTAATTTAACACCTGTGGTGTTTATATTGGGCGAATGGTCCAATATAAAAATCACACGGGGTGTTAATTTAACACCACAGTTTTTGCAGTGTATGGCTCCTACAACGAAATTGAAACTTATACGTAGAGGCTTCTTCTGAGGATTATTTTTGACTTCGTATTAGGGATCTAAATGATACCATTGTTGTTTCCTTATGAGTTTCAAAACGAAGTCTTGGTGTTTGTTCCAAAACAGGCAGAAATTGATACGATCTCAACTTGTATGTAGTGAAATGCGTGCTGCGATATAAGCCTACCATAGCGTGCTGTTAGGTCTCCACCTGACTGCACCAATGCATCGCGCTGATGACGTTCATTTCGCGAGAGTCATTTGATCTCGAACATTTCGAATTCCAGTGAATTCTGATGAGCACTATTAAACACCGATAGTGCTTGGTTTGGTAAAGGACGGGTCAGATTGACCGAATTCGGACTATTCCAGGTCCACGGATGAGGAACTTTACGTGGCCGACCAAATTATGAGAACACCAGCGATCAATGTTGATGCGATTTAAGCTGGTAATTGCATGCATTATACATGATAGTGCCGAACTAGAGGCGAAGGGCGTTGATGTTATACTGCAATAACACCCCGATCCCCGCACCATCCGCTTCGATTTCTAGTAAAATATTCCAGGGTTTTTGGAACACGCGGCGAGCAAACCAGACGAAGGCGGGGGATCGGTGTCCGGATCGCCCCGTCTTCAGACGCATAGTAATCGGAACAGTCCCGGCCTCGGATCCCCCATTCTCGGCCAGTTGAACGAGAGAGTGATGTGCGGACACGTAGACTCCATGGATCTGGGGGATGTGTGCTCTCCCAATATCGACCGTGGGGGCGCTCTAGGGACCAAGTTCCGTGCGTGCGTCTGGATCAATCGCAAGATTATGAATAATTCTGTACCAGGTTTTTTCTCTCCCTCTATTGCATGCGAGCAGGTATGTTTTATCATCTAAATAAATTCAGGAGGGAAATGATTAGAGATCATAGCTGTCGTCTGTTGCATCACGCACTCGACAAAACTCGGAGTGAGAAGGGGGACTTAATCAATGGCGGCTACTGCAACTCGTGGACGGCATGTGAGGGAGAAGATATACATTAATAGTTGTAAGACCGACACGACATCTTCTAACAGTCAAAACATATATGTACACTATAATGTACATTAACATAATGTATACTGCAAAAAGTAACTACACCATTTGTCCCCAAAACATAAACACTTAAAGGTACCACAGACCTGCATCATTTGCTTTTGCTGTAATTTTCACAAATGAATGGATTTGGCGGTTACACTGAAAAATCATGGGGGTTAAATTTACACAATTGTTGGTGAAAACTGCAACTACCCAAAATTTGGGTAAATATATTTGAACACAACCGGATGAGAGTTTGCTTACCCAAATTTTGGGTAGTTGCAGTTTTCACCAACAATTGGGTAAATTTAACCTCCAGGATTTTTCAGTGTAGTATTTTATAGCAAATATTGTAACACTGACCTGTTTAAAGATTTTTGTTCATAGATGCTGATATGTTTGCCAGACTAAATTGGATTCCTTTTAATGAGAGTTCAGTCCAAAAAGGCTATCCTTGTTTTCAAAAGCCTTAACAAAATGACTCCTTTGTACATGACAAATCTGTTCACACCACTTACAGTGATTCGTGAAATACGACAATCGACCCAAATGGCACTGAAAGTTCCTTTCGCCAAAAAGGAATGCTACGTGACAAGTTTCGCTGTGAGTGGTGCCAGTATATGGAATAATCTGCCTGAACAAAGGAGAACCATAAACTCCTTAAGTACATTTAAATCGGAGCTACGTAAATTCATCCGTCAGTGATATTTCTGCCATTTACGCTGATCTGCGGAGTTATAAACTTATACAATTTCCCCTTGTTTTTCACCCTAAAAGTTTTTTTTTCGCGGGTTTTTCGCCCATCCCGTAAATCAGCAATAGGCTTCTACTGGAGAGTTGAAAAGTTAACCGGAAATATATTTATTTGTGTAAACATTATTGTATTTGTTTAAATATTTTATATGAATTTGTAAATATTCAGTTTTAACTAATAATAAGCAGGGCCCCAATGGAAACTAGTTTTAAACTGTTTGGGCACACCCTGGGAAAAGAAATGTAATAATAAATAAAACAATGAGAAAAACAATGACTTCCACCCGTTCACGGATGTGTAACCAATTCCCAAACAAAATGTGGACTAACTAAAGTTGGTAAATTGGGGGCAGTATTTCGAAAAAGTCAGGTTTTTTTTCAAACTATGGTAGGCCGACCATGATATACAAATTCCACTTTTCTTGAACGACAGCACACCCGGTGCCATAATTTGGAAAGTGTCTAGTTCCCCGACTGTATAATTCCCTGACGTCTAAAAATTGCTCCGTTTTGTCTGAAGTAGGGCCAGGAAACCAGACCACAAAAACATCATTTTTTTCCTCTGTTTTTCCCAACATCTATGCACACAGATCTTTAAACAGACCAGTATTGCAGTATTTGCTATAAAATACTAACCCCTAAAGCCATTCACTTCTGAAAATCACAGCAAAAACAAATGTTGTATACTATACCTTTAAGTAATAATTTTATCAAATCCATGACAGTATGTAGGTTGACCATAGCATGAAATGTTTTCAAAAAGTTTTGAGAAAGGACAAACAGACAGACAGACACCCCGACAGGCAGACAGACAAACAAACAATCTGCTTTTCCTGCTTTAGTATTTAAAGGCAACATGATTTTATATGACTTTCATAACTGCAGGACAGATTTCTTTCCACGCTACTATGAATTTAACTGGATGAATTTCTTGTTTTATATACATCTACTTATATAAAACAATTTGTTGGGTACTCTGTAAGTAACAACGTTGAATAAATATCTACTACTTATAATTTGCATCTCCCTTGTAGCGCCTCAATGGAATAATTTCAACACCGGTTTTTATGCTAATAAAAAGGTTCTAATAAAACTAAATAGGCAAGTGGGTTATTAAAACTGTTCATTATTTTTTATTATATTAAAATGTTATTTCAATAAATGTTTTTTGATTTCCAATTTTATTGATATTTTATAAAAAACATTTTTACACAGTGCATTGTATTTAAGACTGTTTCCCAGCGATGCTGCATTGTTACATATTCCATTTAGTCAGCCACTTGGCATATACCCAGCACGATATGGGGCAGAGGGGTACCCCCCCTTTTGTGCCTATACCCTATACACTCTCCAGACTATTGTTACCTAACACATCCCCCCTAGAAATCTGAAAAGAATTCCTGAGATTCTGGGAACACAATTACCAACACAAAAGAGGGGGGGTTCCCACTGCCCCATATCGTGCATCATATGACTTGGCATGCAACAATACGACCACCAACGAGTGCGTTGGGACTTAGCGGTTAATTGATTTCATTTACGTCCGTAATAATTTAAACACCAAAGACGATACCATACCGGTAGCTTTCCTCTACCGCTGCATGGCGTTCTCGTAAAATACGGGAAGTGGACAAATACACACAAAGAAAGAAAACAGTCCATTTTGTGAGCACAAAGGGTCGTGTGCTTACCCAGGAAAACGGGCACTATACTCGGCACTCGGAAAGGGTGATGTATGGGTTAATTTTCAACAATAGCGCCGGAGGGAAACCTGTCAAGGTCACAGTAAAACAATATCTATACAACCGCGTCTGGCTGGCACGTGCGAGTTTTCATGAAAACAAAATGAAAAATAATACTACATTGGATTAATAAATGGCTTCGTTGTCGTCGCACTTTTAGCTCACTTTGTTAAATATAGGTCTCTTTTTTCTTCCTGGTAGGACAAGTTTAACTGATTGTAATAAGTATGATATGGATGTGAAGTGGGTAATGTAAAAGTCCACACTGAATGACACAATAATTCACTAGTTGCGCGAAACCGACAGAACTTATCTGGTACGTTGACAGCTTGTGAATTGTGCCATGATGTAAGATTGACACATTGGGAGGCAAGACCAGACTTCGGTCCGTTCAGTTTCAGCCAGTTATCGGAGATAAAATTTTGCTTGTTATCTGGGTGTATTTTTAAAAATTTCAATCACCAACGTTTGATTACACACGCCTTCAAACTCTGCCATTTGTGCTCTTTGTGTAGGCCTACCCACCTGTTGATTAAAGGCAATGCAACAATTTCACAATGGTATTAGCTTAATCACACAAATGGGGCCCGGCAGTGGATTCGGCTAATATACATTTAAGGAACATTATTAAGTCTATATTGAATATTCCCGAAATATGAATACTAGCAAATGCTGTTATTCCGTTAACCGTGTTCGAAATCTACAACACGATGATGACCGACCGAGCCTCTGACCATTTTATCGTTTGACACTTCTTTTTTTTAATACAAAGCGGTTCGCCGTTTTTATTGTATACGATATAGGCCTATGCATCTAGTTTGCTGTTTACAGGATTTGAATACAGCAGAACTTCGCTTTAAAGAACACTGCTATACTGAACATTTGGCTTTACCGAATATCTTCCTTGGCTCCCAAATTGATGTACCGTATTCAATACCGGTACATACACATACCGGTACGACCACTATACAGGGTGGTCCCCCCCCCCCAAAAAAAAAGAACAAAAAGAACGGAACGACATACTTCCGTTACCCTGAGACTCATACAACGTATACTAATGCGTGGCTAATTTTGTTAAAAGAAAAATGATACCAAGAACTCCCGATTCGGTCCAGTAGTTTTTGTTCTAGAACCTCTTTTGTGAAACAAAGTCGGGGTCATTTGGTCCCGAGGTATAACAAGTATGCTATCATGCTCTTTTCCGCATGGAGCAAACGACCTGACTTTGCATCACAAAATAGGCTCTGCAGCAAAAACTCATTTTTCTTCTAAAAAGATTCTCCATCCATCGGTACAGGTGGTTTGACTAACGGTAGTGGAAGAATGCCGTTCCGTTTTTTTTTTGACCACCCTGTATAGAGAACATTTTTGTGGATCCCTTGATGTCCGTTATAGTGGGGTTCTAGTCTACTGTACAGTAAACACTTACCCCTTGCGTACGGCCCCGGATGACGCCATATGGCGTAAAAAGAAAGTGGCACCAGGCCGGATGACGCCATTTGCCACCGTTTGTGCAGTTTCAATCCATTGTTGGATTATTGTTTCTGTTACGCTTGACTGCACAAACACATTGTATAGCGGTTCGCTTGGCTGCCAGAACCACCGCGACACCCCGACGTCTCCCGTAAAACCGTACTCAAGGGGTTAATTTACAGTCTTTTGTTCCGTGTTTCAGTGGCGTTGCCAGGTTCTGTTTAGAGGGGGAGGGGGAGGGGGGGGGGGGCAGGGAGGAGCCCGTTTTTCAAGGAGAAAGTGAGATTTGTCCACCAGATTTGCAGGACCAAATTATTAAATTTGTGTTCCAAAAGTGTCCAGAATTTGCTTTCGCGAGTCTTTACACATAGGCCTAAGCCTATATCAACAGACTTCAGCCATTTACAAAAATCTTTAAATTTGTATAAATCCATTACCAGAGGGGGGGGGGGGAGAAGGGGGGGCCAAGAGTTTCCACGGGGAGTTCCCCTTTCCCCTTTGGCTAAGCCAGGGTGTATATTTCAATTACGGAAAGCGAAGTAATGGTGATATATAAGACTCAGTTTTTCCCAACGTTTCCTCATTGAAGATGACCGACTTTCTCTTAACACATCCCCTAGTTTCTCAGGGAAAAGACCGTTTAAGCCCTCACCAGAGACAATGCTTACCCTGGTTATTTTGTATAAAACTGGTTTTGTTCCTTCAAGTTATCAATTTTCAGCCAAGATTTTAACTTTTACTGAAAAATAGCCACATTGTGCGCTTTCATCTTTCAAAATCTAAAGTTAAAACTGACACTGAAAAGGACCTGGCAGACGTATCTGTTTAAATTCAGGATTCATCAGCCCACATTGTCCCCTTCAGTCCGTCCACGGCCCGTCTCAATAAACGAGATGATTTATGCCCCGTACTCACTCAAAAAAACTTCCTCTCGCATAAAAACACCACCACTTCTGTTCCGTAAGTGCCCCTCCTCAACGTGCCGATAACAAAGTACCGACAAGCCGAACCCAGAACACCAACACGGAGACGCGCTTGTGTTTTGGAGTACTCGGCCCTCATGCGAACACACATCCTCAGTAACAAAACGCGGTAGTTGCTTATACAGACAACACACTCCTTCCCCGGTGTGACAAGTTCCAACAAGTGTGCCTACCGGTGTCATATGAATATCCGACTCCATGAATATCCGACTTCTTTACCCTATTATTGGTTAAACCCTCTCACGTGACCGGCCACTCTCCCAATAATCGATTCATCGATCACAATAGGATGTTCAATCCTACAGTATTTCATGGTGACAACATTTCACGCTACACCGGTACTCCACCAAAAATCATTGGGAATCTTTTAGGAAACTTTGTTCGACGAGACAAGCTAATTGGTTTCCAATCAGTGTCCTTGAGCTCAAAAGTCAATGGGTCATCGGATTCAAACCGTTTTTGTCTACACACGACCAGAAAAAAGAACGGTGAAGAAATAAACACTCCGGAATCCGATTATGACACTTTTTGTAGTGCAGCTTTGTCAATATTACAGTATACCGGTAATCGACACTTACGTGGTCCGGAGTTGTGCCGAACACAGGCGCGTGGAGACCCTAAACCTACCCACAATGGGTTCGCTTCTGCCTGGAGGAAAGGGTCTTAATACCTCCATGGTCTTACGGAGTCCTTTCAGACAGACACAATCTGATTAAAAACTAAGGACAGATTAAAGGAGGCGGTGTCTTTTAGCTTGATGAAGTAGGCCTAATCAACACGCTGCTTGTCAATGAGGATTCGCTAAAAGCCGGGGGTATGCGTCTTGTTGTACAGAGATCGCTGAAGAGACAAAGAGACAGATGCTCATTTCATTCTCTCACTCACGAATTATGGCCATTCAAAAAGGTTTTTGCCGGCCCTCGAAAATATTTGCACTGTCATCGTGAATCAAGAATGTGTCCATGCCACTCTGAAGCCCAGTTTTCCCATAGGTTGTGCAAATGGACATGCGCGCGAAGGTAGCGAAAAAGTCACAGGCGCCTGGACAAAATCGAACCTACTGTTAGGTTTTGCGTCATTGCAGCCAGTTTTGTGCGCTGTACCACAGTCCCAGTTTAGAGTCCCCCGGAACGGTGGACACGTTACTTGATGCTTGAGCTTGACCCCAGAATTTTAAAAATAATAATAATAATAATAATAATAATAATAATAACAACAGGTACTTATATAGCGCTTTTAGCAAGATCAAAGCGCTTTACAAAGAAAAGAAAACAATAAACAAAATATCAAACAACCTGGAAGTGTCTACAAATTATTTTTGGTATTTTTGAAAACAAGCGAGTTTTGAGATGTTTTGAAAATTTGTATGGATGGTGCGTCTCGGATATGGGGTGGAATTCTGTTCCACTCTTTTGGACCTGCGATGGAGAACGCTTTGTCACCTGTGGTTTTTGTGTTTGTTGTGACAAGCAAACGGGACTTATCAGATGAAGACCTAAGCCCCTCCCGACCTGCTTGATGTGGGAATAATAGGTCAGTAAGGTAGGAGGGTGATGAACCATGTTGAGATTTATACACAGTCAGAAGTAATTTGAAAAGAATACGGTAATTAAGTGGTAACCAGTGTAGTTGCATAATGAGATGTGATGCGTCATGAAACCTGTCAACTGAATACACGAGCCGTCTGTGCAAAACAAATTCAGTTCAATTTGTTCATACTCATTAATACCCAATTACCCATAATATGAGTGGGACATGAACGCTCGTTTCTATTTAAAGTAAAGAGGTTGTAGTTTTCAATTGTTGTAAAAAATCTGCTAATTTCAACAATTCAGGAGGGTGCTATTTTTGTTTAATAACAGAAGAACTTCTTATGCATTAGTCCTCCACACTACCCATCAGAAACATTTTGAAGAAAATTTTGATGACTGAATGGATTCCAATCGACATTTAATGTGGACATCAAATATAAAAAAAAGGAAGTCTGATGTTCTTTGTGCACATTGTGGAGAAACTGCTTTGCCTCTGATTGGCATAATGCTTGGCTCATTAATATGTCAAAATCTGCACGAACATCAATCTGACATTTTGCAGTTACTGCGTGTCGTAAAGTCTGACGCACCCCGAAGTCTCAGCTTCGCCTCGTCGGCGGGAAAACTACCGGTAGAAGGAACCACTGGTGCTCGTAGCTTACTGCATGGTTTTAACAGCGACAAACTTTACATGAGGTTTCATGGGTAAACTCAGTGCAAAAACGGCGTAATCAACACTGAAGAAAAAACTGAAGAACTAAAATGTCGGGGGCCGAGAATTGCAGCAATTCCCATTTATATAGCAAATCCTGAATTATCGGCATTCTGTGCACCCTGCGAATTAAAATGTTCAATACATGTTTGTCGCTCAGGTTTTGGTGTAGCGTATGGTGAAAGTTTTGGGTGATCGATTATCGATTCTTTAAGCTATACGTGTGACTGCTCGCCCATTCAAAGAATGTGCTCGCCCCAATACGTTAAGAAAAGTTTAAAAGGAAAATACATTCTTGGCTTTACACAGTAGTTTACAAAACACGGAATTCAAAACTGTATGGGTCATGACACATACAAAGGCCCTATAAATGTATAGTATTATGGAAACAACGTCGTCCTCCAATTATTCAAGTCATAACAATCCTATTGAACAGGTCCTTTAAGCATCGTGCCTGATTCCCTTAAAGATGCTATGTCCCTGATCTCTTTTTGGCGTTGCACCCTAGACAAAAATTTCAAACTAAACTTTGTTAGCATAATGAACCTTCCAATAAAAAAAAAAATCAACCGACGATAAGTACCGGTAATCGAGTAATAAGTTTCAATGTTTGAATTAGGAGCTTAGGCGCGGAGCACGTAATAAAGGCTTACAACGTCGCAGAGTGTAGTCAGCGCTCTATTTGTAAAAAAAAACTACAATTTTGTTCCATAATTCGTTGAAATTTTCAGTCAGAACATGGCCGTAGCAGCTTTAACACTGTTCAGGAAGGAGTGAGCTTATCTTCTTTCACTTAGTCTCCAGCTTCGCGCCTTTTAGGTCAAACCAAACTTCCTATGATATCAATACCGCTTGTCGTGATCGTGTGCGTGTTAAGTGCACGCTTTCTGCCATAAAACAAACCCGGGCCTCCGACACCCATTCATCAACCGGCCTGATTTGAAGATGCGACCAGCCCCCGAGCTCCACGCGCTAGCCTCGCGCTAATCGCCGAGGTATCAATCACAATCATTGCCTGATTTGCTTTTTAATCAAATCGGGAGAGGAACAACAGCCGTGAGGACGGAGCCAACAAATAAGGCGACTAAAAACAAGACTATATCACCCACGCTCGTGTGATGGATCGGTGGCTTTCTCATCATTGGAACTCTAAACGTCAATGAACTGAAATTCACTAACCTTTGGGTAAACGTAAACGCATTTCATTTGGGACTTTGCTAATGATGCTCACAAGATTTTGTATAGATCCCGCAATAAGAAATAACTTAAGGTAATATTTCAACAACGTTAAGTTTTCTTTTTATGAGAGTTTATTCTCAATGGTCAACTTTAATTTTTGCCTTTAAAAATGAGCCTAAGAATGCAACTTTACTGTACATATTAAAATAAAAGTGGCTGAAAATCGACCACTTACGGCCCCCTATTTGGCCCCAAATAATACATATTTGAAAAACGACAGCTATAGATAAACGTGTTCAAACGCACACCCTCATGGATGTTTTTTTTTAAAGAGAAATAACATAGACAGGTTGTCATGGAGATTTTGCCTCTCATAATCTTTTCGTTTATACAATGAATAAATATTGACCTAGATCAGTGGAATGTTTGTCTTCACTCTCGGCTCATCATCGATTTTAATGATTTTTTTTCTGTGTTTGAAGGAGAACGCAAGAAAGCCTTAATCTCTTGAGCATGGTTCACCACCATCTAATTCGGGCTTCTTGCCTGGGAATCAAATTAAATACTACAGGGTACAATTTCATGGAATCCGTAACACAGAGTTTATGCTAACGGCTTGCAATTCTGCGCTAAACGAGCTAAGCAAAGAAATTCTGTGCTTATCTCTTTAGCACAGAATTCTAAGTTACGGGATGTACGCATGCGCACAAGCCAACATTTCAGATTATTTATTTTGTTTTATGAGACGGGAGGTGCGTAAACACATAACATAAACCTAATAAAGTGCCCTTCCCAAAAAAAATTAAGGTATTAAGAACAGGATGACCACAGCGGTCCACGATTAAAGGAATTTACAAATTATTTTAGATTAAGAGAAGCAGTACAGTTAAGTGTCTTGCCCAAGTACACAAGCACTATAACCCCCCCCCCCCCCCCCCCCCCCCCCCGGTGGTGTTCGAACCCACATACCACCCTATATATACGACCGAGTCAAACATAACAATTGTACCACGGTACTTAACGCATGCCTGATTATAATATATGGTTTGCATGCGTTTCTATTTCTAGATGCCTCTCGTTAATGCATGACGGATAGACACCATTGTACCACAACCCACACCTTGTGATCTGGTATAGGGGCAAGTATGTTCTGGGCCTGAAGGCTTTGTTCACTGTGGGTGCACGAACTCCCAAGTGCTTGGTAAACTCCCAACTCGAATGGCCCCGCCGCCTTTTTGAAAGAGTCATTGCTTTATTAAACAAGATCACGGCATGTAAAAATGAAAAAGAGAGAAATAAAACTAGACAAGAAGAGACGGAGGGCAATCCGGTTCCAGAGTCCTGCGTTGTTCGTTTGTGTGTGTGTGGAGAGCACGGGTAAATGTTTGCGGACGTATTATGCTCCAAACCAGCGGAGTGATCGCTTGTTCCGTTAGGGAGTGCTTGTTTGGTTTCACTGGGGAAAAGATTGTGTATTTGTCCACTGCCGATGGTTTGCAGTCCGTGTGGACTGAGGTATAGCAGTGTGTAAGTGGCCACACGGTCACGTTGCGTGTCCGATCCCTTCCCCAATCATTAATGCTTTTATGAATACTAAATATTTATTATGAATACTAAATATTTATTATGAACATTGCCCTCTATTGCTGGCTGTGCATTTATAGAGTAAGTTTAGAAATAATTTCTTTTTAAAATTTTGTTAAGCTGTTTGCTATAGCATTAGGTAAATTAATTAAATGTTTAGCGACTCACCTGCTTTCTTTTTGACCCCGAATGTTCTTATTAGGACTTTTTTCTGCACATTTTATTAAACTATTGAACTTAGGCCACAGTGGTAAACAAAATTATGAGCATCAAGACCCACTATTAAACTTAATACGTTAATAAAGGGCGTCTATGTCAGTATCATTTGCCCAAGGGAGCCATAAGTTGGTATAAGTTGTCATCATAAAGTTCCTTATAGGCCTATATCTTTTTCTGAAATTAAAATAAATGTTTATTGAAAAAAGAAATTAGAAGTGCTTAAAATTGGTCCTTATATCAGGTTCAGTCAAGCAGGTAGAATAAAATGTTCCCACGGACAAACCAATCTGGCATCTTTAAGCTATCATTGCTCAGCGACACAATGTGCAAAAGCAGCGATTGTCCATAACTTATGCTTAAATAAAGTCCGTACTTTAATGTTGTGCATAAGAGCACTTTTTAAAGTCTTGAGAAGCATGTATATCTTTTCTGCCAAAAATGTCTTGGCGTAGTGCGTGCATTTTACGAGAATTTGTCAAACAACGCACCTTGTCCGCGTTTCAGGTCACTGCCAGTGAATGATGATGTGGGATTATAACTGGTGAGACTCGTCCTGGTCCGGCAGACTCGTCTGATGGTGCCCGGTTTCAAATCGTAAGGTCCGTGTTCCTCGCACGTTTGAATTGTCAAGCGAAAAAAACAAAGATTTGATCAATTTTTCAATGCTGCTGAAAAACGAATGTTTTGTGAAAAGACCGGAAGCCGTTAACGTGTTGGAAAGGCAGATGCCTGGCCGTTTAGTAGGGGGCGCTATCGATTAACTGGACGTCTATACGGTTATGAAAGTTGCTTACTTTTCTGTCAAACAGTCTCAGCAGAGTCCGAACCACAATCGGCAAAATGAGATCATTATAGAGGACTGAAAGCGATCCGGGCGGCTTCAAATCTATTGGGAAAACGTGGGGTTTAAGCCAAGTTCGTGGGCTGACCTGGCTGCTTGATGCAGCGGTGTGCTGAGTCACTTTGGCGGGAGGGTTCTCGAGTTTCGCCGCATCGTCCGGGCGAACAGGAAAGCCTCACGGATGCGCAACCACGCACGCTGATGGGGGGGGGGGGGGGGGGGGGGGGGGGGGGGGGGGGGGACAACGGTCATGCTAAGAGCGGGCCCTGAGAATCACAAACCCCATTGCGTTGTTTTTGCTAACCCTTCACAACGAGTGCGCGATCGCTCCCTAAGCATGCCCAAGACTCAAGTAGTATTTTCAGTCGATGATCCTCTAGAGATATGATTGCCAAAATCTGGGTAAATCGTCCGAATGCCATCGACGTAATAATATTGAAGAGCCCTCAGACGCCAATTACACCATCCATTGAACGCGCGGGCATCATGCCTGCGTAATCTTACCCAAGCAGCCCCATTCACTAGCAAATCTACAGGCTCGCAAAGGCCCTCTTGATTATTTAATTACAAATGCAACATTTGATGAGATCAGTCTTGAATTGTGGACATCGACTGGAAGACGAGAGGGTACAATCACGCTGCTTAATTATAAAGCAATTAACACACCCAGAAAAACTTAATCAAGACGCTAGATTCGGAGCGCGGAAGAGTTGCATAATCCGGCGAGTGCAGCGTGAAATGAGAGCCGTGTCCAAGTCATAATGTTTACAGAGGTAGCTGGTTGAGAGACCCTATAACAGGGTGAATGACTTGTTGCCCCAAGTGAATAAATTAATCGCAGACATAGCCTTATTAGACAATTTGGGGCCAGTAGCAATCATAGGCTTTTGTTTAATTAACACATCGTCCGACCAAATAATTGTTTTATTTTGGTTTGAATTTAACAGTGGATTTTTTGTTTGCATATTATTGAAATGGCTATGGTGTACATGAAATATATTTGTGTTAAATTCGTTTTAAAAATACAAACATGATCCAAATGCTTGTTTTCATTTCAAGTGAAAAAAAGGGTGTTCGTTTTTAAATTCTTAGTTTATGCAAGAGGGCGCTATTTTAGTTGGTAATAACAAGGGATTTATTTATTTATTTATTATTTATTTATACGTTATCCTGGGTAGCCTGATCAGTGCATAGCACTGTTCTCCCTCAGGGCCCAGTTTGAATTGAGAGAAGACGACGAAGGAAATTTCAGTTTTAGTAGTGGGAGGAAAACCACTGAACAATTATTTTTGGGAAAACCCTCGCAATGAGGTAGGGACTGAAAACCCAATCCACATAGTGCACCTGAACGGGAATCGAACCGGGGTCACCAGATGTGGAATGCGAGGAAAGAAACACTACCGGTACATCAAATTAAACGGCTTGTCAAAGAAGCGCAAAGCAGTGATAACATCTTCTTTTTCGTTTTTTAACTAACCCACCGACAGAGGTTTGAAGAAATATTGCCAATCGAGTCCAAACAAGCTGCCTAAAATTTAAATCAAAGTCAAACATTAAAATGATAGCCCACTGTAAGAAAATGTATAAGTTTGATGTATTTGCACACACAGCTAGGAATACACTACCCCTGTGCGCATGGTGGCATGGAAATTGTCATTATTATAAAAACCAGAATGCTGAAATTATAGGTTTTCCCGGCCAATTTCACTATATTTTAACGCCTGGCTCATTCAATTTAGATTGAAATTGAATAATCACGCAGATCGTCATTCGACAATCAAAAATAATCACTCAAAACCCGAGCATTCTATTGTCTTTTATAGCTTCACTAGTCCCTGTAAGATGCACTCAAATTCAAAGTATCGTATTGTTCATTCAATTTTGTATTGTTAATTCAATTTCGACCAGCAGTAAGGGGTTGATCGGTCAATTATTTTCATTAATGGCACACATATTTAACTTTTTTCAAGCATCTTTTCTTGTATGTCCACATTCCCGCATGTCCGTATTCCTATAAAAGTCTGAGTTATCTTTACTTACATCATATCTGACGTCTTCAATTCGTAGATGCACATCTCTTTCTTAACTACGTCTTCAGACAGATAAGATGGCGAGCCTACGGGAGGGGAGGTGTGATCGTCTGGAATCGGCCCAAGAAAACAAATTACCCAAGAGAAGACTGTTCCCGATGGTACAACCATTGCCAAACATACATGCCGATGTCTTGCACACGAAGAGATCGATGGGTGAATCAGAATGAAAAAACAGTAAACAAAGTTAAACAGTTCAAGGATTCATAAACGTTTTAACATACAGATGCTCCTAATCAACAGTGAAAAAGATAATTCCTTAGCCATTTTCATTTCATTAGTTCGTTACATTATCCATCCCTTATCAGTTCAGATGTTACATTACTGTAGCCTGTGTTACAAAATTTCTCATTATAGATTTGACAAAGTTTATACAAAAACCTCAGAAGACAATAGGAAAATATATCAATTAAAAAATCTGATTAATTTGAATGACCATTTGATAAAAATGATTTCCCATAAACGAATAAGAATATAAAAGCGTTGTCATACGTCATGCACACCGACGTTCGCTAATTTGAAAGCTTCAATCGTCAAAGGATGTCACAAAACTCAATGTAAGAATGCAACAAATGAAGTCTTGAATGCGCCAAAACGAAACAGAATGTCCCTAAACGAAAACGAACAAAATCCTGGGTGCTTAAAAATTAAAATTGATTGCCAGTGAAAAGCAGTGCAAAAAGAACTTAATTTGATCAGATGTGTAAAAACCACGCGAATTTGAATGACCAATAACGAAAATGATCAGAAAAATTCGCAAATGGCCGAGAAAACCTATACTTCCTACAATTGCTAAAGAAGAGGTGGAAACTGGACAGAAAGCTGTCTTCACATTATATTCTCATAAAAATTGTATTACATGATTCCTTTAATCTGCTGTCAGATCTGTTTCAGTTAGTAGACTGACGATTATTGAGTGACACTGTCTAAATGGTTCAGAAACAAATGCAACAACCAGTTTAAATTGCCGATAATGTGTAGGATTAGGTAGCAAATCCAATACTTCGGCGCCAGCATTTGTTCCGGTTTACGGACAGGCCTTCTGTCACATTGAGACCCAAATGTCGAACTCTGAGCATGAAAATGATCATAGGATGAACAGGGTGAGGGATATTACTAACAGAAACAGACGAAGACGAAGAAGACAGGGGCAAAAAGATCTCGACAAGACTGACATTCTATGACTGAATTGTCTGACAGTTCGTGTAAGGACCAATAGACAATAGACGGTCAAGTCTGACAGCATGATACAGACACAGACTGATCGGAAACCCTGACAACGCAAAGCTATTTTGAAATTCAGTAACTACAATTATGTATAGAATGATGATGGACATTATTTTGTACTGTGAGTGCCTAAACTGTACAGTGAATGCCTTGAGTGACATCTCTTTACCCAGGGTATGCCCAAACAGTTTAAAACTGGTTTCCATTGGGGCCCTGCATACAATATAAATGACTACACACATGTACAAGTACAATACATTATAAATACAATACAATAAAGTAAAAGCATATGGGATTAATGCATAATTGTTAAGCAACTGTTATAAATATTGTAGAACTATTACAACTATATATGTACAGTGTGAAACAACATCGTTTTGGACATATTTTGTGACATCAAGAAAATATATGGCTAATATTCGCTGATTACGGGAGGGGCAAACAACCCGCGAAAAACCCTTTTGGGAGAAAACACAGGAAATTCCCATCTCTAGGTAAAAGCCTCTCTTGGTAAAGGGCTACAACAGAGGTGTTGCAAGCCCTACCACCCTTACGGTTTTCCTGGGTCCAGATCTAATTATAGAGGATACATCTTCAATACATAGACCCAGTAGACCCAGGAAGGGTAACTTCCACCGTTGGTGAGACTAACTCACCTCCCCCTACAAATATAGGGCCTATATATATATTGGTCGGTGTTCAAAAAACAATTCCATAAAGTTATATTTTTTCGTAGATTGAAAATTACAAGATAATCGACATGTTTAAAAGAAATATTGAAGTCGTATTCTTCCTTGTCATGTGTTCATCGGATCTGGATCACATGTTTTAATAATTAATTTATATTTACAGCGTGAGAAAACGGTCTACCACAAATGTATACCATATGAATCACATTCATATCAGAAAATATCATGTTGTACCGGTTGCCTATACACTGTTAGAAAGTTGGGCAAACAGATTACCCAACGTTGGTACAATAGTCAACTTGTTCAAACTTTCCAATGGGTAATTTTCCACGTAATGTATCAACTGTTGTATAACCACAGCTGTTGTTTAACCCCACTTTAACCAACAATTGGTTTGTGCACAGCTGTGGTTATACAACAGTTGGTAAATTACGTGAACAATTACCCAAAGGTTGAACATTGTTGACTATTGTACCAACGTTGGGTAATCTGTTTGCCTGATTTTCTAACAGTGCACGACCTTCTCTTTGAAATGATAGGCCACTCACCCAGATCCGGTCACGGAGTCCTGGGCACGAGGTATCTACCAAAACAAGCCCCAACTGTCCGTGTCCAAGGGCCTGTTTGTTTCACACAGATCCAGATCTCGATCAGTGATCCGACCGTTGGTTTACACACTAAATCCCATGATAATAGAGTACCGAAGTCTGACGTCAGTTGGCATGACAACTGGTTCCAAACAAATGTAAATTTCGACTCTTCCTTTGTTAACAGCCAGTCATGCAAACACATAACAAAAGTATTCTGGTTCCAAACATTGCATTGACTTAATCACTTCGGTGCTCTATAGATCCCATCCAGAGCAGCGAACCAGCGTTAGATCCGGATCTGTGTGAAACAAACGGGACCCAAGTGCAGATTGTGTGACGTTGACTAATGACTGGTGCTTGCTGATGTGGATCACCGATCATCACGAAATCCCACACTAACGTTATGGACACGGACAATTTGACTTTGTTTTGATAGCTCGTGCTCAGTGATTCGTGACCTGATCTGGGTTAGTGACCTCTCATTCTAAAGAGAAGATCGTACTATTAAATATTAATAATTCTAATTCGGTGATATCAGTTTGGTTTATATTTGATACAATTCGGGGTTCAATTCCGATACTGCCTATTGTATATTGCTTTAAGTATTTCTGGAAAAAAGCGAAAAGACTCTTAAAAACATTCATTACAAACGTAGCTAAGAATATGGACCCATGGAAAGTTGCCAAATGAAGGAAATTTTAGTTACATATGTGGAAGATTCCCGTAGAACTTCAGGGAGAACGGCGACCAACGAAAATAGCGCGAGGCTTAAAACCCTCAGAAAGTGGGTTTGAAGAAAATTTGGCATGCCTGTGACAGACGAAAACTTCATAAGCATTATTATTTTTGAAAACAAAATTACGGATAATCCTCATTTCTTGAAAAGAAGCTATAGTCATAATGGGCTCAAATCGTACGCCGGATTAGGGTTTAACTTGGACTTTAAAGGCACACATTGCCCCGAAATCTCACAAACTCTAATCTCTTTGGTTAGTTATACATAACCTATTTCCAAGGACTGAGTGTCAAAATTCTACCATAATGTGTAAGATTTATAGAGAAATGAGGACACAAACGAAGCATTGACACCTGGACATTTAGACTGGCACCACACGTAGTGGAACCTGTACGCAACCAAAGCGCCAAGGGCACCACTCCGAAGTTCAATGGTCCGACTTTTCCGAACCAAACGTCTCCGAAATGATTTTCAGACAAACGTTGCATAGGCCTATTCAAGGGATGGTCGTGTACATCATTATAATCTACTTTTGAATGATCTTTCCAACCATAGCAATTTTAGGACGGACGTTTTTTATAGCCCAATAGGGCGGTCTTTAAGGCAATGTGTCCGTTTAAAGAAAGAGAAAAAGACACCCCCAAAATAAAACAAATTTACACAAACCGTCCAAGGCCATGTTGATGTTATCAACG
The DNA here is from genome assembly GCA_037893225.1 of Hippasteria phrygiana. NCBI lineage: Eukaryota > Metazoa > Echinodermata > Asteroidea > Valvatida > Goniasteridae > Hippasteria > Hippasteria phrygiana. The sequence goes on along the minus strand of JAZGUH010000583.1, from coordinate 58,749 downwards.
TTTTTGTTTTAATCGCTGCAAGCGGAGTATTGTTATCGTTTAGTCATCTCACCGTGAAACAAATCGTCTACTTAAGTAGCATTTGCAAGTCCATTCTATACAGATGAAATGCATTCACCCGTAGGCCAAATTTATGGCCTGCTCAGTAATGATTGTTTTCTGAGAGAAGTTATATCTTGCGAAGTGCTCTTAAACCGCTTGTCAGTTCAATGACGAACGCGCTCTGTATCACGCTGATATGACGCCCACGGTCAAATGGCTGAATCTGTCGGGCGCGCGAGTGCCTGACTCTCGCACATGCCAATTCTAGATACTTAAGATTTCAGAGTTGTCCGTCCTTACAAAAAAGACCCCCCCTCTCCCCCCGAACACGACAAGTCAACGCGAAGACAGACGGTTCAGAAATGGTGCAATTAGCTAGCTTCCTGCCAGTGCTACGCTTGTTCGATCGATCGCCGTAAGATAAACCCAAGCGGAGCGTACTTGCTCGGCCTGCACCGGATCGCCGGCCCCAGCCCCCTCCGGGCGACCGTCCTCGCATGCACCGCTTGTCAGAACTCGAGCTGGAGAGCTTGTCAGCTCCCTCAAATACCCATCTCTCTCTCGTTTTTAATCGGCAAGGATTCCCTCCATCTCTTTGGATCACACGGTGGTGCGACTCGGGCCCCCTCTCTCGTTCCTGTCCCGGGTTACGAGTGGTTCAATTAAACTTGAAGACTTGGGGACTCTCTTCTCTCACCCACTCTAGTTGTGAGGACTCAATAACGGCAGAACTGCTCCTTGGGGGGACAGGTAGAAACGCATCGCGCAAACCTCGAGAGAATCATCTCCAGAATGTCACCTCTATGTTGAGATCAACCCCGGTGTTAAGTATGATCCTCGTATACAGCGTGATCTTTACCCCTGCGCCGTAAAGAACATCCAGCCGCTTGGTATGGTATGATAGAAACGTACGAGACCGAACGGGCGATATTTTACATTTCTTATTAAACTATCTCATATTAAATGTACAAGACAGGTTACTTGTGTTTGTCGTATAAAATGAGGCACGTTACCTTCGAGTACCCCACAGGAATATTCAAACACGCGCTGTACCGTGCTAATGTTGCTATGTGCCGACTTCGTCTTTTGGTAAACGAGTAGAATATTAAATGTCTTTAAGATTTTTCCCCAAATTAAACTCACTGATTAATTATTTCAATTCATTATTATTTTTCATGTAAGTTATCTAGCTGGGACAGTTGAAAAGGGTACCGGTACCCAAGGTGGGTCTAATGTAGGCCACAAACCAATCGTTTATGTGTTTATAATATTGACCTATTTATGGTAAAGCATTGCTGCACAAAGACAGACCACCTATCTGCCAATCACAATCAGTTCCTATTCGGGAAAACAGACAATGGAAACCACCGATGCTACCAAATGAAAACGAACAATGGTAATCTCTTAATGGCATGAAATGATAGCAGTATCATACTCTTGACGTCAATCTAATTCCTTCACGTCTCATCGCATTATATCTCCTATTTATAAGACCGATCCTGTCCAGAAACGCTGAATGTTTTCTGATCTTCACCCTTTTGAAAAGAACAGATAAATAGTGCCAGTTGCGCATCTGACTACAACCAAGTAGACGGTTGCTAGTCTAGAGGCAAACAGGCCTGTTTTTCATTTGACAATCGTGGCTTGGTGTTGGTGAATGCTCACACAGACAAATGTAAAGATTCTCCACTTGAGCTTTGGATGGGGCACGTAGCAATAACCAAAGAAAACCACGACCTCGAACATGGCGATAATGCAATGAGACTACACGTGTACAATGTACAGTGTATACATGTACACTAGTTTTGAAGAACTCTTCTAGTTAATACTTGTATGTCCAAGTAAAAAACAATGTTTAGCGTCCTGGTAAAAAAAAACGAAGGACGAAGGGCTTTCTATTTCTTTATATATTTTCAAGATGGCCGCCATTCCTTTTTAAAATTTCCGACAACCGTAGGTTTTTCAACTGTCAAAGACACACAAAAAGGAAACTTGGACAAGAGAATTGCACATGTTTACAGTGGTTGTTATAGTTTTTAGTAAGCTTGTATTTTATTTTCCGATGGATCAGTTGACATTTTTAGGGTGTTTTCACCCCATTTTCCACTGGTAAAAATAGAACAAATATCCAGGCGGCCCCCAAAAAGGAAGTTGGCGGGGACGCTGAACATATCGTTTTTACTTCGCCTAATTTTTGTGAATCACTCCCAAGAAAAAAGAACACGATTTTTAAACGGACTGCTGTAAACTGAAAATGCGCCAGAATGTTTTATCTTTGGGATATATAAGGTGACATTACTCCATATTTGTTAAAGCGAGTCACGTGCTGTTGTGTTAGGTATTGCCAGAACCAGGCCGGATCCAGAACACAATATTTTTATTCTATTTTGTTTTTTTGGGGGGGATTTTTCCCCCGAAAAAGGGGTCTAAAAAACGTGCACAAATCACAGATAAAAAGGAGGATTTTAGATTCCCTTTCATTTACTTTGTTTTATTTTGTATGTGGGTGTACGCAGTGGTTTAGTTTTTGGGGGGGCCATGGCCCCCTTTAGCCCCCCCCCCCCCCCCCGCCATTGTACCAGAACACCAAACGTTACCTTAATTCAAACCCAATAACTGATCTTTTGGCAAGGGGTGGGTTGGTTTGACATATTCTCGGCCTACAGAGCACATGGCACATATGTATCACCGCACATACCTGCATAATTATAATGTCATGAACCAAATTTAATAAAATAATTGTGGGTGGATGGGTTGGTTCGAGGAAATCCAAACAATTATTGCATTTTTTGGAAACTCTATTTTGGAAAACATCGCTATAGGCTAAGTCTTTGTCCTAATAGTGTGTCCAGTTGGGGTGAGGGCGGGGGCTATTTGCCTACTGGCAATATTTTGCTAAAATTGAATATTAATGTCACCAATTTATAACCGGTACAACCCATCCCCAGCTTTTCAAAATATTTTACGGGCGAAAACAAACTGTGACCACTTTCTCTGAAAAAAATAATTAATTTGATTGATTTTATATAAATTGCCACTGCTTTGCCTCATTCTGTGGCATTATAATGACCGGTAATTGCAAATATTGGGGATTTTAACTGAATTAGATAGATACACAAACTACAAAATCTATTTTTAAAAGAGGAACTATTCTTAAAAGAACCTGCCTTTGGAACGAACATTTTGGAGATTAAAGCTTGGTCATTTTGTTAGGAGTGTTTGGTTGGTCACACTGTAGTATAGAGCACCGAAGTGATGACGCCGATGCAATGTTTGGAACCAGAATACTTTTGTTATGTGTTTGCATGACTGGCTGTTAACAAAGGAACAGTCGAAATTTACATTTGTTTGGAACCAGTTGTCACGCCAACTGACGTCAGACTTCGGTACTCTATTGTTGATATAATTCGAACGTTCGGCAAAGAAACTGGAGCACAGAGCATGCAAATTGACCTAAAAATCTCACGAGATTTGGCGAGATTAAATAGAGGTAGAGAGTATAAAACCTACAACGTGGGCAGCGTCCTGTTTTTTAAATTTATTTATTTGCAGCTAAGGTCACTGTTCTCAGTGTGGGTTGTGATGTAACACAGGTCCATGCATAATAAATTAAGGAATGCCTTTTCGTGAGATTCTTCCATTGTGTTCCCAGCATTTCTTGTACATTTCTTGTCTAGTGAGTGCAAAATACAATCTGAGGAGCGTTAACAACCAATGGTGAAAATTTGTTTCTCGGTAAACTTCACATGACACAATTTTCAATTTGGAACATTCAGTTGGACAGTGCAACTAATCGTCTTGCAAGTAATTGTGATGTACATGTCGTCAGTGTCTGAGCTTGGTTTATTTATATAAACAAAAAGGAATTGTCTTACACAAAATCTAGGAATAGAAAACCCAAAACACAGGCCCACTCTGGAGGTTTTCGGTGTCGCCGTGCGAATCCGAAGAGACAGTCGACAGGGGAGTGGAGTTGTGCTCCAGGCGTCTTCGATGCATCTTCAAGACAATTGGATTCCTGTCATGTTCGCCCGCGTCCTCGGCATGCAGGGACACAGATCCCAGGCCCTCCGAGATTCTAGATCAATTACCCCCTTCGATTTCCCCTGTGCTCCTGTGGCCCAACAGGCCCGAGAACCGTTTTGCCTTTGGAGATAAACTCCGGATAACGAGTGAAAGAGAATAAGAGAGGGAGAGAGAGAGAGAGAGAGGGGGGGGGGGGGGGGGAGAGGGGAAAAATCTCGACCGAATTTTGATGAACGTGGGATGAGGAGGGGAGACACTCCTCTAGATATCCCAGCGCGTAACTCCCCTCGAACCGCCAGCCGATGCGGGACGGGACAGCCGAGTTAAAGATCGAGAGGAAACGTTGGAAAGCGCCCAGGGGAAAACTTATTCTCAAGCGCAAACCTCTCTGGACAAAAATCGAACGTATGAGTAAAAGAACACTGCCGACTGTTTAGGAATGATCAGCTGATAATCTCTTGTTGATGCTTACTTGCTTAAAGAGATGAAAATACTGGCGTATAGGCCCACGGGCGCAGAACCTCTTTGAAATTTGTGTAAGTCATAAGAAAAACCAACGGACGTGGACGTCTTACATCCAACATCTTAGCATCTTGAGCGCAAAAGGAAGCTTTTATATATTGGGCAGTTTTAAGTGGTGAAGTATTAGCCGTAAGCTCCAGGCGTTATTATCCTGTGACGTCTCAGAAGTGAACCCCCTTAGTCTCATTTGGGACTCGGAGTCTCCACTCCGGTTTATGCGCCGAGACAGGATGCTGGCAAAGGAACGGCCGCAGGGAAGACTATGGTTTGGGCTTTCAAATGAGTAATTTGCCGTTTAGACCGATATCCTTCCCCCCGTTTGCGACGCCGTTTATAGTGCTGGGTTAAAAGTCCTTAAAACTGAAAATCACCCCTGGGCTTGATCTGGCTCAAAAGATGAGTAAAAAGTGCCGATAACTGTTTTGTATTTGGATGAATTTCATGACTCCCATCTTGTGAAGACAAGCCACTCGGGCAGGCAGACGATATTACCCACAGCTCCCGATCCATCCCCAGGCATCGCGTTAAATCCCCTCTAATTGGTCGGAACGAGTGGCACACACTCAAGGGGAAAATAAACATAAGCTCGAGAATTTTCAAATGTCAATATTTCTATTTCAGAACCGATCTTTTTAAAAGTCTTTATTTTCTCCTGGCGATAGTTGAACGTGAGTACATCTACACTATGGGGTGGCCGCCTAATGATAACTGCTATTTCGTGTACATTACCAACAAATTGTAAAACCTAATAGGCCTATACAAAAATAAATCAAGTTGAGTAATTATGTATTTGACTTTTGTTTACGTAACAGCCGACAATTAAATGATCCCGAAGCATAAAGTTGTATATGTTAAAGGGCCAACTGCCTTGGAAAAAATATGAACAAAAGAGAAAAACGTGTTGAAATTATATATCACCCTTACCATAGTGCAATAAATGTTAGAACATGTCTATATTATCAAAGAAATCTCCATAGTTACGTTTAAGAGGCCCTTCATTTTGTTTAGTTCCCATACATCATAAATGAACAGAGGGCTGTTACGATCTAGGATTGAGGGTCCAACTCAGAGCTGTGTATTAAAAACAAAGGCCTCTCTTAATTAGCATTAAAATCAAACAACTGTACACTCTAAAAACGGATTAGTTGAAAACAACCAATATATTGGTAGGATTGGTAGATATGTGTCCAACCAATCCAATTAGTTGGACACATATGAACCAATAATTGTGTGTTTTAACAAATATATTGATTATTTCAACCAATCCGTTTTTAGAGTGTAGAAATTTGATGGAGTGAAGATTTAATACATTCATTTGATAAATATCAAGCACAAAAACACCGAGTCGTGTTTGTTTCACCTGGCTGACCGTGTAACCATTCCGTTCCATTGAAAATGCCCCCCCCCCCCCCAACAAAAAGGTCATGCAAACGTAATATAAAACTTAATAAGTTACAATTCTGTTGCCCAAAGTAGATATTCAATTTGGTTTTTACTTCATGCAGTTTGCTATTATTGGGTTCGGTTTACTAGGTTCAACGAGCAAAGTCGATCAAGTGGAATCTTACACTCGCGGGTACGCCTTCAAAATCGAAGGCTGCGATGGTGCAGTGAACAACTTAATTAATTATTAAAGAAGCTTGTCGGTTAAGAACTACCCAATTTATGTGACATATCACGATAAACATCGCCATTTTTTCTTATATATAAACACGAGCATATTATTTACAAAACATCACAAATGTTGCATTTGTTTGAACACGTACATCGAGTTTCATGTGAAGGTTGCAGGGAAAACTTCATCTCTGATGTTTTCGCTTCCATGGTTTGGCGCCGTTTTTCAGGCATAGCCTGGTCATTCAAATCTACCATTATCTATGTTTGTGTCAGATTTCTTTAATCATTCCATTATTTAAGACAACCTGTGTGGCATTTGTACTTTAAAGGAAATTCTTGTCTATCATTCAACTGATGCTGAAGTGGTTCATCGAGTATCATTTAGAGTATATTTTCTAAAATCAAGCGTTATATATATACTATACAATCCAATTCCCGCCCATTTCCCATACGTTTTCATGTTCATTCTTATAACGACACAGGCAATGCACAACTGTCTAACTTAGTTATTTGGCGAGCAAAATGTACCATTGGGGGGTCAGGCTTTCAATTATAAATTATACAATAAAAATTTAAGGCACCCACAATGATCCAAGAGGTAGGCTTATTCGTTAGATTTTGATTGACATTATACATGAAATCTCAGACCTAATAATGCAGCAAATAAAAGGCGGTACAATAAATTGGGTAATATAAAGCAAAAACTGAACATTAAAAAATCCAACAGTTTTTAATGAACAATATCCACATTGTCGTAATTGGCAATATCGTAAGCATTTGTTGTCAATTCCGATCACGTTTAAACCAGTTAAAGTCGATAGAGGGCGTTTCCGTGATTTTTAATGAAATTATAAACCATTCAAACCATTTCTGTGACAATGTTGTTCTTGGAATGGTTATGAAGGGACGGCCCAAGTATAGGCCTAACCCCGAACAGAAAATCTTTTTCAATCTTTTTCAATTGCCTATTAGACCAATTCAGATATCGTAAATCAGCCTTTAGAGAACCTTACGATGATTTGACTTTGTCTGAAGAGATATTTTGTCTTTGGGGGTAATGGGAGACTTTGAGACGCTGAGGGCAGCAGACATACCGACTTTTTCTAGTTCTGATTATGCGTGCGTAGTTCTGAGCATGCGCACGACTGGTGAGAACAATGGGAAAGGACCGGTATGTCTGCTACCACCACGCGTCTCAAGAGTCTCTTACTGGGTTCGTACGTTGTCAGTCTTATCATAGCATCAGCGCTGGGTTTATTTCAATATTAGTATCTCCAATTAATATTGAAATATTTTTATATTATTATAGATTATCCCGATTTACAATATTTTGTCAAACACCACAGCGCGAGGACTGATGAATAACAGGTCCTAACTTGCCTAACAATTCCAGCTTTTGAATACTAAATGTCCATGTTAAATTAAAGGGTGATTATAAGTTAAATAGCTTCACAATCATTGTACAGTTTTTCCAATGCCACACGAGGAACATCCTTCGCCATGTTGCCAGTTCAAACACTTCGTAGTATTTCAGTGTAAGTTTTTACCAATTTTAGTCAAGAGGATATGGTGTCTTGGATTGACAAACACGATCAAACAGAAGGGGAGACCGACGACAAATATTTTTCTTTGCCGGGTACTTGGTTGTGAGCGGGCTGAAGGGCGTGTTTGGACGGGGCTTTGTGATTCGAAACGCCCGACAAACACTTCCTCATTGTGCGCTCGGTCGATTGATTGCAGAGACCGTAAGTCACTCTCTGCATTTACGGCATACAACTAGTTAAAACTGACAAAAAGAAAGACCCAAAGAGGGTGTTACTGGATAATAGCCGTCTTTCTTTCAGAGGGCTGGGTTATTTGCTGGGATTTTGACTGGAGACGAGGACTCCTCAAAACAAGAAAAAAAAGGAAGGTGTGAATTAACTGTGTTCTTTTGGGGGTATCTTTGGTAACTTTCTGGGCGGTCTTTGTCAGGTATAAGAAAGAGACGACCACTAAGCCGACCATTTCCAAATCATCTTTTCCCAAATCGCATTTTGCACCTATTCACCGCTGACACCTGTGGCAAGAATAAGAAAGGAACTCACGGTGGTTGGTGAGAAATATAGTAGATGTAAATTTCAGAATATAATAGGCCTACATTATTTCGGCCATCTTCTGTGAAAGTCGATGAGTTTCCGCGCATCTTAATAGGCAGGCCTGTTTTCTGTCAAGAATATATTTTCCGGGGAAGTCATCACAATCTTTAATCCTCAACTCAAAATGAGGTTTAAGACACGATTGAGCACTCGACAAGAACGCTCGCAAAAATATCTTGAATCCCGAAACTAACACCGCTCCTACAACGAAGCCTGACTGAAAAAAAATAGAATGACATAAGTGAAGGGAAAGAAAATTATTGTTCCTATCACAATTCTCAGAGGAGAACAAACAGTTTAATTTAAAATGTCAGTTTTCATTTTTGGACTTTTTAAAAAAGATATGAGAAGAATTATATTGGCTGCTTTTCCGTAAAAAAGAATAAACATCTTGGCTGCACATCGTTTACTTTCCAATTGTTAAACAAAATTAACGTGTTTGCAATGTAGGCCTAATCGGCAACAAAACGGGACAACGGATTGACAATCAGTTTGAGCAGAAATGCCTGGACGGTCCATAAATACACACGTGCTGGGTTGGAAGTATGCTTTTTGTGATCTTTGCTCGATTGCTATTCGTCCTAGAACAGGCCCAGGTTGATTAAGATGGAGTCACTAATTTGCATAAACGTACCAATAAATATGACATCTTTGGTCGTAAAATAACTTACAATTAATCAAACAATTTCGGGGTGGATAGATAAGGCTTACAGGGACGAATAATTTATCAAGCTTCAAACGTTTTTTACTGTTCATATCGCATTTTTTAGAATTACATATTAGTTTCTGACAATTGATACAAATTATACAAATGATGCGTTTTTTCATAATCCATGATGGGTGCTCACAGAGGACAAAGGCTTTCATTATTTCGGGAGACCGGAAGCACGTGCTTTACGAGTCGGTAACCATAGAGTACCGAAGTCTAACGTCAGTTGGCACGACAACTGGCTCCAAACAAAGGGAGATTTGGACTGTTCCTTTGTTAACAGCCAGTCATGCAAACACATTGACACAAAATAACAAAAGTATTCTGGTTCCAAACATTGCATTGACGTCATCACTTCGGTACTCTATAGGAGTGTGGTACAGGTGCGGGCTGCGTCATCTCTCATCAGGCACACCAGCCCCAGCTCCGAGCCTGATGATTCTTTTGGTGACGGTGGTCCAACTCGTGTCCAGTCAGCTGGTGTATACGGGCGTCCTTGATTGCTGGTGAGAAATCGTCAAGGATCGCCGGCTTTCTAACGGGTGTACGTGTATTCCCTCCCCACTCGAATTATCCGGATAATGATGACACCTTACAAATGTACAGCGGCTCGGTGGCACAGCTTTGGTTTTGTTGAGCAGGATTCCATCCGTATCTGTTTGAGCAGACACAGAGTCTCATTGGATTCCTTGCTTTCTCTTTGGGTTGGCAGACACACAGAAACCTCCAGAAGATCTTCACCAAGTCCACGGTTGGGCCATTGATCCCGAATATTGCATATTGTTCGACATGCCTGAGAAGGTACTGTAACTGCTGTAGGGAGCGGCAGCATAGCTGCATTGTGAGGGGTAGGCCTGCATGTGTTGCAGCGGAGGAGGGGCCGTAGCTCCAGTCGTTGCTATCATCTCATGGTGTGACTTGGGTCCCATGCAAGGCGCCGCAGCCATAGCGGCGCTGGCTGCTCCATTCATGCCGGCACCACAGGGTTTACCGTCCCGCACCAAGACCGGGACAGCCACGCGCCTTGGGGAAGGCAGCGGGTTCATATCCAGTCCTTTCTCCTGGCGAGATCGCTTTAACTTGTAGCGGTGGTTCTGGAACCAGATCTTGACCTGCGTGGGGGTCAGACGGATGATACTTGCAAGATGCTCCCTCTCCGGGGCCGATAGGTACCGCTGCTGGCGGAACCGCCTCTCCAGTTCATAAGTCTGAGCCTTGGAGAACAGCACCCGTCTCTTCCTTTTCTTGGGCGGGTCGGACGAGGAGGAATCCTGGTTGGCAGACTCGTCATCGTCGCTCCCGCTGCCGCTCAGGTTCCCGTTGCTGATGTCAGTGGTGACCGCTGCTGTCTTGTTGGAAGCCGTGTTTGTGTTCACATTGCTGGAAGTGGTTTTAGCCGAAGTGGAATTCGGGGAGTTTGCCGTCTGGCCAAGAGCTACACAAGACAAAGAGAAAACAAAGATGAAACACCCAACATGAGCATATATAAAACCATCAGTTAACATCCACGAGTGTTAACTTCATTACGTACACACGCCCAGCTTCTTTTTATATTCACTACTGACTCTGAGGTGAATTTACACTCCCATACAAAGGGCGGCGTCGCAGGTATACCGGTTTTCTTGGCTAGGTAAATAGACAAACGACATCAATATACGAGTCAAGTTGCTTAAACAGTGACGCGGCTCAATCCGTCATGGGGAAGCTGACGTTTACCGAACGTGAACGGCATAATGCGGGAAAGGCGCGCGGGATTCAATCCGCGACACATTACCCTCCCCAGTTTCTCCGACTGCAAGTGAGACATCGCGTGATGGATCACCGAGAACCTTATAACCAAATTCAGGACTATTTTACCGCAATCATGGTCGCCACTGCCGTGTCATCGCCGGACTCTGCGGGTCGAGCCCGGCTCTGGTTTTGTTTGCTCACCACGGGCAAACACAATTAATTAGGAAACGACTACAAAAGGTGATCATTTACCGGAAGAAATTTGTGGGAAATTTGAAATGAAATTATACGGGATGTCCGTGGTGAGACAATGCCTTTTGAGACGACTGCAGAGCAGAATAGATTTTAAGGAAAGAAACAGGTAAAATAAACACATTCCTGTCGTAAAATAATTATAAAAGAAAGAAATTCTTATAGGTAACGACGTCTACGTTTGCACAGTTTCAAACTTTGACATAAGAGCGCGTTCCAACAGAGTATAATGTGTCCCAGCTAGCGAGTTTGCCAGCCCCGTTAACTTACAATAGAACTTGGGCCTTTTCAAAATTTAGTTGATATAATGTACCGTACTGCAAATGTATCGATAGAGTAAGCAAACACCACAGTCTCGAGAACAAGATGCATTTCGTGCTTTCTTGTGAGTTTGGAAACAAAAGTAGAGCGCCGGTGCGGTAAAATTCCTAGTCATTATATTTTGTCCTATACAAATACAAACAAAAAGTCCATTTTTTGTTGGGGGTGTTCCAAATTGCTTTGAAGGCAGCATCTGGTCGTGATAATGTCAGACACCGCGTGATACTGAAACAATTGCTTACTTGGACTAAACATGGCCCACGAGTGACACTATTATCAGGCGATTGTGGTTCAGACAATGGGCAGCTGTGGAACATTCCGGGAACACTGCTTGAGTGACGGAGGATCACAATCTGATAACCCCGCTTAGCAATGACGCAATTTTACCGAGCTTTGCTGACAAATGTGATCAAGAAATCCTCCACTGAAATCATAATGCCATCTAGACACAGATTTTAAATGCGATGCGAGTGACGTCTCAAGTGACAAAACTTATTTATCCACTGGGACTGTGATACCGTATTACTTTCCCTGAACGCTTACCGTATACTGCATTTGAACTAAAGCAAGGTAATGAAACTGCAAAATTATCAAAGTCGTTCCCTATGTTATCAATGGAGCGATTTGACAAAAGAATCAACAAAATGACCAGTGACAAAGCAAAAATTGTGTTTTATGTAAGTGACCTATTCGCTGGCCCTGCCTATACGGTCCGGAGACATCTCGCCTTGTCCACCGCGTATCGAGTTCGGTGGCACTTCGGCTGGTCGGTTCGGAACAACGTTGCAAATTACTGTAGGCCTATTCAATACATAAGCATAATAATTATGTAGCTTATATGCATGGAAAAACAGTGAATGCAGATTTTTAGTTGAAAATAATGCATATATCCGCTTGACCATAACAAGTTGTGGCTTCAATAGGTTTAGATGTAAAGAATGGTGTTTAATTAAATTGGTGTCCAAATAAAATGTAATGTTACTAGCGCCTGCATTGTGTATAAAAAAGTAAATGCTTAGGGGGGCCTACCAAACAGAAGCCCCTTTGAGAAAAACAAATCAAAAACAAAGCAAAAGCAAAGCAAAGCAAAGCAAAGCAAAGCAAAGCAAAGCAAAGCAAAGCAAAACTAAATTCATTTTGCTCTACTCGCCATCAGCAACAATAAATTAAGACTTACTTGAGTTAAACACATTAGCCTAAGCTATGTTAGGAAAGAACAATTATGTGCATTGTCATTAACAAAGAATAAATCTTTCAAGTCACTTCATTTTGAAAGAAGTCGAAAATATCGTCACAGTTTTCACGAACAGACGAATTTTGCCTCTCCGCACTAAACTAAAGTTACAAGAAAATCAGGTTTTAAGCTGCTCACTTTCTAAAATGAAGATACTACCTGCATTTATACCACATGTTGATTCATTGTTGACACTATGTTAAAGTTCAGTTCTCGGTCTTTCACAAGTCATTGGCAGCTGAGCGATAAGTCAGTTAATTACAGAGTTATTAATTGATTAATAAATTTGTCTCTTCGTGAAAACTCAGAAGCGAGAAATGGCCCGTTTTGCCCCACAGAGTGTCATTTGTCTCTTCGTGAAAACCCAAAATCCATTTTCTGGCAATTTTGCCCTTCTCAGCCATAGAGTAAATTGCCAGAAAATGGATTTTGGGTTTTCACGAAGAGCCAAATTCGAACTCAGGGCTGTGAAGGGCAAAATTGCCAGAAAATGGATTTGTGGTTTTCACGATGAGACGAATTTGAACTCCGTGTTAATACAACAGAGCTGTGTGGGGTAAAATTGCCAGAAAATGGATTTTGGGTTTTCACGAAGAGACAAATGAGAACTCAGGGCTGTGAAGGGCAAAATTGCCAGAAAATGGATTTGTGGTTTTCACGATGAGACGAATTTGAACTCCGTGTTAATACAACAGAGCTGTGTGGGGTAAAATTGCCAGAAAATGGATTTTGGGTTTTCACGAAGAGACAAATGACACTCTGTGGGGCAAAACGGGCCATTTCTCGCTTCTGAGTTTTCACGAAGAGACAAATTTATTAATCAATTAATAACTCTGTAAATAATTGACTTATCGCTCAGCTGCTAATGACTTGTGAAAGACCGAGAACTGAACTTTAATATAGTGTCAACAATGAATCAACATGTGGTATAAATGCAGGTTATATCTTCAATTTAGAAAGTGAGCAGCTTAAAACCTGATTTTCTTGTAACTTTAGTTTAGTGCGGAGAGGCAAAATTCGTCTGTTTGTGAAAACTGTGACGATATATTCAAATCCCCAAATCTGATAATAGGCCACATGAAACACAAGTCTTGCTCGTATATGGCTAGGAAAGCAGTCTAAGTAATGAAAACTATAGCTGTCTATTCGAACGGGATTGTCGCACAATTTTATTCCTTATTCGCCAACAAATTCACTTACAAAACTATTTGAAAATCTGACTAGTAAAATCAAAATATATTTAGCCTACGGTGATTGTCTATTATTGACATTTTTAGGGTATAAATAGAAATCATCTCATTTGTTATACAATATGCAATTTCTGATCATCCACTTTTCCCCTCGTAATCATTTCATGTGTCAATAAAGCGCTGCCCGTATATGCAGTTTTACGTCGATTGGTACTCGCCAAGTTGTTTTGTTCAGAAGTTGGATGCGAATTTGTGCACACATGCAGCTAAGACTGTTTGACAGCCGAATTACAAATTTGACGAAAACGCGGACTATTCAATGCTGAATGGCATTTAAAATTATGCCCGGCATGTTAAGTGACATGAGTGTGGAATACTGCAAAAAGTGAGCACAAGTGGATCCATAAAGTTTATATTAAAACAACTGTCCCTTCGTTCAAGCCCATAAGTTAAGTGTGTAGATGTTTCTTAACCGAAAACGACGATGTCATTGTCATTTTCAAATTTGTTTTCAAAAGAGTATAATGTTCGTCCAAAGAATATAGCTCCAGAACAAAAATGCACGTTTCTTGTTACCCTTCCCTAAACAATTACAACACAATACTTGGAAACGTTAAAGCCTTAAAAAAATGTGCAACTTATATGTAAAATGATGCAAATGATGACAGAGAGTATAGAAGTAAAGATTCCACATTTTTGGATTAACGAGAAAGAAAAAAGCTTAAGATCAATATTTCTGCACAGTACACCATATGTAAGAGTATTGAATGCATACTTACAGGAATAAGGCATTGGATCCGAACCCTGCGTCTGCAACCATCGCGTGTAGGGATTGTCACTGGTATCGTAGAACGAGTTCAAATTGGCCGGCTCGTGGGAGTTGATGGTAGTGGCTCCGTCCTGCAAGGCTACCGTGGGGGAACCACCGCTACCCACTCGGCAGGACCGAGCCTTGGCCGACTCGCTGGCCGCGGCCGCAGCCACTACCGCCGCGGCCTGCGGCATGTCCAATATGTCCTTCACTGAGAAGCTTGTCTTCACATTCATGGCAATCTCTGTCTCATCCATGGGGGAAGGGGACGTCCACATCGGGGGCACACACCGGACTGCGATCGACGGTCGAGAAGAGAACTTCACTAGAGTGCTGCACGGACTTCTGAGTCGCACACGTGATTTAGAAAAGGAGAGAGAGATATAAAAATACAGTCGATGTTATAAGTAATGTATGTTACTGTAGTAGTAGAGTAAGTTCCGTCGGTTTGGAAGACTTAAGAGACAATCATCAGGAGAACTCAGGAGGGGAGGACTTGTACTGACGCTGATAGGCACAACACTGACCGGCCGACATGCAGGGATCGTAGTTTTAAAATGATAACACCGCAGTCTTCCCGGCCGGCACGCATACACACAGTGCCTGACGGACGTACGTACAAACGAACGCGGTAGTGTAGTAACTTGTCAAAAACCCGGTGTGCGGACGGACACGGTGTGTGCGCACGACGACCGATGGCCACGGGCCCACTGTGTGGGCGGTGCTTAGAGTCAATTGCCCAAACAAGGTGTTAGCATAAAATCAATTTGTCACCCAACTCTGTGGATAATTTGATTGGTGCTCAAGTGCTGGCGTTGACACGGGTGTCAGGGCGGCTTCATTACAACCCCGCAGGCCTGCTGGGACCGCTCTAAGTCTTTTGTCCGACGCCGGATGATACCCCGATACGGTCTGTCCTCATCCAGTGTGAAACACCTGACGAGCTTTTTATCCCACGAAAAACTTTAATGAAAAGTGTTTTAATACCCGGACTAAGCTCTCCATCTCAGACTCGTGTATAGCGCACCGTTGTGGATCAGTGTGTATTATATGACAAGCATTAATGAGGTGAATTTCGTCTTCGTCTTTCACTGTGAACTGTACGCACAAACGGGCTCGCATCGAAATTAGAAAAAGAAACCGGCTCACGCAAGCAACGGAATAAAAATTATTGTTAAACATTTTCGCAATTTCCAAATTGAAACTTGCCAAGAAATACAAGCAGTCTTGACTTCTGTACTTAATTTAACCAATATTTTAGTTGAAACTGTTGATATAAATAGGGAAATGCTGTTAGGTTCATATTAAATGTTTGGTTAGGAGAAACAAAAAAACAAGTAGGACGTTTGTTTAACAATTTTTAATTGCTGGCCTAATACCATTTCGGACTGTTTTCATTAATTTCGCCAAACGCGGAAAGCCGCAGCACTAACCCGACACATCTTTTTTCATGACGGTGAAGTGTAAATTGCATGTGATTGAAAAAAAAAATGAAAAAATAAGCGTCATGCCCTTGCCTATTGAAAACATATGTTTTGTTGATATAAGTGGTATTTTATGGCAACTTTACCAAACGCCCTATGGGATTTCTATCCTTACACTCGTCTCGTCTTTCCCAATGGTATACGACTGTCCTACCCGTATAGCGGATTATAATGCTTTCAAAGTTGGAAAGCGTATTCTGTTATTACGGTACCAAATATCGGATTTTAAGTCTCAGCTATGCATACAGAAATTCGTTGTTGGTGAATTTTAGTGAATTTGTTGATATATGCATTATCATAATTGGTCACGTGTTACCTTGTATATTCGTATATGTATAGGCACAGTGTGGTCTGTCTCAACTCGGGTAAATATTATACAAACCAGGGTCCTTATTCGTTAGACGTTTAGAAGTAGGTAGGCCTACGTAATCTATTTAAGTCAGAATATCATTTTCGATTAATTTTAAGTCTTAACATTATCATATAAACCTTACATTTGCTATATGCGCCATCAAGCGTTTGCAAAAGTTTTGCTGTCTGAATTTTGAAAAAAAAGCGGGAAACGATGGTGAACAAATTCATATCTCTGTCGCTCTCCGTGGCGAGATTGTTCGACAACCTGTGTGAGAAACTCTCAACGTTCATTTACTCCTACTATATACAAAACATGCATGTTCATGCGCTCAAATGGCTCATTTTTTGTTAGATACATGGACATTATAGTACTCTATAGAATGTGTCAGGGACGCATAATTTAAATGTAATATTTGAATCGTGTTTTAGAATACTACCCTTTAATTTTTAGTTCTTATTCCAAGAAATGAATTTTCTTTTACAATTTATGAGAATTTATGAGAATTGATGATCATTTTGCGGTGTGTGGCACATATTCGTCATCATTGTGAATTTCGAATGCATGTAGTGCCGGCTTCAGTTGAATGATCTCTTTGGAATATACGCCATATTGCGCGAAAACCGCTTTATATGCCTTTTTATCAGAAGTGTAGATTACAATGCTTTCAAAGTTTAAGTGCATTTTTAGTACCACGAAATCCATGCTAATTGACATTGTATTTTGATGGTTTGCAGGATTGGGCACCGTTGGAAAGTAGATGCATTTCATCTGCTCTTTAGTCCAAAAAGACCGTTGAAGATCAGTTAGTGGTGGTAAAAATGGAAATAGATTAATACAAAACAAATCATGAACTAAAACTTAAACAAGAACTATTGGTTAAAATATAATTGATATTCACATGTCATTCGTATTTTTATCTATAAATTAGAGCAAAATATCTCCAAGCGTGTTTGATATCCTGAAAAACCTATTAGGAAAACTACTTATTATCAATAAGTTGACAGGCCAGAAAAGACAGCCCCAACTTCAAACACGAAATATAGTTGACAAGCCCTTTTGTTTGTATGCGATCTTGTTATTGTAGGTTACTTGGAGCTAGACTATATGGTCACAAAATTTTGTATTTGCTCAAAGGCAGGGCAGTATTATCACAGAGATATGCCTGAAAGACGAATAGGTGACCGTTATCACTGAGCAAATTTGAAATAAAAAGTGGCTTCAGTGAATAAAGAGGGATGGGCTGCTCCCCTGGGTAAGTATAAACTTGTTATGAACTTTTGAATATTCGCTCTTGAATTATTGTTGTTTTACACATTTCGGTACTTGACATGCAGAGTGCTGCAAAGTGTTCGGCATAATAAAAAGGTGTTAGTACCGTGCGCCGTATTTCGCGATGTGGATGGACTACCGGTATAGGTGCAATGCACAAATGTGTTAAAAATACACTACCAGTGTTTTTCCTTGAGGCTACACGAGATTTGCACGAAATAAACAGTCCAGTCTTTAAGTGTGTTCCTCAATAGTTCATGTAAGTAATGATCTCAGATTTGAAGGTTTGATATTTCCCCGCATAGTTTACAATATTGTTTCTTGAAAGTGTTCCAAATCCGCTCATGCAACAACTGCCAAAATTTCATAACACGCTATGGATACATCACCAATTTAAATCACAGGAGAGATTGGGGATTGTTACTTTTTTTCTGTCTTTTATGCGTAACAGACTCACACCAGGCCCGCTCGCCCAACATTTGTCTTATTTTTGTTTTTGCTTTTACCGGTTAAAAAGAATATTGGGCCAACTCCAGCCTCCAGCAAAAATATTGGATTGTCCCTGGATCAGGACTGGCTAGAGTACAGAGGCAAGTTTATTGAGCCTGCTAAGCACAAGAAATTGCTTCGCGCTAAAAATTCCTCTCAATAAAAACAGTTTTTTTTAATGGTGACCAAATTTTCATGTGATGCACATTGGTTCTGACAGGTATTCAGCTGCTTTCAGCTTAGCATGAAAATCACATGGAGCTTTGGCTGGTAATCTATTTTTCCTATTAAGCCAGATTTGTTTGTGCTAAGCAAATTTATGTGCTCCGTGAAATTGGCCCCGGACTGTAAAGGCTCCATTCAGATTTGTCTAGATCAGTTACTCATACATGGGAGACACAAGCACCCTTTACACGCACCCTGATCTACCGTGAAGAGGTCAGGCTTTCCACCTTGCCTGCTGGACACGAGAGAATGCTTAGGCTAGTAATGCACCCCACGAGTGGCTGGACTTTAAGCTAGTCTGGTCTGGCGGGCTCGGTCTTGGACTTGACTGTTCCGCTCAACCATCCGGGGTGATGGTGTATGGGGCTGAACGATATCTAAACAGGGATGAAGTGGACGCGACTCTCCAAGCTGAGTCCCGACAAGTTGTTGCACTTCACGGAGCTACAAGCCAAACTTGACTACTGTGCAGAAAAAATAATGTTGGGAAACACTACAGCGGATTGGCCGGTCACTATTAAAGTAGATCTTGATCGAAAAATTCTAACATTAATCTGCTGCAAAATCTAATGTTTTATGTAAACGGGAATTTCATCACCCTCAAAGTGTAGCATTTAAATACTTGCGTGTAAACCGTATGTGCCGCAAGATACTTGGCATGTGTATATGTATTCTTTACCGAAGTCGCATGGTGTTGTGGCCGGGTGCATGCAACACATATCATATGTGAATTATGTAAACCACTTTGATTCTGTCTGCTTTTCTTTCAAACTCGGGGTAATTATTTTCAACACAATTTTTCTCGCCCAGTTGTCACTCCAATCTCAAGTATTCTTTAGTATCAATGAGCGGTTTAATTTGTTACCAACTTGACGCAGACAAAAAGCGGGCACTGTCAGTCAAAGCCGTGATAAATGGCTAAACGGTGATATTTTTCTTGATAAGATCGGGTGGGCCGAATCGCCGGCCTTTTATGTTCTTGTCGCCAGGCTCAGACGCGGGGAGATGTGCCAGTGCCACAAAACAAACTCTGGCCCTATCATTTGGGTTATCCACCAGAGTATAGTGCCCCAGAGGCCAAGCTTGACAACTGGACTTGTTCCCCTTTGAATAAAAAAATCCACAAAAAAACTATTGAAATCAAAGATCAACCAGCAGAATGAAAAAAATAAAATCCAACAACAGTATCAATGACAAAAAGGCACACATAACACCGTTGCAAACATAATTTCAAGTGTTATTTCAAAGGCTGGAAAGTCCTTTCTTGAGCGTATTAACGGAAACAAGCGGCCCGTATTGAATCTTTCAATTAAATTTTGAAAGCTTTCTTTTTCTTCCCAAATCCAGGCAGAAGTATAAAGTGTTTGAGTTATGCCTTCCCGCACGGTGTAGACATGGGAGCACCAACAGACAAACAGCATGCACAAACGTTGAAATGTAGATATCCATCTTGCTGTGTACACACTATCGTCGGCGTCACTCAAGGAAACAAATAAACGCGCGGGGTTTGCACAGAGGCTGGGCACCTGTCGAAGGGTTACAGAACAGAGCGCTAGGCCGAGGCCGGCCCCGGGCCGGGGGCTGCGAAAGCTGGCATGCGGAGCCTGCCGTCCCGCAGAACAGCCCATAACTAAACAAAGTAAAACCCTATAACAGCGTGGGCGCGAAGTCGACTCGTTCTTTTATTCACCTGTCAAAATCTGCAATTCATTAACTTCTTTACAAACTTTTTTTTGGCGCATGCCTCGATTTATTTTTTTCTTTCTTGGCTAGCCTTCTTCGGGGGTACGAGTGCAGTATTTTTAGGGGAAAAGATAACGGGAAATCTCGATACAAGGGGTGGAAGTACTTTAGCAATTTAGGGCACCATTATTATCAGACACAGATGAATCAATTTGGAATTTGAGAGCAGGGACTAAAGTTTTAGTGAAGGATTGGGGCTGGTATAAACCCGCGCTCCTGATAGGCTGATAAAGTTCTTAAATAATGACAAAGGCAGTTGCATTTTATCAAATAGATTGCACCTTATATAGATAAATAGTATTCCAACACGCCTAGCACAGAAGTAGTGAAGTAGGCCACGAGATAAAAAGACACAAGAAACATAAAACACCATACGCCATCACCATCATCCGATGCTCCTGTAATATGTTATCTGGCCTGCCAGCTTTGTACGGTTTGGTATTAACGGAGGGGTTGGCTCAAATTTTATAATCAGTGGGAAACGTGTTTCCAACATAGTGTCTGAGCGGTTCTATTTCGGATAAAACTATTTACAATTTTTACAAAATGTACACAGGCCTATTGTTTACATATTATTTAATTACGTTATATAAGGTTAATTAAGATATTACAAAAACTGACGCCAGAATTTGACTTGTCTTTTGTAGTTTAGCTCCGAAACAAAACTCTTTAATGAAACTGTTCAAGGAATTGTCTTGATATATCTTTAGGCTAATGTTACCTTTTTGTGGTGATCGAATTTATTTCAAAATCAAAATGGAGACATTTTACAATTTCTTTTGCAAATTAAAAGTGTTTTGATATGGATTGATAATACTTGCCAAACTCATTCAAAAATTACGAAACGGTAACATTTGTGATTAGAACAGTTTTGTAACATGGGCAGCGTTCCTTACACGTTTTCCTTTACGGCTCGGCTAGATTTATCGTCACTGTCAATAATAAGACATTAACGATTGATGTCCCTAATTTTGCATGAACAAGAATTATCTTTTTCTTTCTTTTCCCAGCATGAATACCAATATCCAGTGATAAAACCCGTGGTCGAGCGGAAGTCGAACCCACGTTAAATTAGCTGAGGCGCCTCAGCAACTCAGCCTACCAGGCTCGGCTCGCTAACTCGAATTTTGTGAGAGTTAATGCCGATGAATTATATATTTCATTGACCGCCTTGAGATGTGAAAATGAGTCTGCAGGTTATGGAATCAAATTTGAATTAGAACTATAGGTTTCTTTAACACTTTTCGTTTCCATCCTGCTATACCGCTTTGGAAAATAGAACCCTAATTTAATAGACCAATTATAATTTCTGAATGGGAACATCCACATATAATATAAGCTATGACATGTACCCACTAACTTTTTCGAAAAATAGAATGTGGGTGGTTTCTTATCGGTATTCAGACCATCCTAATTTACATGGTGTTGTATCGGGTACTGACATACACCTCAAGAGTCATTTTTGTATCATTAGGTTCTGGGTCACATATGAAATCAGTGTCAAAAGGTTGGAATATTTACGTATAGTGTAACAACTTGAATAATCGTTTTGTCCCAGGGAGAATTTGGAACGCTACTTTTAGTTCGACTAAATACCAGCGTTTACAATTAATATTATTATTACCCCTGTTCATCGGGCCCAAGAATCATTCCTAAACCTCCCTGGGGAGTATACAGCCCCGGATGTAAGTTAAACGGACATGGGCTAATCAAACACATAACCATCACTGTCCTCACAGGTACCCATTTACTCCTGGGTGGAGAGAAGCAACTTGTGACAAAGTGTCTTGCTCAAGGACACAAGCACCATGTGCCCTGCTGGTCTCGAACTAACAATCTGCAGTATCACCGAGATCTTGAGTCCGGTACATTAATAAGCCATGAGGCCACAGCACTCCATATCCGATGTCCTCACATGGCTATTGCTATGATAAGGCCTATATACGAAAAGGTTTCCTTGACAGAAACATCTATCTCTTTGGTTATGTGTGTAATAATAATATATTTGGCATTTACAAACAAAGGCTTATAAAGAGGCACTCTTGAGGTATCGACTAAGCATGTAGATACAGGGAATTATAGGATTGCATCCACAGTCCAGATGTTTTCAAGTACGCTATGCATCCAAATAATTCGAAATGATTGGCTATTGTGCCTGGTTTCAGGCAGAAGTATAAATCCATTCAAATGAAATGAAATAGGAAGACACTTTTTACACAGTATTTTTAAACTTGCAAAGGGGAAAATATCGTGTTTACTGTATAACGGTAAAAAGCCATTTCGTTTATTCGTCAGAATAATGAGTCCAGCAGCATTTTTTTCTGAATATTTTATGACGACATTTAATAAGGTGTTATCGTTGCGTGTTTGTTTACTTGACGAATCTATAGACAACTTTTCAGAGGTTAACTGTCTTGTAGATTACATTAAAGTATTTTTCAGTAGCGGCTCCATCAGCATATTTTACGTCACTCACTCTGTGAAATGAAATTAAGTATTTATCGACTTCACTAAAACCAAGGATTCCTGAGAAAAAAAAATATCGTCAGAGAAAAGACGACGAAGACATTTTAGTTTTAGAGGGGGAAGTAAAACCCCAGGGAACCAACTGACTCCCTATTTTGTTTTATGTGAAGTTGGACTACACTTCGATATCAAGGAAGTAGCGTCTTTATGAAATACCTGACACTCAAATACACTGCACAAACTACTGTATGGTATTACAGGGCCATAGCCTGCCCAGAGACTGGGGTGGGGATGGGGTTCGTCAAACCCCAAAGTGGAACTTTACCGAGCTCTTTGATTTTGCTAAAACCTGCCAAATGCCTTACGTTTTAGGCTCTACATTGAGAAGAGGGCTTTTTTGAGGGGGGGGGGGGGGGAGGGGGGGTGTTGTCTATAAGCGCTGTCCGCCAAAATTATATAGACGATGGGAACATAATACCCTGTTCCCAGGATCGCTTCCCAGGCCAGTCATTTCAACAATAAAGAAAACCAAACAACGAATGTTGGAGATTACATACCCATCCCTTGTCAATGCTCCCCCGGAAGAATGCACTTTTAATTCAACTCAGAATATACATGTTATCGGAAAATTTGTACTTGGTGGCTCTTGTGTGTCCTGGAATTTTTTGAAAATGTGTGCTGATCTTTGTGTATTGTGGTGCATGTAAAAGCCAGTGACCAATAATATGTATATGACAAGGGGACATTATTGGGGGGGGGGGGGGGGCACTGCCATAGCCGCCCCTTCCCAAACATATTGGGGGACGTGTCCCCAGTCCCCCCGGGATCGCCGCCCATGGTCCACAGGATAATTTTCGGCACAGATTTACGCCAGTGGCATCAACTCATTTTCAAACCTACAGTTATAAAGCTACGTGGATGGGAAGGGACGGGACGGGTTATAACAGTGGTGTGATTCTTAATGGTGTTTTCAACCATGTTCCGGTATTGTACTGCTGTCGTGTAGTTTTTCTATTTCAATGTTTAAAAAGTGCTCTCATGTGGTAACAGCTCAGTGGCCGAGTGGTTAAGCGAGTCGTTCATCGATTTCTAATCCGAGGCTTCGATTCCCAGCTTTTCAGAATTTCCTCTTTTTCTCTAGAAATGTGATTGTCATTATTTATAAGAGTATTCATTTACCGCCTCCAAAACACCGAATGTACAGTGGCTTGGTCGATAAGCGCAGTGCAGCTGGGACCGCTCGTGAACTCCAGGTAAGCATCTTCAAGGTTCATGGCACGTTTGGCTGACTAGGCAGTCAAGGCTTAGGGTTTCGCCATGTTCCTCCCTTATGGTGCTAGACCTTCGGGTTATATGGATTCGTGGGAAAGGAGGTGTGATTGACCGGTATCCGAGCCGTGATGGACAGGGATCCGAGCCCAGAAGAACCATATGAGAGCCGGTAAACAGGGTGTGTACAGCGCCCCGGCGAATCGCGGCACCTGAAAGCTTGGTCAACATCACATAGCTTTGTTTTTGTACAGGCATAAGACAGAATTCATAAATGGACAAGTCAGGTGTTATGGTTTGAACTTGCATGTAGGCAATGGATATCTGCTGGAAAACAGAAAAATTACAAAAAAATCACACAATTTCTTCATTAGGATTTGTTTGTTATGTCGATTTTACTGGTGGATTTCGATCAGGAAAGTTCGCTTTGAATGCATCTTGGGTTGCCTGCAAACTTCCTGTTTGACGGAACGTTTTAAAAGACAAAAACCCTCTGTTCAACTGTTAGCTTAACCATCTTGCCAAGATGAAGCCTTTGCTGTGAATAATTATAAATGCACATACCCCCCAAAATGGTAACCACAACAGAGTTATTACAGTTACATAACTTAAGCCAATATCTTCCATGCACGAATGGCCACATATTCATTTAGGTTAGATAAGGAAGCATAACATGGAGTAGGAGTGGTTCTGCTAACTTTCTATCAAAACGACTGACTTGTCCATTTGTGAATTCTGTCTATGGTTTTGAGGACAAAAGCCATGCGTGATGACTGTAGCCTTGCGACATAGGTATTAAAAGAAAGGTTGTAGCTCCTACTTTATGATGCAATAATTGATATATCCATGACATGTATATTTTTGGAATAGTAACCCTTTTTTCCTCGTATTTTTCTAGTTCAACCTGTATAGTGCACCAACTACAATTTGTTTTGCCTTCAGAGACAGTTCCGCATTAACGGAAGCTATTTTCTCCCTACCTCCAAGACGGCTGAGAACCCATTCGAATCTCGAAGTGTAAAATCAGGCGAGTATACACGCATCCAAGCGGCGGATTAAACACTCTCGAGTGCCGACAGAAAGCATCGTCACACCGCGCACACTCAACGCGTATTGTCGCGGAGTTTGTCGAAGGGTTTACAGCAACTCAGATGCTTTCAGCAATCCAAACATTGCTTTCTTCGTTTTCGTTTCCGTTTGGGCCCCTCTCCCATTCTCTGTCCCTGAATAGTAAGTTGTAATCATATGGGATGCTATATGATAATTCCGTTTACACAGGGTAATTCTATATTCATGTGTAAAACGACAGTTGTAAATATTTCCTTTTCGACATTGGCTTTGTGATACTAAGCCAAAACTCCATAGTGGTTTGCAAAGTGTAACGCCTAAAGCCAACAAACAACATTCTTTTCACAAAGGGGTTTTAGTGTACATTGAGAATACTTTCGAGTTTGCTGGTGTCTTTTAGACCCCAAAACCCCCACAATTTCTTTTCTGGTAATCTGTATCACCTTTGATCAATTTCATGTCAAAACGTTTTTAGTAATGATATTGGTTAATTATTGTTTTTGAATACGAAAGTAGCGGTATATCATTGTATAAAGCAGCGATACATTACACAAAATACGCATTCAAAATGGCGCGGTCTTAGTCACGCGTCCACGGATTGTTCAAGGTCTAAAGTTTGTCACTGATAACACTGAGCACAATACATTGCAAGGTACCGCACTCGTTGTAAATAGTCACGCTGATCAGTAACTTATAATACAGTCTATGGATTGTAAACATTCGCAGTATTATAAGTTGTATAATTATACTTGATTTCTATAATGGGGGGTTTGTTGTCGTCTGTTGTAGCCTGTGATGATGACGAAGACAACGCCAAAAACAAGAACAACCGGAACCCCCTTTTCCAGTTGCAGGAGCAGCAGCAAAGCAACACTAATGGACGTCTGTAACGGCGACAAAAACGCCGATAATGATGAAGACAATGTGCGACAACAACAATGACGAAAATTATGCTGACAAATATGACGTGAATTTCAATTAAAGAAGTAGTAAAAACGACACAATAGCAGCCGCATCCTTTGCAACAACAAAATAAGCTGGGTCTATAGGTCTGAAAATTGCGGTTTTTTGGCTAGCTTCTGTTGAAGATGTATCCTCTGTTCTGATCTGGGCCCAGGAAAATGGTATGGATGGTAGTCTTGCAACCGTGCCATCTTTGTCTGTACCGCTTTACATTGAGTGTCTATTAATCTTGTAATGAGCGACGTCCATAAAAAGAATTATCAGTTCGATAACATTATAATACAACTTACCAGCATTGACAGCAAACAACAAGAAAAACGACAGTGGTAAGGATACACACAACGACAGTGACAGTAAAAGAAGATAGAAGACTGCGACAAGGACACCCACGAAGACCTCCACACGTACGGTAGGATGGACGAATCGCGAGTAATGCTCACCTGCTTAGTGATGCCGTTCTCCTCGTCACTCCGGGCCGATTCACGGCCCAGTACATCGGCAGTGAATCCTGTCATGTAATATCGCATCCCGTATGGTGTTACAAAAGAGCAAACATATAAACTCGCATGCATTTTTTTAAAAAACTTTTCCAGTGTCCAAACAGGCAAATGCAGCTCCGTTGACCATTCAGACGCTACACGAGATGATGACAGCATATCAAACGACTGATACCTAAGGGAGGTATAATTCTGACAACACCGGATAGAATTTCCACCAAGAAGATCTACCTCGTCAACATAAAAATCACATCCCGTATTTTTAAAATGATCAAATGCGGAAAAACTTTAATTTGATAAAGTAAACTGCAAATGACTTGTGAATGAAAATTGCCATCGCAATGGTTTGTTCGCAAAATGTTGATATTAGCAAAAGGATTCGAACTGGTCAGTTCGTTCGATTATTGCTGTATCCGTGCAGACAGCTAGCAGAGAGGTGGTTCGGTATAGTAATTCCGCAAACGGCTTTGGCTTGAAATGTAGGCAATAAGCAGACACTGACAAATCCACCTTGACAGACTAATAGGGTAAGGATTACTTTTTCTCTCGAGTGACCAACCTACAATTGAAAAAAGGGTATTGTCTCCAACACAAACAAGTATGGCATGATAGACGCTATACCATCACAGACAAAATAGTCATTTCTCAAGGGTCTTCAGCAGAATGATAACCGGTGTATATTTCATTCTACAAAGTTAAACAAAGAGCACTTACTTCAGCTATTATTCCGTATGTAGGCGTGAACTCCTCGATCAATTTGAATAACATTAAATCCACATACATGTACTCACAAAATCCGACGAGCGTATACAATTTGACGGAGGTACATTTCTCATGCACTTTTAACGACACCGCATCTTGATCTAAGTCTGTCATTGTACATGTACAGGACTACACTATTGAGGTTTGCCTACTAGACTCCTGTACCGTCCGGTCCCCTTCCGTTTTCAACCCAGCGACTGAGCCCAAGTTCGTTGACGGGGATTCACGCCTCGCCAAATTACCGCAATAAAGGCTGATTCCAGCCCGGCCCGGGCGTAAATCACTCGGCGCGGCTGACACAAATTGCTCGTTGGTAAACTGATTTTATGGGAGCGCGTGGATATGAGAGGGGACTCTCTGGGACCTAATGAGGGCAATTGGGGGGGCGGTTGGTTTTTTGGTGTTGGGAGTGAAGCCGGCCTAGCGTATGCACCTAGGAGCCAGGGATAGTGTTAAGTTTGACCATAGATTCAGTTCCGGTAATGACCGTGGATAGACATTCTCCTCAGACTTGAACCATGCTTGAACGGAATCGTTTATTAAGTGAATATTTATCAAATCCTGGATGTAACCATGATTAAAGTAAAATATAGAATAAGTAGTAACCCATAAACATGCACTCTACCATGCTAATAATATAGATTTCATTCACTAATCCTAACCTCTACAATGCAAAACTTGTGGTGTGGAATCAACACTATATACGATATACAAAACAATTAGGTATTAATACCGAATGGTTTGAAACGAACGCCACAGTTCATTCTAGTTTTGCGAAACTAAACTAGCCTATTGGTCCAACAATAAAGCTGTCAGTTCATTCAATAGGCTCGCTGCCATCCGTCTTGAAGAGTTAATTTTTGTTAATTCAGAAGAAATCAGACTTGAAAATGAAACATATTTGTACAGTTCTGAGCCTGTTGATATAAAAACCCAAATCGAAGTGACCCTGTGTGCGCAAAGCAAAGAAGGCCGCTAGTGGGTCCACATGGGACACCCTCTCCACTTGACGGCAAGTCCAGGGCTATAATGTCTTGCAATGAAGATATCAAACCAACAATGGGGCTCTTATACAGCCGGGCAAGATCAACAATGGAACGGGGACATTAGCCTGGATAGGCGGCGATTATACGGTCATAAACGGCACTGCCAAAAGTAGATATAAATGTTGTTCGTATATAATAAAGGTATAATTCGGTTCTGAAGTGGTCCTAATGGCGAATTGCGCGGGCCTGTGTACCGCGATGTCACAAAGCTGACAAACAGCAAAGCAAATATGATCTCTCTCTTGTTCTTTGTACGAGCGTCGCATTGAGCGAGCGAAGACGCACACTAGTGGGAAGAAAACGACAGGTCAAAGTCGGGATGTATTGGCTCACAAAGATACATGAACTAAAACTGTGGGAGCTCAATGGCTGACCACGTTACTTTAAAACCTGTGGGTATTATGGAAACACATTATTAAGGTCAATTTGCGAGATATAGAGCGGATAAATCAAGTAATTAAGGGCAAACTCAATACAATCTAATCAATCATGATTATCATAAAACATTGTTTTATAAATTTAAATCAGGAAACAGGATGCGATAGAGAACCGAAAACTGTACAAAGATTGACCTTTGACACTCCAGTGTGGAACTGAAACATAGTACGAATTGCACTGTACAAATGAACACGGAATTACCCGCATTGCCATTTCGAGGGCTTACCGTACACCAAAACAAATAGGAACAAGGATTTGGGACAATTTCATAGAGGCGCTTTGCAGAAAATATTGGCAAATTTCACTAATAAACAAAAACACATGTGGACCAGTCACAAGCAATTAGGCATCACACGGAATGTTAGTTAGTAAGCAAACTTTGTTTGTGCTTGACAGCTCCATGAAATTTGCACCTGGTCAAATAGGTCATGATATCATCACACTTTAAAATGGTGTACAAATTGAAATAACCCCACAAAACCACATCGGGCCAGAACACTTTTATCATTATATATTTATCATTTTTATAAGCACTCTTAAAAAGTGTATTCTAGACAATTAATTTGTTTAATGACAGAGTCATTAAGCAAAACATACAAGGAAAAAGTGCACGCGCGGTTCGCATGCAATTGTTGGAGAGATTAAGACCAATACATTAATAACACTCCATGGAGATCAAGTAGATAAGGCACTGTGTTTGGTGAACTTTGAACTTACGACGATCTGTGGAAAACCACACAAAGCGAGATAAACATGCGGAAATAGCCACAGAGGTGTACAGACAGCAAGATAATTATAATTATCCACAGTTATTGCGCGAAGCACTAACACAAAACAACATTTTGAGACATGTTTGGAAATTGGTAGGGTCGGAGAAGACATTTGGTGCGCAAACCCACGCACACCTCGTGACATGTTACATAATTAATGCAAGCAGGGTTGATAATAATATGATGTGAATGAGAAGAGAAATTGTTGCCCTTTCCCGACGTAGTGTATAAAGCACTGTATGCCCAGTGCTTTCCGAGAGACTGTGTGAAAAAATAATTCACAGGCTTACTCGGGGTGGGATTCGAACCCACAACCTCCTGCTTACTCGTGCAGACGTCTGAACGAGTCCTGCCCGAGTAAGCATGTGAATGTTTTCACACAGGCTCTCGAAAAGCACTGAGCATACAGTGCTTCATACATTATATCTGGAAATTGCAAAACAGTCTCTTCTAATTTACATTCTCCCCGACGCGAAATTCCACCTTCTCACGAATATAATGCGAAGTTTTATTTGCATAACTTCATGGACATTTACAGTCCCACGGTCTATTAAAACAAAACACTCGCATAACACCGAATGCCGGCTATAGCGCCCACTTTAAATAAATTGTGCATTGCGTTTTAACGTCATGATAACGCTGCGTACACTGCGAAGCTCATCCGCAGTCCGATCGTTGACTTTACGTGACTGGGGCCTTGCTAACATGCCACCGCGATGTTTCCCCCAACAAGATTTCTTTCAGGCTAAATGCTTGAATCATCGGCTGTCGGGCCTGATGATGAATGCTTTGGCTTCGCTGTCGAGGAATGAAGCTGGCGGGAAATATTGTTTAACCATTGCCACTTCATTTTGCTTCATTACCCCGGGCTCCGGTGATGACTAATTGTAATAATGCTGGCGGTTGAGGGCGCTAGGCAGTCATCACCAATGTGGTACGTCACTTCAGTTTAATGTTTATGTTCAATGGCGGTGCGGCACTTCAGTTTAATGTTTATGTTCAATGACATTTCATTAAAGAGTAGTAACATTATTTGGGTTGAATAACCAGTAACCTACACTTTCTTTTATCTCTGGTACCCAGAGGGCAGTTCTACGATGTCATACAGTTATGAAAATACAGAGAATCGTTTTAATAGCCTATATGGAGCTTTGCCATTTTCTTGAAGACATGACAAAATGATTGGTAAAACATTATAGTCTTGGAGGCGTTTCATTACTCACATGTCCCCTTTCCTTGAAAGCTTTCTACTCATTTTTTTGTTTCATAATTCATAATCTCTAGACATTCAAAGCCAAATATAATGGACAAAATAGAACCGTGGCCATCCAACAAAATTAATATATATTATTGTATTATGAACAAGCAATTACTTAACATCTAATAACTGTCAATGGTCCCTTAAGGAGACATGTTTTAGTTATGTTTGTACCTTAGGGAGACAAGTGACATTAGGGAGACATTTCGATGTCTCCCTAATGTCACAGCCCCCTGAAATATTAAGAATGTTACTGTCGAAACTGGGTTATATTGATAGAGGATGGTCCAAAACATAAATATAACAAATTTCGGATAAGGGGATAAGGGGATAATTGGGTTAGGTTACATTAAAGTTGAAAAATGATTGTGCACAAGTCTATGGGAATGTCTCCCAAATGACCTATTTCCCGTAATTCTAATAATAATAATTATAATAATAATAATAATGATAAATCAACAATTTCGGTGTATACACAATTTGTATTGAGGACTGCTTATCCCTTCTGACGTAGAGAATATATCAACCGTATAACGTAAACAATTATCTAAATGATAGTTATTATTAGGCAAAAAACGAAAACATGGTTAGTGTCATGTCAATTTTCTTCAAGATTGTTTCTCTGACAGTGAAGCCCTCCCCCAAATCGATTCGAAACAGGCAATTAATCAATGGAGAGAAAGGCAAACAAAAAGAAGCTAAACATGTTTTTGTGTGTGTGTTTACTTTGCCTTTATAATACTTTTAGTATTAGAAAATCCACTCTTTATGCGTTGTGTTAACAAAACAACTACAAAAGTTCATGTTCGATTGTTTCAAACAATGCAATCTCCCGAATTTTTCACAATTTTGAAGAAGAAAAATGATATCTGCTGAGCCTTACTGAAGTTATAATTAATGACTATTTTTGTGGATATGTACTGTTTCAAGGATACAATAAAGGCACATTTTTCTATAAAGTGTGGCCATTAATGAAATTGTGTAGGTTGTTCATGGCATGCAAGAGACATATAAAATCTGGTATATCAGGCGCTTGAGATGTTAATCATGGGGAAATTTACTTATATTAATTGATCTCAAAACTTCTAAATCGAGATTTAGTTACCTCACGCATGGAAACTGAATTCCTTTTACAGTGTAGGGAAATAAAATTATAGCAGTGTCAGGTTTCTTTGCTGCATGTGCTGGAACGAATTTCGTTCTAATTCGCCTAAAATTCACTGTTATTTAACTTGATTTGAGGTTTCGTTAAACAAATATATGTTTCGTTTGTTAAAGCTGCACTCTCCGTGCTCTGGCTGAAAATTTTAATTCAATGAATTTCCTTCTGCAAACGAATAATGGAGGAAAGTCGTCTTTTGAACGAATACAAAAACTCTTACCACACTCTACTTGGTCTTAACTTTACGTGCGATGATTACCCTTTACATTAGCACTGTAAGAATAGGAGCGTCCTGCTCATATTGCAAAATTTGAAACTTATTAGCCGTGCCACTTACCTTCAATACTTTTTGTGTGTGTGGAATCTCTCATTGGAAAGCTCATAACATATTTAATGTTAACAAATTTGCAAGCTAATTTGAAATTAAATTTTTCGGGGTGCCACGCTAAAATAGCACACAGACACAGCATCTAAAGTTTATACGGGATTTTCTGACGCATGTGTCGGTGGAGGTATTTTGGACAGAGCTGATCATTTCCAGTGGCGTATCCAGAAATTGATAAACAGGGGAGAGAAATGTACCTGCGCTGCCGAAGGAAGGAAGCCCCGCGTGCCGTAGGCACGCCAGCGCTAGGGGGGCCTGGGGGAATGCTCCCCCCCCCCCCCCCCCCGAAAATTGTGAAATATTTAAGCCATTTTTCCTGCAATCTGAGGCATACTGTGGGCCATGTTCTACTAAAAAGTATTTTTTGGTTTAAGTTTTGTTGATTTTTTCTGGGCCTCCAAACGGGGGGGGGGGGGGGGGGGGGGGGGGGGGGGGCGTACGCCGGCTCCGCCCTATGCTGGATACGCCACTGATTTCAACACGACAATTCTCAATTATAATGGTTATCAAGTAGAGGCATATGGGACTGAGAATTGTACGGGTTGCCATTTCTAGAAAAGTCTTACACGTTAATTACCGTGGTGTTATATTAACACCATCGGTATCGATCGTGAACGAATGGTTCAATTTAGACACCACAGGGTGTTAAATGTAGTATACAACATTTGCAAACATCAAAAGACAAAACTACTGAATTATTACGAAATATCGTACTAGACTATAAGTAAAATAGCATGTATCAAGCATCCTGTGAAATCATGGCACCTGCTGTGCTGTCGTTTTCAAGAAAATTAGAAATTTATATCGTTTTCCAACGATTGTCGGTGGACAATCGTTTGAAATATTCAAGTTCCCCGACCTAATAATTCCCTCACTCTATAAATTGAATACCTGATTGAAAGAAGGGCGCAAGTCCACCATTTTTGGCCAAACTGAGTTAGACACAGGAAGTTACTGCTAACACCATAGGCTATCATGTGTGTGATTTATTTTTGTAATTTTCTCAAAATCTTTTCTCAAACTCTTTTTTTTTTAAATCAATTGCTCCGGTTTTTTTCTCCCTGTTTTCCCAGCATCTATGCACACAAAACTTTAAACAGGCCAGTGTTACAGTATATTTGCTAGCACCCTATAAAATACTAACCCCCAAATCCATGTATCTCTGAAAATTACAGCAAAAGCAAATGATGTAGGGGCCTACTGTATACTATATTTAACATCACAGTTTTTAAAGTGCTTTTTACAAAATTGAAACCCTGTCTAAAATGTACGTGCAATATTGCTCCCATTGGCATGGCATGCACGCCAAACCATGGATGACTTTTTAAAAAGAAAATTACTGATGAAAAAGATGGACGTGTTTTGTGAAATCCAACATTGTTTATCAGCTAATGAAATACTTTAAACGACGAATAATATGTGCATTACATTTGTAGTTATTTATGTGTGTAGCCTTTTCCTTTTCCCACACTGTCCGTGTAAACGAGTAAATAATAAACTTTGTAATGAAATGCCTGAATTATCAATAAGATTTCATTTGTTTCTATCCATTCCGTAAGTAAGTAAATGAAGATCATAACAGGCTTTAACATAATTTACTTTATGTAAATAGTGTGGTTTCACAAAAAAACTGCTTCTTAGAATTAGAGTTTGGAGGTGTGCGACATTCGTTGATATCATTTATTCCATTCGTAGTCCAATGAGGAGTTCATCAACATGAATGTTACCAAAACAATATAAACGTGATTTTTAAATATCAATTTCATTCATGGAGGAGGTCCTGTTTCAATGAAAAGAACGCAGTTTTAAATAATATATCGAGAACAAGTACAAGAAATGCTTTCATGAACTCCTTACGTAAACTTTGATTCTGACCACTTCCCCGGCCCCTCGTTTCCTCTGCCCGCTTGGACGAGAACACAGCCCGGAAAAGCACTGAAAAATCCCCGACAGATGCACGGGGGATCTTTTCCATTTTGCCCGGTATGCCGCCGTCTCTTATGGCCCCATTTCCTCAGCGGGAAATATGGAACAGACCTCCCGCGGATCGGGTTACCGAAGATGGGCCGGTGACGGACTGCGCGTGTCGCCCGTCAAAGATCCGAACGGTTTCCTATTCTAGTCCTAATCGCTTTAGCTCCGGGGTAACCGAATTTCGGCTGCTCGTTTTCCCCCGATTCTGCACCTTTTTATTGCTTTTTCAGGACACCTGATACCAGCTTTTTGAGATGTGGGTGGTGCTGCGCTCGCCTTGTTTCTATAGGCCTATTGGTCTTTTATTCAGATGGTGCAGTGAAGTTTCTTTGAAGATCTAAAATACTTGAGAGTAACCTCTTCAAATACACACGGGACTATCGAAAGTAAACCCGGCCAATTAATGACCTGCCTATTTTATGGCTGTTCACGATTCGAAATTTGCATTTAGTTTTGGTTTATTTTCGAAAGTTTTCACTCAATTTGTTTTTTTAGTTTCCATTATAATGCGGTCCAAAACAGTGATGTTCATGATTTATTATCCTGATCATAAAGATAAAATAATACTCTTACCCGTGAAATAACAAATTCATGAGCCAAGGATGAATCCGTTTGCATAAATCAATTTACAAATTTAAAATATATATATATTCAAAGCTTTCATATTCTGTCTCAAGGGATGGATTGGGTTTTCAGTCCCTGCCTTGGGTTTCCCATCATTCTGGGGTTTCCTCCCACCTCTAAAATTGACAATTTTTTTGTCTTTTTCCTGCAGGTTTCTTTAGAATTTCGAGCTACAGTGCGATATGCACGTTTGAGGAACCATTTGTTTCATTACCAGAAAATATTGAAACAAGTAGAATCCTTCTTATCATTCAGGAAATATTTTACGTGTACTGCAAAACGATTGGTTGGACATCCTTGCAATAGGATACGGTACTTTCCGTCGTTACATCTGTCTTCAAATCTTCATAAAATTGTTTTGAAAAAATGAAGAAGAAAACAAGAAAACCATATAACCGAGGGGAGATGAAGTTGCATATTGAAAACTACAAATGTAAATGTATGCATGTACAAAACATTAATAAGTCTCGAGTTTAAAATGTTTAAACTTCATCATTGCGAGGGCATGTGCGGTACGGTACTATTATACGAAACCGTCTAACTTGATCCAAAATGTGAAGTCGCGCTCAAAGAACACTTTCATTTTTCACTTTCATTTTTCATTTATGCCTTTTATAAAGATAGAAAAACCAATATGGGTACTTTTCATTACAAACTGAGAGGAGATGAAGCTGCATATTGACAACTGCCTGTTGAATAAAACAGGCACGCAAAACCATGAGTAAATTTCCAACAGAAAGACTGATGCAAAAATCTACACTTGAACTGTAGAAATTGACGCAGCTCATCACAAACGTATCAACGTCTAAAATTCGGTAGGCATGCCTGCATAGGCCTAATTGTTACATTTTACCCCTAAGGTACAGTTCTTTTAGCTTTTGCGAAAAACTGAGCAAAAGCTATGTAGATTTCACGACCCGAGCCATGCGAACGCAAACTCGGCACTTGGTTAACGCACAAGAGGCGTTGTTACGTACAAGGGATGTTTACAAGATTTTCTACCGGCAGTTACAACATTTCTACTATCATGATAATGTTTCTCCATTTCCAAATAGTATTTGCTTCTCTCAATGAAAATACAAAGTTGCTGAATCAAATCTATAAACCATATTAATCAATTTAACCTGAACTATTATCAGTAAATTAAAACTCGAAACATTTTAATTAACCATTCATTCGTTTATCGACTAGCAACAGAGTACTGTGATAAACATTTCCTTAAAATATTACTGTCTTACAACTTTGTCAAGATTTCCATTGCTTTAATTTAAATTGAGCCGTCCGACTTTTATAGACCCACTGCGTACAAATTCATATAAAATATCCCTACTGCATATAATAACAGTCAAATGCAGATTAAACCGGTTTATCTTCATTCGGAAACTAAATTTGTACCTCATTTATGCAAAAATCACCAAATATTTACAGCTTGTTGAAGGTGACTCGTTTAGCGAAAATTTGAGCGCGTTGTGAGCGCTCAGGACATGAACGCTAATTTTGCTCTCAACGAAAATTTGATTAATCCTTGAATAACTGTTTATCTTTAGAGAGTTAACATTTTTTACAAATAGCAAATGCTCCAAATTTCACTAATGGAAAATAAGACGAATATGATTCTTTTTACGGGAAACATGCGCGCAACGTGCATGCTATCTGCGTTACCGGTAGTGCGACTATCAGTTAAATTCACTACGAATGCTGGCAACACGTCATGTGTAAATACTACACTAGAGTATTCATTCAATCAATATAAATCGTGTCAAGCAAATATTTGACAAACTATCTTAATTAAGAACCATCAGTTCAGTTCTTTACGAAGTACGCGTGTTCTGATTTGGTCTAGCGATCGGTAATTCACAGCCAAATTAAATGCACAGCTTTGGAGCATCGCGGTGTTCAAAAAATCAATGCTATCGTTTGAAATTTTAACATGATTATCTAGTTTGAAATCCGGTCGATCATAAACTTAATTAACTCATGCTCATGATATTTGAATATTTGATATTTATACAAGATAAAACAGTACGTTTGAAATGACACGGGGCCAAGGCATTGCATCGGAATAAAAATGTATCATGAAAAATGGAACAATGTCAGGACGAAGCTTATAGTTGAAGAAGGCATCACTAACAGAAACAACCATCAAAATGATAGAAAGATTACACAAAATAATATCTAACGTCAGGGGATCATTGTCAGGTATTCCTGGTGTAGAAAAAACCTTTCGTGCGGTTTTTCGCATGCTTAAAATCTCATAAATCAGAAAAGACAAATAGAGCCAATTTAAACTTTGAGATTTGCAAATTGAAATGAAATGTCGACGAAATAAACGTGTCAGTAACAACGACAAAATGAGGAAAAATGACAGATTTGGGCGATAATCTATTTTTAAATGCAAAGCTGTGGCGAAACAACAAAATAGGGGACATAATGGTTGAAATTGAATACGGAACTGAAATTTAAAAGAAAAATATACAAACGCAAGTACAGCAATAACACAACGAGCGGAAGGAATCATGTAAATGAAATCAGCCAGCTGGCAAATGAACTGAAGAAATCACAAAACTTTTCCTTTTAATCAAAATATGTTTCCAGAGGCACCCACACGGACAAATGGAAGGCGCTCTCGTCTTAAATGCGCAGTTAAGCGAAAAAGGCGTGTATAAATAAGACAGCGACAAGTGCGCGACACTTAGAATTGCATCTATACTTAGGAAGGGGGGAATCTTGCCCCAGCGACACTGGCCCGGTAAATAAACCAAATGCTACCCCCTCTTCAAACCAAAATCAAGCATGATTCCTTCTGTTGAAGTGCTTGAGCAGCGCAGTGCTACTCCGCGCCTAGCCATAGACCCTTACCGGTTCTCCAGGCAGCTGATGAGCTAGGAGCGCCCCGTCTAGTGGACTGGCCTGCTCTTTACAGAAACAATGAGGCGAAAATGAGGCGAAAAACTTCACTAGCCAAGAGCCGTGGAATGAGTGCCGTAGCCGATCCGCCCACTAGTAGTTTATATATATGGGGCGGTGATGGGACCGCGGACTTGACATGGGACCGTGTGTTGACACAGTCAAATGGTCACAGCACAGAGTCGAGCTTTCTCTCTCTCTAGCTCCCTACCCTCTCACTCCCATAGCGTGCTTAGTATCTTGCTAGTTCCACAGCCGTTTGACAATTATTAAATCTGCGCATCACTTTTTTTTGTTTCGGCAGTGCAAAGCCCGCCATATGCTTCTCGTAATAATTGTCAATATTGCTGAGCCCCCCCCCCCCCCCCCCCCCATCATTTGACTTGGCGCAATATGCTTGGCGCGCGCACGAAGATGACATGCTGTTGACTCGGGTAGCCTCGTAGGTAAACAGCGGGCCGCAAACTCGGTGTTAATAACAAATACTCAGTTTGCGCCCCACGGCTCATCTGGGATTCTTATGAATCTTATTTGGTCGCAGACTAGAGGGCGATAAGGTGGCTCAGAGATAGAGAGAAAGCCAGCAGCACTTCGTAAAAGAGTGTCTCAAAATTGGGTGGGGGTGCTACCCTGGTTTAAGAGAAGGGTAGGAGGGTCAATTTGGCCAACAGACGGTGGGCACTTCTGCCCGCGGCGTCCCCAGCCTTTAATAGTATTTGCCGTTCCCCCAATATACCCTGCCCAAGCAAAACATTTTATGATTTCCTCATAAACGGCATAAATCACAATTTCGGTTTTCTAATATGCGGTAACTAAATACTTGGCGGGTTTGCTCTAGCAACTATTAGCAACAATGCATGCCTGCGTAGGTCAGAGTCGTCGTGTTTACTCACGGCCCGCACCCATCTGGCGCGCCAAAACGCCCGGGCGTTCAAGTTGCATCCACTCGCTCCCCCAAAAAACCGGGCCCGGCACTGTCAAAATGATGTTTGCTTTTCCGAAGTCTATCACTCCCTGGGGGCCGGATCCCCCGAGGCATCTCTCCCCTGTATAGCAACGCAGCACGGCACTAAATACTAGGGCAAGCCCGGACTGTGTATACGCGGCGGATTTTCGTCAGCTCAAATGCGTTTAGGCATTGTCGATAATAGACACCGACATATGGCCGTCGCAGGCAACTTATTGTGTGCAAAGTTTAAACAAGAAATCGCTCTATCAGCCGCCGCTTTGACCGAACAATGTTCCGCTCGGCCCTATGTCATGATCAGCCATTCATGATCCCCCATGATTAGGTTTTATCGCAGTCATTACAGCGTTTCACCTACGACAACTCCGTGGTGTCCGCGGAAGGCAGCAGACGCAGGCAGCGTGCTCGCCGGGGCGAACGCGGCAGACTGCCCCGCCAGGCGTGTGTGGCAGGCTGGTGCGATGCCCTAATATCAAACATACGAGATCTGATATCTGATTGCTGATGGACCTATGGGGGCTTTTCGTGCATACGTGACTTTAAGTGCTAAAAGGGGCGCACATCAAGATGCTGATATTTGAAACCCTTGCTAGTTATTAATTCTTTTACAAATGTTGAAAATGGGTAGCAAGTGTAAGTCGCATTGTCTGTAAACAATAAAGAACATTGGATTAAGAACATTTGTAAGAATTAAGTTGCTATTCGTCCATGCTGCTGCATAGATGTAATACTTACGAACCATCCACTACATGTCGCAAGGCTGATAAAACCGACCATGAGATGAGCAATTTGTGATTTTTAACAGATGACATGATACAAGGCGATACAAGGCACAACATGGGCAAGGGCAAGGCAGGATAGGACCTTGCAGGACAGGACAGGACAGGACAGGAGAGGAGAGGACAGGACATGAAATGACATGCAAGGACAGGACAGCACAGCACAGCACAGGGCATGACATGACATGACATGACATGAAAGGACAGTACAGGACAGGACAGGACAGGACAGGACAGGACGGGACAGGACAGGACAGGACAGGACAGGACAAGACAGGACAGGACAGGACATGACATGACATGACATGACATGACATGACATGACATGACATGACATGACATGACATGACATGACATGACATGACATGACATGAAAGGACAGGACATGACATGACATGGAATGGCAGGACATGACATGAAAGGACAGGACAGGACAGGTCAGGACAGGATAGGGCAGGACAGGACATGACGTGACATGACATGACATGACATGACATGACATGACATGACATGACATGACATAACATAACATAACATAACATAACATAAAATAACATAACATAACATAACATAACATAACATAAAAGGACAGGACAGCACAGGGCATGACATGACATGAATGGACAAGACATGAAAGGACAAGACAGGACAGGACAGGGCATGACATGACATGACATGACATGGCATGTCATGACATGCCATGACATGACATG
This sequence comes from Hippasteria phrygiana, assembly GCA_037893225.1. Taxonomy (NCBI): domain Eukaryota; kingdom Metazoa; phylum Echinodermata; class Asteroidea; order Valvatida; family Goniasteridae; genus Hippasteria; species Hippasteria phrygiana. Next base: position 18,543 of record JAZGUH010000583.1, on the reverse strand, counting down.
AAAGGACAGGACAGGACAAGACATGACAGGACAGGACAAGACAGGACAGGACAGGCCAGGACAGGACAGGCCAGGACAGGACAGGCCAGGACAGGACAGGCCAGGACAGGACATGACATGGCATGAAAGGACAGGATAGGACAGGACAGGACATGCCATGAAAGGACAAGACAGGACAGGTCAGGACTTCATCGACTTCATGTTTATTTTCCCCTCTCAGGTACCATATTTTACAAAACGTGAAATGCAAACAGTGCGTATTTTGTGTTTTCTTTTGATCCATCTTTCAAGAGATCCCCCTTCGATATTCTGGAGCATGTTATTTGCTGACTTTTTAGAACTATGTTATTTATTATTTTGACTTTTCACCCCGTGGCATGCCGTCAGCCAAACGAGTACGCTAGGGCGAGGTTCAACGAACGACAACAGACCACAGGCGTACGCATGGTGATGACTTCATCGTGTCAATGATGAGACATATTCTGCCTATTAAAATTCAACCCGGAGTAAATGCGAGGTACTCTAGGTGTAGAAAGCGGGCCACTTATCAGCCCCACGTCCATTTACGGGCATCGATTTTCCGTCATTCCCCCTCCTCTCCTTCGTCCTCGTAAAATGCTCGAAATGAGCAAATATCACTTGCCAAGACGTGCATGAAATCGGTCCGGTGCTATGAATCCACCGTGGTTTCTCTTCCCTCCTCATGCGGTGAGCGTACGGCCGGAGTGACTTGAGCCGCTTCGCCGGGGCAAACTCGGCGCATATTTAACGCAAGGGTGACAGTAATATTGCCTCGCCAGTCTCGGCTAGCCAAGTCGGGCTGTGTTTTCTTTCACCCTAGCGAGCCTAGGGCCGCAGGCAATGCGCGTTAACGCAGGTCGCTCACAATCTCCTAACCGTTAGACCTGTAAAGAACAGAAAACGACTAAAGGGGAAAAAAGAGCTGGAGGCCTGAACGACCCTTCCATTAGGAACATGCGCAATTCATTCCCGGTAGGAAGCCGGTAATATCTTCCCCCATATCGCCGGGCCAGGCCGTAGCTAACTCGGACCGTTCCGTAGAGATCGCTCATTATTGGCTGTATACACGTTTTCCTGCCTAAATGACCGTTAACCGGAAACGTACGGGCCGGCGATCTGGGGTTGTCTCTCGTTTTGCTCATTTGGAGAGACTGGGAAGTTAAACCGACTAATGGTTTCCCACCGAGGTCGGCTCGCCGCGAAATCATGACAGAAATGCCCGGGCCCTTTTATCCTGCGAGGCGTACAGAGACCTTCTATCTACTATACCTATGTACCAGCCCGCTGGGCTGCCGTTCCGGAAATGTGCACGCTGTTGTACTTGCATTACCGTATTAGGGGCAGCGGCCCTAAAAATCTAAACATTGGAAAGGGCAGGTTTTGTGCTTTTGTCAACATGGAGCCTTTGTCACAATGCTACAAATGATGTAAGTGGAAATTGGACAACTTGTGGCTGATCCGCTTTTGATTTCTATTTGTTTACTAAACAGTCCAATGAAGGTTTTGTTTATTATGTGTGCCACTCACACGATTCTGAGCACGAGTGGGATTCAATTGCAATTTTAAAATTTGTAAACAGAGAAAGTTTAATTTGTTAATAATGTGTATCATTTATCATACAACAACGGTCGTGGTAAGGCATCTGTTAGTTACAATATATACCTTGAGTTAATTTATGTTAATTATTATAGGTTCTTGCATTTTGTTGTCCTTTTAGAACTTTAGCCGGAACTTGTCAGAAAGATTATTGGTTTCTATAGCAACGCAACGTTCCACAGCCATTTGGATGCACATGTAATATGCACACATGTAATACAAAGTTAACGGGACCAAAATAGGAATTTTATAACATGAATACATGACATCAACAAAATATTGTTGATAGGTAATTTTGGAGGAAAGCTTTGTGCCGCCATCATGCTCTTTTGACAAGGTTCCGAGCCTTTTGTTACCAAACAAAAATAGCGTCCTGTTGCGCGACTAGGCCTAAATTCGATTTGTTTTTCAATAGAATTAAAGACGCCACTTTTTAAAACAAATATTAAGAAAGAAAAAAACATTTAGATCATGCAAGTATTGTTTTAAGGCATGGCTATGCGTCTGAAAACAAGTTGAACTTGATGTGTATTACAGGGTTCTTGTAAACTGACAAGTATTCTTTCAAGTTCCTTTGTAGTGGACTATTAGAAACGGAATGGAATGTTGTTTCTGATGTTCTCCTTAGTTGGCATTCTCTTCAGATGAATAGAGCGAAAAGCTGAATAGGGACATGATGGAATAATTATACATTCTCAAAATAGATAAATAAATTAAATGCGCCAACTAGAATCTTTTGGAATTAATTTTAAAGTGTTGCTTTATTTGTTGCAGTGCAGGGACACATTTAAAAATGAAAGTGTTGGATTAACATCTCAAGCGTCCCGTCATTAACTATTGACCGTATGCGTTGCGGCCATCTTGGGGGTATATTTTCAAATTCTGTAACAAATTACAGTTTGACCCATGCCTAAAGGTAACAAAGGGCTCATCTCTGAAAAGACACAATGCTTAGGAGGCGCCAAATTGGGCTATCAAAAGCGTTCCTCTTGAAACTGCTATGATGGAAAGATTAATAAAAACTATAATATATACGGTAAATGTAGGCCCACACGACAATGTCTCTAAAATGCGCTTTTTTGTCTGAAAATCATTGACGAAAATAAGATTTTCGGATCAACGTGTGGATTTTCTTTTAAATGCAAATCGCCCATCACAAGCCCTAGGGCACTCGAGGTGTGAGCTACAGAGGATTATGTGGAAGAACCAGCCCCTCACACTGAAACAAGACCAGCTAATCTCTTCATATAGGGTCGGGATGGGTTGCTGCAAGACATTAATAATACCTCTACCCATATTAAGCGTAGAAGTGCCAAAGCCCAGGACTGGGCTCGAACCCACAACCTGCAGAATTACCCACAGACCTTGAATTCAATGTGCCAAACCACTAGGCCACAGCACTGGGTTTTCAGACTCAGCCAAATTCCGTGGGTTTCCCCTAAAATACAATTCCGGGGTTTGTCTGTCTCCATCCTGCAGGTTTCTTCAGGCTTTCAAGCTAGTGCATGCAATATGCGCTTGTGAGGAATCCTTGTTTTCATTACCAGAAAAAATAAAAATATATATAAATAATGTAGTTTTTAGCGTGAACACGCGGGAAACTGGTTTGATTGACAAATCTTTAAAAGCTAATGCTATAACAATCAAAGTGAGCAAAATAATACATCTGTTTTGCCATAGGCCTCTGATGATTTTTGTTTCTTGAAATATGCAGACGTGAGAAATGATTGTGGTTACAATATGGTTGTCATTTAGGCGGGAAATTTTGTGCCCACCGCTTATAATTCTAGTTATGCCCACCGTTTATAATTGCAGCCGAAATTGTGACTTCCCACTCGTGATAAATGACAACAATCATAATCAGATTATTAGTTTAACCACTTTTCAGCGAATCGCCGACACAGTCTGCCTTTAAAGGGCTGGTCACACTGGCCACGATAACGATGACGAAAACGAAAACGATGCGAATAAACGCTCTCTGTTGGTGGGTGGAACGCGCGCGTATTACACGCGTGACAATTCCACCAATCAATGGCGTTTATTCCCACCATTTTCGTTATCGTCATCGTGGCCAGTGTGACCGGCCCTTAAGGGTTATATACTTTCTTTCAGTTGGGATGGGTGGGACACATGGATCCGAGGCTTGGAACTGTATACTCTTCAACATTCTGGTAATTTCGGATAAACAGTAATTTTGATTTGGCTATATTTGGGGAACCCAAACCGTTCAATAAGGTTTATGTTTGCATTTTGCATAAATATAAGACCACACTGTGGCCATGTTTCAGTAAAATCGATTGCCTCCAATAATAGACCCCATTTTGGCCCCAATACGAAATACATGTAAAATCGCTGGTAATTTTTTTCTGTAGAAAATGACTACCCGGTAATGAAAAACAACAGTTCAAAATGTGCAAGTTGAAGGATTTAATGTGTTATGAGTTTTCAACATCACGGATATGGCAAAGTGCGTCATGATATCGTAGATCTACTTTGTCTGCAATAGCCAACATGCATACATTGTAAAAGGGTGAAAGTTACACTTAAAGGGGGGGGGGGGGGGGGGCTCCGAAAAAGAGAAATAGCCGGAATCAGCGTTTGGGCAAACGAGGTTCGTCAAATTATTAAAAGCCCCTAAAATAAACTCATTTGTGCGGCAATTTCCTGGCTGTGACAACCGTGCAGCAAAGCAAACACTAGGCCGTATTCGCCGGGTTACCCGAAGGCTCCATATGGCCAGTCATTTATCTTCTCTCCCCCTACTCTCTGTTTCTCTCAATCTCTCCCCCAATTCGCGGTCTAACGATGATATTGGAACCGTGCAGGCCGGGTAGCTGATAAACCGTCTCTTCGAAGGTGGCACGACATCACTCTAGAATATCCCCATGTACATGTGCATGTGTGTGGGCTCAGATGTGGCCAGCTATACCGTGTAAATCTTTGACCAAGGCTCGGTCCAGCCTACATTTCCTTAAACTCTACTGTTGTCGAACTTCGCTCTATAACGAACACCGCTATACCGACCATTTGGCTATAACAAACACAATGTTTGGCTCCCATCTTGTTATTTCAATACATATCATTATTCACTATAACGAACGACCACTAGGGCCTATAGTGAACATTTTTGGGGATCCCATGATAAGGTAAGGCTTTGCGGTAACACCATGTGTAATTGTTTCTCTTTCGGATCCTATGATGTTCGTTATAATGGCGTTCTATTGGCGGCTTGTAGAAGTGATAGTCACTTGCTACATAATTTTGCCACTTAATGGCGTAGATTTAAAATAAAATGTACTGTCCGTGCTTTCCGGAAGAAAATAATAAATTAAAATTGCTACTTTTCTGTCGATAAAAAAAGTTATTCAGTTTTAATGAGACATCAAACGAAGAAACCCACACCCGTTTAGTAATCGAATAATTACGTTACAGATATCGAATTATTTGCGGCCCGATAATAACTTGGGTGTACCTTAGATTTTTTGGAGGGTTGTAGACGCCCAAAATAGCAAAGAGTTTCGTGAAAATAAACATTATAAGAAGAAAGCATCAAAAAGAAAAAAAAATCAAATTTGTTGAGCAGCACGTGCAGTTAATGAATTCACTGTTGATGTTTCTACTTTTAATGTATTTTCAAAGTGAACAAAGAAACTGGCAGGAGCGGGATTCGAACCTGTGACCTCCGGGTAACCGTACCGGCGCTCTACCAACTGAGCTATCTTGCCATATGTTGGCGGTTTCCCAAATTGTCAGTATCTTTTGTTCGGGTGGGAGAACTTTTAATGTAAGTAGTTTTTGTATCTTGCCAGTGTAAAGCGTACCGGTATTAAAAAAGAAAACATTTAAAACAAAAAATAATGTACATTTTTATTTGTCATTTTTGTATCAGTCAATTTAAGTTGGAATATGCTTTTGCCTGCATGCCTTATTTGGGCCCAATACGGGGACTACATTGCAGGTAATCAATTTTCCGTCATTTGTTGTTGTTTCTATATTTACTTGTGGACCTAAATCTACACCTTTGATTTCCAGGACCTTGGTAGCAATTACAGTGAGTAATTTCAATGTTTTTCTAATGTTTATGCAACTTGTTTGTATTTCATGAGCCAACATAATCATCGGAGACAAAAACAGCGGTGTAAAAAAGCATTGTGTACCAAAAAATATCAAACTATTTTTAAAACATTTGTGGAGAGATTTCACGTTTTAATTGACTTTCATATTAACTACGGGAGCTGGTTATTTTGGAGGATGTATTTTGTGCTGTTATTATGCTCTTTTGGCAAGGCGTTAACAGACAAGAACAACCCCTGTTGCTTGACTAAACTCGATAAATCTTTACAAGTTTTATTGGAAACCACACTCTAAAAACAGATTGGTTAAAGGGCTACCAATCTAATTGGTTGACCCAATATTGGTTGGTTAAACCGTAACCAATGCGTTGGTTGTTCTTCAACCAGTCATATTGGTTGAGCTTGTCAACCAATCTATTTATTGGTCATTTATAACCAATATGTTGGTTGTCCTTCAACCAATCTCTTTGGTTGATCCCAAAAACCAATAGGCCCTACATTGGTTGTTTTTAACCAAGACATTGGTTCCCCTTCAACCAATCATGTTGGTTAAGCTTACAACCAAGAAATCAACCAATATATTGGTCAGTTTTAACCAATATGTTGGTTGTCATTCAAGCATTCTCTTTGGTTGACCCCAAAACCAATCTATTCGTTGTTTTAAACTAAGATATATTGTTCAGTTATAACCAACTTGCGTTGTTGACCTTCAACCGATCATATTGGTCATTTTTATAAGCAATATGTTGGGTGCCCTTCCATCAATTTCTGTTGTCGAGCTAACGGGGTTATACTGGATTGGTCGGGGTTATACTGGATTGGTCGGTATTATAACCAATATGGATTGGTCGGTGTTATAACCAATATGGATTGGTCGGTGTTATAACCAATATAGATTGGTCGGTGTTACACTGCTACGTAATGGGCGGCCATTACGTAGAAATTGCACAACTAATCAGAAATCAGGACATTTGTGTGCACAAAAGTCAGCTTAAATTGCCGTGTTTAGTCCCAAAATACACTTTCTTGACCATAGTATGTTTTATTCAAACAATTCCCCAATAGAATTTAGATTGTTTACAAACATAGGTGAAGAATCTTATTACATCTCCTTTAATTTCGTATTCAAATATCAAAATTGTTCATGGGAAGCCATGACTTTATTATGGTGGGGATACGCTGAATATAAAGCTAAATCACAACATCATTGACTTTGTAGTCTTGTAGCATTTGTACAGTTCACTCTATTATAGTAATGTATAGTAAGTTACTTCCGTTTCATTCATTTCATTAATTAATGGCAACCAAGACTGTAAACAAATCATGTAAATTTACTGTGCAGTTCCCGTTTTTGCTTCAACCCTAAAGACATTTTACGGGAAATTCCCGTAAATTTTAGTATTTTTTGCGCTGGCAACCTGTTTTACTGGGAATTTACCTTAAAATTACAGGTAATTTGTTTACAGTCTATAACCAATATAGATTGGTCGGTGTTTTAACCAATATAGATTGGTCGGGGTTATAACCAAGATAGATTGGTCGGTGTTATAACCAATGTAATTGGTCACATGGTAAACAATACATATTGAGAGAAAAAAGAGAAAAATCTCTGTTCTAATTTACAATACGTATTGGTTGTATCCCTACCATTATGGACTGGTTTAATGGTATTGGTTGGTCTTACAACCAATATGAATTGGTTTAAAAAATAACCAATTTCAAATTGGTTAATGTAACCAATATTTTGGTTGGACACCAACCAGATTGGTTGAAAACAACCAATAGGCCTATATTGGTTATTTTCAACCAATCTGTTTTTAGAGTGCACCATCTTCTATTGACATCAAATGAAAACAAACATTGAGGGCATGGTGGTATTGTTATCATTATGTTTGAAAACAAGCTGAAGTGGAAATTCGTGGCATGGGTCCTTTAATATAAAACAAGTCGGCCGACACCGCAGCAACCGGATGAACATATTCACAGACAATGCGTCAACCGTGCATTTAGAACCGCCCCCCTTCCCCGCATCCCGCGGCTCGCTGGACCTGCCACTATCACTTTGCTATTTAATCGAGTCTTTTAGCCTACATATCAGACCTACCCTCGTTGATAACACAGATACATTATCAATTAATTTAGGCGGAGCTCCTTATTTGACAAATTAGTAGGCTCTTCGAGTGCCGTATACACTGGCCCCAACCGGCCCGGCCCGGCGCGCGTGGCACAATAGATAAATGGAATTATCAGATACATTTAACTTGATTAAATGCATTGGCCGTGCGTTACGGGGGTAGTAAACTATGTTTTAAATTAATTATCGGTGAGTATCAATCCCCTCCCGTAAAACTGCGGGCCCAAGAGACAGATTAAAAATAAGCCAACAAGTTAAACTTGTAAGAGGTGATTTGATTACATCATTTGAATATGTCATCAGGTCTTAGCATGAATATACATTATATAAAGGATGCTCTCCCCCCCCCCCCCCCCCCCCCCCCCCCCCCCCTCTCTCTCTACTCTGTGTTTCGATACAGGGATTGGTTCTGATCAAGCCTCCCGGAATTCTTTACACAGCACTCACGGCACCATATTATCTCAAATATTGGGTTTATAAGTAACCCGATTCTTGCCGTGATTGTCCCTGCACCAGAGAGGAGAAAGTCTGGCCAAGTGATGGGGGAAAATCACAAGTACGTTTAGCTAATTCCGGCAGCTTTGGGATGACTGAATTTACCTCCCGTACACAAGGGGGGGAAAAACCCAGCAGCGAATGATGTCGGCTAAAATTATCTCAAGACAGGTCTCTGAACTAATAAAATGAATTCGCAGAAACTACAATTTCTGGTAAAAAATGTATTCAAATCTAAGGAATAATTGCGTAACATCCAAGCTAATGTCTACAGAGATGACATTTATGAAAAAAAAAAAAAAAAAAAAAAACCACCGCCCCCCCCCCAAAAAAACCCAACAAAAACAAAACAGTTTTGTAAGAGGGGTGAATCGAACTTGACAGGAGGAGAGGGGGGGGGGGGGGGGTGAGTTAGACAACCCCTGTTTAAAAATCGGCTAAAAATCTGAAAATCCATTTTTGATTGTTGAAATCAACAATATAGAAGTAACACGTTCGTCTGTTTCGTAAGAGCCGGAATCTCTTCAATTATGCAGTCGGGAGTTAAAAAAAACCATGTATATTTTTAAGTCAATTTCGATTAGATAACTACCTATGTTTTTGCATATTGGGGAGAAATTGGATGCTATAATCAATCAATTTGTAATCAATTTTCAGTCAATTTTATAGTTTTTAATGAAGAGTAGCCACACTGTGTTCTTATATCTGCAAATTAATAGAAAAGAAAAAGAAAATTGACAATTAAAAAGGAAGGTATTTAATATACACAGTAGAGGAGCAGCTTTTTGTACCAGAAAAACTAAGGTCAATAGCAGTTAAACACATGGGAATAATCTTTCTTCAAATTCCATTTAAGTTATATTGTCCCAACAAAATGTCTGCAGTTTTTGTAATATTGCTCGAGATGCGAACCATTTGTCTTTTCATATGAACACAATTTCCTAAAAGCTGGTGAATATCACTCGAAAGTTATGCGCCACATTGATCGTGAACTTGAATCCAGAATACTGTTATTTTTAGATTGCTGCATGTTCCTTTCTTCCAAGCTGTCCTTATGTATAGGGCCTACAAGACAGATTATCCACGGAATTAAACTCGTCAAATACCTTCAATTACATTTCTTTCCAGAAAAGGGATAATATTTCACTGTTGTTTGGTTGTTGCTCAAATCATATTTCACACTGTCTTAGCCGCCTAGTCCCGAGCACATCTCCATCGATTCAGCTGATAAAATGATACAGCGTGTTGGATGATGTCATTCCTTGTCCCTCCGTATTATTCACGGAGCCGAGCCGCGGAGTTGACTTTTACCGTGAGCACGGTGCGAAGTAGGGGAAGATAAAGGGAGCAACGGGAGATGAAACGAACAAAACAGAGGTAATTGCGGCTGGATGTTGTTACATCGATTGACCGCACTTCTTGCATTCTCGGTCTCTTTTTCTGTTTCCCTGGCTCAGACTCTTTATATTATGCAGGGGGCTCTGTCGTGCAGGATCCCCCTTGTCACGCTGCTACAGTTGCCAAAGAAACTGAAGAGCCAACTCGAGAATATAGAGTGAGGGAGAGAGAGCATCGACAATGCATGCCCAACTGAGTGCAGAGGGGCCCGCGCGCCGTTGATGCCCCAACAAACACGGGCTTGTAATTTGAGGATGCACCGCACTCGCTACTCTAAATTGCCGTTCCTTTTGTGTCAATTTGGAGAAAATGCCGGCAATCGGTGCCGAACATTGGGCTGCAGCACGCGTGAATTTATAACGATCGTTCCAAAAGTGGTTAGGGAAGGCAAAACGCTGATTTTCTTTTTCACCACGCCGACTATATTGTTGACTAGTGTTGCTCGATTACCAGACTTGCCATGATTTTTCTTTGGTATTGGTAGCAGTTTAATGGCACACGGAAGTTATTTACTCTTAGTATCTCTGGTTCCCATAGCACGCCTGCTTGTTTTTCATTTTTTTTAAGTTTTGTTTCTTCTTTGCGACTGCAACTGCCTAAACAATTTGTAACGAAGTTCATTTTTTGAAAGTGAAGCATTAATCTCTCATTATTAATGCCCTATTTTCAAGCAATTTATCACGTGTATGGTTGCAAGTAATAACAATTGGCAACGGCATACAATCTTGCCGGTCAAAGGTCACTTATTTCTCAATATTTCGAAACATGTATTTCAACAAAACTCTTCAAAATGACGAGATGTCGCTGTAGTCATTAAACTTTTCGTAAGAATGATCACATCGCAAGGCAATAATTTCCATATTTATCGTAACCACGAGGATCTCCGCAATTCATCAGTTTAAGATGTTTAATAACCCACACGAGATAAATGACGATATCACACAGACATACGGTCTAGGCCTATAGTTTAGTGTTCATTGTCCGCTTAATTCTTAATTAACGAACGTCAAAATTGTCATTCAACACTAGATTCAAAACTTAGGCCTGTCTCTGTATACCCAATTAGAAACCCCAGATATGTGTAGATCGAGAGGTTAAACTAGGATGATTTACGGGAAGGGGTTTATTTAAGATAAGTAGGCGCACTGCGCGCCAGGCAAAGTACCCACTTACATGGGCACATGGTTCTCAGTCAAGGGGGTTGAGATAAGACGACGTCACGCCCCCAAGCACCCTTTATCAGCTCTAAGATGGTAACCCTTCATGTTGTAAGCACCCCTCTGTCCACTTGCAAGCTCCGTCATCGCACAATTCCGGTTTTATGGGTGGCAGTGGAGTGTATTCAAGGACCAATACTCGTTATTCTGTCCGTGGAGTTTGGTAATGGGAGGGTTGCTAGCTTAACACAAGAGCCTCTTGGGCTTGAGTATACGGTGTGAACTGCGGCACAGCCACCTTCAATTTCAAAGTTTAATCTTTGGTGAAGGTGACGAGCCTTTTGGCTTCCCAGGTAGTAAGAGTGACAGTGCAGTGTTGTTGTAGAAGTCGTGATTTGTTTCTAGCTTAAAGATACAAACATGCGATTAATCTAATTGGAAACAAGTTGAACACTTTTGGGGGAAATCTGTTATATCATTGCAAAGGGATTCTTTGCCTATATTGTCGTAAAATTCGGCTTTTTCTTGTATTATTGTTGAAGTATTTGTTTAATTTCTCTTAAAATAGGAGTTTTGTGATGTGCTATCAATATTAAATCAAACCAGATCAGATCAGATCAGATCAGATCAGATCAGATCAGATCAGATCAGATCAGATCAGATCAGATCAGATCAGATCAGATCAGATCAATATTGGTCAGGGCCTAAACTGATGTCTGTATTTTGATGTACGGGTTACACTTTGACAGCAAATGGGCCTGGAACGGGGGAAATGGTACGGGCATCAATAATGCACGGTGACAGAAGCCTGCGCATATGCCTAAGTATACCACCACCAAATCAGGGGGTGTGAGTTGACTTCATAGAAAACCGCACTACATCCTTTACTCATAATAGTGTATGCTTGACACACTGTACAGAAGATTCCACAGCCTTTGCCAAAATTTCATAGATAATCACCGTCTCTGTGATAGGGGGGCCTATGCCTTAAGGTTATCACCTTCTCCGGAAAAATATTGAAAATAGAAAAGAGACAAAAATAGACATTGTGACAGTGTAGTGGTTGTTGTAATGTATGCAGTTGGAATAAAAACAATGACAGCTATTTCCATAATTATTGTGAACGGTTTATCATGTCAGTCATGCCAGATGGCAGTAAACAAAGTAAAGAATTGTGAAAACATTTTTGTTTTACCCAAACATTCAAATTAGAGACAGCCCCTGTACATTGTCGCGTGTATTGCGCTTCAATATGTCATGAGAAATCACAACGACGATTAAAGCGTTCTGTGAGAACTTGCAGTCATCTGGGTTGAAAGTCCTATCGATATAATTCCCGGCTTGCGTCAAATTCGCGTTACATCCAGCCGGCTGCGCCGGTCCTGATTTGCATTTATTGCTCTGCTAATAGCATGTGTTGGGTAAACACGCCACAACTTTGGGCTAAACTGACTGGGCGAGTGTGTTGATATTGCCAAATATGATCACGTTTGGCCAAGCGGGGAGTCCTCCCATAAAACACGCTCGAGTCAAAGTGATTTCTGTCCCCTTAACGCCGTGCGCCGAGGCATGCATGTCCGAAGCATGCTCTAAAGCGTCTGTGCCTCCCCCTCTCTTTCCCCCCTTTGGGGCCCTGCGGTAGACCGTGCTCGCGAGCAGAAGACGGCGTGGCCCATATGGTCGACGTGCCAAGAAAAACACCAAGAGTGACTGGGCATCGAGGCAGGAGAAAGGAGTGGAGGCTCCCTAGTCGCACCGCCACATCCGAACCAGCCTGTCTATTTGGTACAGTACATTGTCCCTGTTAAATCGACTGTGGGTCGTATTTGCGCATACAAAACCCACAACGTGCATTTGGACGGTAGAAACGACGGCGTATAGCCCTAGGGGTTGCGCTAAGAAAAAATATGATGAAAAGGAGGAGAAAAAAGGGGGAAGAAATTACAGTGCGCTGGTTGACTCGCGAAGGACAATAGAGACAATTTAGTTGTCCTTGACCATGTAACAAGCCCGATTTATGGGGCTTAAGTGGTGCATTCTCCCAAGGAAACGCCACACGTGCCCCGACAGTCGCTTAACACATCGGAGCCCGCTGAATGTGGCTTAACTACACTGACTTTTTAGGGGTAATCGCACCACTCGTGAAATGCATTATGTCGCTCGGCTTTTTACAAGTCCCGTAGACTGGAGGAGAGAGTAAAAAGGGGAAGATAAGAGAGTTAATGAAGTGTGTAGTTATATGCCCAACGGGACTACTATGCCGACGCGTATAGGCATTGCTACTCCCTGGTATACCGCACTAATGGCTGGGCCCTGCAGCTATCTCGTTGATTTAACAGTCAGACAGAAAAGTCAGGGAAGTGGGTATGTGGTCCTAGTTGCTCGTCCTTTTCGATTCATTCCTGTCAGCCAAGCGTACTATTGTGGGCGAGTCCAAACCAAGACCACGGTAGATGGGGGAAGAGCGAGTTCTCCCGCTCAGTCTTCCCCAGGTCGCCCACGGCCTCTCTAGCCGGCCCGGCGCGCTGCACTAACGCGCTGAGCCCCTGCTGATGGATGTGGCTGTCACATCGTAAATGGACTGTCGAACGCCATCATCAGGGCAAACATTTAACGCTTCTTTCTTCTTGTTGCTTTCGATTTAGTTCGTCATTTTAACGTCGATTACACGTGTTGTGACAGGGCCTCATTGAGCGCACCACTCAGCCGGGCCCGCCTGATGTGTAAACTCCGTTTGGTTATGTTCACATTGACTTGGTTATAATCAACATCATCATATCTACAATGACGCAGAACTTGGGTCAGACAAAGAGACGGTGCGAGTAGTAGTTACAGACAAAGCACTGTAGGAGTGCAAATGTAATTGTAAACCGTTTCGTCTCCGCGAGCCTTGTTGCTTTAACATGTGTGGCACTGTCCACGATATTTTTAACTGAACCAATGTTTCAATGTGGTAGCCACAATGCACATACAATCAAACAAGACTTTTACACCCAGTTTGCAATGAATGCTGAGCGTGTATTAAAGACGCCATCTTAGCTTCCCATGTATATATATATATATATACACCTTCAGTTGATGCATCTTTTGTTTGAATATTTATTATTTAATCGTTTGTGTAAATATACAACAACAAAATTCCAAACTAAATATTAAAATATATAGTGATTAAAGAATATAATTAGAAAAATGTTGAAATTTTATTTTGTCATAAGTTTATTTCTCAAAATGCGATTTTCGTAACATTTTAGCCTCGTGCGTTATACATGTGTGCACTGTTGCCACTCCTTGGAATTGCACATGCGCAAAGTGCTTATTCCGATGCTCTTTGCACAGTGTTTTCCCATCGCCTTGGGAATTCTTGGAAATTTTACTTGATGAATCTTGGGAATTTGAAATTTGATGAGTGGCCACGCTGCATTTGTGTATTTCTGTACCGCGTGTATTTCCATCGAGATATTTATTGTGCGAAGTCACACACTGATACTAGAATATGAACTTTCAAACTCTGGAGTATACGGTAGGGTCATGTTTGTGCATTACAAATAACAAAATAGAGATGTAAACGAGATTGGAACGAATCAACCAGCGAAATCAATTCGAGTTTTAGGATAAAATTGGAAGAAAACTAAATACAAAATATAACTTTTTTTTGGCCTAACCAACGAAAGGTTTAATTGCGTTAAAAACGCGTTAGCCAGAGAATAAATACCAGTGTAAGCAAAAACTACTTTGCCAAAAAAAGTAAAAGAAACCAAATATGTCTTTCCAATTTTAACAACATCACATCTTAAACCCTCATATATTTTGTTTCGATCCAAACTTACTCAACACAAATTTATCTATTGTAATATTGACCGATTGCTCAATTAACCGATTAACTCAACTGCTAATTTAATCAAGTAATCAAATAATTGATAATTTGCTGAACTGATTTGTCAAAGAAATTAAGTGCCTGACACGTGCAGAACCCGAGAAAATAAGCCCATAATGTAGTGTGCCCAAGCGATTACGTAATCGACGACTGGTTGCAAACTTGCGCATTCTATTCACTGCAGTTGCGTTACACAAGCATTTCGCTCCATATCTATTTGTAAATATGGAGCAGGTGGGCCTATACTCACAAGTACATGGATACTAGCAAATGTTCCCTGTTGATGGTCGCAAATTCATTATATATGTCACGATTTGACAATCCCTGGAAGCAAAATAACATCAAAAGAAAAGTCTCTTGTAAGCAGGAGTGCAAGACTGCTTACAAGGATATTTCGGATTTGTAACTTATTTGTAACTCCAACAAAGAAATGTACAGATGCGCAGTCGAATGCAATGATCCGCATTAAGTAGAATATCAAATGTGGCACCAGCAAACGAAATCAGACATCAGTTGAACATTTTGAAAATTGGGATTTCCATTTTATAATAAAATATAGAATGTAAGCTTTGTAAAGGTAACATTTTTACTGTTGTACGATATTTTGGTTTTCGAATAGAGCAGTAAATTCAGCATTGAGAATGGAAAATATTACACAGTTAGCACGATTTTTTCGGAACTACCCCAGACAAATTTGTACACATTTAATGCTCTCAACATAAAAGCAAACCAGGTATTTTGAATTAAATATGCTTTAAACTACAGTATTTTGACAAACAGGAATCGTATTCTTTGTCGATTTTCATGTAAATTGCAATTACTCAAAAATAGGTCATGCGACTTAAGTCTGATTTCCCTTGCGGACGCCAAAAATACCTTTATCTTCCATCGGGATTCAGTCTTTATGGAGAAATCGTCCATGGCGATACACTTGCATTAAATTATCAACAGACGGCGCTGATCGAGTGTTGTGTCAAAGGTCGCACAAAGTCACAACACCAAGCAAGACAAGAAGTTACTCCTCTTTATTTTAACTTCCATAGTCGATCAGAAGTAGTTTCTGAATTATATTTACCAAACATAACATTAAAGAAGTCTTCAAGAATCTTTCACATTTATTCCGCAAAATTAAGGCGAAGTCTATACTATTTTACACGAAATTGTCGTTTGAGTTTCAATGCAACAGTTCCAATGAGAGCGAAATAGAACGTCGTGTTTACATTGCTGGACCGCAGATCGGCACCGCGTGGCCAGCACCGGACATACCGTGTTTTGACAAACCGCTGCCGAGCGGTTTTGACCAAACTCACCCTCGCGAAATCGACACCACCTAGGCTGCTACTTCGAAACGTTTCTTTTGTTCCTAAACGCTGATCCTAAGACAACCGCCTCGGGCTTAGCAGAGACAATGCTAGAGAGCTAGGGGGCTTTTTGATGATTTTAAAGCGGTAGGAACCCGGCAGTGTTGTTTTTCTAAAATCAAATGCACGTCAGTTATGATTTTGGCTTTTCAGAAACAATGATGACATAACAAAGCAAAGGCATCAGTGTTGATGAATACAGGAATCTAAAAAAAAATTTCGAGATATTTCCATGAATTTGTGTGCGTTATTATATTTCAGGTAATTCCATTTGGCAATCAGGTTTGTTAGCAGAATATTACAATTTTTTGTTGTAATTCTGTGTATCTGAAGTGGTTGGAATTGTAAACTGTGGTTCGGTCGGTTGATGGTTTCGATATTCCAGTGCTTAAGGCCGCAGATGTATATGGTATCTTCACCTCAAAGGACAAATCAAGTCCTGAAATACATATTTTACACATCATAAACTTTAGCTTCTGATGAGCAATTATGGTGTATTTTTCTCTTGCTAAATTTGTAAAACTGAATTGTCTTTTTTCAAATATCATCAGTTTAACCAAAAAAAGATAACAAAAGACAAAACTGCTCAAGCGAATTGACAAAAAAAATAATGCACATTAAAGTCTATCAATATGTTATAAAAAGCAAAACCACTTTGACCACATACAAATGTTGAATAAAATGCAGTACAAAAAATGCCTCCTTTTGCCATCTTGAACGAGTACGAGTTGGACCGCGTTCATCTAGATTTAGACAACACTCCGAAAACTTTTCAATCGGCGCGAAATGAGCTCGAGAGCAAATTTCATTATCAACCCCCGCTCGGGTGGAAGATGATGTTTTTTCCGGTGTGAGCAAAGCCGGAGTTAATAACCGTCGCTGCCGGCACTTGGGCAAGTTCTTGGAGGGTTTAGGGGCACTCATCCTCTCGGGAAGTTGACAAGTTTGAATGAGAGGGGAAAGAGAAATGAGAGTGGAGGATGAGAAAAAAGGCACCCCATTCCCGGAGATGAAATTTCAACTTATTGCCTGCCAATTACTGCCGTGGGCGTTCAAGGCCAGCCGATATGAATTTTTTCGGTATGGTACCAAGATGCAAGCACGGTAGACACTCTAGGCATGTCTGTTATTGGACTGGACTCCAAAGACGCATAGGATTTGTGCCTCGGAGCAAGATGTAGAGAATTATACGAAGCCTTGGTCTCAAGTCAACCCCCCTCTTCACTCTACCCTTGTTTTTTAGCGAGAGCTAAGGGGGGGGGGTGGGGGGGGGGGGGGGGGGGGGGGGTGATCTTCATCATGAAATGATGAATTGCACTTGCGATTGTCCCCTTTGGAAAGTTCTGAACTCAGCCGAGGCTGCGTCGCTCGGTGCCGGGTCTTTTCTCTGCCTTCGGGCAATCGATAAAAGGCCAAAATGCTGCCGGGTCGTGGCCGGAAGTGACGGAAATGCCTTAATTGCGAAATGGCTTCTTGTTTTCTTCGGTGAAAGGGGGATCCTGGCTGTTTTACGCGAAATCAGCGACGTGCGTAATTTCGTCCCCCACCAAAAGTAGTCCCGTATAATGTGATCAGACAAAAACTACATCAAAGGCCGGTTCTGCAGGATTCTCGCCCTGTCTCGCTATCTGATCTCATAAATAATGCACGGCAATTTTGCGATTGCACAGGGTTGATGCGGTCATGAGCTAGCTGCTGTCATGGAGATTTCTGCTGGAAAGCTGGTAGAGACCCGAGGGTTCGCTTACGACTTCAACAATTGAAAATAGCAATTTAATTTCTTGAATAATTGTATTTTATTTCTACCAATTTTAAATTCATCCGTTGGCTCTCTTTGTAATCTTAGTTTTAGTAGCGACGATAATATCAAATATTCGACTCTTCACCATGATGCATTGATGCAATGTGCGTTTATAATGAAACACAGTCATTTTGTGCAAACTAATTCTTAAATATTCTTACCCTGTCCTAAATCCTAACACTATTTCTCACCCTAATCTTTCCACTTACCTTTAGGCTATACAGGCGCGGCGATCCAGGGGGGGGGGGTGGGGTGGGGGGGGGGGTCGAAACACCCCCCCCCCCCCCCCCCCCCCACACTGCTCGTTGTCAATTTTCTATTTTTATGTTTTATGTTATATTTTAAATTTTTTGGCTTTTGCTTTTGCTTGTAGTGGCCTACGCCTTGCAAATACAGGTATTATTTTGCCTATGGGTGAGAACAAAACAGAGGTTAAATGCGCCACCAACGGTGAGAAAAGTGTATATGCACCCCCCCCCCCCCCTCAATTTTTTTGCAGGCGGAACATTTTGGGAGTCACTTTCTTGGCAAATTTCAGCACCCCCCCCCCCCCCCCCCCCCCCCACCCCCCCACCCCCTTGCACAAATTCCTGGATCCGCCCTGCTCATATGTTTTATTGTTTTGGCAAATGA